>LR738709.1:82568134-82621390 GCA_902687465.1 Secale cereale
CCCCCCCCCCCCCCGGCTGTCCTTCCGGCGCACGGTAGTTTCTGGAATGCTGATTTTTTATATAATTTTTCTGGATTTTTCCTGGCAGTTCTCGTAACGTGAAAACCTGAAATACAAAAACAGTCGAAAACAGAAACTGGCACTGGGGTGCACTGAGTTAATAGGTTAGTCCAAATATGATCAAAAGTGTATAGAAGTGTATAAATATCATAGCAATATCACCCAAAAGAGGCATGGAGCAAGCAGAAATTATAGATACGTTTTGGACGTATCAGTTCTACAGCTGCAAGATGGAGGAGAACAGTTCTATCAGTGAACACTTTCTCAGAATGTCTGGGTATTACAATCATATGACTCAACCTGGATGCAAAGTTGACGAAGGTAGTGTTATTGATAGAGTTCTTCAATCACTACCATCAAGCTATAAAGGCTTCGTGATGAACTATAACATGCAAGGGCTGCTGAAGACAATTCCCGAGCTCTTCGCTATGCTCAAAGCTGCGGAGGTAGAAATCAAAAAGGAGCATCAAGTGTTTATGGTTAATAAGACCACTAGTTTCAAGAAAAAGGGTAAGGGAAAGAAGGGAAACTTCAAAGAGAATAGCAAGACATTTGCTACTCCCGCAAAGAAACCCAAGTCTGGAGCCAAGCCTGAAACTGAGTCCTTCTACTGCAAAGGTACTGGACACTGGAAGCGGAACAGCCCCAAGTATTTGGCGGATAAAAAGGATGGCGAAGTGAACAAATGTATATTTGATATACATGTTATTGATGTGTATCTTAATTACTAATGCTCGTAGTAGCACCTGGGTATTTAATACTAGTTCTGTTGCTAATATTTGTAACTCGAAACAGGGGCTGCGGATTAAACGAAGATTAGCTAAGGACGAGGTGACGATGCACGTGGGAAATGGTTCCAAAGTCGATGTGATCGCCGTCGGCACGCTACCTCTACATCTACCATCGGGATTAGTATTAGACCTAATTAATTATTATTTGGTGCCAGCGTTGAGCATGAACATTATATCTGGATCTTGTTTGTTGCGAGATAGTTATTCATTTAAATCAGAGAATAATGGTTGTTCTATTTATATGAGTAATATCTTTTATGGTCATGCACCCTTGAAGAGTGGTCTATTCTTGTGGGATATTGATGGCTTCTCGCCCATCGTTGGTTACCCCAAGTGAAAGGTTGAGATGTAGCGTAGCGGCAAGTTTCCCTTGGCAAAGATACCAAGGATCGAATCCCGTGAGACTCCGAGGGTCGACAAGTAGGTGTCAACGGCGCCAGAAACTTAGCGGTTGACAGGACCTGCACACAGATACAGATAACTTTGCTCCCAACGAGTTTAGAGAGGTTGTCAATCCCTCCGGCCTTGTCGTTTACAAAGGATCAAACACAGGAGATAATAATGATAGCTATGACTGCAACTAGGAAATAGAAACAGGAAGTAAATAGAAGGTGTGATCAGTGGTGGTAATATGGACCGGGGTCCCATGATGTTCACTAGTGATGTCTCTCTCCCAAAAGACGATAAAACAGCAAAGCGAGGTAAACAAATTACAGCTAGGCAATTGATAGGATTATGTGCGCAAACCAATGCTAACTATGCTGCAAAGAAAGGTAGAGGCTCAAAAGCATGGGCGGTACGCCAAGGCAAGTAGACCGAAATCCATCTGCATCTACTACTAATCATCCACCTTGAGATATCTATCCAGAACATCTCGCTGGTATTAAGTTGCGAATCCCACCCAAAGTGTAAACTCAAAGCAACAGACAACTGCATTAAAAGAACTTTGCGTAAAGTAAACAATCCTTGCACCCGCAACTACAAGCACCGTTGTTTTCCCCCTTGTGGCAACAGCACATCCCCTAGACTCATGTTTCTGTCACTCAAGCTAGTCATCAGGGGGCATGAACCCACAATCAAGCATAACGCTCCCTCTTGGAGTTACTACCTACTACTCGGCCAAAGCAATAAACAACAACGGAGAACATGCAAGAATTACTCAAGAACATAAATATAAAAGAGGGTAATCAAATATATTACTCAAACACAATCTAAACATAGTCTCATAATCCATCAGATCCCAGCAAACTCAGCATAGCAACAGCAGAAATATTACATATGTGCCTCGATCATGTAGGGCAGCTCACGAGATCTAAACCATGAAGAACAAAGAGGGGAGGAGAACATCACATAGCTACTGATCATGGACCCATGGTCCAAGGGGGACTACTCACGACTCATCCGGGAAGCGTCCATGGTGGTGGAGAAGCTCCCGGTGGTGGTTCTCCCCTCCGGCAGGGTGCCGGGAAGAGTTCCCCTGATGCTCCCGATCTTGGAAGCGCTGCGGCGGCGGAACAGAGGCGAGATTGCGAAAAAGGGTTCCGTCCTCGAGGGTTTTGGGACGATAGGAATATATATGCGAAGGGGGGTCACCAGAGGCGGAGCCGGGGCCCCAGGCGCCCCCCTGGCGCGGACAGGGGTGGGGCCGCGCCAGGTGGCCGCCTGGGCCACCCCTGGCTCCCCTCTGGCCCTGCTTTGGTTATTCGCGAAGCTTCCTGTACGCTGATTTTTCCTGTATTTTTCCCGGGATTTTTGGAGCACCTTTAATATGGGGGAAACCTGAAATAGAAAAACAGCAGAAAACAGGAACTGGCACTGTGGTGCACTGAGTTAATAGGTTAGTCCAAATATGATCAAAAGTGTATGGAAGTGCATCAATATCATAGCAATATCACACAAAAGAGGCATGGAGCAAGCAGAAATTATAGATACGCTTTGGACGTATCAACATCCCCAAGCTTAATTCCTGCTCGTCCTCGAGTAGGTAAATGATAACAAGCATAATTTCTGTGGTGACATGCTATCAACCATATAAGAACTTTTAAGTAAAGCAATCAAGGCATGTAATTCAATTCAAGTCATAACAAGCAAGAGTCTATATTAGCATTGTAACAAGCAACATAAGAACATAAAGGTGCAAGAGCTCTCGCTGTCCGTGACTCGAATGTCTCCAAATGGTGTTTGCGTGCAAGAAAGGGGATAGGGATATACGAGAGAGTAAAACATAATTTTTGTATTGTTGAGAACTTAATCTACTAAAGTTTCACACTTGGTCTTCTTTGGAATCTTATCTTGACTCATCCCCAGACCACCGGCCAGGTACAAGTCAAAATGATCCACTCCCTTTCGATATTTTGAGCACTCATGCAATGGATGAGCGTAAGCAAGAAAGTTGACACTTAGGATGGCAAAAAGAGAAAAATGATGGAGGGGGAAGACAAAAAAGGTGTGAAAGGCTCACATCAATGAGGACAATCATAGGCGAGAGAAAGCCAAATGATAGATATGATGTGAGGAGTAGGGATTGCCATGTAACGAATGCACATATGAGCTAAGGTAAGCTCTCCAATGGAACTAGTGGGGGTGCGTCCAACTTGCTTGCTCAAGAAGACCTAGAGCTCTTTGGAGGAGGCTCATCATTGGAATATACAAGCCAAGTTCTATAGTGTGAAGGTCCCCACATAGCTATATGCATGAATGATAATCTCTATAGAGTACAAGGTATAAGATGGAGTACGAGTGTGGATCTCAAAAGGAATAGTAGTGTGCCCCCTTCTCTCTTTTTATTTCTTTTTCTCTTTTTTCTATTTTATTTTTATTTTTTTGTGGCCTCAATGGCTCTTTATATTTAACTCTCATTTGTCCTCTTTGGGATCTTTTGATTTTGTCCTCTTTGGGATCTTTTGATTTTGTCCTCTTTGGGATTTTTTCCTCACTTTTAGGGGCAACACTCTATGTATTACAAGAAGTATAGAAGATCTTTCACACTTTACAAAAGTACTCAACATAAAGAAAATGAAACTATCATGATGTATGCAAATGTATGCCTCTGCCAGTGTAGCAGGATATGCAATGATACTAGCGCGTCATGTAGCAATGATTAGGGCAAGGCCCAACTAGCATGCGGCTCATCGATCAAGCAAAAAGCATGTATGACATGAAGATCAAGTCATGAGAAGATGGATGTTGCATGGCAATGTATCTCGGAAAGGCTATGGAAATGCCTTGATAGGTAGGTATGGTGGCTGTTTTGAGGAAGGATATAATGAGGCTTATGATGACAGAGCGTATCGTGCCAAGGATTTGGATGCACCGGCGAAGTATGCTCCAACTCTCGAGGTGAGAAAGGGCAATGCACGGTACCGAAGAGGCTAGAAAAATATGGCTAGGTGGAAGTGTCAACTTTTGAATACTCACATTAGTCCGAAGAACTCATGCACTTATTATCGGTAACTCTCAATCTAATTAGGAGGTTCACAAAGAGACAAGTACCCCGAGGAGGAGTGTATGGGGGTTTGGTTATCCTTGCGCATCCTCGGCTCATGGTACGTGAGTGTACTCTAATATTCGATCCCTCCAAAGATTAGTGATCCATTTAGTAGCTAAAGTTCTCAACTATTTTGTAGGTTTTCAAAAATAAACACGGATTGCCCAAAATACGACATCTATCACTAATAGGCTAAAGCTCTTGACACCAAAAGTTCAGACATTACTCATGGCAATACCTCAAAACTATTACAAGTTACTACTAAAATTAAATAGCAACCTCAATTACCTACTTTAAGTTAAGACACACAACTCAGTGCAACAGGCAAACTCTCTTAACAAGATAAACATGAAAAATCAAGAGAGTTCAGCAACCAACTAAACAAAAGCTCTTTAAAAAGAAAAGCATGAAAACTAAGAGCTAAACATGACAGCAGCTATGGAAAGACAAAGAACACACACAGCAAAGATAAGCATGAAAATCCTATGTCGTGTTCTAGGTTGAAGTGGAGCGTGTTTCTCTCCCACACAAAGAAAGCTGGGTTCTAACTTGTTATGAACAGCAAGCAAAGCTAAAGAAAACTAAAAGGGAAACTAAGAGCAAGACGCTCCAAGCATAGCACATAACGCATGAAGTGATTAAAATATAGTGGAACGAAAGACGAACTGATAATTGTTGATGGAGAAGGGGATGCGTGGGGGGGCATCCCCAAGCTTAGATGCTTGAGTCTTCTTGAATATTTCTTGGGGGTGCACGGGGGCATCCCCAAGCTTGAGGGTTTGACCCTCCTGAATCTTCTTTTATCATATTCCCTCGCACACTTGAAAACTCCCTTCATACATAGCTCATCATAATCTGATTAGCGAGGTTAGTACCCACAATAAAATAATTTATCCCTACTAGAAATAAGGATAATCTTGAAGAGCTACTGTTTCTCAAGATTGCCAAAAGGTTTTTGCAAAGAAAAAGCAAGCTCGAGGTTTGCAAAACGAAGAAAAGGCAAAACAGGACAGAATCTGTGAAAAACAGACCAGCAGGTAGTAAATAATTTTTTCGGGGCACTTCTGCAACTCAAATCAAAAAACTCAGAACAGACGCTCGAAAGCCAATTGTATAGAGCACGCTGTAAAACAAATTCAGATCAAAAAGATGATCTGTTGATTTTATTTGAATTTTTCTGTCCAAGGACAGAATCTGTTTTCTGGACATCACGTCACAACTTTTGAACTTTCTTGCAATCGGAGGCTAAACTTGGCACAAAGCTAAAAAGAAAAGATACAATGATGATGCTACTGTAGTAACAAACATCAAGACACAACAAAAGCAAAAAATAAAACCTAATTCGTTGTGGGCTGCCTCCCAAAAGCGCTTTCTTTTATGCCTTTAAGCTAGGCATGATGCAAAAAGAGAAAATCAAGTTTTATCAAGAGTAAGAGAATAGCTAGCCCGTGTAACGGACTCAAAAGGCAACTTAATCTTCTTTCTAGCGAAGTGTTCCATCCCTTTCTTGAGAGGGAATTGGAATTTTATATTCCCCTCTTTCATGTCAATGATAGCACCAACGGTGCGAAGAAAAGGACGTCCCAAGATAATTGGACAAGAAGGTTCACATTCAATATCCATAATAGTAAAATCAACGGGAACATAATTGTCATTGACAATGATAAGAACATCGTTGATCTTCCCCAAAGGTTTCTTTACGGAAGAATCAACAAGACGAACACCAAAAGAACAAGGATCAAAAGGTTTCAATTCAAGCATATCATACATTCTTTTGGGCATAACGGAGGTACTAGCTCCAACATCACATAAAGCATAGCAAGAGAAGTTATTCAACTTAATTTTAATCATAGGATCCCAACCATCTTCTAGCTTTCTAGGTATGGAGGCTTCTACCCTAAGCTTCTCCTCCCTAGCTTTGATGAGAGCATTAGTGATATGCTCCGTGAAGGCAAGATTAAGTGTGCTAGTGTGGGGATCTCTAGACATCTTGTGAAGAAAACAAATAACTTCAGAAAGGGTGCAATTATCAAAATCAAGGTCACTATTATCAAGTAAAGTGGTAGTGGTGTCCTTTAGGCTCACTTGTTTGGTAGCTTCTATGGTCATAGGAGTTTCTTCTTCTACGGTTGAGGTCATAGCATCACCATTAATAGGTCCAATGGGACTAGGAGTGCATTGGGTGCTAAGAGTTTGGATATCCTCAACAACTTGAATAGTAGCAACAGTGTGGTGGGTAGGAAGGCTCTTAATTCTATCTTCTTCCTCCTTTTCTCTAGCCCATCTCTCTTTAAGTTTAGCCATCATCCTAATGTTTTCATTAATTTGCACTTGAATAGCATTCATAGGAGTGGTCTTCCTCTCCTCAAGAGGAGAAGTTCTAATTTTAAGCAACTCTACCTCATGGGCTAAATTGTCTACCTTCGAAGAGAGATTATCTAGTTTGTCTAGTTTTTCTTCTACACTCTTATTGAAGGCCTTTTGGGTAGTGATGAAGTCTTTAAGCATAATCTCTAGTTCAGAACTGGAGTTCTTGGTGCTAGGATAAGCATTGTTGTTCCCATAGGAATTTGAGGGGAACGGTCTAGGGTTGCTACCAAAATTACTCCTATAAGCATTGTTATTGAAATTGTTTCTAGAGATAAAGTTCACATCTACTTGATCTTAAGCAATCAAAGAATTTAAAGGAACATCATGAGGATCAATAGAAGATTGCTTGGAAAGTAGAGACATGATCAAGTCAACTTTTTCATTTAGGGAGGAAATCTCCTCGACAGAGTTTACCTTCCTACCTGTTGGAGCGCGTTCGGTGTGCCATTGGGAATAATTGGTCATCATCTCGTCGAGAAGCTTAGTGGCAGCACCAAGTGTAGTTGACATAAAGGTTCCTCCCGCGGCCGAATCTAACAAGTTCCGCGAGGTAAAGTTCAAGCCTGCATAAAAAGTTTGGATAACCATCCAAGTAGTCAAACCATGAGTAGGGCAGTTCTTGACAAGAGATTTCATGCGTTCCCAAGCTTGGGCAACGTGTTCATTATCCAATTGTTTAAAATTCATTATGTTACTCCTTAGTTGGATAATTTTAGCAGGGGGGTAGTACTTCCCAATAAAGGCATCCTTGCACTTGTCCCAAGAATCTATACTATTCCTAGGCAAGGATTGAAACCAGATTTTAGCTCCTCCTCTCAAGGAGAAAGGAAAAAGCTTAAGCTTAACAATATCACCATCTATTTCTTGGTACTTTTGCATATCACAGAGCTCAACAAAATTATTTAAGTGCAAAGCAGCATCATCTCCTGCACCGGAGAATGTATCTTTCATAACTAGGTTCAGTAAAGCAGGTTTAATCTCATAAGAGGGTGCTGAAGTGGCAGGTATAGTAATAGGCGTGCAGATAAAGTCATTGTTGTTATGACTAGTGAAGTCACACAACTTGGTGTTCTCGGTGGAACCCATAGCAGCAGCAAGCAAGATAACTATTTTTGTGATTTTTGATAGAGGACACTAAAGCAAAAACTGAAAGGTAAACTAACAAGACTAAAAAGCAAAGATAAAAGATAGCGTGCAACTCCCCTATCCTGAAGAGTGGAGTCCCCGGCAACGGCGCCAGAAACTTTGCTTGATGGCTTCTCGCCCCTCGTTGGTTACCCCAAGTGGAAGGTTGAGATGTAGCGTAGCGGCAAGTTTCCCTTGGCAAAGATACCAAGGATCGAATCCCGTGAGACTCCGAGGGTCGACAAGTAGGTGTCAACGGCGCCAGAAACTTAGCGGTTGACAGGACCTGCACACAGATACAGATAACTTTGCTCCCAATGAGTTTAGAGAGGTTGTCAATCCCTCCGGCCTTGTCGTTTACAAAGGATCAAACACAGTAGATAATAATGATAGCTATGACTGCAACTAGGAAATAGAAACAGGAAGTAAATAGAAGGTGTGATCAGTGGTGGTAATATGGACCGGGGTCCCATGATGTTCACTAGTGATGTCTCTCTCCCAAAAGACGATAAAACAGCAAAGCGGGGTAAACAAATTGCAGCTAGGCAATAGACAGGATTATGTGCGCAAACCAATGCTAACTATGCTGCAAAGAAAGGTAGAGGCTCAAAAGCATGGGCGGTACGCCAAGGCAAGTAGACCGAAATCCATCTGCATCTACTACTAATCATCCACCTTGAGATATCTATCCAGAACATCTCGCTGGTATTAAGTTGCGAATCCCATCCAAAGTGTAAACTCAAAGCAACAGACAACTGCATTAAAAGAACTTTGCGTAAAGTAAACAATCCTTGCACCCGCAACTACAAGCACCGTTGTTTTCCCCCTTGTGGCAACAGCACATCCCCTAGACTCATGTTTCTGTCACTCAAGCTAGTCATCAGGGGGCATGAACCCACAATCAAGCATAACGCTCCCTCTTGGAGTTACTACCTACTACTCGGCCAAAGCAATAAACAGCAACGGAGAACATGCAAGAATTACTCAAGAACATAAATATAAAAGAGGGTAATCAAATATATTACTCAAACACAATCTGAACATAGTCTCATAATCCATCAGATCCCAGCAAACTCAGCATAGCAACAGCAGAAATATTACATATGTGCCTCGATCATGTAGGGCAGCTCACGAGATCTAAACCATGGAGAACAAAGAGGGGAGGAGAACATCACATAGCTACTGATCATGGACCCATGGTCCAAGGGGGACTACTCACGACTCATCCGGGAAGCGTCCATGGTGGTGGAGAAGCTCCCGGTGGTGGTTATCCCCTCCGGCAGGGTGCCGGGAAGAGTTTCCCTGATGCTCCCGATCTTGGAAGCGCTGCGGCGGCGGAACAGAGGCGAGATCGCGAAAAAGGGTTCCGTCCTTGAGGGTTTCGGGACGAGAGGAATATATATGCGAAGGGGGGTCACCAGAGGCGGAGCCGGGGCCCCAGGCGCCCCCCTGGCGCGGCCAGGGGTGGGGCCGTGCCAGGTGGCCGCCTGGGCCACCCCTGGCTCCCCTCTGGCCCTGCTTTGGTTATTCGCGAAGCTTCCTGTACGCTGATTTTTCCTGTATTTTTCCTGGAATTTTTGGAGCACTTTTAATATGGGGGAAACCTGAAATAGAAAAACAGCAGAAAATAGGAACTGGCACTGTGGTGCACTGAGTTAATAGGTTAGTCCTAATATGATCAAAAGTGTATGGAAGTGCATCAATATCATAGCAATATCACACAAAAGAGGCATGGAGCAAGCAGAAATTATAGATACGTTTTGGACGTATCAGATATCGATCGTAGTGATACACATATTCATAATATTGAAGCCAAAAGATGCAAGGTTAATAATGATAGTGCAACTTATTTGTGGCACTGCCGTTTAGGTCATATTGGTTCAAAGCGCATGAAGAAACTCCATACTGATGGACTTTTGGAATCACTTGATTATGAATCACTTGGTGCTTGCGGACACTGCCTCATGGGCCAGATGACTAAGACTTCGTTCTCCGGAACAATGGAGCGAGCAACTGATTTGTTGGAAATCATAGATACTGATGTATGTGGACCAATGAGTGTTGAGGCTCACGGCGGGCATCGTTATTTTCTGACCTTTACTGATGATTTGAGCAGATATGGGTATATCTACTTGATGAAACACAAGTCTGAAGCATTTGAAAAGTTCAAAGAATTTCAGAGTGAAGTAGAGAATCATCGTAACAAGAAAATAAAGTTTCTATGATCTGATCGTGGAGGCGAATATTTGAGTTACGAGTTTAGTCTTCATTTAAAACAATGTGGAATAGTTTCACAGCTCACGCCACACGGAACACCACAGTGTAATGGTGTGTCCGAACGTCGTAACCGTACTTTATTAGATATGGTGCGATCTATGATGTCTCTTACCGATTTACCACTATCGTTTTAGGGTCATGCTTTAGAGACAGCTGCATTCACATTAAATAGGGCACCATCTAAATCTGTTGAGACGACGCCTTATGAACTGTGGTTTGGCAAGAAACCAAAGTTGTTGTTTCTTAAAGTTTGGGGCTGCGATGCTTATGTGAAAAAGCTTCAACCTGATAAGATCGAACCCAAGTCAGAGAAATGTGTCTTCATAGGATACCCAAAGGAAACTTTTGGGTACACCTTCTATCACAGATCCGAAGGCAAGATATTATTTGCTAAGAATGGATCCTTTCTAGAGAAGGAGTTTCTCTCGAAAGAAGTGAGTGGGAGGAAAGTAGAACTTGATGAGGTAATTGTACCTTCTCCCGAATTGGAAAGTAGTACATCACAGAAACTAGTTCCAGTGATTCCTACACCAATTAGTGAGGAAGCTAATGATGATGATCATGAAACTTCGGATCAAGTTACTATTGAACCTCATAGGTCAACCAGAGTACGTTCCGCACCAGAGTGGTACGGCAACCTAGTTCTAGAATTCATGTTACTAGACCATGATGAACCTACGAACTATGAGGAAGCGATGATGAGCATAGATTTGGCAAAATGGCTTGAGATTATGAAATCTGAGATGGGATCCATGTATGAGAACAAAGTGTGGACTTTGGTTGACTTGCCCGATGATCGGCAAGCCATTGAAAATAAATGGATCTTCAAGAGGAAGACCGACGCCGACGGTAAGGTTACTGTCTACAAAGCTCGACTTGTTGCGAAAGGTTTTTGACAAGTTCAAGGAGTTGACTACGATGAGACTTTCTCACCCGTAGCGATGCTTAGGTCTGTCCGAATCATGTTAGCAATTGCCGCATTTTATGATTATGAAATCTGGAAAATGGATGTCAAAACTGCATTCCTAAATGGATACCTCAAAGAGAAGTTGTATATGATGCAACCAAAAGGTTTTGTCGATCCTAAAGGTGCTAACAAAGTGTGCAAGCTCCAGCGATACATCTATGGACTGGTGCAAGCATCTTGGAGTTGGAATATACGCTTAGATGACGAGATCAAAGCATATGGTTTTATACAGACTTTTGGAAAAGCCTGTATTTCCAAGAAAGTGAGTGGGAGCTCTGTAGCATTTCTGATATTATATGTGGATGACATATTATTGAGTGGAAATGATATAGAATTTCTGGATAGCATAAAAGCATACTTGAATAAGAATTTTTCAATGAAATACCTTAGTGAAGCTGCTTATATATTAGGCATCAAGATATATATAGATAGATCAAGACGTTTAATTGGACTTTCACAAAGCACATACCTTGATAAAGTTTTGAAGAAGTTCAAAATGGATCAGTCGAAGAAAGGATTCTTGCATGTGTTACAAGGTGTGAAGTTGAGTAAGACTCAATGACCGACCACTGCAGAAGATAGAGAGAAAATGAAAGGTGTTCCCTATGCTTCAGCCATAGGCTCTATCATGTATGCAATGCTGTGTACCAGACCTGATGTGTGCCTTGCTATTAGTTTAGCAGGGAGGTACCAAAGTAATCCAGGAGTGGATCACTGGACAACAGTCAAGAACATCCTGAAATACCTGAAAAGGACTAAGGATATGTTTCTCATTTATGGAGGTGACAAAGAGCTCGTCGTAAATGGTTACGTCGATGCAAGCTTTGACACTGATCTGGATGACTCTAAGTCACAAATCGGATACGTATTTTTTTAATGGTGGAGCTGTCAATTGGTGCAGTTCTAAGAAAAGCGTCGTGGCGGGATCTACATGTGAAGCGGAGTACATAGCTGCTTCGGAAGCAGCAAATGAAGGATTCTGGATGAGGGGGTTCATATCCGATCTAGGTGTCATACCCAGTGCATCGGATCCAATGAAAATCTTTTGCGACAATACTGGTGCAATTGCCTTGGCAAAGCAATCCAGATTTCACAAGAGAACCACGCACATCAAGAGACGCTTCAATTCCATCCGCAATCAAGTCAAGGAGGGAGACATAGAGATTTGCAAGATGCATACGGACCTGAATGTTGCAAACCCGTTGACTAAGCCTCTCTCACGGGAAAAACATGATCAGCACCAAGACTCCATGGGTGACAAAATCATTACTGTGTAATCTAGATTAATGACTCTAGTGCAAATGGGAGACTAAAAGAAATATGCCCTAGAGGCAATAATAAAGTTGTTATTTATATTTCCTTATATCATGATAAATGTTTATTATTCATGCTAGAATTGTATTAACCGGAAACGTAGTACATGTGTGAATGCATAGACAAACAAAGTGTCACTAGTATGCCTCTACTTGACTAGCTCGTTGAATCAAAGATGGTTAAGTTTCCTAGCCATAGACATGAGTTGTCATTTGATTAACGGGATCACATCATTAGTGAATGATGTGATTGACTTGACCCATTCAGTTAGCATAGCACTTGATCGTTTAGTTTTTCTGCTATTGCTTTCTTCATGACTTATACATGTTCCTATGACTATGAAATTATGCAACTCCCGAATACCAGAGGAACACCTTGTGTGCTATCAAACGTCACAACGTAACTGGGTGATTATAAAGATGCTCTACAGGTGTCTCCAAAGGTGTTTGTGTTGTTGGCATAGATCGAGAATAGGATTTGTCACTCCGAGTGTCGAAGAGGTATCTCCTGGCCCTCTCGATAATGCACATCACTATAAGCCTTGCAAGCAAATGACTAATGAGTTAGTCATGAGATGATGCATTACGGAACGAGTAAAGAGACTTGCCGGCAACGAGACTGAACTAGGTATGATGACACCGACGATCGAATCTTGGGCAAGTAACATACCGATGACAAAGGGAACAACGTATGTTGTTATGCGGTTTGACCGATAAAGATCTTCGTAGAATATGTAGGAACCAATATGAGCATCCAGGTTCCGCTATTAGTTATTGACCGGAGATGAGTCTCAGTCATGTCTACATAGTTCTCGAACCCGTAGGGTCCGCACTCTTAACATTCGGTGACGATCGGTATTATGAGTTTGTGAGTTTTGATGTATCGAAGGTAGTTCAGAGTCCCGGATGAGATCATAGACATGAAGAGGAGTCTCAGAATGTCCGATACATCAAGATTGATATATTGGACGACTATATTCGGACACCGGATGAGTTCTGGGGGTCACCGTATATTTATCGGAGTGCCGGGGGGTTACCGGAACCCTCGGGGGAACTATTGGGCCTTGGTGGGCTTTGGGAAAGAGAGAGGGCAGCAGCCCACGAGGTGGCGCACCCCCTCCCATGGGGAGTCCGAATTGAACTAGGGGAGGGGGCGCGGCCCCTCTTTCCCTCTCCCTCTCCCTCTCTTTCCTTCTCCCTTCCTTCTTCCTTTCCTACTCCTAGTAGGAATAGGAAAGAGGGATTCCTACTCCTACTAGGAGTAGGAAACCTACTCCTTGGCGCGCCCTATAGGGCCAGCCGGCCTCCTCCCCTTGCTCCTTTATATACGGGGGCATGGGGCACCCTAGAACACACAAGTTGATCATTGATCTCTTAGCCGTGTGTGGTGCCCCCTCCACCATAATCCACCTCGGTCATATCGTAGCAGTGCTTAGGCAAAGCCGTGCGTTGGTAACTTCGTCATCACCGTCATCATGCCGTCGTGCTGACGGAACTCTCCCTCGAAGATCTACTAGATCGTGAGTTCGACGTCACCGAGCTGAACGTGTGCAGATCGCGGAGGTGTCGTACGTTCGGTACTAGGATCGGTCGATCGTGAAGACGTATGACTACATCAACCGTGTTGTCATAATGCTTTCGCTTACGGTCTATGTGAAGGAAATATGCCCTAGAGGCAATAATAAAGTTGTTATTTTATATTTCCTTATATCATGATAAATGTTTATTATTCATGCTAGAATTGTATTAACCGGAAACTTAGTACATGTGTGGATACATAGACAAAACAGTATGTCCCTAGTATGCCTCTACTAGACTAGCTCATTGATCAAAGATGGTTATGTTTCCTAGCCATAGACATGAGTTGTCATTTGATCAACGGGATCACATCATTAGGAGAATGATGTGATGGACAAGACCCATCTGTTAGCATAGCACTATGATCGTTTAGTTTTACTGCTATTGCTTTCTTCATGACTTATACATGTTCCTATGACTATGAGATTATGCAACTCCCGAATATCGTAGGAACACCTTGTGTGCTATCAAACGTCACAACGTAACTGGGTGATCATAAAGATGCTCTACAGGTGTCTCCGAAAGTATTCGTGGTGTTGGCATAGATCAAGATTAGGATTTGTCACTCCGAGTGTCGGAGAGGTATCTCTGGGCCCTCTCGGTAACACACATCACAATAAGCCTTGCAAGCAAAAGACTAATGAGTTAGTCACGAGATGATGTGTTACGGAACGAGTAAAGAGACTTGCCGGTAACGAGATTGAACTAGGTATAGAGATACCGACGATCGAATCTCGGGCAAGTAACATACCGATGACAAAAGGAACAACGTATGTTGTTATGCGGTTTGACCGATAAAAGATCTTCGTAGAATATGTAGGAGCCAATATGAACATCCAGGTTCCACTATTGGTTATTGACCGGAGATGAGTCTCGGTCATGTCTACATAGTTCTCGAACCCGTAGGGTCCGCACGCTTAACGTTTGATGACGATCGGTATTATGAGTTTATGAGTTTTGATGTACCGAAGGTAGTTCGGAGTCCCGGATGAGATCACGGACATGACGAGGAGTCTCGGAATGTCCGAGACATAAAGATTGATATATTGGACGACTATATTCGGACACCGGAAGTGTTCCGGAAAAGTTTCGGATTTAACTGGATTGCCGGAGGGGGTTACCGGAACCCCCCACGAGGGGGGATGGTCCATAGTGGGCCTTGAAGGAAAGGAGAGAGGCAGCCCATAGAGGCTGGCCGGCGCCCCACCAGGGGATCCTAGTTGGACTAGGATTGGGGGGCGCCACCTCTCCCTCTTTTCCTTTCCCTCTTTTCCTTCTTGGTGGACTCCTACTAGGAATAGGATTGCAATCCTATTCCTAGTAGGATTGCCCTAGCCGCACCATAGGAGGCCGGCCAGCCCTCCTCCCTTGCTCCTTTATATACGGGGGCAGGGGGGCACCCAAAGACACACAAGTTGAATTGTTCCAGCCGTGTGCGGTGCCCCCTCCACAGAAACACACCTCGGTCATACCGTCGCGGTGCTTAGGCGAAGCCCTGCGCCGGTGAATACATCATATCCGTCACCACGCCGTCGTGCTGACGAAACTCTCCTGTGAAGCTCAACTGGATCAAGAGCTCGTGGGACGTCATCAAGCTGAACGTGTGCTGAACGCGGAGGTGCCGTACGTTCGGTGCTTGATCGGTTGAATCGCGAAGAAGTTCGACTACATCAACCGCGTCACTTGACGCTTCCGCTTCCGGTCTACAGGGTACGTAGACACACTCTTCCCTCTCGTTGCTATGCATCTGGTAGATAGATCTTGCGTGATCGTAGGAAAATTTTAAAATACTATGTTCCCCAACACTATGAGGGTACGTGGACAACACTCTCCCCTCTGCTACTTCTTGAGCTTGCGTTGTATTCCCTCGAAGAGGAAAGGGAGATGTATCACAGTAGCGTAAGTATTTCCCTCGGTTTTTTGAGAACCAAGGTATCAATACAGTAGGAGACCACGCGTGAGTCCCTCGCACCTGCACAAACAAATAAGAACTTCGCAGCCAACGCGATAAGGGGTCGTCAATCCCTTTACGGTCACTTACGAAAGTGAGATCTGATAGAGATGATAGTTTCTATTTTTGGTATTTTTAATTTATAAGAACAGAAAATAAAAGTAATAAAAGTAAAGTAGATGTAGATTGATGTGTTGAGAATAGACCCGGGGGGCATAGTTTTCTCTAGTGGCTTCTCTCATGATAGCGATATTCTACGGCGGGTAAACAAATTACTGTCGAGCAATTGATAGAAAAGTGAATAATTATGATACTATCTAGGCATGATCATTGTATATAGGCATCACGTCCGAGACAAGTAGACCAACTCCTGCCTACATCTACTACTATTACTCCACACATTGACCGCTATCCAGCATGCATCTAGTGTATTCAGTTCATAAGAACAGAGTAACGCCTTAAGCAAGATGACATGATGTAGAGGGATAAACTCAAGCAATATGATATAAACCCCATATTTTTATCCTCGATGGCAACAATACAATACGTGCCTTGCTGCCCCTACTGTCACTGGGAAAGGACACCGCAAGATTGAACCCAAAGCCAAGCACTTCTCCCATTGCAAGAATTATACATCTAGTAGGCCAAACCAAACCAATAATTTGAAGAGACTTGCAAGGATATTATGAGCACACATAAAAAGTTCAGAGAAGAACCAAATATCTTTCATAGATAACCTTGATCATAAACTCAAAATTCATCGGATCTCGACAAACACACCACAAAAAGAGATTACATCGAATAGATCTCCTCGAAGACCGAGGAGAACTTTGTATTGAGATCCAGAGAGAGAGAGAAGAAGCCATCTAGATACTAGCTATGGACCCGAAGGTCTGTGGTAAACTACTCACAACTCATGGTGAGGGCGATGATGATGATGATGAAGAACTCCGTGATGGATCCCCCTCCGGTGGAGCTCCTGAACAGGCCCCAAGATGGGATCTTCACGGGAACAGAAGGTACGGCGGTGGAATTAGGGTTTTCTCTCTGTTCACGGAGGTTCTGGTGTATGTAGACTCATATATGAAGAAGGAGGGCACCGAGGGACGCTCGAGGGGGCCACGAGGCAAGGGGGCGCGCCCTGGGAAGGGGGGCGCGGCCCCCACTCTCGTGGGCAGCCCCTCGATCTCCTGACGTGGTTCTCAAGCTTCCTGTGCATGATTTTCTCCAAAAAAAATATCTCTCGCGAAGGTTTCATTCCGTTTGGACTCCGTTTGATATTATTTTTCTGCAAAACCCTGAAACAGGCAAAAAACAGCAATCTGTACTGGGCCTTTGGGTTAGTAGGTTAGTCCCAAAAATGATATAAAAGTGAATGATAAAGCCCATTAAACATCCAAGACTTCATAAATAATAGCATGGAACAATCAAAAATTATAGATACGTTGGAGACGTATCAAGCATCCCCAAGCTTAATTCCTGCTCATCCTCGAGTAGGTAAATGATAAAGAAAGAATTTATGATGTGGAACGCTAACCAATATAGTTTTTCAATGTAATTCTCTCAATTGTGGCATGAATGTTCAGATCTGAAAGATTCAAGATAAAAGTCTATATTGACATAAGAAATAACAATACTTCAAGCATACTAACAAAGCAATCATGTCTTCTCAAAATACTATGGCTAAAGAAAGTTATCCCTACAAAATTATATAGTCTGGCTATGCTCCCTCTTCATCACACAAAATATTCATATCATGCACAACCCCGATTTCAGCCAAGCACTTGTTTTCATACTCTATCTGTTCAAACCTTTCAATTTTCACGCAATACATGAGCGTGAGCCAAGGATATAGCACTATGGGTGGAATAGAGATGGTTGTGGAGAAGACGAAATGGAGGGAGATAGTCTCACATCGACTAGGCGTATCAACGGGCTATGGAGATGCCCATCAATAGATATCAATGTGAGTGAGTAGGGATTGCCATGCAACGGATGCACTAGAGATAAATATGAATGAAAGCTCAACAAAAGAAACTAGTGGGTGTGCATCCAACTTGCTTTCTCACGAAGACCTAGGGCATTTGAGGAAGCCCATCGTTGGAATATACAAGCCAAGTTCTATAATGAAAATTCCCACTAGTATATGAAAGTGTGGAAAAAAGATAGTAGCAATTGTCCCTTCTATCTTTTCTCTCATTTTTTTGGAGGGGCTTTCTCTTTTTTTTATTGGCTCCTCTCTATTGTTTTGGGCCATATCCTTTTTTATTGGCTTTTCCTCACATGGGACAATGCTCTAATAATGATGATCATCACACTTCTTATTACAACTCGAAATTACAACTCGATACTACAACAAGTATGACTCTACATGAAAGCCTTCGGCGGTGTACCAGGATATGCAATGAATCAAAAGTGACACATATAAAAAATTATGCATGGTGGCTTTGCCACAACTACGATGTCAACTACATGATCATGCATGGCAATATGACAATATGATGTGTGTCATATGAACGGAACGGTGGAAAGTTGCATGGCAATATATCTCGGAATGGCTATGGAAATGCCATGATAGGTAGGTATGGTGGCTGTTTTGAGGAAGGATATTGTGGTTGTTTTGAGGAAGGATATATAGTGGGCTTATAGCACCGGCGAAAATTACGCGGTACAAGAGAGGCTAGCAATGTTGGAAGGGTGAGAGTGTGTATAATCCATGGACTCAACATTAGTCATAAGAACTCATATACTTATTGCAAAAATCTATGAGTCATCAAAACAAAGCAATCAACGCAAGCTCCTAGGGGGGAGGTTGGTAGGAGTTAACCATCGCGCCCCCCCGACCTCCACACAAAGGTTGGCACTCTACAAATACCTCATGCTCTAACTTCGTCACATAGCGGTTCACCATACGTGCATGATACGGGAATCACTAACCTTAACACAAGTATTTCTCAATTTCATAATAACTCCACTAATATGACTCTAATATCACTAACCTCATGTCTCAAAACAATTATCAAGCACCCAACATCTCATTCTATTCAATGCACTTAGTGTGAATTTTTTTTACTACATTGACATTGGATGTTTATCATGTGAAGACTAGTTTATTTAGCCTAAACACATTACCATTCTGTTTTAATAGACTCTCAAAAGGATATAAGTGAAGCATGAGAGTTCAACAATTTCTGCAAAATATTACCACCACCGTGCTCTAAAAGATATAAGTGAAGCACTAGAGCAAAAACTATTCAACTCAAAAGATATAAGTGAAGCACATAAAGTGTTCTAATAATTTCTAGGCCATATTTAACTCTCTCAAATAGGTGTGTCCAGAAAGTATGATTGTGGCAAACTAACAAGCAAAGACTCAAATTATACAAGACGCTCCAAGCAAAACACATATCATGTTGCGAATAAAAATATAGCTCCAAGTATAGTTACCGATGGATGAAGACGAAAGAGGGGATGCCTTCCCGGGGCATCCCCAAGCTTAGGCTTTTGATGATCTTGAATTTACTTGGGATGCCATGGGCCCCCCCAAGCTTAGGCCTTTGCTACTCCTTGTTCCATAGTCCATCAAAGCAATACTCAAAACTTGAAAACTTCACAACACAAAACTTAGACAAAAATTCTCGTGAGCTCCGTTAGTATAAGAAAGCAAACCACTACTCAAAAGTGCAGCAATGAATTCATTCTTTGTTTATATTGGTGTTAAATCTACTGTATTCCAACTTCTCTATGGTTCATATCCTCCAATACTACTCATAGATGCATCGGAATAAGCAAACAACACACGAAAAACAGAATATGTCAAGAACAGAACAGTCTGTAGTAATCTGCAGGTTTCGCCTACTTCTGAAACTCCAAAAAATTCAAACTAAATTTGTAAATTTGCGGAATTTATCTACCAACATTTTCAAAAAAGAATCAACTAAAAAGCACGCTCCAGCAAAATCTGAATACCACTTTAGCAAGCGCTAATGATTCTGTTTTTCACAGCAAGATCACATAAAATTCACACAAGTCTTCCCAAAGGTTCTACTTGGCACAAACACTAAACAAAACATGAAAACACATATAATCAGAGGCTAGATGCAATATTTATTCCCTAACAGCAACAAAAGCAAAAAATATAAAATTGGGTTGCCTCCCAACAAGCGTTATCGTTTTACGCCCCTAGCTAGGCACGATAATTCAATGATGCTCACACGAAAGACAAGAATTGAAGCACAAAGAGAGCATCATAAAACATGTGAAAAACACATCTAAGTCTAACATACTTCCTATGCATAGGCATCTTATAGGCAAACAAATTAGCAAAGCAAGCAAGATCTAGCATATGCAAGGAAGAAGAAAGATACAAGATCAATCTCAACATGAAGAGAGGTAATTTAGTAACATGAAAATTTCTACAACCATATTTTCCTATTTCATAATAATTGCATGTAGGATCATAAGCAAATTCAACAATATAGCTATCATAAAACATATTCTCAACATGATCCACATGCATACGAAGTTGACACTCTTCCAAAATAGTGGGACCAATATTAACTATAGTCATGACCTCTCCAAATCCACTTTTATCAAAAAATTCATAAGATTGATCAATATCTAAAGTAGTGGGATCAAAAGTTGACACTCTTTCAAATCCACTTTCAATATTATGGCAAACATTATTATCAATCTCATATTCTTGATGGGGTTTAAATAAATTTTCAAGATCGTAAGAATCATCACCCCAATCATGGTCATTGCAACAGGTAGTGGGCATAGCAAAATAAGCATCCCCAAGCTTAGGGTTTTGCATGTCATTAACACAATTGGCATTAATAGAATTTACAATAACAACATTGCAATCATGCTTTTCATTCAAAGAGCTAACATGAATCACTTTTTCTTTTAACAATTCCTCACAATTTTTATATTCATAAATTTCAAGCAAAGCCCCATAAAGATAATCTAGTGCACGCAGCTCACTAGCAATAGGTTCAACATAATGGGATCTCTTAAAGAGATTAGCAAGTGGATGAGGACCTATACTTTAGCAAGCGAAGATGCAAGCTAATTGAGGGCACATAGCACACAAGCAAACAAGAGGCAAGCGAACGATAAACACACGGCAGAAGAAGGGCAAATAAAACGGCAAGGGTGAAGTGGCGGAGAGGAAAACGAGAGGCAAAAAATGTAATGCGAAGGATAAGGGTTTGTGATAGGTACTTGGTATATGACTTTTGCGTAAGCCTCCCCGGCAACGGCGCCAGAAATTCTTCTTGCTACTTCTTGAGCTTGCGTTGTATTCCCTCGAAGAGGAAAGGGAGATGCATCACAGTAGCGTAAGTATTTCCCTCAGTTTTTTGAGAACCAAGGTATCAATCCAGTAGGAGACCGCGCGCGAGTCCCTCGCACCTGCACAAACAAATAAGAACTTCGCAGCCAACACGATAAGGGGTCGTCAATCCCTTTACGGTCACTTACGATAGTGAGATCTGATAGAGATGGTAGTTTATATTTTTGGTATTTTTAGTTTATAAGAACAGTAAATAAAAGCAATAAAAGTAAAGTAGATGTAGATTGATGTGTTGAGAATAGACCCGGGGGTCATAGTTTTCTCTAGTGGCTTCTCTCATGATAGCGATATTCTACGACGGGTAAACAAATTACTGTCGAGCAATTGATAGAAAAGAAAATAATTATGAGACTATCTAGGCATGATCATTGTATATAGGCATCACGTCCGAGACAAGTAGACCGACTCCTACCTGCATCTACTACTATTACTCCACACATCGACCGCTATCCAGCATGCATCTAGTGTATTGAGTTCATAAGAACAGAGTAACGCCTTAAGCAAGATGACATGATGTAGAGGGATAAACTCAAGCAATATGATATAAACCCCATCTTTTTATCCTCGATGGCAACAATACAATATGTGCCTTGCTGCCCCTACTGTCACTGGGAAAGGACACTGCAAGATTGAACCCAAAGCCAAGCACTTCTCCCATTGCAACAACTATAGATCTAGTAGGCCAAACCAAACCAATAATTCGAAGGGACTTGCAAGGATATTATGAGCACACATAAAAAGTTCAGAGAAGAACCAAATATCTTTCATAGATAACCTTGATCGTAAACTCACAATTCATCGGATCTCGACAAACACACCGCAAAAAGAGATTACATCGAATAGATCTCCTCGAAGACCGAGGAGAACTTTGTATTGAGATCCAGAGAGAGAGAAGAAGCCATCTAGATACTAGCTATGGACCCGAAGGTCTGTGGTAAACTACTCACAACTCATGGTGAGGGCGATGATGATGAAGAAGAAGAAGAACTCTGTGATGGATCCCCCTCCGATGGAGCTCCGGAACAGGCCCCAAGATGGGATCTTCACGGGAACAAAAGGTACGATGGTGGAATTAGGGTTTTCTCTCTGTTCACAGAGGTTCTGGGGTACGTAGACTTATATAGGAAGAAGGAGGGCACCGGGGGACGCTCGAGGGGGCCACGAGGCAAGGGGCGCGCCCTGGGAAGGGGGGCGTGCCCCCCACCCTTGTGGGTAGCCCATCGATCTCCTGACGTGGTTCTGAAGCTTCCTGTGCGTGATTTTCTCCAAAAATATCTCTTGTGAAGGTTTCATTCCGTTTGGACTCCGTTTGATATTCTTTTTCTGCAAAACCCTAAAACAGGCAAAAAACAGCAATCTGGACTGGGCCTTTGGGTTAGTAGGTTAGTCCCAAAAATGATATAAAAGTGAATGATAAAGCACATTAAACATCCAATACTTCATAAATAATAGCATGGAACAATCAAAAATTATAGATACGTTGGAGACGTATCACCCTCTCGTTGCTATGCATCACCATGATCTTGCGTGTGCGTAGGAATTTTTTTTGAAATACTACATTCCCCAACAAGCGGTAGTACCGCTCCGCCCAGCGGTAGTACTGCTCTGTGTGGGCAGATATGGGGGGAACGGTTCACTCTTTTCCACCACTATATAAAGGTTTCCTCTTCCTCTAGAAGACTCGCCTCTTCTCCCCCAAGCTCCATTGTTGCTCCAAAATCTTATTTTCTCCCGATCTCTCTCCCTTGCCAATCAAACTGGTTGATTTCCTAGGGATTGGTTGAGAAGGCCCAGATCTACACTTCCACCAAGAAATATTTGATTCCCCCCACAAATCCCATGCGGATCTTCTTACTCTTGGGTGTTTAAGCACCCTAGACGGTTGAGGTCACCTCGGAGCCATATCCATCATGGAGAAGCTCCGTGGTTTCCTTGGGAGCCTCAAATTCAGTTGTGGAGAGAGCCCCAACCTTGTTTGTAAAGGTTCAGTCGCCGCCTTCAAGGGCACCAATAGTGGAATCACGACATCTCGCATTGTGTGAGGGCGTGAGGAGAATACGGTGGCCCTAGTGGCTTCTTGGGGAGCATTGTGCCTCCACACCGCTCCAACAGAGACGTACTTCCCTTCAAAGGGAAGGAACTTCGGTAACACATCCTCGTCTTCACCGGCTCCACTTTTGGTTATCTCTAGCCTTTACTTGTGCAAGTTTTATTGCATTAGTATCTTGTGCTTGCTTGCGTGATTTTCTTTGTTGCATCATATAAGTTGCTCACCTAGTTGCATATCTAGACACTATATTGTTGGTAAGTTTAATTTGGTCAAGAAAAGCTAAAAATTGTTAGTTGCCTATTCACCCCCCCCCCCCTCTAGTCAACCATATCGATCCTTTCAATTGGTATCAGAGCCTCGTTTCTTTTGTTAGGACTTTACCGTCCAAAGAGGATGTGTGACAACGGAGTCGAGACAGAGGGACACTCCGGTGGAACTCTGTCCTTGCCTACATCCGACGGGGGAACCTCGGTCTCTCGTGAGGAGTTCAATGCAGCTTTGGACACATTGAAAGACTCATTGACGACCGAGGTCAAAGGCATGTTCAAAGAATTTCTTGAGGGACTTAAATTACCCACCGCACCGTTGGAAGTGGATCGTCTAGCTACCAACGTGTCGGATGGTATTCTCGACAAGGGAGAAGCTAGTAGTGAGCAAGTCCCGGTGACTAAGAATGGGAGTGGCATTTTTTCTCACTCCGCTCCTCCCATCAATTATGGAGGACCCGTTCCTACTCCGCATTTAAATTCGGTTGGTCCTCCTCCTAAGTTTGTGAAAAAATCTGATTTTGCTACTTGGACGTTTCATTTTAAACGTCATTTAAACCATTGTTCTACTAATCTTTGGAGAATCATTGACCAAGGTTTCTACCCGCATGATCCTTACAACTTAACTCCAAGAGAAGCTGCGAATCATCAATTCAACGAGTCCGTTCTTTGTATTCTTCAAGAGGATATCCCTCCCGAATACATTGCACATCTTCGACCCTTCTCCGTGGCCAAGGAAGCATGGGAGCATGTTGGTTCCTTGTACAAGGGATGTAAGCATTCAACACTCAAATTATGAAGTTGTGCAAGATGAAGCCGATGAGTTTGCCAAGATCGAAGATGAAGATCCCTGTGAACTTTATCAGAGATTAACCACTCTTGCGGTCTCACTTCGAGATCATGGGAGCAAGCATACGGATGAAAATTGGATCAAGCGCAAGTTTCTCAAGGCCATGATGCCTTATCACAAGGCCATGTCCTCCGTCATCCGCCAACGGCCGGACTTCCACACTTTGTCCTCAAGTGAAGTGTTGGATGAGTTCGTTGCCATGAGGATCTTGGATAAGACCGCCGCCAATGCGGTGTTGCGAGATCAACAATCAAAGAAGCCCAACCTTGCTTTGAAGGCCAAGGCTTGTGTGGAAGATGAGGATGAAGGACACAAAATATGCTTATCATGAGCACATGGCTCTAGTGTCATGGCAATTTTGGGGCAACAAGAAGAATTCTAGGCCCAATTTCAACAAGAACAACTCAAGTGGCCTCAAGGGCAAGCAACGAGTGAGGATGTGCTACAATTGTGGAAATGTGAGTCACTTTGTTATGGATTGCCCATATGAGAAAAGAGAAGACAATGGAGGCAAGCTTATCCGAAAGGACAAGGCCAAGTCTTATCCCAACAACAACAACTTCAACGAGAAGACTCCTCCGAAAGGATTGGTGGCCCAATAAGAATATGATGAGGATGACGATGATGAAGAAGATGCTGAGATGGTTGCTATGGCCACCGTTGCTATTGCAACAACTCCACGATCATCCCTCTTCAATTCACCAAATGAGAACATCACTGCCAAGTGCCTCATGGATAAGGCCACCAACAAGGTAACCCCCAACATCAATTCTACCATCACTTCTAATCCTTCGTTGATGGAATATTGTACTGATGAAAGTGAGGGGGCAGAGGAGGAGGAAAATGAATTTGAGTTGTTTATGAGTAAACTCAAGGGCAAACCCAAGAAGCACTCCGTTGCTCTCTTGGAACAACTTGGTGAAGCCAATGACATGATCGAGGCTCACGAGGAGACCATTTCCAAAATGGAGGGTCATAGTCGAGACTATGCCGATGAGATATCGGATCTCTCTAATGCTCTTGAGGAAGAGCGTGGTCTTTGTTTGGCTCTTGAGGAGTCTCACAGTGATGATCATGCTAAATTAAAGAGAGATCTCGATCATGCTTTAGTTGTCTCTCGTGTGCTAAATTCCGAGAAGGCAAAGCTTGTGGTTGACCATGCTAGACTCAAGGAGGAGTTTGTTATGCTTGACAAGGCTCACAAAGTCTTGAAGAGTGTACATGCTAGCCTCAAAGAGTCTCATGATCAACTTCAAGTTTCGCTAACCAAGGAGAAAGCTACCTTTCCTCGCATGGTTTTAATTGATAATGCAAATGCTACTAACCCATATTGCGAGCATGTGCATCTTGTTGAAGAGAATGACAAGTTGAAGAACCAACTTGAGAAAGGACTTGTGTCTTTCATACAAGGTGAGAAGAACCTCAACGATCTTTTGAGTAATCAAAAGGAAGTTGTGCCGAAGGAAGGAATTGGGTTTGCTCCCAAGCCCAAGAAGAAGAAGAACGACAAGACCAAGCAACCCCCTCCTCTCAAGCAAACCTTTGTAAAGGAGGGAGAGGGTAATCCTAAGGAGAATAAGAACATTGTGAAGAGTGGTGGAGTCAAGAAAAACACTATCACTCCTTCCAACAAAGCCGGTGACTTTAACCCTTCTTATGTTCTATGCCGTAGTGACGGACATGTTTTTGCTAAATGTGTTGGTTCTTATTATGAGTACATTGAGTGGTCTATTTGGGTTCCTAAGACCCTTGTTACTAACCTCAAAGGACCCATTACAAAATGGGTACCTAAATCCAAGCATTGATCTCTTGTAGGAGTTTGCTTTCGGTGGGGGATCATGGTTGCTCGATAGTGGAGACACAAATCATATGACCAGAAGCAAAGAGTTGGTGGTGGACGTGCACCAAGGTTCATATATGGACACCAATGTCAAATGGGGTGATGCTTCATCTTCTAAGGTATTGGGGATTGGCAAGGTTGTTGTCTCTCATGATCTCACGATCGAGAAAGTCATGCTTGTTGAGTCCCTTACATAGAATTTACTTTCTGTTCGTCAACTTGCACTCATGGGCTTTGCCACATTCTTTGATATCAATACCGTGGCCCTCTTGTGGAGCAAGACTCTTAAAGTAGCTTTTGTTGGGCATGTCGAGAACGGTCTCTATGTGGTTAACTTCTTGGAGCGACCCACTGAGACCGCGACTTGCCTAATGGCTAAAGTTGATGTGGGATGGCTTTGGCATCGCCGGTTAGCCCACGTCAATATGAGATCTTTGCAAAGTCTTCTCAAGGGGGACCATGTCCGTGGACTAACAAATGTTAGTTTTTCCAAAGATCGTGCTTGCAGCGCTTGTATTGAAGGAAAGTTACATGAGAAGGCTCACCCTCCCATGACTATCATCTATTCAAAAAGACCGTTAGAGCTCCTCCACATGGATCTCTTTGGGCCTCCATCCTTTGATAGTCTTGGGGGTAGAAAGTATTGCTTGGTGATTGTAGATGATTATTCAAGATACACTTGGGTATACTTCTTCAAGAGGAAGAGTGAGACCCAACAAACTGCCATCAACTTTGCAAATGAAGCTCAACGACAACATGATGCAAAGATCTTGACGATTCGAAGTGACAATGGCACCGAGTTCAAGAATTACACCTTGGATGAGTTTCTTAGTGATGAGAGGATCAAGCATCAATATGCCGCTCCGTATACCCCTCAACAAAATGGTGTGGGAGAGAGAAAGAACCGGACTTTGATGGACGCGGCAAGGACCATGATGGCGGAGTTCAAGTCTCTGTACAAATTTTGGGCCGAAGCCATCAGCATCGCTTGTCATGCATCCAATCGGCTCTATCTCCGCAAAGGCTTGAACAAGACTCCATATGAGATACTTACCGGTAACAAGCCCAATCTCAAGTACTTCCGGGTGTTCGGTTGTAAGTGTTTCATACTCAAGAAACGTGTTCGTTTGTCTAAATTTGAAGCTAGAGCTCATGAGGGCATATTTGTTGGTTATGCTACAAACTCTCATGCTTATTGTGTTCTCAACAAGTCCAATGGACTCATTGAGGTGACGTGTAACGTGGAGTTTGATGAAAATAATGGCTCCCTAGTGGAGCAAAGTGGTACTTGTGATGTAGGTGATGAAATTCCTCCTCAAGCCATAAGAAGAATGGGTGTTGGACATATCCTACCCATTGAGGAACCCCTTGTGGCCGAAGGAGAAGGACAATGTTCCACTCAAGTGGAACCATCACCAAGCAAGACCCACACGCTTTCGAAGAACAAAGTGAAGGCCCTCAACCCAATGAACAAGGCCAGGTGCAAGATCAACCACAAGAGGGTGGTGATCCACCAAGTGATGCACAAGGCCAAGTTCCCTCTCCCGAGCATGTTCAAGATCAAGATCAAGCTCATGACAATACTCAAGATGATCAACTCATAGCTCCTCAACTATCTCTTGAAGAGCAATTGGAGCGTTGTGCTGCCAAAGTTGCTTCTAGGCTCGCTTCTAGAGAGCATCACATGGAGAATATTCTTGGAAGCATCACAAAGGGGGTAAGCACTCGTAGACAATTAGCAAACTATTGTGCTCATCAAGCTATTGTCTCTTGTGTTGAACCTCAAAAGGTCTATGAGGCGCTCGAAGACCCCGATTGGCTCAATGTCATGCATGAAGAACTCCATAACTTCGAGCGCAACAAGGTGTGGCGTCTGGTGCCAAGGCCGAAGGAGAACCATAATGTCATTCGAACCAAGTGGATCTTTAAGAACAAGCAAGATGCTCGCGGAATTGTCATCCGCAACAAGGCTCGTTTGGTGGCTCAAGGCTACTCCCAAGTCGAGGGTATCGACTATGGTGAAACCTTTGCCCTCGTTGCTCGCCTTGGATCTATTCATTTGTTGCTTGCCTATGCTTCTCATCATAAATTTAAATTGCAACAAATGGATGTGAAAAGTGCTTTTCTAAATGGTCCTCTTAATGAGTTGGTGTATGTCAAACAACCCCCGGGGTTTGAGGATCCTAAGTTACCCAATCACGTGTATCAACTCGATAAGGCGCTCTATGGCCTTAAACAAGCCCCACGTGTGTGGTATGAGCATCTTACCAAGTTGTTGCAAGATCGTGGGTTTGAAATTGGGAGAATCGACCCCACTCTTTTTACTAAGAAGGTCAAAGGGGAGTTGTTTTTATGCCAACTATATGTTGATGATATTATCTTTGGTTCACCTAACAAAGCGTTCAATGATGAGTTTGCCGCACTCATGACCGCGGAGTTTGAGATGTCCATGATGGGAGAGTTGAAGTTCTTCCTTGGGTTTGAGATCAAACAAAGAAGAGAAGGAATCTTCATCAAACAAGCCAAATACACTCAAGGCATGCTCAAGAGGTTGAATCTAAGTGATGTCAAGCCGGCTACTACTCCAATGCCTACCAAGTGCCAACTTGACATTGATCCCAATGGTAAAGCGGTGGATCAAAAGGTATATCATTCTATGATTGGATCCTTACTTTACCTTTGTGCATCTAAACCGGATATCATGTTGAGTGTGGGAATGTGTGCATGGTTTCAAGCCTTACCTAAGGAAAGTCACTTTGTGGCAGTCAAGCGAATCTTTCGATATTTGGCTCATACCCCAAACTTTGGCTTATGGTACCCAAGAGGAGCAAACTTCAACCTTGTAGGGTTCTCGGATTCGGATTGGGCGGGAGACAAAGTGGATAGGAAGTCAACTTCCGGAGGTTGCCAATTTCTTGGCTGCTCTCTGGTGAGTTGTTCTTCCAAGAAGCAAAGTTGTGTATCTCTCTCTTCCACCGAAGCCGAGTATGTGGCGGCCGGCAGTTGTTGTGCTCAACTTCTATGGATGAGGCAAACTTTAAAGGATTACGGTGTCACTTGTGATAAAGTGCCTCTTTGGTGTGACAACGAAAGTGCCATCAAGATTTCTTTCAACCCGGTGGAACACTTCAAGACGAAGCATATTGAGATTCGGTATCACTTCATCCGGGAGCATATTCGGCGAGGGGAAATTGACCTTCACTATGTCAACACCCATGATAACCTTGCAGATATCTTCACGAAGCCTTTGGATGAAGCAAGATTTCGCGAGTTAAGGCATGAGCTAAATATCATAGATTTGAGCCATGTGGATTGAAGTTGTGCACACCTCCCTTACACACCATGCTATCTTGTTTAGATGTAGGCATGGATATAGGGGGGGTGTTGTTCTCTCAATGAACTTTCCCTCCCCTCGTTATGCATAAATCGATCAAATCTTTCACATTCGCCATTATTGATGGTATATATGTGCTTCAAAGATGAGTAGTGGCCATGGGCCCAAGGTTAAAATCTTCGCGATGCCATATCACTTCACTCAAACATAGGTGGCCTCGGCCACCGCCATCTCCTTCGAGAGGTGTGTGTTTGTTGTCGTGTGGTTGTGGTTGTGGTGTTTTCTCGGTTTTCCTGTGCTTTCTTCCCTAAGTTGAGTGTTTTCTCGCTAAGAGGTTCGTGTGAGCAAAAAGGTCAGTTTAGAGACTCTCTTTCTGAGTTGGACGATACTACCGCTGGAGCGCACGGTACTACCGCTTAGTAACATAAGCGGTACTACCACCCGCTCGAAGCGGTACTACCGCTGGAGGGCGAGACTGCGAGGTTAACTGGGGGTCGGGAAGTTTTCTTTCCCATACCCACACCCATTCACCCCCATCTCTCGTTCTCCTCTCCAACAGCGAACCGGTCGTCGAGGTCGCCGATGAGCTGCCTCCTCCAGGTCGTGTTTCACCTTTTCCTTCGGTGGGATCGATCCCCACCCCTTACTCAAGCCATCGATGTTGGTATTGCCCCCCGTTTCCTTCTTGTTGCTTCTAGTTTTTAGATCTAGGTTTTTAGGGGCAATGGGCATACATTCCATGATTTTTGGCCAAATCAAGGCTTGAGTAGGATGGTGAACACCTTTATACTGCTAGGATTGATCTTTGGTAGGACTATATTTGATTTTAGCCTCCCCGGTAGTACCGGGTCAGACATGGTGTGTTGGGAACTGTTGTTCCTCCGCCTGGAGTGGTACTACCGGTGTGAGTGGTACTACCACCTATCCTATGCGGTGCTACCGCGGAGAGACCATCATCCATCATAATCCTATCAAATTTTGATTCTGTTTTGCTTTTTGTCTCGTGTCTTATGCTTGTTCGTTCTTTTTGTCTTTTGTGTGTGTGTGTGTGTGTGTGTGTGTGTGTGTGTGTGTGTGTGTTTGTCTCCAGGAGATGGCCCAACGGAACACCCTGCTCGTCGCATCAACCCCGAGCACTCTAGTTCAAAGCGCTATCGCACCTCTGAGGCAGCATGTGGGTCTGCAAGTGGCTCTGTAGGTGCTCCTTCGTCAAGTGCACCACCGTCTCAGTCTCAGCAACCGTTCAAGAGTACTGCAAAGAAGCCAGCTATAAAGGCCAAGACTGTCACTGAGACGTCAAACAAGGAGTTTTGGGAGAGGCGTCGGCGCAATCCCTATGAGCATGAGCAAGAGCCCACCCTTGTCAACCGTCCGTTCTGGACCCGCTTTTAGTATGCAACCTATTTTGACGTGATCAAGGCTAAGAAGAATCTCTTTGTTGATGTGCGCTCAATTGACATTGCTCATTTGGAGAAGGACATGGCTTACTTCGGCGAAGCTCTGGAGATGTGCACTCAGCTGAATATTCTCAACATCATGTCATTCAACAAGGACTTTGATGCTGATCTGGTGGCTCAGTTCTATGCCACTGTCCACCTTGGCACCGATGCTGAAAGGACTTTGACGTGGATGGCTAATGGCAGGCGTCTGGCTATCAAGTGGAAAGATTTCATGGAGCTTCTTGGTGTTGAAGATCTTGTACTGGAGAGTTCGGTTGGCTTTCGACCTCATCACAATGCTACCTCCACTCATAAGCAGAACCTTTGGCCATATTGCACTAAGAAGGTCAATCCTGAGACTCTGAAGGAGCCTTATGAGCTGCATGTGTTTCTGGATATTCTTCATCGCATCTTTAGGGAGACGCTCTTTCCTCGCATTGGGAACCAGGATATGGTCCACTCATATCTTGTGGATATGCTTCTTTTCTGCCAGCATCAGAAGGAACGGAACACTGGATAAACATTGGATATCTCTCATGTCATGTGGTCTGAACTGTTATCCGCCATCTCTGAGCGTAAGTGTCTCATCTATGCTCCTTATATCATGCTCCTCGTTGAGAAGGCTTGGGATCATACCTACTCTGGATACCCGCTAGAGACTGGCGAGTTGGTCTCTCACGAGGTCAAGAGACTTAGGAGGAAGGATCTCTGGAACACTCCGGTCACTCAGCCTGACATCCCGGCTGGTGCACATGATTCTGAGGCAGAGGCTGGTCAAGATGATGATGATGATGATGATGATGAGTATATCCCATCTGGAGCTGAGCCCTCTTGGGCAAAGAAGCTTAAAAAGAAGATGAAGAAGTTGTTCTGCATGGAGTCTCACGGTCAGTACATGGCCCATGTTTCTGTGAAGAAGTCTAGGACCTGTCATAAGGAGCTTATGCGTCAGCTTGGTGCCACAGTTGTCAGTGGATCTGAGGGCCGGATCACCGATGAGGACGACTGGGTTCGACAACACTGTCACTGGACTGACTCTGACCCCGGGCAGCCCCCAGCCGATGACGGAGATGCAGATGACCATGCAGCGATGTGATGATGTTGGGCCTTTCTCTGCCCCTTTTCAGTGTCTCGATGCAAAAGGGGAGAGGTGGATTTGCGTCTTGAGAATGTGTCTGTGTCTCTTGTTTTTAGGTGCTCTGTCGTTTCTTCTCGCAAACTTTCTTTATCTTTCTGGTTTGGTTTGTGTTCGTGAGACCCAGTTACCATTTCTATGTGTGAGACCTATGTTATCTTAATTATGTCGAGTACTTTAGTAGGTTGTGCTTAATTCATGTTCCATCCTTTCGCACCTACTATGTTACCCGCTTATGTCTCCTCATTGTTAGATGTTATCGGATTATAAAATATAGGGGGAGCATTGATCCTAGAGTGTGTGATTTGCATTCCACAAGCAACTCTTTTATAGGACACATCTAGGGGGAGCTTGTCTATATTTTGTAGTCCTTGGGGTTTGCTTACTCCTAGTATGTCGTTATATTATGTGCAAATCCCGTGTTGTCATCAATCCACCAAAAAGGGGGAGATTGAAAGGGCATGTCCCTTCCTATGTGGTTTTGGTGATTGATGACAATGCGTTTGCGGACTAATCATGTGTGCTAAGTATTTCAGAGATGAATCCAGGGGCACGAGACGATCATCTACCCTCCGATTTATCAGCTCAAGACGTGTCGTCTTCTTAGGATTGTGTTTTGGTCTTGAGTCGTAGGAGACACCGTACTATCAAGGGGGCGCATTGGAAAGGCCAGGGTGGAATCATCACGTACACTCATTTTCGGCCCCCTCATCGTCTCTTTCCTTGGGGAGCTTCACTTCTTTCTGTTGGGCGCGGTTGAACTGCCGCCGGGGCAGTAGTACCGCTTATACCCTCCAAGCGGTAGTACCGCTGCACAAGCGCGATAGTACCGCTTGGGTGTATACGCGGCAGTACCGTTGCAGCTTGGCTTTACATCTGTGTCGATTCGAGCGAGTATTTCTCGTGTCGGGTTCTACGGTAGTAGCTGCGGTAGTATCGCTGCCACCACCGCGGCTACTACCGCTCCTCCCCTTCGTGCCTCGTTCCTAACACGGGGCGATAGTACCGCTGGGGGTCGCGGTAGTACCACTGGCACCAGCGGTAGTACCGCTCCGCCCAGCGGTAGTACCGCTCTGTGTGGGCAGATATGGGGGTAATGGTTCACTCTTCTCCACCACTATATAAAGGGTTCGTCTTCCTCTAGAAGACTCACCTCTTCTCCCCCAAGCTCCATTGTTGCTCCAAAAGCTTATTTTCGCCCGATCTCTCTCCCTAGCCAATCAAACTTGTTGATTTCCAAGGGATTGGTTGAGAAGGCCCAAATCTACACTTCCACAAAGAGAAATTTGATTCCCCCAACTAATCCCTTGCGGATCTTGTTATTCTTGGGTGTTTGAGCACCCTAGATGGTTGAGGTCACCTCGGAGCCATATCCATTGTGGTGAAGCTCCGTGGTTTTGTTGGGAGCCTCCAATTCAGTTGTGGAGAGAGCCCCAACCTTGTTTGTAAAGGTTCGGTCGCCGCCTTCAAGGGCACCAATAGTGGAATCACGGCATCTCGCATTGTGTGAGGGCGTGAGGAGAACGCGGTGGTCCTAGTGGCTTCTTGGGGGGCATTATGCCTCCACACCGCTCCAACAGAGACGTACTTCCCGTCAAAGGGAAGGAACTTCGGTAACACAAACTCGTCTTCACCGGCTCCACTTTTGGTTATCTCTAGCCTTTACTTGTGCAAGTTTTATTGTATTAGTATCTTGTGCTTGCTTGCGTGATTTTCTTTGTTGCATCATATAGGTTGCTCACCTAGTTGCATATCTAGATAACCTATATTGTTGCTAAGTTTAATTTGGTCAAGAAAAGCTAAAAATTGTTAGTTGCCTATTCACCCCCCCCCCTCTAGTCAACCATATCGATCCTTTCACCAGGCAGCTCGGTGGTTGGAGTCGGTTCGCCGTAGAGTGCCCAACATGACCTGGGATGAGTTTGTCGGTTGCTGCAGACCAGATTTGGTCGTACTTTACATCAGTCTGTTTTGCAAAAAAAATCAGTATTCAGCAAACTGGCATGGTAGAAGATTATGTGGATCGTCTCTCACAGTTGCTTCATCAATTGACAGCATACGAGAATACTCCCAATACAATTCACTATGTCACCCATTTCATGGAGGGGCTAAAACCAGCAGTTCGAGTGGTCGTGGGCATTCAACAACCAACTGGTTTGGATACAGCTTATCAGTTAGCCCTGATGCATGAGTTAGGGGCAAGCAATTATGTGAGCTTGTCCACCGTCCAATCTTCGCGTCGAGCCACTGCCTTGCCACTTCCTGGCCCTCCTAGCAATTCTAGCTCACACAACTCAATCCAACGAGTTACTGAAGAAAGGCAACATGTTGATAGTTACAAACGCAATGTTTTTTAAGATAAATGGGGATCCCTATGAGCATTTTGTCGAGCAAAGGGAATATGTTTCGTTTGTGGAGAACATTGGGGTAAGGAAGTGTAACTTCATGTGGTACAGGAAATGGTTGACTTCTTATAGTATTCAGAGTCTGCTGAATCTGACACCAATGAGGTTCAGGCTGAAGTTCACATGATTTCAATCTCTACTGCAGCCATGGGTGACTCAACAGTACAGTCAAACAAAACTATGCAATTGAGGGTGTAATTACAAGGATTGAACCTGGTTTTTTCTAGTGGATTCAGGTAGTTCACACTACTTTCTACATGCTTCCCTTGCTGACAAGCTGCAAGGTCTAACTGCTATGCCCAAGGTGCCACTTAAAATTGGAAATGGAGACATTGTTCCTTGAAGTTCTCATCTGTCTGAAGGTGTGCGGTCATGTGTTGGCCACAAATTTCTTAGTTCATTCAAGATTTTTTTCCTTGGCTCCTATGATGGTATTGTAGGGATGGATTGTCTTTCTGCTCACAGTCCAATGTGGGTGGACTGAGATAAACATTGGATGTCATTCAAACACAATGGAGCTGTTGCTACATTGTTGGGCGTTGCATGAGTAGTTCCTGAAATAACAGTGGTGGAATTATGCTCATTGCTGACAACTCCTAACCCGCATATACCTGCTGAAGTATAGTTGATCCTAGATGAATATAAACATGTGTTTGAGCCCCCTACGGGTCTTATCCCAGACGATTGTACGATTACACCATTCCACTGTTACTTGGTGCAACCGCAATCTCTATGCGGCCCTACAAGTTACCTCCTCTTCTGAAAACTGAGCTCTAAAAGCAAATTAAGGAGATGTTTGCTAGTGGTGTCATCTGCCTGAGCAACAACCCTTTTTCTTCACCACTCCTTATGGTCAAGAAGGACGAATCTTGGTGTCTTGTGATTGATTATCGCCACCTTAATGCAATGACACAGAAGGGCAAGTTTCCAATTCATGTGGTTGATGAGCTTTTGGATGAACTCGCATGAGACAGTTGGTTTACTAAACTTTACTTGCGCTCTGGCTACCATCAGATCCACTTAGCACCTGGGGAGGAGTACAAAACAGTGTCTCACACTCATCTGGGTCATTATGAGTTCACGGTTGTCTCCTTTGGATTGACGGGTGCACCAAACACCTTTAAATTTGCCATGAATCATACTCTGGAACCTGGAAATCACAAGTATGTGGTTGTTCTCTTTGATGAAATACTTGTTTTCAGCTTCTCCTTCGAGGATCACCTAATCCATCTGTGTATGATGCTCAAGATGTTGTCTCAACATCAGTGGCGTCCTAAGCTGTCAAAATGTGCATTTGCACAATGTCAGGTTGGATACTTGGGACACATCATTAGTGAGCAGGGAGTATCCACCGACCCAGATGAAATTTCAACTATTCATACTTGGCCTACTCCAACCAATGTCAAGGAATTCCGTGTATTCCTAGTACTGGCAGGATATTACGGATATTCATCCATCACTATGGTATCACTTGTCGTTCGCTGACAGCTCTGCTTAAAAGGGGTAATCTTCTGCTGGACTGATGTTGAGGAACAAGCATTTCAGTCTCTAAAACAAGCCTCACTAGTGGAAAAGGCCTAGCTATGGCGTGGCAAAAAGTGTCTTGCTGGCGTAGAGACCTAACGCAACCAATATGGCGCCAGCGAAAACAGTTTAGTGGTGGTGTGGCAGACACGTCAGCAGTATTTTAGTACTGATGGCATGTCACCCGGCTAACGCCAGCAATATATTGTGTTATCTATGGCGTTTATTGTGAGGTAACGCCATCAATTTTTATTGTTTAGTAATAAAAAAATTACCCAGCGATTAGTATGTGCAGCCATTTAAACTTCTGTAGTGGTAAGTCTCAAATCCATAAAAATATACCCATCTATTACTACAGTTTTAAGTAACTAGCTAGCTTGCTACTACCCTACAAGCAAAAGTTATCGGTGGCTATACAAGCAAAAGTATCGTCATCGATCTCATGCAACTTGTTATCCATGCGCTAACTAGCTACGTGCGATGAAGAATGATCCTCATCTCACGCAACTTCTTCCCATTGCTCTCTCCCTCCTTTCTGAAATAGACTTTATGGGTCTTCAACTCCTCCCTCTTGACCTTCAAGAGTCGTATCTCCTTCTTCATAAACTCTATCTCAGTGACCAGTAGTTACTTCTGGTCATGCTTCAATTTCTTATCGCAGAGATCAGAGATCTCGTCGATCATATTGTCGTTCTCTTTCTTCAGGGAGTCATTCAACTCGTTAAGTGCCTTCATTGTACTCTCCTTCGACGCGACAAGCTCATGGCTGAGCATGTCCACATCACGTACCGGTAGCTGCTGTTGGACCGGTTCTGGAGATGGGTCTCGTACATACGCCTGGCAAGTAAAATATTTGAAATCATCAGTAAAGAATGGTTAGATGCTATATGTATATATGCATGTGTTTGCAATGCTCATGGATGTTTTTGTAATCTTACGTCTTACCTTGTTGATGCTCGTTTCGCCTTTGTCAACTTCATCATAGGTCGTGAAGTTGCACGAGGACTGGTAGTGGCTATTCCAGCTAGTCATGACTGGAACTTCAAAATGCCAATCATATAGGTTATTATGACAAGAACCAAACACGTGAAATAATGCGAATCAAAGTATGGCAAGTATGGCAATTGATCTAATGCCAATCATAACAATAATAACAAGTTGATAATAATGCCAATCAAAGTATGGCAAGTGATCTAATGCCAATCATAACATTTATAATAAGTTGATACTAATGCCAATCAAAGTATGGCAAGTATATATGGCAAGTGATCTAATGCCAATCATAACAATAATAACAAGTAAGTTGATAATAATGCCAATCAAAGTATGGCAAGTATAGCATTGATCTAAACATCCACATGATGATCATTGATGCAAAATGCAGATACAAAATGGGAGTAAACAATGGAACCCTGATCTAAACATCCACATGATGATCATTGATGCAAAATGCAGATACAAAATGCCACTGCCACTGTCATGTGTTCATTCATGTTACCATACAACTAAAAGGCCTCGATAATGATACCACCTGCTATCTTCATTTATCCTTAGTTATGTTTCATTTTAGTTATGTTGTAGAAACCTAAGAAAGTGATAAACAAGCAAAGAAAATGTATATACTACAAATACTAGCAGTGACAACTAGCAAGTCCTTTTAGCAGTGATGACTGGCCGTGATAACTAGCAAGTCCTTTTAGCAGTGATAACTGGCAGTGATAACTAGCATTAGGAATGCTACATTTCAGTTTGTTTTACGCTCTTCCTTTATCAAAGACTCTACATTTTAGCATTAGGAACACTACATTAGGAACACTACAATTTAACAATTTAACACTAAGATTTAGGCGAAGATGGAGGCAATGAACTCACCGAGGGACGAAGATGGAGGCGATAAACCCTAGCAGTCCGTAGCTTTCACCGCCGTCGTCGAAGAAGCCCTAGCTAAAAACGAAATGAACTCCAATCAAATTGGAGGGCAACGAGCGGCGAGAGAGGGAGAGAGGGGGAGAGAGAGAAAGATTACCTAACCAGCAGCGAGAGAGGGAGAGAGCGGCGAGAGAGGGAGAGCGGCGATGACGAGTGGAGAGAGAGGGAGAGGAGGGGTAATGGGAGAAGGACTGGGGTGAGGGCGTCGTTGCCCTGGTTTTGACCCCCACGGCCTCCTAATACTTCGGCTTGGCCCAATGCTATAAAAAATAAACTAGCAAGAAAAAAATAAACTCTCAAATACATATTTTAAAAAATGTTATTATTTCCATTTTAAAATAATAGAAATTTAATAAAAGTAAACTATAATATACTATAATAAAGATCACCACATAAAAATTGAAAAGAAAAAAAATTAAAGTGTCAAACCACATATTTGAAGGCTCAAAACTATATATTTCAAGTCTTAAACTAAAAACAAAAAACTTAAACTCTCAAATACATATTTTAAAAAATATCATTACTTCCATTTTAAAATAATAGAAATTTAATAAAAGTAAACTATAATATACTATAAAACTGTAAAAATAATGATGACAAAAAAGGATAATATAATTAAATATATAAAACACTTCATCAAATGGAAAAAGTGTTTCTGGCGTGCAAAGAAAAAGAATGCCAGCACTAACAAAATAACTATGGCGTACAAAGATAACCGAGGTCACTAGTGATTTCCAAACAGTGAGTGTATATAGGCCAATAGATTTGTGGCGTTTACAAAACAGGCAACGCCAGCACTATGAGTGTAAAGCTGACGTGCTGATTTGGCCTACACCAGCACTATTTGAAAAAAGTTGGTGTTGATGTAAAATGCCGTGCCACAAACGAAAGTTGTGGCTAGCACTTTTTCCACTAGTGCCTTGATGTCTGCCCCGATCCTCGCACTGCCAAATTTCAGTAAGACCTTTGTGATTTTCTCCGACACCTATGATGTGGGGATAGGTGTTGTCCTCATGCAGGATGGTCATCTGTTGGCCTATATTAGCAAGGCTCTGGGACCACGAAACCGATCCCTCTATGTGTATTTAAACGAATTCTTGGCAATACTGCTAGCCGTGGAGCATTGGCGTCAATACCTGTTGCTGAAAGAATTCATCATACAGATTGACCAGTGTAGTTTAACCAGTTTGGCCGATCAACGTCTCCATACTGAATGGCAGCAAATGGCTCTCACGAAACTGATGGGGCTCCGTTATCAGATTCAGTATAAGAAGGGCACTGAAAATAACGCAGCCGATGATTTGTCCCGTCGCCCCCATGATACAGTGGAACTGCAGGTCGTGACTACAGTGCAACCAACTTGGTTTTCTGACATTGCTGCTAGCTATCAAGTGGATCAATTTTCTCAACAACTTCTACAGAAACTAGCTGCTGCCCCTTCGTCTGGCAGTAAATTTTCTCTTAAAAATGGGTTGATCTGCACTAAGGGATGTCTCTAGGTGGGTGCAGATGCTGGTTTGCACTCTAAAATCATCCAAGCTTTTCATGATTCTCCATTGGGTGGGTACTCAGGTTTCCCTGTTACATATCGACGTACTCATCAGCTCTTTCGTTGGTCTCATACGAAGTCCATCGTCAAGCAGTATGTGCAGCATTGCACTGTTTGTCAGCAAGCTAAACCCGAGCGAGTTCCTTATCCTGGCCTTCTGCAACCCTTTCCGATCCCAAGTCTACCATGGGAAATGGTCACAATGGATTTTATAGAGGGCTTGCCATCTTCAGGGCGTTTCAATTGCATCCTGGTGGTCACTGATAAGCTATAAAAATATGGTCACTTCATACCCTTGCAGCATCCCTTCACAGCTTTGGTCGTAGCAAAGTCTTTTCTGAATTCTGTCTACAAGTTTCATGGTATGCCCTTGTCCATTGTCTCTGACTGTGACCGCATTTTCACCGGTTTGTTTTGGAAAGAGCTATTTCAACGAACACAAGGGACAGGGGTTATCCCAAAGTGATGAGGTTGATGCCCGTAGATGATCTCAAACGAAGTGTTCGATGTAGATGAATGCCAGTTTGTATTATACCAATATTTAAACAAAGGTAGCCATTTTGCCCATTTGGAGGGGTGTGCACTGATAAAGCACCTAAGGTAGCACTCCACTTGCTGATTTACACCTTCAGTCTGACCATCTGATTGTGGGTGGCGAGCTGAGCCACAATGATCTCATGGAGGTGGTTCGACTATCCAGACAGTTTAAACCCCTCATATTCCAGCACAAAATGTTAACAGATTGTTCTAACATAAAATGTCGTGGGATGATGACCGGGCCTTTTTTGTGGCTGCCACCCGCGGTGGGCAATGGTTGAATGGCAAATTTTTGGAACTCCTCTTGGCTACAGGGCTTGAGACCCCGTGACATCGCGCCTCGCATTTTCGACCTCTCCCAAAAGAAAAACTGCTCCGTCCAGCAAGCTCTACACAATAATATGTGGATCTCTAACATTGACATTTCCAATGGCCTTTCCCTTGGTCATGCCCAAGAGTTTGCAAATCTTTGGGGAAAGCTGAATTCTGTCACCCTTGAGGAGGGGCTGGAGGATTCAATTGTTTGGAAATTCACTAAAGATGGTATGTACTCCGCCTCTTCGGCATAGAAGGCACGGTTTGAAGGGCTTACTACTTCGTATCTCGTGCAATTGGTCTGGAAGGTGTGGGCTCCCCGGCCGTGCAAATTTTTTGCTTGGCTAATAGGATCTGGACGTCTGATCGCTTCATTAGGCGGGGTTGGCCCAATTGTGGTGTATGCCCTCTATGCAAACAATGTCAAGAATCTGCCGCCCATCTCCTTTTCCAATGCCAATTCACTCTTCGGGTGTGGAATGATATTATTCCGTGGCTAAGATTGCACCACGTCAATACGGCCACCTGGGCGACAAGGGTCTCGGTGAGAGACTGGTGGACAAGCAACATACACATTCGGGTTGAATCTCCCAAGGCGCTGGCGTCTCTGATGATGCTCATCTCTTGGGAGATTTGGACCGAACGCAATGCTAGAGTCTTCCGTAACACGCCCGTCCCTTCGATGGTTCGCATTTCCAAGATTAAAGAGGAGGTGTCTCTTTGGGCTTTGGCCGGTGCGAAGCAGTTGAGTATTGTAATGCCGCGAGAGTAGTTCTTTCTTTTTTTTTGCCACTTTGCGGCTTTGTTCTAAAACTTCTTCCTTATTAAATGAAATGACAAATCTTTTACCTTGTTTCAAAAAAAAAACTGATACATCTCCCTGGGTTGAGCAGCATCATAGAAGACAACATCATCTTGCAAAGTACTCCCTCCGTTTCTAAATATAAGTCTTTTTAGACATTTCAAATGAAGTAGAACATACGGATGTATGTAGACATATTTTAGAGTGTGGATTCACTCATTTTATTCCGTATGTAGTCATTTATTGGAATGTCTAGAAAGACTTATATTTTGAAACGGAGGGAGTAAGATACAGATAGCTCACCACAAGTCCACAAGAACAGTGACCATGGTGGTTGTACTATCGTTGGAACTAATGGACTGCAGAAACGACAGTAACCATTGCGGCGTGTGGCAAACATCAGAGATGAAGGACGGCCTCTGCAGGGTGGAGCTCACCACGGGAGAAGCCTCAAAGCCTAGGGCCGTGATCGCAGTGAATTTTTTTTGAAACAATGGTACCGATAAAAAAGTTCAGTCATAGCCAAGAACAAAAGTTTTTTGATTTGCTATGAAACAAACATGAGGCAGCAATACCTACTCAAGTTCATCAACTTGGTGGTTCTGAGGATTTGTCAACTTGTTCAGTTTGTACCAGATAGCAAAATTGAAAAACTTGACAGTATCTGACAGAAACAAATGTGATGAGTACAAATGAATTATAGCCTCGATCCATGAACAAATACTGGACCAAATATTGGCGGTACATAGGGTGCATCCTTCATTGCATGGCACATGAGCTCAGGGGAGAACGGTAGAAACACTTCTCATCTACTTACAGAATCATGGGTGATTTGTTACATCGGCAGTAGGGGGAAAGAATACATGGCATCGAGGTCTCGGACGAGAAAAAGAATAATAATCACATGTGTCATCGCCTATATCCCGTGTGGCTGCAGGCAATCTCAAACTCCTGGGGCTTCTAGTAGACGACAATCGGATTTGTTCTGAACTAAACTTCAAGCAGCCGTCTGACGGATCACCATCCTACAAAGGCACAGTTCTTCCGAGCATGTTCAGGGATGAGCTTCACCAGGATATCCATCGGCACGCCCTTCAACTCTGTTCAAGTCCAGCACACCGGAGTTGAAGATAAGTAGTTGATGTGGTGCTATAAACATTCGATTAGTGCGAATGAGAGTTGATGTTGTAGACTAACCGTGGGGCTTAAAGTTAAAGAGGGGAGGAAGAAAACGGCCGTTCGGTAAGCGGGTGTTTGGGTCCCGGAGTTCATCGAAGAATGGATGAATTAATGCTTCCAACTGTGTCAGGAAAGCAAGTAGCAATGTAAGCTACGGCATGCACAAAACAACGTCCGTTCGAATACAGGGAAGCAATAGCATTTAATTTAACAGTGACGACTATAAATCAAACTTCTCTAGGAAACAGTATTTGCGCAAACAGTGTAGCAACACTCACAGCAGTTGAACGCAGGCTTGGTGAATATTGCAAGAGTCTGGAGACAAGATCTACTGCTTCAGCAGGCATTCTTTTATGGAAGATCTGATGGGGATAAAAATAGTCATGTTATACTGCAGCCCTAGAAGCAAATAAAACAGCTAACACAAGGTTCCTACCTTGTGCCATGGGTGAGCTTTGATTTGCGGGAATTTAAACTCAGTATAATTTGGATTCATGCACTTAATTTCTTCTCGTGTAGGGGTACCTAAAACCTGATGGGGGGAAAACGTAAATAGGTATAAATACAATGAAAAGACGGTAACTTCCTTGGAAGCAATGTAAATAGGAGCAAATGCAATTAAACAGACAGCAGCTTCCAAGGGAGAAAGATTGCAAGTATACCTTGATGATTTCAACAAGCTGATCAACACCACTATCGCCAGGGAATATAGGCTATGAAAAAAGAGAATGGATCTTAGGCTGACAGATCCCGTAAGGTGGATAGTTTAATAATCACGTATAAATTGTGCGATAACTTACCTGTCCTAGAAGGAGTTCAGCAAGAACACAGCCAGCAGACCAAACGTCAATTGCCGTTGTGTATTCAGTAGCACCAAATATGAGCTCTGGGGCTCTATAGTACCTTGAACAGATATAGGAAATATTTGGTTCTCCTTTTACCTATCGAAAGTAAAAAATAATTAGACAACATGAAAATGCCAATGTCATGCAAGTGTGAATATCAGGTAATGTGTGACTATACCAACACTTTCGCGCTTCCGAAGTCACATAATTTCAACTGATGAGTATGTGGATTCACCTGGCAAAAATAATTTTTCATCAAATCAGCTGACTATATCAAAAGTAGTACTTGACTATACATGAAATGCTTCAGGAAGTGTTCGATTGATTTGTAATGTACTCCCTCCGTCCCAAAAATTTTGTCTTAAATTTGTTTAAATATGGATGTATCTAATCACGTTTTAGTGTTAGATACTTTCGTATCTACACAAATCTAAGACAAGAATTTTGGGACGGAGGTAGTACCCACCAGAAGATTTTGAGGCTTGATGTCTCTGTGACATACTCCAATGCTGTTGTGAATGTATGCCAAAGATCTACATATCTGTCAATTTTACAATTTATGGTCAGTACTTAGTGCTTGAATAGACTTAACAGATTTTTGGCATGAAAAACCATGAACTTTACCTGATACATGTACAGTTTTGCATATATCAAGGGCATGCGTTGGTTCATCTTGTTGTAATGCTTAATGACACGATGAGCAGTCTCTGGCACATACTCAAGCACCAGGTTGAGGTAAAGCTCCTCCTTCTCAGTCTTCGAGAAAAAGCAATGTTTTAAAGCCACAACATTTGGGTGGTCAAGAACTCTCATCGTTTGCAGCTCACGGTTCTTATATCTCTTGTCTTGAAGAACCTTCTTTATAGCCACCGTCTCGCCAGTTTCAAGACACTTAGCCTATGCAAGATCATTCAGAAAAATTTGGGGCCATCAGGAATTACTAAATAAATGTGTGCACAAATTAACACATCGAGAAACTAAATAATACCGATTTATCCAGTAACAAACCTGGAAAACAGTTCCAAATGACCCATGACCAACCACACGCTCAGCCATGTAGCTAATGGTCTGCAACGCAGATGCATAACTTAGTAGAGAGAAATTATTGAGCTATGGAGAGGATTGCAATAACACCACTTACTAACATAGATTTTTTGACATACCTGTTTTGCTTGCCCATTTCTTCCCTCAATGCTTGTGACTATAATATGGCCTGGTTCCGTCCCATTGCCGTTGACTACAATATCTTCAGGGTCCTGCGTTGTTCAGAAACAAAATTAGGAGCTGATCACCTGCCAAAAGACACAAGGTGAAGTGGTGAACCAGTGAAGGGAGATTACCCTGTCATCCCTTATGCTCATATTGCCCATCTCGTTCGGAAGTCGGTCGGCATCACCACTAGTACTCGTGTCATTCTGAAAGCGTGAGGAAGGACGCACCGCACCAACCGAGGCCATAATGTGGTAGAATTACCCAATAAGGGTTACAGTCTACCGTTCAGAATGCACCGTACTTGGTTAACCTGCAAAAGGCAGCATTACGGTGAGCCAAAAACGTAAAGGAGGTGACCCAGATAATTGTCCAAGGACGTCCACTTCTGGTTGCAGACAATTTCTATTGCTTGATAGACTTGAAGATGCTGAAAAGGTTGTAATTTTACACTCCCAACGCCCTCTCGGCAGCCAAATTCCTAGCAAGATTGGAGAGCCTGTTCTGGGTGGCTCAATCCAGTTCTGGTCACAAGCCAGAATTAGACTGTAGTTCCTACATATCATAGAGCTCTTTCTAAAACTCTGATAACGCAGGACATACTCAGCAAACTCGACACCCACCGTTAGCTTCCGAAGCTTGTTGACCAATTCGCGCGGTAGGCATACATAGAAATTAAAAACGACACAATTCTCGATCCAGATCATCATATTTGCATCGAAGCCCGCATCCATCCTCACCAACCCCCCTCTCCAATCCAACACATTCAGGATCGCCTAGAGCCCAGCAAGAGGACGCGATCGAGCTCCGAGCCCCAAATTTTCGAAGAGGGGGAAAAAGGAGGGGAAACAAACACCTATCCTCCGAACCGAGGGCAGGCCATCACCTAAAACGCAGCACCCTAAGACCACCGAACCCTAGAACCACGGCTTCCTCCCTCACGCTCGCGCAAAGACCAGCCGGAATCGGCGGATCGGACCCGAACCGGGATGGGATTGATTGATCGATCGATCGATCGATTACCTGCCGGATCAGAAGGCCGGCCTGCCCGACGCGGGGATCCGGGGGCGGAATCCGCCTGACGCGGGGATGGATTTCCCCCCTCCCTCCCCAGCTCCGGCGCGGGACGTGGGGGGAGGATCGGAGGAGAGGAGGGGGCGGCGAGCGAGCGAGCGAGCAGAGCAAATGAGAGGGAGGGGTGGCCAGGGGGAAAAAGAGGTTATAATGCGGAGGAGGAAAAAAAAAGGTGTGATTAATTAATTAATTCCTTGGTTCATTTACTCGTTAGATTAATTAATCAGTAAAGCCTGTCCGTTTGACCGTTGAAAGGTTCTGGCCCCGGGGCGCCCTCCCCGTGTCATGTGGTGTGGGGCCATTTTATCACTCTCTGCATGTGTATTTTATTTTTAAGTCCATTGATCAAAAACGTACATATCCTTGGGCTGGCGTTTTGGCTCCCGGAAGAGCATGCTCTTGAGTGAACAGTAACTTAAAAGCAGGGCGAAGCCAGGATTTGATCATAAAAAAACGAAGAAGATGATAAACATATGAAAGTTGTTTTTCCTTACAGTGATCACTTACACAAGTTTCTGGGCTTCAAGCATTCTTGAGTGCATTGGGGAGGGGGCAGTTAGTCCTAAATCTGATTGACGTAGGCTAATCTACCTGACCTAGACTACCGGTACTTCAATATGACGCGGCCAGGGGTGCTCGTCCCCTCTTAGCTTCGCCCATGTGTTAAAGAAATATTAAATGTTTTCAAAAAATTCTGATGTTTTTAGATGTTCGTACTAGTGTCGCAAGCATGCATGCCAATTCTTATGTGAAACGGAGCGGCAGTGTTTCGTCGGTAAAAAAAATTCGGGGTAACTTTTGGTGTTCAAGTTTTTTTTTACACGAGCCAAAATGTTTAACCTTTTTGTCTCAAAAATTGCAGGTAGTATTTGGATGTGACCAAGTACAAAAAGATTATCTTGATATATTTTTTTCATTTCGAATTTTTTTGGGCCCGGTGCCAAATTGACTTTTCGTTTTTTAACGCAATACAATTGCAGATGTTCATATACAAGCACATACGTTTATTTCTATGAATGGGCGTACTTTGTAATCTTCTTTTTCGGGAGATCATCGGAAAGGAACCTCAAAGTTTAGTGTGATTGGCTTGGAGCAATTTGAGGATGGGTGATTCACTGGGAAGTTGATCCTTGGTACGCACGAGTTATATGGGGCTGGTATAGATCCCAGACGCAACGATTATGAACTGATGAGTGAACCGGTAGGTTTGGCCGGGGTATTACAATTGGTATCAGAGTTGATACTTGCGGCATGGGTGTGTGCGGGCAAGTGATGTATACATGGGGCACATGTGGATGTTGGCACTGTCGCGCATAGACGTGTGTCAAAGAGGGAACGTTCCTACTCGGCTTATACGGACGTCGGTTCCTTTGAGGGGAGGGGGTGGGTATGTGACATCTTGACTTAGGGCCCGTTCGGAAGCTCGCTAGCTTCCCGAAATAGTTGGCTTCTCAACTTCTCGTCGACTTCCAACTTCTCGCTCGAGCAGCGATGTGTTCGACTAGACATCAGCTCCAGGAGATACTCCGGGGTGGCATTTTCAAGTAAATAGAGAAAACGTTTCGGGTGTCTGGTACTTCGGAGTGGCACTCCCATGTAATTTCAAGGTGTGTGGTACTGTGAGTGAGATAAAACGTTTCGGCTCTGAGGCACTTCAGGGTGGCCTTCCCTTGTAATTTGGAGGAACTTTAACTTCTTGTTTCTGTGAAGCTAGGCTTCGGTTGCTCCTCATCTCCGTGAATATTTAACCGGCCCGCTCCTCGTCTTCGTGAAGCGGGCTTCTCGGAGATGGATCATTCAGCTGCCTTCTCACAGTTATTTCGGGAAGCTGGTCGTGGAGATGATCTTAACTGGGCCTAAAATGAATGATAGACTACTCATATCAACAAGGTATATCTTCTTTTTCAGGAGCCCATCCGAAAGTGTGCAAGAGCGATAGTGTTGGTATGTGGGGGCAGTCGAGATCCCAGAAGCAACGACCAAGAACTGGTGGGTGAACCGGTGGATTTGATCGGGAAATTAAAAGTACTATGCTATCTAAAGATGTAAGAATGGGAATAAATATCAACCTACTGGAAGAACCTGGCAACTTTGCACAAGAGATAGTCAAAAAACGCATTAATGTCATATACTTGGCCAAAATTAGGCAGCCATCCCATATGTAGGTAGGCTTATAAGAGACTTCATGATTGTCCTTCGATAATTTTAAGGTTTTACTCTCAGGTTACACTATCTTTTCAGCAAATAGGTATTTTTCGCTTTGCGCTTACACATCGAAGAAGATGGTGTATGGTTGAGATCGCCCTTTGCTCGGGCTCCTCTAGTAGTTGAGGTGGCTTCCTTTACTATTGAGACTCATTTATCCAGTGGATTGCCCCCTCGAAAGAGGTATTGACCCCCCCCCCCCTACTTGACATGACGTGAACCGATGGGATACCTAGAATTGATGGATTAGTTAGTTACCTTCGAGTCTTGGTGAGGTATCTCATGTCGCCACGGTCTATCCATCCATAATCCTCACGAGTTGGCATTGAATTCCGTAGGGTCTCGTTGACTTGGCTCCAGTAAGCCCCCCACATCACCAACATATGGGACCCTAGACATGCATTTGTACAATAACCCCTATTCTATGAATGAAAGGGTGGAACCACTATGACAACCCGACACACTTGCAAATTTGGTTGGCAAGGTGGTTGGGGCAAGTAACAACAATCTCTAACCGAGGCGGCAGGGGAGGAACATGATCTAGGGTTGGGCCCATGGCCTTTGGAGCTCCCTGACGTTGACCATGGCTTCTCGTCAAATTTTCACATGTCTTGTCCATTGCACATACATATTTTTTTTAGACAACTTAACAGTGAACTTTTGTCAGCTGCTACATCATGCATGCACAATTATATCCGCCCATTGTTAGACGGACGTTAATCCAAAGGATTCTTTTGGTTCTGGGGAATCCAGTGACAAGAGAACCAAAAACGATGAGCTCTTCCTTTTTTTCTGCCCGACTCTTTGATTTTAAACTTAAAAATGTAGATTTTAAGAATGAGTGATTGCCCTTCTCCGACCCTTACTTTCTAACCGGAAAGCGGACGGCTAATGTGTTTCACTTTATAGAATTGGTGGATGCCTCTTCCAGGCGCGAATAGGTTTGACGTCAAAGCCGTGAGCAAGAACCACTTCCAAATTACACACAATATCCCACTCTTCTTTAATTACTCTTCCACTTCACTTTCTATCTTATGACTCACTGTGCATGTCAAAGTAGTAGATACTACAGCTGATGTAAGCGCAGCTGAAAGAACCAATTTTAACTTCTTCTCATATTTCTAACATGGTGATACTCCGTGGAGGTTGAGCTAATCCGACTCTCAGTGCGCCCCATTTCGCAGGCAAAGCAAAGCAGTCGTGACGTACAAAATGTTTGATGTGAAAACAAAACTATCTTTGAAGCCATGACGACACATCAGGGGTTGAAGAGAGCATATGATTGGATATCCTTCTTCGTTTTCATTACACATACATATACATATATATTAAAAAGCGTATGATTGGAGGGTCCGGCACACAGGCTGTCCTGGTCGGAGCTGGGAACCCACTCCGCCGGCCTGCCCACAGCAACAAAAAGAAGCAATGTTTAAAACTCCACCCGATAGAGTGCTGAAGAAGCATGTCCGTCCAATTTTAATCTCCTGGGAACCAAAAGCTTGACATTGTTGGCATGCTGAGCACTCATCGAAAAACTTGGAACAGCTTCGGGCAAATCTATTTCTTTTCCCCTCTTAATTATTGAGACAGTCTTTGAGTTTCTCTATTTTATTATTTTGATTATTATTTAGGCTAGACAGTCGTCTTTGGGCTCGCTCATGTCGTGATGGGCCTCTCCTTTTTTGCGTATGTATTTAAAATTTCTTTTTGTAAAGTTGGCCTGGACAGAAGGCGCCTACCTACTTGACAATCGATGCTTGGCGATGATGACTGTCCAGAAAAAGAAGAAAATGGGGAGTATTAATCTGAACTTGTCCAAAGCGAAAGGCTTTCGAAGCTGTCGCTCGGTTTTGTTCAACACGCACTCAGGCCGGCCGCTTCTTCCCAGCTTTTATGATAGAGAAGGCTTCTTCTTTCCAGCTGCATGAGTTCTTCACTTCTCTAGCCACAGAGTTTAGTTTTCTCTGTCCGGGCCTGTTTGAAACGCTCGAGGTCGATCGAGCCAGGGACGAAGCCAGGAAATATGTGAGTGGAAACATATTATTTGAAATTATTTCACTTCTCCGGTTATAAGGAGTAATAATTATTGAAACTTCAAAATACGTGTGAGCGATTAGCCAAAAGAACTTTTCTACTCTCTCCGTTCTAAAATAAATGTCGCAACCTTAGTACTTCAACTTTATACTAAAGTTAATATAAAATTAAAACACATATTTTAAGACGGAGTGGGTATCTGCTACCAAAATAAAGAGCACCATGCATTTCTTAAACGCATTTGAGATGGTTGTTTTTTCGGCCGCATTTTCCAAATGGGTTGTTTTTCAATGACCAAAATTTCCTAAATCAGGGCTCATTGTTTTAGTCGCATTTTAGATGGTTGTGTGCGCCTGTACCTTTCATTTTCACTAGTCTTTTTTGGATTTCACACCTCATTGATGGTTGCTCGAACATGACATGTACGGTGTGTTTGGTTGGAATCTCATCTCAGCATAGTTGTTTTCTCTTTGTGCATGCTTATCTCAGCACCTCTCTTCATGCATACTCCAGTGTATCTGTATTAAACTAGTGTGGACTCATGCACCCTTCATAAACTCTATCAAACATTCAAAAGTGGGCCGAGAAGGGAACTTTTGTTTTCAGGGCATGTACAATGGTGACGTATGGATATACCTGGCCATGGGTCGGGTCAGGCCGGGCCGGGCTTGGGCCGGGCCCTAAAAAGCCCATGGCAGAAAACTGAGGCCCAGGCCCGCCCAGGCCCTATCATCGGGTCTATTTTTCAAGCCCAAGCCCGGCACATCTGGTAAAAAGCCCTTAGGGCTTAGGGCCATGGGCCGGGCCTCTTCCTTAAAATGCCAATATGCCAAGCCCAAGCCCGTCCAGGCCCTACTGGTGGGCTCAAACTCAGGCCCAAGCCCGGCCCATGGGCAAGCCTGTTGGGCCTAGGCCCTGGATTTTAGGGCTGGGCCTGGATGGGCCGACAGGGCCGGGCCGGAGATGGCCAGGACTACATATGGATACACATGCCCCATGACAAAAAGTAGATTGAGGCATGTGTATTGATTTTTGTCTGCCCAACGCAAGCTACAACTAGTGGACCCAACAAGGAATAGAACTCTCGCTACACATCCATCCATACTCTTCACTTCAGTTTTTCCAGTTTTATACACCGGACCATACTTTTTCCACCAAGCACCCGCCTCCTGCACAGATCCCGCTGCTCCATCCAAACCTACCTTTCCTGACATCCGATCCTACATAGTATACGGGGCATCACCCTAGGGTATACCTGGCCATGGGCCAGGCCGGGCCGGGCTTGGGTCGGGCCTAAAAAAGCCCACGGTAGAAAACTGAGGTCCATGCTCGCCCAGGCCCTACCATCAGGCCTACTTTTCAAGCCCAAGCCCGGCCCATCTGGTAAAAAGCCCTAAAAAGCCCTTAGGGCTTAGGGCCGTGGGCCGGGCCTCTTCCTTAAAATGCCAATATGCCAAGACCAAGCCCGTCCAAGCCCTGCTGATGGGCTCAAAACTCAGGCCCAAGCCCGGCCACAGGCAAGCCCGTCAGGCCTAGGCCCTGAATTTTAGGGTCGGGCCTAGGTGGGCCGACGGGGCCGGGCCGGAGATGGCCAAGACTACCCTAGGGCTATGCATTGTACATGCCCTTACCCTTCATACACCCCATCATACACACCCGTAGTGTAATGCCCGGTACCGGCTGCAGAGTCATGTTTCGACATGTCTATTTAATATCGGAAATTTGCAGGGGCACGCACCTGCCAATCCCAAACCGTTCGCTCGATTGCCTCGCGATTTATAAAGTAGTTGAATCCCGCACAATGGCACAATACATTTTAATTTTTAATCATTGAAACTTATGATTTTTTATTTGAAAATTCCAATTTTCCCAATTGCGAGTACCAAGTTTCAGAGTTGAAACTTTAAGTGGTTTTTTTGTTGGTTGCAGGTGCAAAAGTTGTGATTTTATTAATCGCTCATACTAAGTTTCCAAAGTTGAAACTTGACATTTCTTTTTCAAAATTCATCAAAATGTATTTAAAATGATCTTATTTGAAAGTCCTCATCACGAGAAACATGAATAAGAAAACAACTTTTAATTTGGACTTTCTATTCATAAGAATATGAAATTTTAAAAACTGAAAGCCAAATAAAAGCACGCGCGAGTAATTCGGTGCCCCTGTTAGCCACAAATCCTCTCTTTATTTAATATAAGCATATGTGTGGAGTCATTGTGCCAATGGCGTATAAAACAGATTTACCAGGACGATACACCAACACAATTCAACTAAAATATATTAAGGATCAAGTTACGAATTTTCATAGATAAATACAACATTAAAATGTTTCGTAATTAACTGCTTGGTTTAAGCAATAAGTCCCAAATAATTTCCTCTCCTAACCCTAGCGAGAGGCAGTATTGGATGCATTGCGTTGTCACTTTTCCTTTGTTGTTAGATTTCCACCCCCTCATACTCCTTAGGCCTTGCCGGTGTGGGAACACAGAGAGGCTCTTATATATCGAGGAAAGATGTGGTTTCCCAGTTTTGGGTATTTTGGATAGGTCATCATTGTTCGTCGCTTTGGTCTCTCCGGTGATGGCGGCGGCAGCGTCTGCCAAGGGCACAATTCTTCTCGAGCCCTCTCATATTGACGTTGTTGTATGTGGCACCTTTGATGGTCTAGATTCTTGTTGCCCTTTTTGGATAGTCACGCTAGGTATGTGGGGGGACATGGCGGTGGTGGCTGCCATTCGTAGTTGGATCCTTCGGCCTCATTTCCGCCATGTCGTTGCACCCTTGGTGTTGGCGTGAGGCATGCACGTTTTACTGGAGGTCAAGCTCTTGGATATGCGGTTCATTTTGTGACCACTTTTTCATGGCGATGATCTGCCAAGATCATGACCTTCATTATTTCTCATTGATGGCCAACAATGTTCGGATGGCTTCGACATTGGAGCGGCTTATGTCAGCACACCGTTAGCCTATTCGAGTGGAAGAAGACAGTCTATCCCAGGAAATGCAATATGCTTTTCTATGTGGTATGATTATAATATAACTACGAAAATACTAAAAATCTGGTGTTTTTATGGGCCGTTTGATTTTACATGCTAAAAAAAAAATCTGATGTATGATTTGGAGCGGAAAATCCTATATCTAAGTGATTTTTCTTAAAACCCGACTTTAAAAAGTTTGCAGTATCATATCCTCTTTTTGCAATAAAAAAGGGAATAGAAAAAAAAACTGATTGCAACCTCTCCTGGTGCAAAAACCTGTGCCCATCCTGCACGACCCGCACATGGCGAGTCAGCAGCGCACCACATGCTGCATCGAAGTTCCTGCGTGGCTGACCGTCGAAGAGAATATCCCATCGTAGTCGTAGGACCCCAAGTGTCATGCTCCTAAAAATTTACGAACCTGTAGTGTCCACTCTGATTAAAGTTCAGAAAATTCATGTAGAGCCAAGGTTTTTTTTTTTTT
>LR738709.1:82625395-82669739 GCA_902687465.1 Secale cereale
CGACCTTATTCCATCTTCAGGGAGTCGCGACTTTCTCGCCTTCCTATGTAGGACACAAATCCTAATCGACCTAAAAACACGTAAAACGGAATATGAACTCTTCAATCGGCACCGGCACCGAGGTCCACCATGCCTCTGTGATCCTGAGGCCATAGGAGAGAGTCGGACCGGTGGGGACGCCAATGAGAGGCGGAGAAACCCTAATCGCCTAGGCAGTCGTGAGAGAAGGCGAAGGGGCACTCTGAAGTCTCGATGTTGTTCATGTAGTCTTTATTCAACACATGTAACATGAGACGATGCATCTTTGTTTTCTCAGTTGTTATATAACTAGAAGCAACTATGGAGGGCTTTGGGAGGTTTGAGCGAGGGACGTACATGTTGTTTACTTTTTTTTCCAGTTATTTTCCGTTTTATCTAGGTTTTTTCTTTGGCTTTTGTTTTTAGTTGTTTACTTTTTTTTCCAGTTATTTTCCGTTTTATCCAGGTTTTTTCTTTGGTTTTGTTTTTAGTTGTTTGTTTTCTTCTTTTTGTTATTTCATGATTTTCTAGCACAACATGTGAGTACAAGTGCACTATACTGGGAGTACATGTTGCAACACACAAGAAGTACATGTCTCAATAAAGAGTATACGTTGTAGCGTACGGGGAACACATGTTTTACCTTGTGTAAAGGACATATTGCACTGCACGAAGAGTACATGGTGCAAGCATGTGGAGATACATATTTCCAGTATAGATTGCGGCACGGGAAGTATATGTTGCATATGTGAATACATGTTCCATTGCGCACAGAGTACAAATTGCACTGCACAGGGAGTACATATTGGAGAGTAGCGAAGTACACCAATCATGGGGAGTACATGTATGTTATCTTGGAGAGTAAAAATATATTATTCGGTGAAGTATATGTTTGCTATAGTTGGGAGTATAAGTTGGGTCGAAAAAAGTTTCCAGAAATCTACCGACTTTTGATTAAGTTTCAAATATCTCAATGAATGAATACAACTTCGAAAACAATTCATAATTTGGACGGGCCTAGTAAAAGACGCATACCCATCATCTCATACTCCTATGTATGAAAAAGATTTCACCGGAACTCCTTGGCAGCGACCAACGGCGGATCAACGTTGCTAACCTTTGTAATAGATATTCTTATAACTAGTAATTACGGTCCAGTTCTCTTGGTGACTTCTCTTGTAAGTCGTCCCTCCTAGAGGCGGGAAAAACCAGAAAAGGCCTTATATATAAACTGCGAGGTGTTAAAGGCATTCTGTAAAATAAACCTTATTGTCCTGAAATTAGGAGCCAAAGTCCAGCCCAACTGTCGGGCTTCGGGTTCAGGTTGGGTGCGAGAGTTATATCTCGCTTCACGCGAGATGGAAGCTACTCTTGCTTCAGGTGCAGCGCGAGCCGGCGGATCCATCAGCATAGGACTCGCTCGCGTTAGGTTCACTCGTTGTTGGTTTTTTTTTTCGTTCTTTGTCTTCATCCATTTTCGTTGCTTTTTTTCTTCGTTATAACTTTAGTTTGTTTTATTTTTCATATTGTTTTTCGCTTTTCACATTTTTTTGTTTTCCTCCCTTTTCTTAACACTTTTTTAAACATAATTTTTGTCTATTGTTTCCATACAATTTGTACATTTTGGGTATACTCTAAAATATTTTTAATACACATTTAACATTATATATATATATATATATATATGATTTTTTTCAATTTTTTTATGTATAATATTTTTTGTACAAATCGAACATTTTTCTTATACATCTGATACATTTTTTATATGCAGGTTCAATATTTCCCATATGCATGATTAACATTTTTTTCAAAATTATATTTTTAATGTCTACTTGTCCATACGCATTATACATTTGTTTACGCCAGGAATATATTTTATATACACGTGTAACATTTTTCAAATACATGATTACCATTTTTTAAAATTATATTTTTATGACTATTTTTTCGTACACATTGTACATTTTGTGTATATCAGAAGATTTATATATACATATTTAACATTTTTTAAATGCATGATTAAACTTTCCAAATAATTTATATAAATTATTATTTTATAATATATATTTAGAATATTTGGAAGTATAAACAAAAGCTAAAAAAAGAATGTTAAAACAGAAAAAAGGAGGCTGCGCCATGTGGCCTATGGCCACACGCGCGCCTGGGCAGGCCCATCTCGCGGTCGCGCCTTGAGGCGAGGCTGCCCTACATCTCTCGTTAGTTGCTTAAAAAAATATTCACCTACAAAAAATTGCTAAAAAATAAGGAAAAGACTATCACTCAACCGGCGGATCTTGTGCTGGTGTCCGCCGTCTCCCTCCTTCTTCGATGGGCTCACGATGATGTTTTGTTTTGCAACATCTACTTTGTTGCAGAAAAGATTTCTGCAACACTAGTTATGTTGCATACGTTTTTTCCGTGACACCATATAGAGGTGAAGATAAAGAAAAAATAATGCAACATCACCTCACTTGTAAGGTTTTTCTGCATCAATACTTTTGTTGCAAAAAAGGTGAAGTCAGGAAAAAAGTTTCTGCACCACGACCTATGTTGCAAGAAAGAGAACCCGCAACAGGACCGATGCTGCAAAAAAAAATCCGTAACACTATCTGTATCACAAGAGTTTCTGAAATAAGATCATTGTTGCAAAGAAGATAAAGATGACCAGCCGCTTGATATAGTCGTATCTAATGGCTCGCGAGGCGATGAAAAGATCCACACGCGGACGCGTAGCAGCCCCAGAAAAATAAACATCTCGCGTCAACCGAGACAAGGCGCGCCCCGGGCTGGGCAACAGCACCGACCTATACGCCGGCACGCGCCGTTCCCGAGTCTCTATCGGGGAACGAATCCTGGTCGAATCCGGACCTGCGAGGACCAGCACGACGTACTCCACCGCCATCAACCACAGATTCGTTTCCGCCTCCACCTATCTGTTTGCCCTCCTCCTGCGTCCGGCGTCGCTTATTCCCGCTTCGCTCGAAGTCGAGGGCCACGTCCCCTACGGCCGGCTTCTCCACTGCAGCCGTTGCCACCGATCGATCGAGGCCTTCGACGGCGTCATGGACAGTACGGAAAACCGACCCTCCTTGGCTGCGGAGGAGAAGGACAAGGAGCCTGCTCCCTTTAGCGACGCTCCGTCCCCGGTGCGCGCCGTGCTCAACCGTCCCTGGCCGTCCGCCATCGTCATCCCGCCGGAGGCTAATCCGTCCGGCAAGTACCGCATCCTGGTGGCCACCGCCGACGACATTGGGGACCCGATCTCGCCGGAGGAGATAGCCGCGCTGGAGGACAAGGAGGGCGACGACGCAGGCACACGGTTCTACAAGTTAGCTGCTCGGGCCGATGTCGTTATGAGGAATTACATCCACGAACACGGCAGCCTCTACATGGATGAGGACGGCAAGTACATGATCGACAACTCCGCCCAAGTTGAGGAAATACGGTAATTTTTATTCGCCTCCCCCGACCCTGACACTCGAGGAGATGATTCGCGCATCCATGTCAAACTTTGTTTTTCACGTATTATTGTAAATCGAAAATTCCTTATTTCATAGCTTAATTAATAATATGTTTCTCTTATTGTAGTTGCAAGCATGTTACAGCAGAAGAAATGGAAGCAAAGATAGTAAAGCAAGTGATCACTAGGAAGCAAACATATCTGTCTGAACTGGCTTTAGCGAATTTCAACAAGAGGAAAAAGGTATTTGCCATTTTCCTATCTTCCATTTGCTTTTGGCTTCTGATTGTAAATCGTATGCAAGTCAGTGTTATGTTGCCGCAACTCTCCCACCCAAACGAGCTTGGTTTACTTCCTGAAAATAGTAAATTAGGATCAGTAGCTAGTACCATGAGCTGCATAGACTTAGGGAACCTTTTGAAGATTACAGAATTTCCCTCTTCCACTTCTAGCATTCTTTAGTGGCCACTGATAATTGTTCTTGTTAATCCAGTTAGAAGAATTAGCAGCCAACTCCATTGCAAAGGTTGTTACAAATTTCTAGCAGTACGTAATAGGAATTTCAATTAGTTGTGTCCAGTTTTGGTTCTTCTAGTGGTGCTTCTTTGTTCTGGATATTTTGCTCTCTTAGGGTTGTGTTTCGTTATCTTATTAAGTCCTGTTTTGTGCAAGTTTGCAAGTGTAATCAGCAATTACATGCACCACATTACTGTGACAATGCTCAATGTATAGCTGCTTATATTTTGTACCCCCTTTCCTAAATATAAGTCTTTTTAGAGGTTTCAAATGGAATACAACATATGAATATATATAGACATATTTTAGAGTGTATATTCACTTATTTTGCTTCGCGTGTAGTCCCTTATTGGAATATATAAAAAGACTTATATTTAGGAACGGAGGGAGCAAGTCTGATTTTTATTTTCCTCTCCTCTCTCTGGGCCCAAATTGCAGGTGAAGTTTGAGTTGTGTGAGACATTGCTTTCTAGGCTCTTTTACGAGAGCAGCCGTATTTTTACGCACCTAAATTTCATCGCCAAGCGCAAGGATAAGAAGAAGCTCTTCTTCGCCGAGATAGAGGACTGTGGACAGGGTCGGAAAGAGATCTTGAAAGTACGCTGTTGCGTTACCCTGGATTCATTATGTGAAGGTAAGTCGGCCGAATCTTCAAAATATTATCCATATTAATGATTTATTGCTTGTGTGTTTATTCCCTATTCACCTGTTTGTTGCTATATATTTTGGCCCTGAACGGCTTCTTACTACTGTATTTGTTATGCAGGTGGTTATTATTACTACTGTGATGATCCTAGACTTGGCTGTAGGAAAGGGTTTGACTTCACACGATGCTACGGCTGCAGCGAGTTTCTGAAACATCCGGTTGATGGCTCGACCTACTCAGGAGGCCATGACCATCGGAGGAGGAACTATATAGTCTAGAACATTGTTTCATTTATCAGCGGTGGAGCCTCATGGAGGTTCATACCCAGACCTTGCAGCAACGGGGTGACAGTGAGCCCCATTGTTAATTAATTAATTCACCGTAGATCCGTATACATGTGACACATTTTCTTCCTCCATTTTTTAAACATAAGACGTCTTTGAGCAAACAAGACGTCTTATATTTAGAAACAAATGTAGTACTTTGCATTAATGCCCGCTGCAAGCTCGCGGTGCATACTGTTGTGAATTTGACATGGTCTTGTATGGTATTTACACCATATGATTAGTACGGTATGTATCGCGCGTGCTCTCTCTAATATATTCATCAGAGTGTAATATGGTATTTACACCATACTAAGTAAGAAAAAGAAAAGGAAAAAAGAAAAAAAAACCTAGAAAACAGCTAAAAGAAACAAGAACAAACATAAGAAAAGATGATAAAATAAAAAACCAACGTTGGAACACACATGAAAAAACATGCCCGGGAAAGAGCTCCTGGAATCAGAATTGGGGCGGCCAATAAGGCGCTCTGTCTTGCAATATGGCGAGAAATAGCCAGATTTCTCAAAATTATTAATTAAGAAGTACTTCTTGCAAAGTTCACTCCTTGCTTTCTTTAGTGCTACAAGTGGCGCATTGCATGTGCGCCACCTGTCGGAACCTAGGTGTTTTTTTAGATTTGTTTTTTTTAATGGATTATGTCTCGAATCGTACGTCCAAATCTTAAACTGTTTTCATTGTTGGATTTCTCGTGTTGGCATCTTCGAAATTAGAACCCATCTTAATATGTTTCGATGGACATTATCCCAAAAAAAAACAGCATAAAAATGAAATAAAAACTCAAAATACTGAAAGTCGGAAGAAAAATAAAACTGAACCCGGAAGAATAGTTATGTTTTTTAATTTTTTTGGGAAAGCATAGGTTGATCTTTTCCCTTTTTTGAGGAAGCACATATGTGGTATGTTTTTCCCTTTTCTAGAAGCTCAATTGTGGTTCTCGGGGAATCACATGTTGTATTTCTTGCGGAAGCACAACGTTGGTTCTCGTGGAAGCACAAGTTGCGCTTCTCGCGGAAGTAATGAGTCCAACTTTTGACTTAAACTAGCATAATGCCCGTGCGTTACTACGAAACTATAAAATACAATGAGTTACGTCATTGCTTAAGAGCATAATTTTGAGTTGGAATCACATTTTTTTTCATTTTTATTTTGTGCATTCTGCAAGTGTTCGTCTCACATGAAAGTAGTAGTGTATTTGTTTATTTATTTTAGACCTCACATGTAAGTAAATGTGCATTTGTTTATTTATGTATCTTGTAAGGTTGCTAGTCTCACATATGGGTAAGGGTGTACTTTTTATTGACGAAGATTGTTGGTCCCATATGTAAACTCACTACCAACTCTAACCTTTATAAGTAGGAAAAATATTTCACCCTTTTTTGTTCCCTAGTGCTGGGACTTTGGATTTTACCACGTTCGCACGCCTTCTTTTAATCTGTTTTCGCTAGGTTGTCACTTACGGAAGCATTTGAGAGTCTAAGGAAAGAACGCTAAATTATGATGATAAAATCACGCCAATTAACATGAATTATTATTACCTTAAAACAAAAAAGCAAAGAGGAAAAGAAAGGGGCATCGTGGAATAGTCCGGAGCTCTTAATGGCGCAATGTATGAGCACACGCTCTTCTACCACAGTCTTACCGTGCGCCCTAGACACCGCCTGCTCAACTACTTCACCCCCGTGTGAAAGTGCAACTAATCCCCGGGTGGTTTTGGTAATTAATAACAACATATATATCATTGAACTAATATTCTCTTGAGAATCATTTCAGAAAAGTTCGATGATGTGGGTATGGAAATGTCTGAAGAAGTGGACCCCTCAAAATGCTAAGACAAGCATTGGCAAAAGCTCAAGACTCCATTTTTGGTTTAGTGATCAAAGATCACATTGAGTCCATAGGAAAGCCAATACTATTAAAAGGGGATGAGGTTGTGTTAATGTTCTTGTTGCTCAAGTGCTTGGTGATCTAACTCCCTCAACTATCAGCACTATTCACTACTTAACACACACCCATAAGTAATCTCGGTCACACCGATTTCTCCAACTCAGTCCCACCGAGATGAACCACTTCAGTTGTTTCTCCAAACCCTAGCTTCTCGGTCAAACCGATTCTGAGTTTCGGTCTCACCGAAAAAGGGCTGCCAACCTTCTGTGATCACTTCACATCAATTCGGAATATCCGAGTTTATATTTTCGGTCTCACCGAAATGGCAAACCCTAACCTTTGACTCACTTCGGTCTCACCGAGATGGTATTTTCGGTCCCACCGAAAATCCCAACGTTCACTATATTTGAACTTTCGGTCTGACCGAGTTTTCACTTCGGTCTCACCGAGATTGGTCAAATGTGTGTGTAACGGTTGGATTTTGTGTGGAGGCTATATATACCCCTCCACCCCCTCCTCATTCGTGAGGAGAGCCATCAGAAAGTACCACCACTTCTACCATACACTTTCTGAGAAGTGAACCACCTACCCTTGTGTTGAGATCAAGCCATTCCATTCCTACCATATGAAACTTGATCTCTAGCCTTCCCAAGTTGCTTTCCACTCAAATCTTTCTTCCACCACAGCCATATCAGTGAGGAGAGTTGAGTGTTGGGGAGTTTATCACTTGAAGCACAAGAGCAAGGAGTTCATCACCACCAACACCGTCTATTACCTTTTGGGGGGTGGTGCCTCCTAGATTGGTTAGGTGTCGCTTGGGAGCCTCCGTCTTGATGATGTGGAGTTGAACCAAGATGTTTGTAAGGGCAAGGAGATCGCCTACTTCGTGAAGATCTACCCCGAGTAAGGCTAGTCCTCCGTGGGCGTAGGCCGTGATGGAATAGACAAGGTTGCTTCTTCGTGGACCCTTCGTGGGTGGAGCCCTCCGTGGACTCGCGCAGCCGTTACCCTCCGTGGGTTGAAGTCTCCATCAACGTGGATGTACGATAGCACCACCTATCGGAACCACGACAAAAATCTCCGTGTCACCAAACTGCGTTTGATCTTCTCCACCTCTCTTTTACATGTGCAATTTACTTTCCGCTGCATATACTCTAGAATTGCATGTGTAGGGTGTTACTTGAACTGATCTTGTTTGTGAAACTGCCAAAAACATTGCATGATCTAAAGGCAGATTTTTTATATTGTCAAGTAGTCTAATCACCCCCCCTCTAGACCTACTTTCGATCCTACAACATATATATCATTGAACTAATATTATCTTGAGAATCATTTCAGAAAAGTTCGATGATATGGGTATGGAAATGTCTGAAGAAGTGGACCCCTCAAAATGCTAAGACAAGCATTGGCAAAAGCTCAAGACTCTATTTTTGGTTTAGTGATCAAAGATCACATTGAGTCCATAGGAAAAGCCAATACTATTAAAAGGGGATGAGGTTGTGTTAATGTTCTTGTTGCTCAAGTGCTTGGTGATCTAACTCCCTCAACTATCAGCACTATTCACTACTTAACACACACCCATAAGTAATCTCGGTCACACCGATTTCTCCAACTCAGTCCCACCGAGATGAACCACTTCAGTTGTTTCTCCAAACCCTAGCTTCTCGGTCAAACCGATTCTGAGTTTCGGTCTCACCGAAAAAGGGCTGCCAACCTTCTGTGATCACTTCACATCAATTCGGAATATCCGAGTTTATATTTTCGGTCTCACCGAAATGGCAAACCCTAACCTTTGACTCACTTCGGTCTCACCGAGATGGTATTTTCGGTCCCACCGAAAATCCCAACGTTCACTATATTTGAACTTTCGGTCTGACCGAGTTTTAACTTTGGTCTCACCGAGATTGGTCAAATGTGTGTGTAACGGTTGGATTTTGTGTGGAGGCTATATATACCCCTCCACCCCCTCCTCATTCGTGAGGAGAGCCATCAGAAAGTACCACCACTTCTACCATACACTTTCTGAGAAGTGAACCACCTACCCTTGTGTTGAGATCAAGCCATTCCATTCCTACCATATGAAACTTGATCTCTAGCCTTCCCAAGTTGCTTTCCACTCAAATCTTTCTTCCACCACAGCCATATCAGTGAGGAGAGTTGAGTGTTGGGGAGTTTATCACTTGAAGCACAAGAGCAAGGAGTTCATCATCATCAACACCGTCTATTACCTTTTGGGGGTGGTGCCTCCTAGATTGGTTAGGTGTCGCTTGGGAGCCTCCGTCGTGATGTGGAGTTGAACCAAGAAGTTTGTAAGGGCAAGGAGATCGCCTACTTCGTGAAGATCTACCCCGAGTAAGGCTAGTCCTCCGTGGGCGTAGGCCGTGATGGAATAGACAAGGTTGCTTCTTCGTGGACCCTTCGTGGGTGGAGCCCTCCGTGGACTCGCGCAGCCGTTACCCTCCGTGGGTTGAAGTCTCCATCAACGTGGATGTACGATAGCACCACCTATCGGAACCACGACAAAAATCTCCGTGTCACCAAACTGCGTTTGATCTTCTCCACCTCTCTTTTACATGTGCAATTTACTTTCCGCTGCATAAACTCTAGAATTGCATGTGTAGGGTGTTACTTGAACTGATCTTGTTTGTGAAACTGCCAAAAACTTTGCATGATCTAAAGGCAGATTTTTTATATTGTCAAGTAGTATAATCACCCCCCCTCTAGACCTACTTTCGATCCTACAAGTGGTATCAGAGCTTTGGTCTCCATTGCCTTGGTTTCCATTGCATTGGACTCCATAAGCTTGGTTTCACAACCTAGGAGAGTATGGCGTCTAGTGAGGGTAATTATCGTAGAGGTCCTTACTTTGATGGTACAAATTTTGCTAGTTGGAAGCATAAAATGAAAATGCATATTCTTGGTCATAACCCAGCCGCATGGGGCATTATTTGTGTTGGCATGCAAGGTGACTTCTTTGAAAAGGAAAAGTTCCGGATCGCGAAGCTACACCCGAAGAACTGAAGATGTTGCAAAACAATGCTCAAGCTTGTGACATTCTCTTCAATGCTTTATGTCCCGAAGAGTTCAACAAAATCAGCCGTCTTGAGAATGCTAAAGAGATTTGGGATACTTTGGTTGAAATGCACGAAGGTACTGAATCTGTGAAGGAATCAAAGCTAGATATTCTTCAAGGTCAACTTGACAAGTTCAAGATGAAGGATGGTGAAGGAGTCGCTGAAATGTACTCTAGGCTTGCTCTCATCACAAATGAGATTGCTGGCTTAGGAAGCGAAGAAATGACCGACCGATTCATCATTAAGAAGATTCTCAGAGCTTTGGATGGAAAGTATGACACCGTGTGCACTTTGATCCAAATGATGCCAAACTACAAGACTCTCAAGCCAACTGAAGTCATTGGAAGGATTGTTGCTCATGAGATGACACTTAAGGATAAGGAAGAGCTTCACAACAAGTCAAGTGGTGCTTACAAAGCTACAAGTGATGCTCCTACTACCTCAAGTGACAAGTTAGTTTCCAATGAAGAAATAAGCCTAATGGTCAGGAACTTCAACAAGTTCTACAAGAATAGAGGCAAAGAGAGAAGCTCAAAGTCTAGATCATATGATGGAAAGAGATCTTCTAGTCGTGATCGAAACTGCTACAATTGTGGAAGACCCGGACACTTCTCAAATGAGTGTACGGCTCCCCACAAGAGAAGAGAAGAATCTCCAAGAAGAAGAGCAAGAGATGAGTCACCTCGGAAAGAGAGAAGGAGTAGAGATGATCGTTATGAACGAAGACCTTCTCGGAGAAGCAAGGATTCGGAGAGGAAAGACAAGTCATCAAGGAGCTACACAAGAAGAAGACATCAAGCTCATGTTGGTGAATGGGTCTCCGGCTCCGACTCTGACAGTCAATCCGATGGAAGCTATCACTCCGACTCCGACTATAGTCAAGATGAAGGTGTTGCCGGACTTGCACTCGTATCCTCCAACTCCAACTCCTACGACTTATTTGATTCACCGAATGAGGGAATTGGAAGATGCTTCATGGCTAAAGGCCCCAAGGCCAAGGACAAGCTTCAAGAGGAGATTGATGCATTCATTGAAGCACCTCAAGCCATGGTCAAGTGGGTTCCCAAGGACACATCAAGTTCTACTTCGTCAAGCTCAACTACAACACCAAGGATTCCCATCAAGATGATGTGGATCCCAAAGAAGAAGAACTAGTAGGTTCTTGAGGGCGATTCCGCCAACAAACTTCACTCATATTCATTTTGGCAAGAACTTGTGCAATCAACTTCCACATCATGCACTTGTTCATGGAGTCACAAACCCTCTTGTTGGTAAGTCAAGGGACAAGGTAATCATTGCTTTCATGGACATCATCTTTTGTGCACTTCACTCTATGTCCATGGATATTCCTGTTTGTTCCTTGTGGGACTAACCCATGTAGGTATTGAAAGTGCCCTAATCCAAAGGATTGCTCCCAACTCATGATGATCTACATCAACATTGAGCATCCACATCTTCAACATCTACATGAAGTCTTCTACGACAACCCAAGGTTAGTTTGACCCTTTAAAAGGGGTTCTCACATCTAGGGGGAGCTTTGCTCTAAAAATGAGCTAAAGCATCTCCAAATGATGTGAACACATAAATGCTTTATGTAAAAGTGGTAACCCCACTTGTGCTTAAACGATGAGTATGACCTATGATCAAATGTTCTCATTTGACTCCTAAGTCAATATACTCATATATAGATGACCTAGTCATCGACAATTTGTGTGCTAGTAGCTAGAGTTTTGGTTGTGCATGTTTGACACATATTTCAGTTGCTATCTTATTGTGTGAGCATGTTGGATGCATGATTTTATCCATTCAAGGACATCCATTTGTTGTTTTGATTGTTTTGGTTTCTTTTTCTGGCCAAATGGATGGACAAGAATGCCTAAGCACTTTCCCTAGCTATCTATGCTATCTTGTCTCAAAATTCTATTCATGCTTATATCACAACTTTGAACAAGTCTTTTTCGGACAGTCCGAGTGAGGAGCACTCGGAACCACCGATTCGTCTAAGGCTGACTTCCAAAACCTTCTAAGTCTATTTCGGTCTGACCGGCTTCTCAATCTCGATCCAACCGAAACACTTAGATTGATCTAGGTTTCATCTCGGTGAAACCGAGTTCAAAATCTCGGTCTGACCGATATGTGTAACTGCACAGCAGAAATACATCTCGGTGACACCGAGTTTTTCAACTCGGTCCCACCGACAGTACGGGGTTATATATACCGAGGGCTGCGCGCGATCTATTCCTTTCAAACCGTTCGCCCTCCAAGACCCCTGCTGCCGCCGCCCTGATCTAAGGATCGTCGCCGTCGTCGCCTGTGTGCCCTTGCCGCAGGTCTCCGCCGCCGTCAACGGTAATCTTCTCCGCCGTTGCCGCCGTAGAGGGACACCACCAAGTTAGGGTGTGTCTCGATCCCTATTCATGCTCCACTTCTGATTCTTGCATGATAGGACTGCCCTGATTCAATCCACGTTTGATATGTTCCCAATACATTGTTCAGATCGTTTAGTTTCGAGGAAAATTCTTAGGTTTAGGTTTCCACGGAATGCATCTCGGTGAAGCCGATTCCTGAAACTCGGACTGACCGATTTGGTCTCTGACCATTGCACTACACAGTTCGGTCTGACCGAGCTGTGAAAATCGGAATGTCCGAAGTGAAGTTTCTATGAAACCCTAGTTTTTCGGTAGGACCGAAACCCATTTCGGTCTGACCGAAAGTGGTGTGTAGGTTCTGTTGAACACTTCGGTTACACCGAAACTTGAAATCGGTTTGACCGAAATACATTCTGTGAAAACTCAAAACTAAGTTTTTAACTCATTTTTTTTTGCAAAAACTTCTGCAGTTGTGATAACTCTTCTATTCTGCCTACACCTTATCTATTCACAGGTCTTTCAGCCATGTCAGATGTCAGTGACAGCCAGAACAGGTCCGAATCACCGTTTGCTGAGATTCCAGAGGCAGGTACAAGTCCTGAGGCTAGCAGCTCTAGTGATGATGGTGAGAGGAGCACCCCTAGTGGTCTGCCTCCTGCTGCTACGAGAACCAGGAAGAAGAGAACGTCTGATTCTGAGGATTCCGATTTTGTTGCTGAGGAAGTTACCTCCAAGCCAAAGAGGCAAGTGGTTGCCAAAGAGCTCCAAGGGCAGCAGCCAAAGAAAGGCACGAGCAAAGTGAAGCAGTCTGCAGTTGCCAAGAAGCTCAACTTGGAAGAGCCAGCTCCAAGCAAGGTGAAGAAGACTTCCAAAAGGAAGAGAGTTGTTTATGCTGAACCTCAAGTTGATGATGCTGAAGAAGAAGAAGAAGATGCACCCCAGCCTCCTCCTCAGAAAGCTAAGTTCATGGGTGATGCTATTCGGGCTCAAACCTCCTCCAAGCCCAAGAAGCCTGCTCAAGCTAAGGCAGCTCCAGCCAAGCCCAAGAGGACAACCAGAAGCATTCCAGCTTCTGAGAAGAACAAAGGTGAGATGCCACCTTCTGAGTCAGATGAAGAGCATGTGTTGCTCAAGCTCCGTCCCAAGTTGCCACTCCACAATGATGCTCATCCTCAAGCTGAGGACATGAAGGCAAGAAAGGACAAAGGTCTCAGGCTATGGAGACAGTCTGATCCATATGCCGTAAGAAGAAGGACTGCTGTGGACCCCAGATTCCACACCAAAGAGCAGCAGGATTTCTATGAGACCGTGCTAATGGATAAGAAGCCCATTGTTGCTGACACCAGGTATGTTGACTGGAAGTACATTGACAGCAGAGAGCATCGGGACTTCTTTCCTCATGTGCATGAGAGCTTTACTGCATGTGGAGTTGCTGACTTTGTGGGTCAAGAACTGACAGCATGGAATGACGAGATGATCATGCAGTTCTATGCCACATCCCATTTCTACCCCGATGGCAAGATCACCTGGATGACTGAAGGTCAACGGTTTTCTTCAACTGTTGCAGAATGGGCAGAACTTCTGAACGCTCCAGTGCAGAGAGAGGACGACATTGATGTCTATGGGATTCCTAAGAAGAGTCATGATTCCATGAAGAATATGTACAAGGAGATCCCAGCTGCTGATTTGGAGGGATGGAAACTCGGCTCAGTGTATTATCTCCAGGCAGGTCTGACCACCACTAACACTATCCTGAGGCATACTTTGATGCCTAAGTCAGGTGACCACCGGATGATACGAGGCTATTCTATCAACATGCTGCACATTCTCGATGAGAAGGCACCTTTTAAGGTGATGGACTTGATGGTAGAGACCATTAAGAGGACTGCAGCTGACCAGAAGAGGTCATGTGGGTTTGCTCCGCAGATACAGATGCTTATCAACGCCAAGTTTGGCACGGGCAAATTCATGTTGGATAGGAAGCACTTACCACTGCAGCCAGAGCATGAGGACAACGTAGTTGTGATGGATGAAGAGGATCCCACCTCAGTTGAAGGGCAAGCCAAGATCGAAGCTGCAAAGAAAGCCAAAGCTGACAGAGAGGCAGCAGCAGCAGCAGCTAAGCCAAAGAGCTTCGGAGATCAGATTCTTGAAGCAACCCGGAGAATTGAACAACGCCTGGCCAGCATTGAGCAATCTCAGGAGAGCCTTGAGAGGATCGTCGAGGACAAGATCCACGCTCTGGACGTGAAGCTGACTGAGATTCAGGTGTTTGTCAACAAACTTGAGGCAGACATGGAGGAGACTAGGCAGGAGAGAGCAGAGCTTATGCAGGATGATATAGTCCAGGACTCTCATCGCCAGACTGCTCCGGTTCCCAGAGGATCCAGGTCTGCAGCTATCCCAGTGACAGACTCCAGGGCTACCACTTCAGCACCAGCTACAGCTCCAGCAGTTCCTTCAGCTCCAGCATCCACTCCTCCAGCGCAGACATCAGCAGAAGTCTTCGCCGACGCAGCTATCTCTACACCGACATCGACCCAGACGGGAGCAGCCAGCCGAGCCCGCAGTGACGTTTAGCTCTATACCTTTTCGAACTTTTTGGTAACTTGTTGCCAAAGGGGGAGAAATTGTTATAGATCATAGGGCTTCGAGAGAGAGAGTGCTCTTTCGTCTTTTCGTTCTTTTGCCGTTTTCCTTGAGATACATTGGTTTCTTTTGGTTCCAGATACTTTAAGTGTGCTTGCTACTACGTTTGCTTAGTCATACTATGCTTTAATGTGTGCTTATTGTTTATCATATGCTATTTCTTATTGTATGGCCATTTACTCTTGTCTTGGTGATTGAGTGCATGTTATTCATTCTTATCATTTTGTGCGCTCCACCAAGATGTATGTGACATGGAAGAGTGACCCATAATCCTAATCGATTGTGCATTTGCATTCAAACGCAAATTTTAAATAATGCACAAATTTAGGGGGAGCTCTTGTTTATCACATACCTCTCAAAGCGACGATATTATTCATTGATTATATCTTTTGTCGAAGCTTTGATCTATATGTTGTCATCAATTACCAAAAAGGGGGAGATTGAAAGTGCAACTAATCCCCGGGTGGTTTTGGTAATTAATAACAACATATATATCATTGAACTAATATTCTCTTGAGAATCATTTCAGAAAAGTTCGATGATGTGGGTATGGAAATGTCTGAAGAAGTGGACCCCTCAAAATGCTAAGACAAGGATTGGCAAAAGCTCAAGACTCCATTTTTGGTTTAGTGATCAAAGATCACATTGAGTCCATAGGAAAGCCAATACTATTAAAAGGGGATGAGGTTGTGTTAATGTTCTTGTTGCTCAAGTGCTTGGTGATCTAACTCCCTCAACTATCAGCACTATTCACTACTTAACACACACCCATAAGTAATCTCGGTCACACCGATTTCTCCAACTCAGTCCCACCGAGATGAACCACTTCAGTTGTTTCTCCAAACCCTAGATTCTCGGTCACACCGATTCTGAGTTTCGGTCTCACCGAAAAAGGGCTGCCAACCTTCTGTGATCAGTTGACATCAATTCGGAATATCCGAGTTTATATTTTCGGTCTCACCGAAATGGCAAACCCTAACCTTTGACTCACTTCGGTCTCACCGAGATGGTATTTTCGGTCCCACCGAAAATCCCAACGTTCACTATATTTGAACTTTTGGTCTAACCGAGTTTTCACTTCGGTCTGACCGAGATTGGTCAAATGTGTGTGTAACGGTTGGATTTTGTGTGGAGGCTATATATACCTCTCCACCCCCTCCTCATTCGTGAGGAGAGCCATCAGAAAGTACCACCACTTCTACCACACACTTTCTGAGAAGTGAACCACCTACCCTTGTGTTGAGATCAAGCCATTCCATTCCTACCATATGAAACTTGATCTCTAGCCTTCCCAAGTTGCTTTCCACTCAAATCTTTCTTCCACCACAGCCATATCAGTGAGGAGAGTTGAGTGTTGGGGAGTTTATCACTTGAAGCACAAGAGCAAGGAGTTCATCACCATCAACACCGTCTATTACCTTTTGGGGGGTGGTGCCTCCTAGATTGGTTAGGTGTCGCTTGGGAGCCTCCGTCGTGATGTGGAGTTGAACCAAGCAGTTTGTAAGGGCAAGGAGATCGCCTACTTCGTGAAGATCTACCCCGAGTAAGGCTAGTCCTCCGTGGGCGTAGGCCGTGATGGAATAGACAAGGTTGCTTCTTCGTGGACCCTTCGTGGGTGGAGCCCTCCGTGGACTCGCGCAGCCGTTACCCTCCGTGGGTTGAAGTCTCCATCAACGTGGATGTACGATAGCACCACCTATCGGAACCACGACAAAAATCTCCGTGTCACCAAACTGCGTTTGATCTTCTCCACCTCTCTTTTACATGTGCAATTTACTTTCCGCTGCATAAACTCTAGAATTGCATGTGTAGGGTGTTACTTGAACTGATCTTGTTTGTGAAACTGCCAAAAACTTTGCATGATATAAAGGCAGATTTTTTATATTGTCAAGTAGTCTAATCACCCCCCCTCTAGACCTACTTTCGATCCTACAGTATCTCATGGAATCTTTTAGCTTAAGGGGAGAAGACTTAGAGGAATCTTCACAATTGATATCCTATGAAAAGCAAAATCTCTCAGAGTTCATTGAAAATCTTTTAGCTTCGGAGACATGTTTGCTGATTCAAGCCTGTGCTCAAATATGAGACACTCTTTATACATGTCCTCCCTGGCTTGGTACTCTTGATGTTCTTGCAGTTGGTTGAAGGAATACTCTTGTGTTATCTAACCTTGTTTTCTCAAGTTTATCCCTTCAGGTACAATGTCAAGGAACCTCAAGGTAAGTATATGCATCTTGCAGAATGTGCATGATGGTGACTTGCTTGTAAATACTTGTTTGCAAGAAATCACCATGCACATATGCATTATCACTCAATTCCTTTTCTTCTGCTCTGATGCATATAGCCAAGCTGCATGTAGCACATCTTGCTTATCTCTCTTGTGTGCTTGTGGTAGTCCAAAACCATAATATATGAAAATCTTGCACACTTGTAGGGGGAGCCTGTGTACTACATGCTTGTCAAAGCTTTTATGATAATTCTGTCTTTCTTTCAATAAGCTTTGATGTTTTGTTTAAGTATAATTTTAGTGTGTTGCCATCAATTACCAAAAAGGGGGAGATTGAAAGCACATTTGCTCTCCGGGTGGTTTTGGTAATTAATGACAACATACTTTGTGGTTGGACTAATACTTTTATCAAGTATGTTTCAGGAAACCCAATCACATTGGTATGGCAAGATGATTGAAGAAGTGGACCCCTCAAATGCTAAGGCAAGCATTGGCAAAAGCTCAAGACTCCATTTCTGGTTTAGTGATCAAAGATCACATTGAGTCCATAGGAAAAGCCAATACTATTAAAAGGGGATGAGGTTGTGTTGATGATCTGGTTGCTCAAAGTGCTTAGTGATTTAGCTCCTTCAACTATCAGCACCTTTCACTTCTATACACACCCATAAGTAATCTCGGACAAACCGATTTATCCAACTCAGTCCCACCGAGATGAACCACTTCTGCCATATTCCAAACCCTAGAAAAATCGGTCCCACCGAGTTTGAGATCGGTCACACCGAAACTGAACTGCCAACCTTCTGTAACCACTTCACATCATTTCGGAATTTCCGAGTTTGCATTATCGGTCTCACCGAATTGGGCAAGGTTCTGCCTTGACTCAAATCGGTCGCACCGATAATTCATTTTCGGTCAAACCGATTCTGGCATGTTCCTACTCTTTCTCAAATCGGTCCAACCGAGTTTTCTTTCTCGGTCTCACCGAAATCTCCAACGTTCATATCAGATACACTTCGGTCTCACCGAGATGGTATTTTCGGTCCCACCGAAAATCCCAACGTTCACTAGATTTGAACTTTCGGTCTAACCGAGTTTTCACTTCGGTCTGACCGAGATTGATCAAATGTGTGTGTAACGGTTGGATTTTGTGTGGAGGCTATATATACCCCTCCACCCCCTCCTCATTCATGAGGAGAGCCATCAGAAAGTACCACCACTTCTACCACACACTTTCTGAGAAGTGAACCACCTACCCTTGTGTTGAGATCAAGCCATTCCATTCCTACCATATGAAACTTGATCTCTAGCCTTCCCAAGTTACTTTCCACTCAAATCTTTCTTCCACCACAGCCATATCAGTGAGGAGAGTTGAGTGTTGGGGAGTTTATCACTTGAAGCACAAGAGCAAGGAGTTCATCACCATCAACACCGTCTATTACCTTTTGGGGGGTGGTGCCTCCTAGATTGGTTAGGTGTCGCTTGGGAGCCTCCGTCGTGATGTGGAGTTGAACCAAGAAGTTTGTAAGGGCAAGGAGATCGCCTACTTCGTGAAGATCTACCCCGAGTAAGGCTAGTCCTCCGTGGGCGTAGGCCGTGATGGAATAGACAAGGTTGCTTCTTCGTGGACCCTTCGTGGGTGGAGCCCTCCGTGGACTCGCGCAGCCGTTACCCTCCGTGGGTTGAAGTCTCCATCAACGTGGATGTACGATAGCACCACCTATCAGAACCACGACAAAAATCTCCGTGTCACCAAACTGCGTTTGATCTTCTCCACCTCTCTTTTACATGTGCAATTTACTTTCCGCTGCATAAACTCTAGAATTGCATGTGTAGGGTGTTACTTGAACTGATCTTGTTTGTGAAACTGCCAAAAACTTTGCATGATCTAAAGGCAGATTTTTTATATTGTCAAGTAGTCTAATCACCCCCCCCTCTAGACCTACTTTCGATCCTACACCGTGCGATCGGATTAGAGTTTAAACGCCCACAACCACCAGAAACTCATCCAGAACAAAGAACCCTAGCCTCCCGAAGGATTTGGGGGAGGGGGGATTGGGTAAGGGACTCCGCTAGCGCATCACCGCATCAACGAGGCATCATCATCACCCATTAACTTCATCACCATTCTGTCTTCATCTCTTTGTAATATATTTGTCCATGTGGATCCACTTGTGTATTGCTTTGACACTTCATCCATGATTCCCATGACTTTATTCCCTGATTCTTATGGTCTTGATGAACGAGTTTCTCCATAGCTATCAGGGAATGGAGCAACCCTATGTTTAGGATTGAATGTTGATAGGATTTGACATCCTCTCTATATGTTTATGTTAATGATCTTCCCAATTGTAACGTCCCGGACACACCCGTCGGTGGTCGTTACCCATCCTGAAACTACTCCAAGATGAGCACGCTTAACTTTGGAGTTCTATCCGAATGGGCTCCCGGAAAAGAAGGAATTTCTTATTGATATGAGTAGTCTATAATCCCTAATAAGCCAGGCTATCACACCTATGGTGGGTGAAGTCGACCATCCAACATACGTCTCTTTTGGACGAAAGGTCGTTACTATTGGTGCGTGATGGTGGGTTGCGGAAGTCGGTAGTAACAGTGCTTACCTTCCTCCTTCCGTGACTGTTGCAATAGGGGATAAATGGAGACCGCTTTAGCTGCGTCCATGGGGGAACCCTTAATTATTATTCAGTAATCGCAGTGGGATGAATAGTAATGCCATATAGGATACGGGTACACGACATGTATGAACATATTTGTACTTAGCTCCCCTCACTTATAGAAACATATAAAGTGGCTTAGAAATCTGAACTTCCAGGTCACATTAGATACATACTAGTGGGAGACACCATGAGAATGCTTTAGCCCTAACGATTTCGACAATGGATATTTCATGTCCTGCACCCTTTTTATTTTACTCTTGCACTTTATTATTGTGTTCACTACAACCTTGCAATATTTCAAACTTCGGTTTCGCTTTGCTTTGGATCACAACTAATTCACATGCACAATATTAAAAACCACTACAAGAGACAAAGTCCATTTTCTATGCTCTTTGTGGGATCAATACTCTTACTTCGAGAAGGCTACAGCTAAAACCCTGTGCAGTTGCAGGCCCACTGGAAGCAAGGTTGTGATTCTCGCAGAAACACGACTTGTGTCTTTTCCGTTTCGCGTGCGCTGGGAGGGGGGGCGACAATGGTGCACGAGGGCGGAGTGACTCAACGACACTGCCGAGCTTGGATAGCGGCGTGGAAGGAGCTCCAGAAGGCTCGAAAGTACGTCGTGGTGCCCTCTTCCCTCTTCAGGCCAACGATGACGTAAATCCACAAGTTGGAGCGGCAGGAGGCCGTTTAGCTGTGCTTTTTGGCGCTCCGCATCATTCACGATGCCACCCCAACGGAGCGCGAAGCGATGAAGCCCGCATGACTTTCGGTGGAGATCTTCAATTGGGCAACCCGAGAAGCGCGCTTAGCAAACCCCACGTGGATGGTGCTGGGAGTGCCTCTTCGGAACCATGCCCAACGTCGATCCCATGCCGGTGGCCGGTCCGTCTTCCTCTATGCTCCAAGAATGCGCTTGACGAAGCACGGTGGTCCTCGAGGGTGCATATGTCAGCAGTGGTGGCGTACTTTATTTTGTTTGTCTTCTTATCCCTGTTTTTTAGTGTTAATGTCAAGTTTCTGTCCAGGACCACCCCTTAGTTGATGAGGAAATTTTCCAAAGCCCTTATATACCATCTCTTCATCAACATATTTATTAGCGAGCTCGAGGAAGTTGGTAATATTTAGAAAAAAACAAGCAATGTCAAGAAGATAACCAAGAGCAGCTCCTTTTTCACATCATGGATCCCCTCAGTGGGAAGATCAAGGTGGATTATAGTATAGCAAGGTATGAACTTGCAAGTGTTGCATGGAAGTGTGTAGAAATTCAGAAGGCATGTTCTTGGGGTCTTCTTCGATGGTTTTACCAGGTGCGACGAAATCAGCTTCCCTCAATGACGAGGTTACAGACCTAGGGTAGGGTCATAGGCCTGACCAAGGTACCCCACCCAAGGTCACTACCCTAGAAGATCAAAAGACAAGACCCATGGCAGTGGAGACAGTCGACTAAGACGGTCCAAGGAGACATTTCACTCGACTGATCCATGTACGCAGGACGACTCAACTCCACTCGGCCGGACCAAGCACTCGACCTCCAAAGACCAAACGCCTCTTGGAGCAGCAACGGTCCTGTATTTACTTACTGTAGTAAGTACCTTAATTATCCTTTACTGCAGGCGTTATCAGTAACGCCTGCCTTAATGTACCTTTAAGCCCTTGGTAACATGGAGCATGGCTGGGGTCCTGGCACACTATATAAGCCACCCCCCTCCTCCAGAACAAGGGTTGGCACCTCTGTAACACACATATTCACACATCAGTCGACCAAGCCTCCGGGCACCGAGACGTAGGGCTATTACTTCCTCCGAGAAGGGCCTGAACTCGCTAACACCCTGTGTACAACCTCGCCATAGCTAGAACCTTGCCTCTCCATTCGTACCCCCTACCCTTACTGTCAGACTTAGAACCACAACAGTTGGCGCCCACCGTGGGGCAAGGCGTCTTAGCGACATTTGGTGAAGTTGCGATCTCTCTCCCGACCACTTTCGTCATGGTGTCAAGCGGCGTTTTGGCGTCGGGCCACGAGATCCGGCTCGGCGCGTTGGTCTTCATCGCCGACGACTCCGCGTGGCTCCAGGAAGCCCCTCTCGACGTTGGGGCTATGCCCGCCCGTAGAACTACGCACTTTCGCGCCGGAGCCGGCGGCGTCCTCCTGCTGCAGCCGTCGACCCGGTACTCATCGGCCCCCATCCCCGCTTGACGCCGCCGTAAGCGATCCGGTCGTTCGCGGCTCTAGCGGTGGGTGAAACATGCGGTGGCCCGTCAAACGGCCACCCCACAAGTCGCGGCCATTGAGCCCGACGGCTACCTTTACGGGCCGGCCGATCAGTCGACCGGGCTCGAAGATTCCGTTTCCGAGTGCGGGAGCAGCGATCCCACGGCGGAAATCCTCATGGTCGATTCGCGCCGCAGCCCACCAAGTTTTCCTCGTGGTGAGAACGGCGGCAGCGGTGGCAATCGGGCGCACGACAACGACGGTTACATCCCTCAGCCCCTCACCTCCGAGCAAAGAGCTGAGCTTTGTCGCCGCAACGGAGATGCACTCTTCACCCCCATCCTGGGGGATTCCCCAGAAGCTTTGGCTCTCGAAGCCACACGCGTGGCCACCTTAGCCGAGCGCGCGCGCCTGGAAAACATCCAACGTTCACTCGACGAACAGGCCCGCCGACTGGTCCCCGAGTCCAGTCGACGGCCGCGGCAATCGCGTCAGCGCGAGACTCAGGTGTTCTGCACACCAGTCCAAAACCTCGAAGCCGAGGCTCGTATCGCGGAGTCGATTCAACCCTCTCAGTCGGAAGCTGGGAGAGGCCTTCAGCAGATCCGAGCTTGACTCCGAACGGCTGAAGAGCAAAACGCGGCTGCTTCTCAGCCGCGCAACAGAATCCACAGCAGATCGGTGGCTGTAGACACCGTATGGTCGGCCCACAGTCCAAGATCGCCCCCGAGGCGTGAGGAGCGTGGCCCACGGCAAGACCGGCACCTGGGTCGGAACGACGATCCACTCGACCGTCGACACGGACGCTACGACCGCCGTCGAGCGCCTACCCCTCCTCCGGGAAGTGGGTCACACTCGCCCCAGCGGCACGTGGGCAGGCGCCTGTGAGATGACGAGCGTAGGATTCCCTCGGATCCCCGGCGGCCAGGTTTCGATGCGAGGTCCATCCTTGTACAGTGTCGAGTCGACCGTAACCGGGCATCCAGGGACGAGCGAGGCGGAGACCAACCCAGTGGCAGCCGAGCGCCGGCCTCAGGGCCTGAATGTTTCTGTAGTGCAATCAGGGCCGCGGAGATCCTCCCGAACTTCAGGCTGGCAGCAAGAGTAAGCAAGTTCACCGGCGAGTCGAAGTTGGACACTTGGCTGGAAGACTACCGAGTGGCCGTGCAGATCGGAGGAGGCAACGACGATGTGGCCATGAAGCACCTCCCCTTGATGCTGGGAGGCTCCGCTCGGGCGTGGCTCAACCAGTTAGCTCCCAGGAGCATATACAGTTGGGAAGAGCTCGCTCGAGTTTTCGTTCGGACCTTCGAAGGCACTTGCAAGTGACCTGCTGGACTCGCGGAGCTTCAGCACTGCACACAGAAGCCGAGTGAAACTTTGAGGGACTACATTCAGCGGTGGACCACTTTGCATCACATGGTGGAAAACGTTTCCGAGCACCAGGCGGTGTGCGCTTTCAAGGAAGGCGTGCGCAACCGAGAGTTGAATCTGAAGTTCGGCCGAACAGGCGACATGTCCCTGTCGCAGATGATGGAGATTGCCAGTCGGTACGCCAACGGCGAAGAGGCCGATCGGCTCCGTAGCGGCAAGAAGACAGGACGACAAGAATCACAATTGAAAGAATAAGCGCAAGGCCGACCCAGCCGTTCAGGGGGAGGCTGCAGTGGTTAATCAAGGGAAGGGCAAAGGGAAGCCCAAAGGCTCCTGGACCCCCAAGAAAAGAAAGGGTCAGGCTGGAGATGATATGCTCGACCAGCCATGTCCCATACACACAAAGAAAGATGAAGAGGGAAACTTGGTGTATCCCAAGCACACCACTCGGCAGTGTCGACTCTTGATCCAGAGTTTCCAGAAGGATCAGTCGACTGAGAAAAAGAAGGAATCAGAAGACTCCGAAGACAAGGAAGAGGATGGAGGATACCCCCGCATCAACTCCACCTTGGTGATTTTCGCAGACGTCGAGAGCAAAAGTCGACTGAAAATCATCAACAGAGAAGTAAACATGGTTGCTCCAGCGACCCCCACGTTCTTGAAATGGTCGAAGACCCCCATCACATTTGACCAGTCCGATCATCCAGCGTACATCGCCACCCCTGGGCGGCAGGCGTTGGTGGTCGACCCAGTAGTCGAAGGCACGTGCCTGACCAAAGTTCTGATGGATGGAGGCAGTGGCTTGAATATCCTGTATGCAGCAACCCTCCGGGATATGGGCATTCCGATGTCCAAGCTAAGGGAAAGTAACATGAGGTTCCACGGGGTAATCCTCGGGAAGAAAGCCGACTCACTTGGCCAGATCTCACTCGACGTCGTCTTTGGTGAATCCAAGAACTACCGAAAGGAGAAGCTGACGTTCGAAGTGGTGGACTTCAACAGCGCCTATCACGCCATCCTGGGTAGGCCCGCCTACGCCAGGTTCATGGCTCGACCATGTTACGTCTACCTCAAGCTGAAGATGCCGGGACCCAACGGCGTCATAACCATCACTGGGAACCGGCAGAAAGCGGAAGAATGCTTCCAGAAAGGCTCGAAGATCGCCGACGAGCAAATGGCAGCAGTAGAGATGGAGGAGTACCAAAAGCAAGTGGATCCGGGCGACCTGCTAAGGGCGAAGAAGCCGGCTTCCGAGTCAGCTTTTCAGTCGGCAGGAGACACAAAACCTGTGCACATCCACCCCACCGACACCAACGCAGCACCGACCCGCATCTCCACCACACTCGACAGCAAATAGGAAGAAGCGGCCATCCAGTTCCTCCGTGAGAACTGGGACATCTTTGCATGGAAACCATCAGACATGCCGGGTGTGCCCAGGGGGCTGGCTGAGCACCATTTGCGAGTCGACCCGAAGGGGAAACCTGTGAAGGAACATCTCCGTCGATCCGCTGCGGAGAAGCGAAAGACGATTGGCGAAGAAGTGGCTCGACTCCTAGCAGCAGAGTTTATCCGCGAGATATACCACTACGAGTGGCTCGCCAACGTCGTCATGGTCCCCAAGAAGGACAAGTCTCTCCGCATGTGCATCGATTTCAAACACATCAATCGGGCCTGCCCGAAAGATCATTTTCCTCTTCCCCGCATCGATCGGATAGTCGACTCGACTAGGGGATGTGAGCGTTTGTCCTTTCTGGACGCATATTCCGGGTACCATCAGATCCGTCTGTATGGGCCCGATGAGATAAAGACAGCTTTCATCACCCCTTTCGGGTGTTTTTGTTATGTCACCATGCCTTTCGGCCTCAAAAATGCCGGCGCCACCTTCATGTGCATGATCCAGAAGTGCTTAATAAAGCAAATCAGTCGGAACATCGAGGTGTACATGGATGACATCGTGGTCAAGTCACGGAAAGGTTCCGACCTGCTGACTGACCTCGCTGAGACATTCGCGAACCTCAGAAGCTACGATATCAAGCTCAACCCGTCGAAGTGTACATTTGGAGTTCCTGGTGGCAAGTTGCTCGGTTTTCTCGTTTCCGAATGGGGAATCGACGCCAACCCAGAGAAGGTCAGCACCATCCTCCGAATGAAACGCCCCGAGCGTATCCACGACGTCCAGAAGCTTACTAGTTGCTGATGTCTACACACGCTTCTACTCTTGTAGACTATGTTGGGCCTCCAAGCGCAGAGGTTTGTAGGACAGCAGCAATTTCCCTCAAGTGGATGACCTAAGGTTTATCGAACTCAGGGAAGTAGAGGTTGAAGATGGTCTCTCTCAAGCAACCCTGCAACTAAGATACAAGAAGTCTCTTGTGTCCCCAACACACCTAATACAACTAGGAGTTGTATAGGTGCACTAGTTCGGCGAAGAGATGGTAAAATATGGATGATAGGAGTGGCAAAGCAAAGTAATATAAATCTGTAATAAAAAGTGCAGCAAGCAAACAAGTGGTAAACGTGAGCACAAATGGTATTGCAATGGTGGAAACAAGGCCTAGGCTTCATACTTTCACTAGTGGCAACTCCCAACAACATTAACATAATCGAATCACGTGATATTTCCCATAAAACATGCAAAGGGGACACACTCGGAGGTCATTCCTTCGTGGTCAAGAGAGGACGAGAATTATGTAGGGCTACAAAAGCACACCTCAAAGTTCGTAGTTCTCAATCTAAGGATTTCCCAATGTCACCGCGGCCATCCAAAGAGAGTCCCACAATCACCACAACATATCTAAAGGATAGTCAAAGACAAGCACCAAGAGACTCTCAATCTTCAATCAACACACAAGAGAGGAAATCACTCATGAAAATATTGTTCTAATCCATGTCCAATAGACTGCTGTCACCTTGGTCTCGGGGATTATACTAGATAAAGACAAGTGAGTACATCAATCCAATACATAGAGGAAGGGGAAATATCATGGGATCACCCTAGATTAACATAGCCTATGATCACAACGAAGATCACATCATGGGAGAGAGAATTGACCACATAGCTACTGGTAAGAACCTCAGCCCCGAGGAGGAACTACTCCCGCATCATGGAGGGAGGAAGCAACGTCGATGGAGATGAATCTGGGGGCACTTCCCCGCCCCGGTAGGGTGCCGGCGCAGGAATTCTGGTCCCCCGAAGCTTGATGGCGATGGCGGCGGAGATCGGAGTCGCGTCTGGAGAAAAGGGGTCCGGAATCAGGGTTTCCGCGACACGATGTAAATATATGCCAAAGGGGGGCATCAGAGGGGGTCAGGGGTGCCCAGGCGCCCCCCCGGCGCGGCCAGGGGGGGCGCGTGGGCAGGCCGCCTGGAGCCCCTGTGGGTCCCCTCCGGCCCTACTTTGGCCGCATGGAAGCTTCCGGAACGCTGATTTTTTATATATTTTTCCCGGAATTTTTCTGGCAATTTACGTAATGGGAAAACCTGAAATATAAAAACAGCAGAAAACAGAAACTGGCACTGGGGTGCATTGAGTTAATAGGTTAGTCCAAATATGATCAAAAGTGTATGGAAGTGTATAAATATCATAACAATATCACCCAAAAGAGGCATGGAGCAAGCAGAAATTATAGGTACGTTTTGGACGTATCAACATCCCCAAGCTTAATTCCTGCTCGTCCTCGAGTAGGTAAATGATAACAAGAATAATTTCTGTGGTGACATGCTATTAACCATATAGGACTTATTCATAGTCATATGACAAAGGCTTACTGAGACAATGAATCTGTAGCAATTAAGTTGCCTCATGAGAAAATCACAAAGAACTGAAAGTTTTACAATATGATACTGAAACATCAAAAAGATTTGTAATGAACATGGTGTGCAAATATGATAAAGTGATATCTCGCTTGCCCCCTTTAGTGAAGCAAAACATAAATGCAGGGGCACCTCCCAGGTTTAAGTGATGACTAGATACAATGATTTCAAAATAAACGATATCACAATCATGCAAAAGACAATGCTACTTTGGGACAATGCACATTACACTCAGAATGACAATCATGCTCTCAGTAGTTGGTGCTTTAAAAGAAGGTGGAGACTCTCGAACCGTGGCTTTTGTTGGCAAGGTTGAAAACCCGTAGTCGGAAACAAAGACAAAACATGTACCAGAGCTCTTGGTTTTAAAACAGAGGTAATAATCATTTTTTTGATTATGCATGTTCCGTCAACGAATGCTAGCAGACAACTCAATCACTTTTTGAGATGGACAAGTTTCGAGGAACGGCTCCCGAATGAGGACGATCACATCCTCTTAATCTCCTTTGTTTATCACTGCCAAAGTTTTCTGATTTCTCATGAACAAAGCGTGAAGGAGGGTTTGTTTGTTATATTATCTTTTTGAGCCGGGCGCACTCAATGCCAGTTCCTTCTCGTATTATGGGTTTGCACATTATACATGCAATCCCGGGGTGAAGCTTGTCCAACTTAAAAAGATCATGAATTAACCACTACTTCCTCATGAACTTAAAACAGAGGCACAAAATAGGAATGCTTTTTCTTTTGAATAATTTCTAGATTGCACATGCAAGTCTCCGTTAGGAATGGCAGGTAAATACCATGTAGGAAGGTATGGTGGACTCATATGGCATAACTGGATTAAAAGGATGTGGATGCACAAGCAGTCAGTCCGCTTAGTACAGGTGGAGGTTAGCAATAGACTGGGAGCGACCAACTAAGAGAGCAATGACGGTCATAATCATGCAGAGCGACAAAGCAACATTGAATCAGGCATGGAAGTTATATCGCTACTCAGAAACAAAAGATCATCAAGGCTTGACAGACTTTCTTTACAGTCTTAAATATGCGTGAGCATACGCCAAGTCAATCAAAATAAATTCTTTGAAGGAAGATATTACTAAACCATACCACATCATAGGCAAACAAATCATGTTGGTACTCCAATAACACATTGGAAACCCCCTAGCTATTTGAGACTAACCATAAGAAAACATGAACTACTAAGCGCCATTATGCACGTAGCATCTTTATCATAGACATATCAACCAATGCAACGGAAGCAAACTCTCTTAATAAGATAAGCATGATAACTAAAGAGAGTTCAAGCAACCAACTAAACAAAAGCTCTTTGAAAAGATAAGCATGAATACTAAGAGCTGAACATGATAGTAGCTATTGAAAGACAAAGAGCACACACAACAAAGATAGACATGAAAATTCTATGTTATGTTCTAGGTAGAAGTGGAGCGTGTTTCTCTCCCACATAAATAAAGCTGAGTTCCAACTCGTTATGAAAAGCTAAAGAAAACTAAAAAGCAACACGCTCCAAGCATAGCACATAACACATGAAGTGATTAAAATATAGTGGAACGAAAGACGAACTGATAATGTTGATGGAGAAGGGGATGCACGGGGGCATCCCCAAGCTTAGACGCTTGAGTCTCCTTGAATATTTCTCGGGGGTGCACGGGGGCATCCCCAAGCTTGAGCGTTTGACACTCCTGAATCTTTTTATCATCTTCCCTCGCACACTTGAAAACTCCCTTCATACATAACTCATCATAATCTGATTAGCGAGGTTAGTACCCATAATAAAATAATTGTTCCTTGCTGGAAATAAAGATATTCTTGAAGTTCTACTGTTTCTCAATATTTCCAAAAGGTTTTTGCAAAGAAAAAGCAAGCTCTAGGTTTGCAAAATGAAGGAAAGGCAAAACAGGACAGAATCTGTGAAAAATAGAACATCAGGTAGTAAATGATTTTTCCGGGGCACTTCTGCAACTCTAATCAAAAAACTCAAAACAGACTCACGAAATACAATTATATAGAGCACGCTGTCGAAAAAATTCAGACCAAAAAGATGATATGGTGATTTTATACGAATTTTTCTGTCCAAGGACATAATCTGTTTCCTGGACAGCACGTCACAACTTTTGAACTTTCTTGCAGTCAGAGGCTACACTTGGCACAAAATTGAAAAATAAAGATACAATGATGTTGCTACAGTAGTAACAAACATCAAGACCACTAAAACTGAAAGCAAAGATAACAAGGGTTGTCTCCCTAGAGCTCTTTCTTTATAGCCATAAAGATAGGCTTAAGACTTTAATGATGCTCTCGTAGGAATAAGAGCTGAAGAACAAAAGAGAGCATCAAGAAGTAAATACCAAACACATTTAAGCCTAACATGCTTCCTATGCATAGGAATATTGCAATAGAATAATTCATTGAAGCACAAAGCAACTAGCATAGGAAGGCAAAACAAGCATAACTTCAAAATATTCACCATAAAGAGAGGAAACTTCTTATTATTAAGATATTTAGAACCAAGTCTCCCTCTCTCATTATAAATTTCAGTGGCATCATGGATGAACTCAACAATATAAGAATCACATAAAGCATTGTTACCATGATCCACATGCAAAAAGGTACTCTTACTCTCCACATAAGCATAATCTTTCTCATTGGTAATAGTGGGAGTAGGACTATCATAAACAACTTGAACACTATAGATTAATTGTGTATTAGGAGGGTGGTGTTCAACAAGGGAGTAATTCCCTCCATGATTATGACAAGTTTCATAAGGATAATTTCTCCTTATGTCATAGGTACCTTTATAATCACTATAGATTGGAGTTATAACATCATCATAGTAGAGAAGAGCATTATCATTGCTAGCAACTATATTTGTAATCATGTTGTCTTTATTCTTACTAGCAAAAGAATTATCAATTATCACATCACTAGTGGGTGAAGGATTTGCAATCCTATCATCCCCAAGCTTAGAGCTTCCCATATCATCACTTTCAGAGTTGGTACCAAAAAGATTTTCAAGATCATAAGTAGCATTATCATCATTTTCCCAATCACAATAAGTAACATGCATATCATAATCAAAATCATCTTCAATAGTACCTACGGACGTATCATCAAGATGATAATTAAGGAAATAAACTTCACCTTCTTCTTTAAACTTACAACCGTTAGGATAAAAGTTGATGGGAGGAATATGCTCAGGCCAGGTTGATACCCATTCTTCTTCCTTCTTGCTCCTCTTCCTCCTCCTCTTCTTTTTCTTCTTCTTCACCTTAGGAGGGAGTGGTTTGAGATGAAGCTTCTCCACATATCCTGGTTTATCATTAGGAACAATAGGAGAAACTTGGGAGATACTCTCCTTTTTATTAGCAGAAATATAAGAGACATTTTTATACTTTGGTAAAGTTCCCTCCTTTATAATCTTACTTATGTAATCATTTTCATGGCAATTAACAACACAATAGAGATGGCAATTTTGCAAAGTGTTTTTTATTCCTATGGCATTAACATCTAGCCAAGAAGTCTTTTCTGATAACTCTTCACACATCAAAAATAACATAAGCTCATCATAAAGATCAGAGGTGATCATGTTATCACACAACTGGTTAACAGTTTTGTTTTGAAAGTGCATGCATTGAAAATTAAAGTGGCCCTCTATACGGCAAAGTTCACAAGTAAAAGGATAAAGGTCACACAATTCTCTAGCAATTTCATTTAAATCTCTAACCCAAGTGATTGTTCTTTCATGCTTATGTTGCTTACAATACTTCTCTTCTTCAATCATATGCCTTTCACAAGGTCTATCCACTCCACAAAAATTAACATGCTTATATAAAACTTCATTTTTAGGAATTGGATCATGCATGTTGCAATCATCATGAACAATTTCATTTTCTTTGCAAATCTCTTTAAAAGTTTTATGATGCTCGATCCAATCCTCCTTAGGCATATTGAGATGTGAAGCAAAAGATTTGAGGAAATCAACAAGGAGTTGAGAATCAAGCCCAAACTTAGCACTAAACTTATTAAAACTTGTAGTTTCAACAAAGGACTTAATGCAATCATACTCATAAATTATACCTGACTCGTTACCTTTGTCGATCTCCCAATCTTCAGTGTTGCGTTGAATTCTTTCAAGGAGTTCCCATTTAGCATCAAACTTTTTGTTTGTGAAAGAACCCATAGAGGAAGCGTCGAGCAAATCTTTATCCTGTCGAGAAAGCCTCACATAGAAATTAGTAATAATCATATCTTTGGGGAGCCCATGGTTAGGACATTTTAGCATTAACGTTTTCAGTCTCCCCCAAGCTTGAGCTATGCTCTCTCCGTCATGAGGATAAAAATTATAAACATAATTCCTATTCTCATGGACTTCATGAAGAGGATAAAACTTGGAGTAAAAGAGAGACTGGATCTCTTCCCACTCCAGTAGGTGAGAGTCATTTAGTAGCCTATACCATTCCAATGCTTTTCCTTTCAGTGACAAGGCAAATAATTTCCTCATGACAAACTCCCTTGATACACCTGCAAGCTTAAATAATGAACATAGTTGTGACAGATATAGCAAGTGTTCACTGGGATGTCTGTCTCCTGCATAACGATTAGCCAAAACATAATCGATAATACCAGCTGGTATTTTATAGGGCATAATTTCAGTAGGGGGAGGAGCAACCACCACAGGTGTGGGGCGTCTTCCCGCAAGCAACGATCCAATAGCATGGTTTTCCATAAACATAACTAGTGAAATAAAAACAAGAAACAAAAAGATTTAATTGCAAGATCTAAAGATATACCTTCAAGCGCTCACCTCCCCGGCAACGGCGCCAGAAATAGCTTGATGTCTACACACGCTTCTACTCTTGTAGACTATGTTTGGCCTCCAAGCGCAGAGGTTTGTAGGACAGCAGCAATTTCCCTCAAGTGGATGACCTAAGGTTTATCGAACTCAGGGAAGTAGAGGTTGAAGATGGTCTCTCTCAAGCAACCCTGCAACTAAGATACAAGAAGTCTCTTGTGTCCCCAACACACCTAATACAACTAGGAGTTGTATAGGTGCACTAGTTCGGCGAAGAGATGGTAAAATATGGATGATAGGAGTGGCAAAGCAAAGTAATATAAATCTGTAATAAAAAGTGCAGCAAATAAACAAGTGGGAAACGTGAGCACAAATGGTATTGCAATGGTGGAAACAAGGCCTAAGCTTCATACTTTCACTAGTGGCAACTCCCAACAACATTAACATAATCGAATCACATGATATTTCCCATAAAACATGCAAAGGGGACACACTCGGAGGTCATTCCTTCGTGGTCAAGAGAAGACGAGAATTATGTAGGGCTACAAAAGCACACCTCAAAGTTCGTAGTTCTCAATCTAAGGATTTCCCAATGTCACCGCGGCCATCCAAAGAGAGTCCCACAATCACCACAACATATCTAAAGGATAGTCAAAGACAAGCACCAAGAGACTCTCAATCTTCAATCAACACACAAGAGAGGAAATCACTCATGAAAATATTGTTCTAATCCATGTCCAATAGACCGCTGTCACCTTGGTCTCGGGGATTATACTAGATAAAGACAAGTGAGTACATCAATCCAATACATAGAGGAAGGGGAAATATCATGGGATCACCCTAGATTAACATAGCCTATGATCACAACGAAGATCACATCATGGGAGAGAGAATTGACCACATAGCTACTGGTAAGAATCTCAGCCCCGAGGAGGAACTACTCCCGCATCATGGAGGGAGGAAGCAACGTCGATGGAGATGAATCTAGGGGCACTTCCCCGCCCCGGCAGGGTGCCGGCGCAGGAATTCTGGTCCCCCGAAGCTTGATGGCGATGGCGGCGGAGATCGGAGTCGCGTCTGGAGAAAAGGGGTCCGGAATCAGGGTTTCCGCGACACGGTGTAAATATATGCCAAAGGGGGGCATCAGAGGGGGTCAGGGGTGCCCAGGCGCCCCCCGGCGCGGCCAGGGGGGGCGCGTGGGCAGGCCGCCTGGAGCCCCTGTGGGTCCCCTCCGGCCCTACTTTGGCCGCATGGAAGCTTCCGGAACGCTGATTTTTTATATATTTTTCCCGGAATTTTTCTGGCAATTTACGTAATGGGAAAACCTGAAATACAAAAACAACAGAAAACAGAAACTGGCACTGGGGTGCATTGAGTTAATAGGTTAGTCCAAATATGATCAAAAGTGTATGGAAGTGTATAAATATCATAGCAATATCACCCAAAAGAGGCATGGAGCAAGCAGAAATTATAGATACGTTTTGGACGTATCAGTTGCTTGGTCGCATTGAGTCGATTCATTTCTCGTCTTGGGGAGAAGGCACTACCTCTCTACCGACTCATGAAGAAATCCGACAAGTTCGAGTGGAATCCCGAAGCCGAAGCAGCGTTTGAAGAGCTCAAAGCCCTGCTGTCCACCCAGCCGGTGCTCGCTGCCCCAGTCAGCGGAGAGCCTCTTCTGCTGTACATTGCTGCCACCGGACAAGTCGTCAGTACTGTACTCACGGTCGAGCGGGAAGAAGAGGGCAAGGCATACAAAGTCCAATGCCCAGTCTATTACATATACGAAGTTTTGACTCCCTCCAAGCAAAGGTATCCACACTACCAAAAGCTTGTGTACGGGATTTACTTGACTGCAAAAAAGGTTGCCCATTATTTCTCGGATCATTCAATCTCAGTCGTCAGCGACGCCCCACTATCAGAGATACTAAACAACCAAGATGCAACCGGTCGAGTGGCAAAATGGGCGATTGAACTTCTTCCGTTAGATATCAAGTTTGAAGCAAAGAAAGCCATCAAGTCTCAACCATAGCGGATTTTGTGGCTGAATGGATAGAACAAGAGCTTCCGACTCAAGTCCAGTCGGACCATTGGACTATGTTCTTCGATGGGTCCAAGATGCTGAACGGATCCGGCGCAGGCGTAGTCCTGGTCTCTCCCAGGGGCGACAAGCTCAGCTACGTCCTTCAGATCCATTTCGATTCATCAAACAACGAAGCCGAATACGAAGCACTTTTGTATGGGTTGCGTATGGCCATCTCACTCGGCGTCCAACGCCTGATGGTCTACGGCGATTCCGACCTAGTGGTGAACCAAGTGATGAAAGAATGGGACGTCAGGAGCCCGGCAATGACCAGTTATTGCAGTGCAGTGCGAAAGCTTGAAAAGAAGTTTGAAGGCTTAGAGCTCCATCATGTGCCTAGAGCAAAGAATCAGCTAGCCGACGATCTCGCAAAAATTGGGTCGACTCGGAGGTCTATACCCAAGAATGTGTTCCTGGAGCATCTGCACACCCCCTGTATCAAAGAAGACCCCTTCACGGAAGAGCCCCCGCAGCCAGTCAGCGCGACGGATCCGACTGAGGTCGAGGTGCCTGCCGTGGTCGACTTGATCATGGAGGTCCTAGTGATCACGCCTGATTGGACTGTGCCATATATATCATATCTGCTGAGACAAGAACTCCCAGAAGACGAAGAGGAAGTGCGCCAGATCGTCCACCGATCCAAAGCGTTCACAGTAATTCAAGGTCAGCTCTACGAAGAAAGCGTCACCGGAGTCGCCTAGCGCTGCATCGATCCAGAAGAAGGTCGACTGATCTTGGATGAAATCCACTCGGGAACTTGCGGCCACCACGCCTCCTCTCGGACTATCGTGGCCAAAGCATACCGAGCCGGGTTTTACTGGCCCCGCGCCAACGAGATGGCCAAGGATATTGTGGATAAATGTGCGGGTTGCCAGTTTTACTCCAACATGTCACACAAGCCAGCATCCGCCCTGAAAACCATCCCACTAGTCTGGCCCTTCGCTGTTTGGGGCTTGGATATGGTCGGCCCCTTCAGGACAGGCAGAAGGGGATTCACCCACCTTCTGGTAGCAGTCGACTAGTTCACCAAGTGGATTGAGGCCAAACCCATCAAGAACCTCGAGTCGAGCACCGCCATCAGCTTCATTAAGGAGCTAATATTCAGATATGGGGTCCCCCACAGCATCGTCACAGACAACGGCTCCAACTTTGACTCGGATGAATTCAGAACTTTCTGTGCTTCCCAAGGAACACGAGTCGCCTACGCCTCCGTGGCACACCCACAGTCGAATGGACAAGCGGAAAGAGCAAATGGTTTGATTCTCCAAGGCCTAAAGCCACGGCTCATGCGTGACCTTAAGCATGCCACCGGGGCTTGGGTAACTGAGCCGCCCTCTGTCCTATGGGGCCTGAGGACGACTCCGAATCGGTCGACTGGCCATACCCCTTTCTTCCTGGTCTATGGAGCCGAAGCTGTATTGCCGAGTGACTTACTACACAACGCCCCGAGAGTGGAACTCTTCTCCGAAGCTGAGGCAGAGCAAGCTCGTCAAGATGCAGTCGACCTTTTGAAAGAGGAAAGAGAGATGGCCCTGATCCGGTCGACCATCTACCAACAGGACATGCGTCGATTCCATGCTCGCAACGTAAGAAGCCGAGCGTTCCAGGAAGGAGACCTGGTCCTTCGAGTGCATAAAAAACGACCGCACAAGCTCGCCCCAGCCTGGGAAGGCCCGTTCATCATCACAAAGGTGCTGCGCAACGGAGCATACCACCTCTACAATGTAGCCCAGAAGAAAGACGAACCTCATTCGTGGAATGCGGACCTACTCCGCCATTTTTACACTTGAAACACTCGACGGTCGAGTTGTAATAAAGATTCCCCAATTTGTTTCAAATACAAGATAGCAATGATCCCCTAACGATTGGTGTCCTCTAAATCCCCCAGTGGGTGCTTAGCTGCGATCCTCCCAGCTACGCTACAAGTACAAAGCGGCTCGGTCCTCCGAACTCCGCCACAAGTACAACGTGGCTTGGAATCGCCTAAGTTACAACCATTCCACTCCAAGTGAAGAGCGACCCTCTCACTCGGGGGCTTAGCTGCGACCCCGTGACTCGCCTAAGTTACAACCATTCTACTCCGAGTGAAGAGCGACCCTCTCACTCGGGGGCTTAGCCGCGGTCCTCCAAGCTATGCTACAAGTACAAAGCGGCTCAGTCCTCCGAACTCCGCCACAAGTACAACGTAGCTTGGAATTGCCTAAGTTATAAGCATCTCACTCCGAGTGAAGAGTGACCCTCTCACTCGGGGGCTTAGCTGCGACCCCGTGACTCGCCTAAGTTACAAACCATTTACTCCGAGTGAAGAGCAACCCTCTCACTCGGGGGCTTAGCTGCGGTCCTCCAAGCTACGCTACAAGTACAAAGTGGCTCGGTCCTCCGAACTCCGCCACAAGTACAACGTGGGTTGGAATCGCCTAAGTTATAAGCATCTCACTCCGAGTGAAGAGCGATCCTCTCACTCGGAGGCTTAGCTGCGACCCCATGACTCGCCTAAGTTAACAACCAGTTACTCCAAGTGAAGAGCAACCCTCTCACTCGGGAACTTAGCTGAAGACGTCGACTCAAAGATTCAAATGATCAGAAGAAGAGCGACGAACCAAAGGATCAAAATCAAATAAAAGCCCCGCAAAGATCGGGCGGGAGTACTTGGGCCACAGACCCACCAGAGTTTAACGAGTACAAATCCACGTGGCATTCCGCGGAAAATAAGATTAATGTATCAAAGTCATGGCTCGGGAGGAGGCGGGCTTGCAGGCGCAAAGAATTCGTCCAGATCAATCCCATCGGCGATGCGAGTGGCGGCTTCCAAGAAAGTCTCCATAAACGACTGGAATTGGAGCTCCTTCGTGTTTGCGACCTTCAGCGCAGCAAACTTCCTCTCCTTCACCTCCCTGCAGTGCACACAGACCAAAGACAGCGCCACGTCAGCTCCTCCCCGGGCTGCCGACTTCTTCCATTCCTGCACTCGGTCGGGGATCTCATTGAGTCGAGTCATCAAGGACTCGAGGTCGTTCTCCCGCACGATCCCCCTCCAGAGCGCAGCGACGATTCGAGCCATCGCTGCCTTCAGTCGTCCCAGGCAATCCGTGGCCGCAGTGAGGCGGGACTCCAGCCTCAGTATATTCATGGACACCTCGTCCTTCACGATGGAGTTAGTTGGGTCCAGGCTAGGCTCGACCTGTCAAGTCTCCTCTGCGAAGTTACGACAGAACTCTGCACCAAGGACAGCGAGTCGAGTCAACGGATAAGACACGGGTCGACCGATCCAATTTTAACCAAGCCAAAGGAGGCATACCTTCGAGCATGAGGTACCATTTTTTGGTGATGTCGCCCAGATACGTCTCGAGATCAACCCTCTTCCGAAAGAGAGCCTCGTACTTGTCGTTCAGGACGGCCTTGGACTTCTTCAGCTGAGTCACCTCCTGGTTGGCCGCGTCGAGTGAACCTCTCAGTCGGATGATCCCCGCCTCGAGCGCACCCACGGAAGCCAGCTTCTTCGCCACCAGTTCTGACTTCTCCTGAGCCGCCTGCTGCGCCGCCGCCTGGTCGAGGTCCTTTTGCTCCAAGGCCGCCCTCAGTTGACCTACCAAAGCCGCCACCGGACGGATGAACATGAAGGAACGCAAGGCACATCTAATGAAAAATCAGTCGACAGAAGATAGGAGTAAGTTACCAGCCGCATCATCCTGCGTCTTCTTCAGATGGTCCCAAGCCAACTGCAAGTCAAGATTAAGCTGGATTTGCTTCTTCTCAAGATCTGCAAACTTGGCCCCGAACTCGCAAGATTTCTGCATCAACACAACAAAGCAAGATTATAAGACTACAGTCGAGCCAGAACACTCAACCGCAGCCTCGAGGACTACACCCAGTGGGTGCACTAAGCGTGCCCCCACTGGTTTCACTCGGCCAAGGTCAGTCCGGCGCGAGCAAAAAAAACAACCAACAGCATGGAAGTTCTCTAAGTAAGACCATGGCCGACCGCCAGCAGTCGACCACGGTCTCGGGGACTACACCCAGTGGGTGCACTGAGCATGCCCCCACTGGTTTCACTCGGCCGAGGACAGCCCGGCGCGAGCTCAAAGAAGACAGGAAAAGAAGAACACCCAGTGGGTGTGGTACTGTCGTGGAATTAACACGGCAGATGTCCGGTTTAGCGGACTTGATGATGGAACCATCGCACGGGTTAGCTTGAAAGGGTTCATGGCACACAAAGGACACAAAGGGTTTTATACTAGTTCGGCCCCTTCGAGAAGGTAAAAGCCTACGTCTAGTTGGTTTGGAATTGCTTGGGCGTCGGATTACAGGGAGCGGAATCGCTTGCCTGCGTCTCGACGGATCGATTGTTGCTTGTCCCTGAACCGGTGCCGGGTCGTCCCTTTATATAGAGGTGACGCCTGGTCCGGTTTACAGAGTCCCGAGGCCGGCTCATAGTCGTGTCCGCCTCGGTCTCTGCTCTTCTTTTCTTATCTCTCAAGTTACATCTCTTTGGCGGTTTACAAACCGTATTTCTATACATGGGCCTTGAAATCTCATGGGCCGTAATCTCTACTAATAATAAACCAAGTACGATATAACTAAGCCGGTTTACAATATCCGGTTTATACCTATTAACCATATCCCTGACATTAGGCCCCAGAATGATTTGAACTTGTTCATATCAGTCTCCATCGTCTCCTGCAATTTCTCTTCTGTCTTCATTTTTTGTAAACCGGCTCTGACGTCATCCTCCAAAATCATTAAAGTCTGACAATGACATCATCTCCGCATTTAACGCCGCGAGCTGTACTGTAGCTTGTTTTTAATGGTTATCCCGAGAATCGAGGCGTTCAACGGATCTTTATCCGATTTTTCTCCCTTGATTACCGCACCTGTCGCTTCATATCTGCCTCTCTGTCTATAAATAGTGCCGCCCTCCTCATTCTTCCTTCTCGCGTCTTCTTCCTCCTTCCGCTACCTGACCAGCAAGAACTCCATTAGATCCCGAGCTCGGAGCGCCGCCATCGTCTCGTCGGATCAAGAGCTCCTCAGGCCGCTGCATCAACCTGACTCGTCCAGATCCTCTCCGCCACCGATTCCTGCCGTCCCTGGTATGTTTATTCTCCTCATTGTAGATCTGTATTCGCCATTGCCTTACTGGTGTTCTTCCGCCATTAGAGCTTCTGATGAAGCTTCGTCTCCTTGTAGCTATCTTTCTTACAGAGATTTAGTAACCTTTAAGCCCTAGTCCGTAGGTCTCTCGCTTAGCATCAGATTAGATCTTCGTCATAGTGACCTTGTAGTTTTATTCGTTCCGCCATTAGAGTTCTCCGCGAGCTTCATACTGTTCTTTCTCTGAAACCTGCAACTCCGTAGTATCTTTACCTTTCTGATCTTGCTGTAGATGCGTCAGGTACTTTAGATCTTGCCATTTTTATTTCTGCTGTTGCCTGCTTTAGGTCTCCTTTTTATGCACATCCTGTAAACTCATCTGCTCTGAGTTGGACCTCTGTAGATTTCCCGTGTAATTTTCGTTTCTTTATCTCCTTATGCTCAGATCTATTCCTTCTTAGCAATGCGTTGAAAACCTGTTTTTCTCTTCAATAGATCTGCTAAGTATGCTCCGGTTTAGATCGTCATGTCATAAACCGGAAATGATGTAACCTGATGCAATAATTTTAAACTATTCCTCTTCAACTGCCATTTAAACCGGAAATGATAAAACTCTGTTTCATAATTGCCGGTTTAATCTTACCAAATAATTCTCCGTTTTAACCATTGCATATCATGAATAAATCCCGGATCGTTGCTTTTTCATAATCCGTCTTTGCACTTTCTCTTCTTCAGCACTTTGCTCAAATGGCTAAGCAGTATGTTTCGTGCGACTGGGTTCGTTCTGTCGTGACTGAAGAAGATTTAGTCAAACTATCAAGCATTGGCACGTTAGGTCCTCGGGCCGAACTGAAATGGCGTGCTCCGGGTAATGAGTGTCCTCCCACTCCTAGGTCCGGGGAAGTGATCGTATTTCTGGATCACATCTCCAGGGGTTTCTCTCCCCCCGGTTCAAAATTTTTCCGGGACGTCCTTGCCACCTTCCAGCTGCATCCACAGGACATCGGGCCAAACTCCGTTTCCAATATTTGTGATTTCCAAGTTTTTTCTGAAGCGTATCTGCAAGAAGAGCCTTCGGTTGATCTTTTTCGGGATTTCTTCCATGCAAACCGGCGTACTGAGTTCACCAGCGGGCCTCACCAAGAGCTTGGTGGTATCAGTATTCAGAAAAGGAGGGATGCAGTTTTCCCTCACGCCTCTTTACACACTCACCCCAAGGACTGGAATAAGTCTTGGTTTTATTGTATAGACACATCCCCTGAAGGTGAAAACCCCTTGCCGGGTTATCGTGAAACTCGTATCCCGGCAAATCACCCCTTGCCGCAACGATTAAGTGCTGCTGAACGGATCCAGTTTTCTCCTCAACTCTCCAAGCTGAGAGCTTTCATGGCCAATGGCCTGATCGGCACAGATTTCCTTCGCTGCTGGTTATCATGGAGTATCCTTCCCTTAAGCCGGCGCCCTGATTTGATGTGCAATTATTCCGGTAAATCGGATGATCCTCAAAGGTTTTCTAAGGAGAAGTTGTCTGAATCGGAAGTAATTGAATCGGCCAAGAAGATTGTCAATCCTGCTCTAACAGACTGCACTAGAGTTGGCTTGGCCCCATACTTCAAGAAAAATAAGCTGCCTGAAGTAAGTGTCTTTAACTTGTACTTTATAAACCGTCCTCTTTGAACCGTCTTTTACTTGCCTTTTCTTTTTTCATTTAGGCTGATGATCCTTTCTGGAGGAGGAAACCTCAGGAAAAACCTACAAGGCAAGCTCGCCGAAAAACTCCTGCAAATAAGAAAAGGAAAGCAGCCGTTGACGCCGGTTCTCCTTCTGAGGATGATGATCCGGACTCCGAGGTACGCCTTACTCCGGTTTACATTTTGCCTTTATATATTTGTTCATATCTCTAATGATGCCCTTTTCACAGGATCCACTCGAAGGTGATAACCCGCCGGAGATTGAGGTAACCCTTATTTCTTCCGATTCAGAACCCCCTCCTCAAAAGAGCCGTCGGACTGTTAGAAAGTATCAATTTTCTCATCCTTATGCTAAGTTGGATCCCAATTTTACTTTGAAGAAACAACAGCACGAAGCTTTGCGCCGGACCACTCGCCATAGCGGCTTGGCAGTGGAGTCCTCTGGAATTTCGTTAACTCCGGCTCGAAAACGCCGCGCTGAGGTGATGCTCTCTCCAACTCTTCTTCACCCCAAGGCCGGTCTTATCAGAAAACCACTTAAACCGACTGATCCTGATTATCAGGAAACTCCACTGTCTTCATCTGGCGAATCAACCGCTACACAGCTTCCACCTTTGAAGACTGTCCCAGGGTAATCCTCTTTACTTCTTCCAGTTCATGACCCCTCCTTTTATTATAATGTTAACTTATTTTTGCTTGTTTCTCCAGCAAACCGAAACCCAGCAAAAGAGCTAAGGGTAAGAAGCCTGTTGCTGATCCTTCTACTGATGAACCAGTAATTGAGCCGTCAACAGCTATCCCTCCTGAAGGTACTCCTGTCACTCCGGTTCAAGAACCTGTTCTCGATACTCCTGCTACTGATGCTGCCCAAGATCCACCAAGTCCGGCCCGGGTTAGTTCTCCTCAAGTTAACCCGGGGTCTCCTGATCCGGCTCAAGCTGAAGTTACACCTCCCAATGCACCCACTTCCCCTGACGTTGTGGTTACTGGCGCTGCTTATGTTGCGCCAGCCAAACCCACCGTTTTAGCAAAACATACTGCTAAAGCGGAGAAAGTAACTCAGGAAAAGGGGAAGTGGAGTACGGACATATCCAGTCTTTCGAGTATGAGTGCTCAAGACATTTATTCCGGATATTTGAGCCGGCTCCACAGCAGCCGGGACTATGAAGCCAGCTTAGTAAACTTGATGAGAGAGAAATACGAAGTAAGTTTTCCTGTTCTGACTTTGCTTTGTTTTGACGCATCTTTATCTTCTAACAGCCCCCAAGTTCCGGTTTATCTTCTTTATTGAAGGTAATCCGGAACTTTGTAGTTTTTAACTGCTGATCCATACATTAGCCCCCAAGTATCAAGTAGATAACTTGGTTATGTAGTTGATACTTGTAAAAATTGTCTCTGATGCATTGCTTCAACTGCCATTAGCCCCCAAGTGTCAAGTATACAACTTGGTTGTGTGCTTGAGACTTGTAAAAATTGTCTCTGATGCATTGCTTCAACTGCCATTAGCCCCCAAGTGTCAAGTATACAACTTGGTTGTGTGCTTGAGACTTGTAATTTCTAATCTTACCTTTGAACTTTTGTCTACAGGCTGAGCTGAACTGGAATGCTGTGGAAAACAGTGAACTTCGAAGCCGGCTTATAGAGACTGAGGCAGCCGCTTCAAAGGCGAAGAAAGAACTTCAAGTGAGTTTAAAAACTGCTGAAGACTTGAAGAAGTTCTTTGATGAGGAACGAACTGCTTTTGAAGTCCAGAAGAAGGATCTTGAAAAACGTATTCAGGATGCCGAAGGAGCACTTAACCCGGTTACTGAAGAATTGACCGGGTTAAAATGCCAGATTGATTTGATGACCTCTGCTATCTTTGGTAAGCATAACCTGAATTCTTGTCTGTTATCTTTGCAAACTGTGATTTGTACCGGTTTAACTTTTCTTGTTGTATGTAGGACGCCGTGTCTCCCATCTTGGGGATGATGTACGGAAGAAACTGAAGGCCTGCTATACTTTGGTGGAGCAACTATACTCTGGAGCGCAAAGGATTATCAGTGCTACCTCCTTTGGTAAGCCGGCTCCTTCAACCATCAAGGCTACTTTGAACAGCTTGTCGATTCTGCCAACTCGTCTTGAAGAGGTGAAGAAATCGGCTGCCCGAGGAGGTGCTCTTCTGGCCCTGACAAGGGCTAAAGCTTGGGTTCCAGACATTGATCCGGCAGAAGTGTTAACCGGGTTTCCTGACACCAAGGAAGACGGTTCAGCATTTGATGAGAAGGATCTGTATGCTCTGACAAAGGAAATGCGTCCACTTTCTAGCAAGATTGCGGTGGAAGCTGATTTGTCTCGATACCACCCAGCATATGACCTGCAAAACGAGCGTGTGGAACGACCGGTTTACGATGTTGCGAACTTAACTCCGCCGGTTCGTCCTCACACTTTTGCTCCTGATATTGATCCTGCTGAGTTGATCAACGATGAAGTGTATTTCCGTGCCTTGGCCAAGATTGATTGGCGTGCACCAGATTTCCCGCCGCTTCACGAGGAGGAAGATGTTCCGGAACCAGATGGTGGCCAATCATCCCGGCAGGGAGGAACGGAATCTTAAATGTTATTGCTGTAAACACAATTGCTATTCCGTAAACAGTGTTTTCAACTATTTGGCTCTTATGCCTTGTAATAGGTTTAGCTGAAACTTGTGCACTGTGATCCGGCTTTTGGTCTTTATAAGTACTCGTTCGCTGACTTGTTGATTGATGCGGATTCCTTGCTCTGTCCATAAAAAAGATAAAAAATATGTCTGAATTGCATGTAGCCAAAATACTTTAAACCGGCAGGATGTTTAAAATTACTTTAATCAGTCTTCATCAATTCTAATAAACCCTTGAAACTCTTCAGCTCAACTTATCCATAAATCTTTCTCTTCTCGGTTCAGCAATTTGTAACTTGTATCTGACTGTGTGCTGCCAATTGTCAGCTCATCATGAAGTCGAGCCGGGCTATGATGAACGCCGGTTTAACTCTCACTGGTATTCATGATCCAGACTTATAACACTAGATAAACGATCAACTTCTAGAGCTGTTCCCCTTGGTTAGAAAGGTTATGAAACATAAAAATCATCAAGAACCACATAATTATTGTAAATCAAACTATGCAATCGAGGCTTTTTCAAAGAGCTGCCAGGCTCAAAACAAGATTTAGCCATTCATGGGGATGTGGGCGAACCCGACTGTCCCCGGGGGCCGGGTCATCATTTGAACGTGGGCGATACCACTGTTCAGGGAGCCCAAAAATTCATAACATAGCCATTCAAGGGGGTGTGGGCGAACCACTGTCCCCAGGGGCCGGGTCATCATTTGAACGTGGGCGATACCACTGTTCAGGGAGCCCAAAAATTCATAACATAGCCATTC
>LR738709.1:82669968-82691953 GCA_902687465.1 Secale cereale
CAGGGGCCGGGTCATCATTTGAACGTGGGCGATACCACTGTTCAGGGAGCCCAAATATTGGTAACATAGCCATTCAAGGGGGTGTGGGCGAACCACTGTCCCCAGGGGCCGGGTCATCATTTGAACGTGGGCGATACCACTGTTCAGGGAGCCCAAATATTGGTAACATAGCCATTCAAGGGGGTGTGGGCGAACCACTGTCCCCAGGGGCCGGGTCATCATTTGAACGTGGGCGATACCACTGTTCAGGGAGCCCAAATATTGGTAACATAGCCATTCAAGGGGGTGTGGGCGAACCACTGTCCCCAGGGGCTGCTGATATTCCTCTTTTTCCTTTTTCTTTATATAGGGCTTTTCTCTTCCTGAACCGGACATGATCTTTTGTTCCTGTGAGTTCTACCGCTCCTTCACATACCCTGTAAAGATTAGTTTCTGAAAACCTGCTAACATTGAAATATGATTCTTTGATAACAACTGATATGGATATTCGCTGCAAAATTTCTGTATGTGGAAAAAAGAAGGCTGAGCCCCCGGTTTATCGAAGGTGCCGGTTTATTCATTATTCATGATATATACATAGGATACATGGGAGCCTATGGCTCAAGTGTAATATGGCCGTAGATGAGCAATGTTCCATGGCCTTTTTGTCTCCTCTTCTGATGTCCGTGAATCTTTGTGCTCTCGAATGTCCACCAAATAGTACGACCCGTTGTGTAAATTTTTGCTGATCACAAAGGGTCCTTCCCATGGCGGGGATAGTTTGTGCATGTCTGTTTGATCTTGGATAAGCCGGAGTACCAAGTCGCCCTCCTGGAATGTCCTAGTTCTGATCCGGCGGCTGTGATATCTGCGCAGGTCTTGCTGATAAATCGCCGACCGTGCTGCAGCTATGTCACGCTCTTCATCCAATCGATCCAAACTATCTTGTCTTGACTCCTCATTGATGGCTTCTACATAGGCCGCCACCCTCGGGGAATCATGGCGTATGTCACTTGGAAGAACTGCTTCTGCACCGTAAACCATGAAGAAAGGTGTATACCCTATAGATCGGTTTGGTGTAGTGTTAATGCTCCAAAGGACAGAGGGTAATTCTGCAACCCAACACCCTGGGGTTCTCTGCAAAGGTGTCATAAGCCGGGGCTTGATTCCACGCAAAATCTCCTGATTTGCCCTCTCTGCTTGACCATTGGATTGGGGGTGAGCCACAGAAGATACATCCAAACGAATATGCTCTCGTTGACAGAATTCTTCCATCTCGCCCTGAGATAAGTTGGTGCCGTTATCTGTGATGATGCTGTGTGGAAAACCAAACCGGAATATTACTTTTTTGATGAACTTAACCGTCGTTGCCGCATCACACTTGCTTATAGGTTCCGCTTCAACCCACTTTGTAAACTTATCCACTGCCACCAGTAAATGAGTTTTCTGATCTTGGGATCTCTTGAAAGGACCCACCATGTCAAGCCCCCAGGTTGCAAAAGGCCAAGTTATTGGTATCATCCGGAGTTCTTGTGCCGGAACAAGGGCACGTCTTGAGAACTTCTGACAAGCGTCACACTTGCGGACCAGGTATGCTGCATCTGCATGTGCGGTTAACCAATAAAAGCCATGTCGGAAAGCCTTAGCCACTAAAGATTTTGATCCGGCATGATGACCGCAATCCCCTTCATGAATCTCCCTTAGAATCTCACAACCTTCCTCAGCTGAAACACACCGTTGAAATACTCCAGAGGTGCTACGATGATGCAGCTCCCCATTGGCAATTGTCATAGACTTGGAGCGCCGGATTATCTGCCGTGCTTCATCTTCGTCCTCTGGCAATTCTCCCCGGCTTAAATATACCAAATAAGGTAACGTCCAATCCGGAATAACATGGGTTGCCGCAACCAACTGTGCCTCTGGGTCCGGAACAGCCAGATCGTCCTCTGAAGGTACTTGCACCGAAGGATTGTGCAACTCATCCAAAAAGGTGTTCGGTGGTACCGGTTTACGTTGCGACCCTAGCCGGCTTAAAGCGTCAGCTGCCTCGTTCTTCCGCCGGTCTATGTGTTCCACCTGATACCCTTTGAAGTAACCTGTCACCGCTTCAACCTCTCGTCGATAAGCCGCCATGAGGGGATCCCTTGAATCCCACTTGCCCGAAACTTGCTGTGCCACTAGGTCTGAATCGCCCAAGCACTTAACCCGGCTTAAATTCATCTCTTTTGCTAACCGCAAACCATGAAGTAGTGCTTCATATTCTGCTGCATTATTAGTACAAGGAAATAACAACCGGAGGACATAACAAAATTTATCACCTCCGGGGGAAGTTAAAACCACTCCGGCCCCTGAGCCCTCCAACTGCTTCGAACCGTCGAAGTGAATCGTCCAATAAGTGAGATCCGGCTTCTCCTCCGGGGTCTGCAATTCTGTCCAGTCGTTGATGAAGTCCACCAATGCCTGAGATTTGATAGCAGTACGTGGTACATATTTCAATTCATGTGGAATGAGCTCGATGGCCCACTTGGCTATTCTGCCTGTTGCCTCTCTATTCTGGATTATATCTCCCAACGGAGCTGAGCTAACCACAGTTATCGGATGCCCTTGGAAATAATGCTTCAACTTCCGGTTCGCCATGAACACCCCATACACCAATTTCTGCCAATGAGGGTATCTTTGCTTGGACTCGATGAGTACTTCACTCACATAGTAAACCGGACGCTGAACCGGATGTTCTTTCCCTGCTTCCTTGCGCTCAACCACAATTGCAACGCTAACTGCCCGTGTGTTTGCAGCAACATATAGTAGCAAAGGCTCCTTGTCAATAGGGGCGGCTAAAACCGGCGGCTTCGCTAGTTGCTGTTTCAGATTCTCAAACGCTGTATTCGCTTCATCACTCCAAATGAACCGGTGCGTTTTCTTCAACATTTGATAAAGCGGGATCGCCTTTTCTCCTAAGCGACTGATGAACCGGCTCAACGCCGTGATCCGGCCAGCTATGCGCTGAACATCGTTGATGCAAGCCGGTTTCGTCAAAGATGTGATGGCTTTGATCTTCTCCGGGTTGGCTTCTATTCCCCGGTTTGAGACCAGGAATCCCAAAAGCTTTCCAGCCGGGACACCAAAAACGCATTTCTCCGGATTGAGCATCATCCTGTAAGCCCGAAGATTGTCAAAGGTTTCTCTGAGATCTTCTATCATTGTCCTCTCCTCCTTTGACTTAACCACAATGTCATCCACGTAAGCATGTACGTTCCTTCCTATCTGCCCTTTCAAACAATTCTGAACACAACGCTGATAAGTTGCCTGCGCACACTTGAGCCCAAAAGGCATAGACACATAGCAAAAAGCACCAAAAGGGGTTATGAACACCGTCTTCTCTTGGTCTTCAACTGCCATTCTGATCTGGTGATAGCCTGAGTACGCATCCAGAAAGCTCAGCCGCTCACACCCTGCTGTAGCATCAATAATCTGATCAATACGAGGTAAAGCAAAAGGATCAGTTGGGCAAGCTTTATTGAGATCTGTGTAGTCCACACACATCCTCCACTTCCCATTCTTCTTTAGAACTAGAACCGGATTAGCCAACCATTCCGGATGAAACACCTCTACTATGAATCCTGCCGCCAAAAGCCTAGCCACTTCTTCTCCTATAGCCTTGCGCCTCTCTTCGTTGAAGCGGCGCAGATACTGCTTTACCGGTTTAAACTTCGGATCAATATTTAACTTGTGCTCAGCGAGTTCCCTCGGTATACCTGGCATGTCAGAGGGCTTCCATGCAAAGATATCCCGGTTCTCACGGATGAACTCGATGAGCGCGCTTTCCTATTTAGGATCCAAGTTAGCACTGATGGTGAATTGCTTGGATGAATCTCCAGGCACAAAATCGACCTGCTTAGTCTCTTCCGCTGATTTGAACTTCAAAGCCGGATCATGCTCAGTGGTTGGCTTCTTCAGCGGAGTCATATCTGCCGGATCAACATTATCCTTATAAAATTTTAACTCTTCCGCGGCACATACCGCTTCTGCATAAGCTGCATCACCTTCTTCACATTCCACTGCTATCTTACGACTGCCGTGCACCGTAATCGTGCCTCTATGACCCGGCATCTTGAGCTGCAGATAAACATAACATGGCCTAGCCATAAATTTAGCATAAACCGTCCTCCCAAACAAAGCATGATACGGACTTTTGATTTTGACAACTTCAAAGGTGATCATCTCCGATCTGGAATCATGCTCATCCCCAAAGGTAACTTCTAAGTCAATCTTACCAACTGGATAAGCTGACTTACCTGGGACCACCCCGTGAAACACTGTGTTTGATGTCCTTAACTGTTTATCTGTCAGACCCATACGACGGAAAGTCTCGTAATATAATATATTGATACTGCTACCTCCATCCATGAGGACTTTAGTGAACCGGTATCCTCCCACCTGAGGTGCCACTACCAAAGCTAAATGTCCCGGATTATCTACCCGTAACGGGTGGTCCTCCCTGCTCCAAACAATGGGCTGCTCTGACCATCGTAGAAACTGTGGCGTCGCCGGTTCTACCGCATTAACAGTCCGCTTTAAAACCTTCTGGTCTCTCTTGCATAAACTTGTGGTGAAAACATGATATTGGCCGCTGCTCAACTCCTTTGGATTACTCTGGTACCCGGATTGCTGTTGTTGCTGCGGACGCTGCTGCTACTGATTTCCTTGGTTATTGTGACTCCCTTGGCCCTGCTGCTGATTACTCTGATTGTTGTAACCGCCTTGATGATACGATTGATTTCCCTGACTCTGATAACCACCTTGATAATGTGATTGGCTTCCTTGACCATTATAGTTTCCTTGACCACCTTGGCCGCCTGGCCGGGACTGATAACCGCCGTTGCTCCCTTGATAACCGTTATTGCCCCTATATCCTAAACCGGAGTTGTTCCCTTGGTAACCCGGACCATACAACCCGGGCCCTGAACCGCCGTTCGGGGGCCGGTTAAAAGAATTAAAACGGCCGTTCCCCGTTATCGTAGGGTTCAAGCACTCTCTTGCCGTGTGCTGTGCAGGCCCCTTTCTCCCGCTATGCTTTATACAGGGTTGATCCAAATCCTGCTCCCAACCCGGATTTCCTCCACCGGCTTGGCGAGTGGGACCTTGCTGATTACCCTGAAAACCGCCTTGAACCTGTGTATTAGCCACAAAATCGGAGCTGCTTTCCGGTTTCCGTTTGCCCAAAAGACCTGAAGTGACCGGATTAGCTGTTGCCGGTTTGCCAGTCTTGCTGGCCTTTCCCGCTTTATCTCCTTCTGGCTCCGGGTATTTGGTATTATCTGAGTCTCCATACTTCACCAAGGCGCTCATCAAAGTCCCCATGTCATTGCACTCCCGTTTGAGCCGTCCGAGTTTTAATTTCAAAGATTCAAACCGGCAATTGTTCTCCAATGTCACAATTGCTGTGCTCGGATTAATGCCGTTTGAGGAGTGCAAGATCTCTGCCACTCTGCGTACCCAAGCTGCTGTAGACTCCTGCTCTCCTTGCACGCACGCTGCTAAATCTATCACCGACATAGGTTGCTTGCACGTATCCTTAAAATTTTTGATGAACTGACTGCGCAGCTCCCCCCATGACCCGATGGAATTCGGAGGAAGTCCCTTTAGCCAAGTCCGGGCCGTCCCTTCAAGCATCATAGTGAAATATTTGGCACAAGCCGATTCATCCACGTCCAGCATCTCCATGGCCATCTCGTAGCTTTCCACCCAAGCCTCGGGCGGTAAATCGGCTGTGTAATTAGGCACCTTGCGAGGTCCTTTGAAATCCTTGGGCAACTTAACGCTCCGCAGGGCCGGGACAAGACACTGTATCCCAAAACCGCTCGCTGTCGCTCCTGTCCCCGTAGTGCCGGTGTGAACCGGTGTCGACTGGCGGATCTCCTCCCTGGCCTCCGATCTAGGCCGGTTTCGATCCGGGGCTGGCATCTCTGCCCTTGCCGGATTATCTTGCCTGTGCTGATGTCTCCTCCGTTCGCTGCTAGAATCTTCGGGCTCCTCCCAATGTCTAGAGTAACTTCGGTTGGGACGTGGTGTTGAATGCAACCTTTCCCTGCTGTGAGAGTACGCTTGCTGCTGTATTAACGCCGTATTGAGTAACCTCTGGGCCCTGCGCGCCTCTATCGCTACAGGGGATGTTTCTTCCACAGGTAAAGCGGCCAACCGTGCTGCCGCTGCAGCGATATTATCCACAGGGTTTGAATAGTGCCCCGGGGGGACCGGAACATAAGGCGCCGATGTAATCCGTCGCTCCCGCTCCGCGGCGGGTTGCTGAACCGGTTCCTCTCGAGCCGGTGGGCTTCTCCGGTTTAAGATCGGATTGTTACTGGCCCCAGCCCCCGGTGTTCTGAACAAATTCGCAGATTCGTAACCCGGCGGCAGGCGGGATCGATATTTTCGTCCTCTTACCCCTTCCATGGAAGCCTGTTCCATCCTTAAGTGAAAAGCTTGTTCATCCAACTCCGCTTGCCTTATCGCTAGCATCTCTCCTTCTGCCTTTAAATCCTCCTTTAACTGATCGATCCGGGCCTTCAACTGCAGAAGCACTGCATCATGTTGCGCCTTGTCTGCTGGAGCTATGACCTCTACTGCTTTAGCCGCGAACTCCTCCATCAAGGTGGATAGAACCGCAGTAACGGAGGGATTTGAACCGCTTCCCCCTACGCCAGCCTCCGCTGTTGTTCCGTTCGTCGGGGGTTGTGAACCGGCCATGAAAACCGCCACCCGGTTTGGCGGGTCGGAGGGGCACGGAATACTGTTTCCATCGGACTCACCCTCAGACCGGCCGTCCCGCAACTGATACAGAGATTCAGTTTCCCCGGATGAAGATTCGTCGTCTGAACAAACGACGGTTGCACCACCAGATTCCGACCCGTCCTCAGCTTGTCCTCCGTGAATCGCTCCAACGAACACATGCTTCATGGCAGGTTGAATCCGGGTCGACCTCGCACGCTGAGCCGGCTCGACGATGCTGGGGAAGGTGTCCGGCTCAGGTCCCGGTCCACCGATTTTGCCGATGAAGACTTGGATGCTGCCGAAGGGGACCCGGTACCCGTATTCAATCGAATCGGCCTCTGGTCCCCAACCCGCGTCGTCGATGTAGATCCGGCCGCGACGACTCTTGGTCATCCGGCCGACTGCGTAGCCCTTTAACCCCTTGAGGCCGCCTTCCAAGAACTCGAAACCATCGTGCGCAGGCCCCACGGTGGGCGCCAACTGTCGTGGAATTAACACGGCAGATGTCCGGTTTAGCGGACTTGATGATGGAACCATCGCACGGGTTAGCTTGAAAGGGTTCATGGCACACAAAGGACACAAAGGGTTTTATACTAGTTCGGCCCGTTCGAGAAGGTAAAAGCCTACGTCTAGTTGGTTTGGAATTGCTTGGGCGTCGGATTACAGGGAGCGGAATCGCTTGCCTGCGTCTCGACGGATCGATTGTTGCTTGTCCCTGAACCGGTGCCGGGTCGTCCCTTTATATAGAGGTGACGCCTGGTCCGGTTTACAGAGTCCCGAGGCCGGCTCATAGTCGTGTCCGCCTCGGTCTCTGCTCTTCTTTTCTTATCTCTCAAGTTACATCTCTTTGCCGGTTTACAAACCGTATTTCTATACATGGGCCTTGAAATCTCATGGGCCGTAATCTCTACTAATAATAAACCAAGTACGATATAACTAAGCCGGTTTACAATATCCGGTTTATACCTATTAACCATATCCCTGACAGGTACCTCACGAAACAAAACAAGCAGATTCTCTCGAAGTCAAAGACTACTCCAATAAAGACAACGTACCAGGACGTTGGCCCGAAGAGCAGAGCTAGCATCGTAAGCCGCCATACTGGCCTCATACGCCGCCTTCGTCCTCCCCATCATCACCTCCGCCTGGCGAACGTCTTCTTGAGCCGCCCCCACAGGGTCCTCCGGGAGGCGGTAGGTAGAGAAGAGGACAGATGAAGCGGCGGGCGTCGGGTTGGCCGCGGGCGCAGACGCAGGATCGACGGCACGAACCGGCGCTGAGTGGACAGCTGGAGCTGGCGCTGGGTCGACGATCGGGGCGGGCGCTGGGTCGACGTTCGGCACAGACGATGGGTCGGCAGCGTGCACGGTCGACACAGGGACGACGAAAGAGACCGCGGTTCGGGCCGCGTCCTCCTGTCGCTGGGCCTCTGAGCCAGAAGGCGCCTTCCGGCCCTTCTTCCCTGGGCGCCGGCGGTCTCCTCCCAACTGCTCCTCGTCTTCGTCGTCGTCCGGCAGCTCTATGACGAGGCGTGGCGCTTCGGGTCAAGCGAACAACTAAGTCAGTCGACCGTCGCCCGCGAAAGAGAAGAAGGATAAGACAAGTCTCATAGATCCCACACCTGCACGAGATGTCGCAGCATCCGTGGTCTCCTCGTCGTCTCTACCCCGGTCGATGTCCATCGAGGTCGTGGAAGCGGCAGCTCTGAAAGATTCGGTCAAGAGATGAGTCGACCGAAATTGCAGTCGACCTCAAAGAAACGGAAAGAAACAAGTCCAAGTGGCACTTACGTGGAGGCGATGGGTACATCCACCTTAATCCTAGGCAGGGCCTTCCGGGGCTTGGTGGTGGTGACCTTGGGCTGCTTGGGCGTCTTCTCGGCAGGCTCGGGAGTGGTCGTTCGAGTGCGTTTGGGCGTCCGGGACCCCGAGGGACCCACCTGAGGGCGTGCGGCCCCCGGGTCGTTCTTCTCCTTGGATCGGCGCTCGACACGGGGAGGTGACTCGACCTCCTCCCCGCTGCTTTAATCCTCGTTCTCCTCGGTCTCCTCCTCCGACTTCCATTCGGCGGCGTCTCCCGTGCCCTCCTCGCCCTCCTGGCCCAAGTCCCCGTTGGGCAGCGAGTACATCTCTGTATAGATCTGCAAAGAAAAGAAGTTTGACCAAATACCAGTCAGAACCATCAATAAAGACCACAAACCAGTCGACGGATACGTCACTCGGAAGCAGAAGGCTAACCTTGTCTGGCAGGTGGTCAGCGTCGAATGGGATGATCTTCCTAGACCCCCTGGGGTTGTCCTTGTTTCCGGTGATGCTCTTCAAGCACCGCACTACGTGCTCCGGGTGGGCCGCCTCCGGGTGGACTCGCGACAAGTCGTCAGTGCCGGAGTACAGCCACATCGGGTGGTCCCGGGCTTGAAGCGGCTGGATCCTCCGCGTGAGGTGCACCTCAAACAGGGCCATCCCCGTGACCCCCTCGCGGACTAGCTGGACGACCCTCTCCATCAACATGTCTACCTCGGCCCTCTCGGCCTTACTCACTACCATCGAAGGAGGTGGGCTGGCTCGACCTAAAGTAAATGGAGGAAGGCCAGTCGACTGACCCGGAGTCGGACTGTCCTTGTAATAAAACCAGGTCGACTGCCAGCCCCGAATCGACTCAGGAAGGTTCATGGGAGGAAAGGCGCTCCTATTCCTAAGCCGAATCCCGAGCCCGCCGCACGCCTGGAGGACGTGCATCTTGCCGTCACTCGGGTTCACCCTCTTGACGGTCTGCGAGCGGCAGGTGAAGATGTGCTTGAACAAGCCCCAGTGCGGTCGGCAACCGAGGAAGTTCTCGCACATAGAAACGAAAGCGGAGAGGAAGGCGATGGAGTTGGGCGTAAAATAATGCAGCTGGGCACCGAAGAAGATCAGGAACGCGCCGAAGAAAGGGTGCGGGGGCGTAGAAAAACCTCGGTCGACGTGGGTGGTGTGGAGTACACACTCGCCCTCCTGCGGCCGGGGCTCGAGCTCTCCTCCCGGCGCCCGCCAGGAGCCGCCGGCGATCAGCCCCTCCTCCTCCAGCTCCTCCAGATCCTCCACCACAACGGTGGACCGGATCCAGTCCCCCTGGATCCATCCAGCGGGGAGTCCGGACCTCGACGACGAACCGATCCGGCCAGCTCGCCTCCCCTTCCCCGACACCGCCTTCTTGGAGCGCTCCATGGCCGCAGTCTTGTCTTTGCCCATGGCTAGCGAGACGGCGGTCGCTGCGGAGAGAAGCACGAAGGAGCGGAGGCACGGCGGAGAAACAAGAACGCTGCAGAGAAACCGAGGCGAACGAGGGAAGATTGGGTGCACAGTGTCCCCCGCGGCGGACTCGGCGCGCCTTTATAATGGCTCGGTCGAGTGGCTGACCGGTGGCCCCGAGCAATCCTATCTGATCCCGTAACAGGCGCTGACGCGATACGTGGCGAAAAAGGAGGCGCGGGAATCGAGGCGTTCGAACCGCACCCCTCCGGTTGATGCGGCATGTCCCGTCCTGCGCGCTTCCCCAAATTTCGAAAGCCCCGCCGAATCCGGCGGCCAGAGGGCAACCGTGTTGGGGAACGTAGTATTTTAAAATTTTCCTACGATCACGCAAGATCTATCTACCAGATGCATAGCAACGAGAGGGAAGAGTGTGTCTACGTACCCTCGTAGACCGGAAGCGGAAGCGTCAAGTGACGCGGTTGATGTAGTCGAACTTCTTCGCGATCTAACCGATCAAGCACCGAACGTACGGCACCTCCGCGTTCAGCACACGTTCAGCTTGATGACATCCCACGAGCTCTTGATCCAGTTGAGCTTTACGTGAGAGTTTCGTCAGCACGACGGCATGGTGACGGATATGATGTATCTACCGGCGCAGGGCTTCGCCTAAGCACTGCGACGGTATGACCGAGGTGTGTTTCTGTGGAGGGGGGCACCGCACACGGCTAGAACAATTCAACTTGTGTGTGTTTGGGTGCCCCCTGCCCCCGTATATAAAGGAGCAAGGGGGGAGGCCGTCCGGCCCTCCTATGGTGCGGCTAGGGCTGCAATCCTACTGGGAATAGGGCTGCAATCCTATTCCTAGTAGGAACCTACCAAAGAAGGAAGAAGGGGGAAGGAAAGAGAGGGAGAGGGAGAGGGAAAGAGGGGCCGCGCCCCCCTCCCCTAGTCCTATTCGGACTCCTCCTAGGGAGGGGGCACGCCACCTCCTGGATGCTGCCCTCTCTCTCCCCTATGGCCCACCAGGGCCCACCATTCCCCCGAGGGGTTCCGGTAACCCCCCCGGCACTCCGGTAAATTTCGAAACTTTCTAGAACACTTCCGGTGTCCGAATATAGTCGTCCAATATATCAATCTTTATGTCTCGGACATTCCGAGACTCCTCGTCATGTCCGTGATCTCATCCGGGACTCCGAACTACCTTCGGTACATCAAAACTCATAAACTCATAATACCGATCGTCATCAAACGTTAAGCGTGCGGACCCTACGGGTTCGAGAACTATGTAGACATGACCGAGACTCATCTCCGATCAATAACCAATAGCGGAACCTGGATGCTCATATTGGCTCCTACATATTCTACGAAGATCTTTATCGGTCAAACCGCATAACAACATACGTTGTTCCTTTTGTCATCGGTATGTTACTTGCCCGAGATTCGATCATCGGTATCTCAATACCTAGTTCAATCTCGTTACCGGCAAGTCTCTTTACTCGTTTCGTAATACATCATCTCGTGACTAACTTTATCAGTCTTTTGCTTGCAAGGCTTATTATGATGTGCATTACCGAGAGGGCCCAGAGATACCTCTCCGACACTCGGAGTGACAAATCCTAGTCTTGATCTATGCCAACACCACGAATACTTTCGGAGACACCTGTAGAGCATCTTTATGATCACCCAGTTACGTTGTGACGTTTGATAGCACACAAGGTGTTCTTACGGTATTCGGGAGTTGCAAAATCTCGTAGTCATAGGAACATGTATAAGTTATGAAGAAAGCAACAACAGTAAAACTAAACGATCATAGTGCTATGCTAACGGATGGGTCTTGTCCATCACATCATTCTCCTAATGATGTGATCTTGTTGATCAAATGACAACTCATGTCTATGGTTAGGAAACATAACCATCTTTGATCAATGAGCTAGTCTAGTAGAGGCATACTAGGGACACTCTGTTTTGTCTATGTATTCACACATGTACTAAGTTTCCGGTTAATACAATTCTAGCATGGATAATAAACATTTATCATGATATAAGGAAATATAAATAACAACTTTATTATTGCCTCTAGGGCATATTTCCTTCAGTCTCCCACTTGCACTAGAGTCAATAATCTAGCTCACATCGCCATGCGATTTAATACCGATAGTTCACATCGTTATGTGAATAACACCCATAGTTCACATCGCCATGTGACCAACACCCAAAGGGTTTACTTGAGTCAATAATCTAGTTCACATCGCTATGTGATTAATACCCAAGAGTAATAAGGTGTGATCATGTTTTGCTTGTGAGAGAAGTTTAGTCAACGGGTCTTTCACATTCAGATCCGTATGTGTTTCGCAAATTTCTATGTCTACAATGCTCTGCATAGAGCTACTATAGCTAATTGCTCCCACTTTCAGATTGATACTTAGAGTCATCTGGATTTAGTGTCAAAGCTTGCATCGGTGTAACCCTTTACGACGAACTCTTTATCACCTCCATAATCGAGAAACATTTCCTTAGTCATCCAGTTACTAAGGATAATTTTGACCGCTGTACAGTGATCTACTCCTGGATCACTATTGTACCCCCTTGACAAACTCATGGCAAGGTACACAACATGTTTGGTACACAGCATGGCATACTTTATAGAACCTATGGCTGAGGCATAGGGAATGACTTTCATTCTCTCTATATTTTTCTGCCGTGGTCTGGCTTTGAGTCTTACTCAACTTCACACCTTACAAGTCAGGCAAGAACTCCTTCTTTGACTGATCCATTTTGAACTACATCAAAATCTTATCAAGGTATGTAATCATCGAAAGTCTTATCAAGCGTCTTGATCTATCTCTATAGATCTTGATGCCCAATATGTAAGCAGCTTCACCAAGGTCTTTCTTTGAAAAACTCCTTTCAAACACTCCTTTATGCTTTCCAGAAAATTCTACATCATTTCCGATCGACAATATGTCATTCACATATACTTATCAGAAAGGTTGTAGTGCTCCCACTCACTTCTTGTAAATACAGGCTTCACCGCAAGTCTGTATAAATCTATATGCTTTGATCAACTTATCAAAGCGTATATTCCAACTCCGAGATGCTTGCACCAGTCCATAGATGGATCGCTGGAGCTTGCACATTTTGTTAGCATCTTTAGGATTGACAAAACCTTCTGGTTGCATCATATACAAGTCTTCTTTAATAAATCCATTAAAGAATGTTGTTTTGTTATCCATTTGCCAGATTTCATAAAATGCGGCAATTGCTAACATGATTCAGACAGACTTAAGCATCGCTACGGGTGAGAAAGTCTCATCGTAGTCAACTCCCTGAACTTGTCGAAAAACTTTCGCAACAAGTCGAGCTTTGTAAACAGTAACATTACCGTCGGCGTCAGTCTTCCTCTTGAATATCCATTTATTTTCAATGGCTTGCCGATCATCGGGCAAGTCAACAAAAGTCCACACTTTGTTCTCATACATGGATCCCATCTCAGATTTCATGGCCTCAAGCCATTTTGCGGAATCTGGGCTCATCATCGCTTCCTCATAGTTCATAGGTTCATCATGGTCTAGTAACATGACTTCCAGAACTGGGTTGCCGTACAACTCTGGTGTGGAACGTACTCTGGTTGATCTACGACGTTCAGCAGAAACTTGATCTGAAGTTTCATGATCATCATCATTAGCTTCCTCACTAATTGGTGTAGGAATCACTGGAACAATTTTCTGTGATGTACTACTTTCCAATTCAGGAGAAGGTACAATTACCTCATCAAGTTCTACTTTCCTCCCACTCACTTCTTTCGAGAGAAACTCCTTCTCTAGAAAGGATCCATTCTTAGCAACAAATATCTTGCCTTCGGATCTGTGATAGAAGGTGTACCCAACAGTCTCTTTTGGGTATCCTATGAAGACACATTTCTCCGACTTGGGTTCGAGCTTATCAGGTTGAAGCTTTTTAACATAAGCATCTTAGCCCCAAACTTTAAGAAACGACAACTTTGGTTTCTTGCCAAACCATAGTTCATAAGGTGTCGTCTCAACGGATTTAGATGGTGCCCTATTTAACGTGAATGCAGCTGTCTCTAATGCATAACCCCAAAACGATAGTGGTAAATCGGTAAAAGACATCATAGATCGCACCATATCCAATAAAGTATGATTACAACGTTCGGACACACCATTACGCTGTGGTGTTCCGGGTGGCGTGAGTTGTGAAACTATTCCACATTGTTTCAAATGAAGACCAAACTCGTAACTCAAATATTCTCCTCCACGATCAGATCATAGAAACTTTATTTTCTTGTTACGATGATTCTCTACTTCACTCTGAAATTCTTTGAACCTTTCAAATGTTTCAGACTTGTGCTTCATTAAGTAGATATACCCATATCTACTCAAATCATCAGTGAAGGTCAGAAAATAACGATACCCGCCGCGAGCTTCAACACTCATTGGCCCACATACATCAGTATGTATGATTTCCAACAAATCTGTTGCTCGCTCCATAGTTTCGGAGAACGGAGTTTTAGTCATCTTGCCCATGAGGCATGGTTCGCAAGTACCAAGTGATTCATAATCAAGTGATTCCAAAAGTCCATCACTATGGAGTTTCTTCATGCGCTTTACACCAATATGACCTAAACGGCAGTGCCACAAATAAGTTGCACTATCATTATTAACCTTGCATCTTTCGGCTTCAATATTATGAATATGTGTATCACTACGATCGAGATCCAACAAACTATTTTCATTGGGTGTATGACCATCGAAGGCTTTATTCGTGTAAACAGAATAACAATTATTCTATGACTTTAAATGAATAACCGTATTGCAACAAATATTATCAAATCATATTCATGCTCAACGCAAATGCCAAATAACATTTATTTAGGTTTTACACTAATCCCGAAAGTATAGGGAGTGTGCGATGATGATCATATCAATCTTGGAACCACTTCCAACACACATCGTCACTTCACCTTTAACTAGTCCCTGTTCATTCTGCAATTCTCGTTTCGAGTTACTAATTTTAGCAACTAAACCAATATCAAATACCGAGGGGTTGCTATGAACACTAGTAAAATACACATCAATAATCTGTATATCAAATATACCTTTGTTCACTTTGCCATCCTTCTTATCCACCAAGTATCTAGGGCAGTTCCACTTCTAGTGACCATTTCCTTTGCAGTAGAAGCACTTAGTTTCAGGCTTGAGTTTAGCTTTGGGTTTCTTCACGGGAGTGACAACTTGCTTGTCATTCTTCTTGAAGTTCCCTTTCTATCCTTTTGCCCTTTACTTGAAACAAGTGGTCTCGTTAACCATCAACACTTGATGTTGTTTCTTGATTTCTACCTCTGATTTCAGCATCGCGAAGAGCTCGGGAATTACTTTCGTCATCCCTTGCATATTATAGTTCATCACGAAGTTCCACTAACTTGGTGATAGTGTCTAGAGAACTTTGTCAATTACTATCTTATCTGGAAGATTAACTCGCACTTGATTCAAGCAATTGTAGTACTTAGACAATCTGAGCATATGCTCACTGGTTCAGCTATTCTCCTCCATCTTGTAGGCAAAGTACTATCAGAGGTCTCATACCTCTCGACACGGGCATGAGTATGAAATACTAATTTCAACTCTTGGAACATCTTATATGCTCCGTGGCATTCAAAACGTTTTTGAAGTCCCGGTTCTAAGCCGTAAAGCATGGTGCACTTAAACTATCAAGTAGTCGTCATACCGAGCTTTTGTCAAAACGTTCATAACGTCTACATCTGCTCCTGCAATAGGTCTGTCACCTAGCGGTGCATCAAGGACATAATTCTCTGTGCAGCAATGAGGATAATCCTCAGATCACGGGACAATGCCGCATCATTGCTACTAGCATATTTCAACTTAGTTTTCTTTAGGAACATATAAAAATAAACGGGGAGCAACATCGTGAGCTATTGATCTACAACATAGATATGCTAATACTACGAGGACTAAGTTCATGATAAATTAAAGTTCAATTTAATCATATTACTTAAGAACACCCACTTAGATAGACATCCCTCTAGTCATCTAAATGATCACGTGATCCAAATCAACTAAACCATGTCCGATCATCACGTGAGATGGAGTAGTTTCAATGGTGAACATCTTATGTTGATCATATCTACTATATGATTCACGCTCGACCTTTCGGTCTCCAGTGTTCCGAGGCCATATCTGCATATGCTAGGCTCGTCAAGTTTAACCCGAGTATTCTGCGTGTGCAAAACTGGCTTACACCCGTTGTATTTGAACGTAGAGCTTATCACACCCGATCATCACGTGGTGTCTCGGCACGACGAACTTTCGCAACGGTGCATACTCAGGGAGAACACTTATACCTTGAAATTTAGTAAGGGGTCGTCTTATAATGCTACCGTCGAACTAAGCAAAATAAGAAGCATAATAAGATAAACATCACATGCAATCAAAATATGTGACATGATATGGCCATCATCATCTTGTGCTTTTGATCTCCATCTCCAAAGCACCGTCATGATCACCTTCGTCACCGGCGCGACACCTTGATCTCCATCGTAGCATCGTTGTCGTCTTGCCAACTATTACTTCTACGACTATCGCTACCACTTAGTGATAAAGTAAAGCAATTACATGGCGATTGCATTTCATACAATAAAGCGACAACCATATGGCTCCTGCCAGTTGCCGATAACTTTACAAAACATGATCATCTCATACAAAACTGTATATCTCATCATGTCTTGACCATATCACATCACAACATGCCCTGCAAAAACAAGTTAGACGTCCTCTACTTTGTTGTTGCAAGTTTTACGTGGCTGCTACGGGCTTAGCAAGAACCGTTCTTACCTACGCATACAAAACCACAACGATGTTTTGTCAAGTATGTGCTGTTTTAACCTTCACAAGGACCGGGCGTAGCCACACTTGATTCAGCTAAAGTGAGAAAGACAGACACCCGCCAGTCACCTTTAAGCAACGAGTGCTCATAACGGTGAAACCAGTCTCGCGTAAGCGTACGCGTAATGTCGGTCCGGGCCGCTTCATCTCACAATACCGCCGAAGCAAAGTATGACATGCTGGTAAGCAGTATGACTAGTATCGCCCACAACTCATTGTGTTCTACTCGTGCATATCATCTACGCATAGACCTGGATCATGATGCCACTATTGGGGAACATAGTCTTTTAAAATTTTCCTACGATCACGCAAGATCTATCTACTAGATGGATAGCAACGAGAGGGAAGAGTGTGTCTATGTACCCTCGTAGACCAGAAGCGGAAGCGTCAAGTGACGTGGTTGATGTAGTCGAACTTCTTCACGATCCAACCGATCAAGCACCGAACGTACGGCACCTCCGCGTTCAGCACACGTTCAGCTTGATGACGTCCCACGAGCTCTTGATCCAGTTGAGCTTCACGGGAGAGTTTCGTCAGCATGACGGCGTGGTGACGGATATGATGTATCTACCAGCGCAGGGCTTCGCCTAAGCACTGTGACGGTATGACCGAGGTGTGTTTCTGTGGAGGGGGCACCGCACACGGCTAGAACAATTCAACTTGTGTGTGTTTGGGTGCCCCCCTGCCCCCGTATATAAAGGAGCAAGGGGGGAGGCCGGCCGGCCCTCCTATGGTGCGGCTAGAGCTGCAATCCTACTAGGAATAGGATTGCAATCCTATTCCTAGTAGGAACCTACCAAAGAAGGAAGAAGGGGGAAGGAAAGAGAGGGAGAGGGAGAGGGAAAGAGGGGCCGCGCCCCCCTCCCCTAGTCCTATTCGGACTCCTCCTAGGGAGGGGGCGCGCCACCTCCTGGCTGATGCCCTCTCTCTCCCCTATGGCCCACCAGGGCCCACCATTCCCCCGGGGGGTTCCGGTAACCCCCCCGGCACTCCGGTAAATTCCGAAACTTTCCAGAACACTTCCGGTGTCCGAATATAGTCGTCCAATATATCAATCTTTATGTCTCGGACATTCCGAGACTCCTCGTCATGTCCGTGATCTCATCCGGGACTCCGAACTACCTTCGGTACATCAAAACTCATAAACTCATAATACCGATCGTCATCAAACGTTAAGCGTGCGGACCCTACGGGTTCGAGAACTATGTAGACATGACCGAGACTCATCTCCGATCAATAACCAATAGCGGAACCTGGATGCTCATATTGGCTCCTACATATTCTACGAAGATCTTTATCGGTCAAACCGCATAACAACATACGTTGTTCCTTTTGTCATCGGTATGTTACTTGCCCGAGATTCGATCGTCGGTATCTCAATACCTAGTTCAATCTCGTTACCGGCAAGTCTCTTTACTCATTCCGTAATACATCATCTCGTGACTAACTTCATTAGTCTTTTGCTTGCAAGGCTTATTATGATGTGCATTACCGAGAGGGCCCAAAGATACCTCTCCGACACTCGGAGTGACAAATCCTAGTCTTGATCTATGCCAACACCACGAATAGTTTCAGAGACACCTGTAGAGCATCTTTATGATCACCCAGTTACGTTGTGACGTTTGATAGCACACAAGGTGTTCTTACGGTATTCGGGAGTTGCATAATCTCATAGTCATAGGAACATGTATCAGTTATGAAGAAAGCAATAGCAGTAAAACTAAATGATCATAGTGCTATGCTAACGGATGAGTCTTGTCCATCACATCATTCTCCTAATGATGTGATCCCGTTGATCAAATGACAACTCATGTCTATGGTTAGGAAACATAACCATCTTTGATCAATGAGCTAGTCTAGTAGAGGCATACTAGGGACACTCTGTTTTGTCTATGTATTCACACATGTACTAAGTTTCCGGTTAATACAATTCTAGCATGAATAATAAACATTTATCATGATATAAGGAAATATAAATAACAACTTTATTATTGCCTCTAGGGCATATTTCCTTCAAACCGATCCCGTCGAAAACGGCACGCGCTCACGGCACCCGACGCCTAGCGCAAAACCTAGTCGACGCAAGGATTTCAATCGACGCAAGACACCCAGTCGACGCGAGAAGCAACTAATTCACTGATGGCTTCAGAATCGATCGAGGCGACCAAGACTCAACTGAGGGAGCCTGCCCAAGTCACGAACTCCGGAACAATATACCCCGAAGACGTCGAACCAAAACCAGAGCTTCCCTCAGCGTCCCCTTGCTCAAGCCTCAATCCATTTGGGGGCTACTGACGAGGTTACAGACCTAGGGTAGGGTCATAGGCCTAACCAAGGTACCCCACCCAAGGTCACTACCCTAGAAGATCAAAAGACAAGACCCATGGCAGTGGAGACAGTCGACTGAGACGGTCCAAGGAGACATTTCACTCGACTGACCCATGTACGCTGGACGACTCAACTCTACTCGACCGGACCAAGCACTCGACCTCCAAAGACCAAGCGCCTCTTGGAGCAGCAACGGTCCTGTATTTACTCACTGTAGTAAATACCTTAATTATCCTTTACTGCAGGCGTTATCAGTAACGCCTGCCTTAATGTACCTTTAAGCCCTTGATAACATGGAGCATGGCTGGGGTCCTGGCACACTATATAAGCCACCCCCCTCCTCCAGAACAATGGTTGGCACCTCTGTAACACACATATTCACACATCAGTCGACCAAGCCTCCGGGCACCGAGACGTAGGGCTATTACTTCCTCCGAAAAGGGCATGAACTCGCTAACACCCTGTGTACAACCTCGCCATAGCTAGAACCTTGCCTCTCCATTCGTACCCCCTACCCTTATTGTCAGACTTAGAACCACGACACTCAATGCAATTGGGTGTCGTGAGGCCCTTGCATTGGCAGTGGCACTACAGAACACCATTATCATTTCTGATCCTAAGGAGCTATTTACAAACATTTCATGTTGTTTGGGAGGACGTTATGGAGCCAATGTAAGGGGGTCATCGCTACATCGTCAAGCTTTATAAACTGCAGCTCATCTTCAAGGGTCGAGTCTCAGATGTGAGGCCCATAATTTTGACAAGTTTTGTCATTCTTTAGGGAGGGACGTCATGTTTAGTTTGGTCAGCCCCCCAATCAACAAAACTTGGCAATTTTTTTCTAAAAAAAAGCAATTTCTTCAGTTGGTTTTCTCTTTTTATATCTGTTTCTAAAATATAGAAATGCATTTTGAAAAAATGTTATGTAATTAAAATAAAGCATTCATGTATTTTTAAAAATCCATGCCATTTTAAATATTGTTTACACATTTAAAAAATATGTTTATATAACTAATAAATGTGTTCACTTATTTAGAAACAATAGCAATTTCAAGAAGTGTTCATGCAGTTTACAAGAAATGTTTTCTTAATTAAAATGTCCATGTAATTATAAAAGCATGTATTTTAACAAAAACAAGGAAAAAGGAATCAAAAAATCCGAGGGGAAAATAAAACCAGGAACAAATCACAAGGTAAAAAAGATTTAAATACTTTTTTAGAACAAAAATAAATAAATAAAAATGGAAGGAGGAGGAAAAAGTCGGTACAACATCGGCGGTCTCTCTTCTCTAGTCGGTAGAACAGAAAAAAAAAAGGAAAATGACACAAGAAATTCGGCGTGGTTGCATCAGCATCAAATCAACCTCCACACCGCCGTCTCCGAATTCCCCAATTCCAGAGGAGGCGAACCAATCCTTGATCGGATCCCGACTCCGACTGCTGGGGGGAGCAATGGCAGAGCAGTCCGAGCCAGCACTAACCCGTCGTCCTGCACCGACCTCAACCATGGATTTATTCTCCACCTCCTGTATCCGCTGCCGATTTTCTTGAACCCTTCGCCGGCTTGTCTGACGCTTCCGACGACGACATGGATAGTGCCGAAGATCGACCCTCCTTGGTTGCGGAGGAGAAGGACAAGGAGCCTGTTCCCTTTAGCGACGCTCCGTCTCCAGTGCGCGCCGTGCTCAACCGTCCGTGGCCATCCGCCGTTGTCATCCGGCCGGAGGATAATCCGTCCGGAAAGTACCGCACTCTTGTGGCCACCGCCAAGGACATTGGGGACCCGATCTCGCCGGAGGAGATAGCCGCGCTGGAGGACAAAGAGGGCGACGACGCAGGCACATGGTTCTACAAGGCAGCTGCTCGGGCCAACGTCGTTATGAGGAATTACATCCACGAACACGGCAGCCTTTACATGGATGAGAACGGCAAGTACATGATCGACAACTCCGCCCAAGTTGAGGAAATACGGTAATTTTTATTCGCCTCCCCTGACCCTGACACTCGAGGAGATGATTCGCGCATCCATGTCAAACTTTGTTTTTCACGTATTGTAAATCGAAAATTCCTTATTTCATAGCTTAATTAATAATATGTTTCTCTCATTGTAGTTGCAAGCATGTTACGGCAGAAGAAATGGAAGCAAAGGTAGTAAAGCAAGTGATCACTAGGAAGCAAACATATCTGTCCGAACTGGCTTTAGCGAGTTTCAACAAGAGGAAAAAGGTATCTGCCGTTTTCCTATCTTCCATTTGCTATTTGGCTTCTGATTGTAAATCGTATGCAAGTCAGTGTTATGTCGCCGCAACTCTCCCACCCAGACGAGCTTGGTTTACTTCCTGAAAATAGTAAATTAGGATCACTAGCTAGTACCCTTCCACTTTTAGCATTCTTTAGTGGCTACTGATAATAGTTCTTGTTAACCCAGTTAGAAGAATTAGCAGCCAACTCCATTGCAAAGGTTGTTACAAATTTCTAGCAGTACATAATTGGAATTTCAATTTGTTGTGTCCAGTTTTGGTTCTTCTAGTGGTGTTTCTTTGTTCTGGATATTGTGTTCTCTTAGGGTTGTGTGTTTGGTTATCTTATTAAGTCCTGTTTTGTGCAAGTTTGCAAGTGTAATCAGCAATTACATGCACCACATTACTGTGACAATGCTCAATGTATAGCTGCTTATATTTTGTACTCCCCTTTCCTAAATATAAGTTTTTTTAGAGGTTTCAAATGAAATACAACATATATATATATATATAT
>LR738709.1:82692056-82726682 GCA_902687465.1 Secale cereale
TATAGAGAGAGAGAGAGAGAGAGAGAGAGAGAGAGAGATTTTAAAGTGTAGATTCACTCATTTTGCTTCGTGTGTAGTCCCTTGTTGGAATATATAAAAAGACTTATATTTAGGAACGGAGGGAGCAAGTCTGATTTTTATTCCTCTCCTCTCTCCGGGCCCAAATTGCAGGTGAAGTTTGAGTTGTGTGAGACATTGCTTTCTAGGCTCTTTTACGAGAGCAGCCGTATTTTTACGCACCTAAATTTCATCGCCAAGCGCAAGGATAAGAAGAAGCTCTTCTTCGCCGAGATAGAGGACTGTGGACAGGGTCGCAAAGAGATCTTGAAAGTACGCTGTTGCGTTACCCTGGATTCATTATGTGAAGGTAAGTCGGCCGAATCTTCAAAATATTATCCATATTAATGATTTATTGCTTGTGTGTTTATTCCCTGTTCACCTGTTTGTTGCTATATATTTTTGGCCATGAACGGCTTCTTACTACTGTATTTGTTATGCAGGTGGTTATTATTACTACTGTGATGATCCTAGACTTGGCTGTAGGAAAGGGTTTGACTTCACACGATGCTACGGCTGCAGCGAGTTTCTGAAACATCCGGTTGATGGCTCGACCTACTCAGGAGGCCATGACCATCGGAGGAGGAACTATATAGTCTAGAACATTGTTTCATTTATCAGCGGTGGAGCCTCATGGAGGTTCATACCCAGACCTTGCAGCAACGGGTGACAGACTGACAGTGAGCCCCATTGTTAATTAATTAATTCACCGTAGATCCGTATACATGTGACACATTTTCTTCCTCTGTTTTTAAATATAAGACATCTTTGAGCAAACAAGACGCCTTAGAGCAAACAAGACGTTTTATATTTAGAAACAAATGTAGTACTTTGCATTAATGCCCGCTGCAAGCTCGCGGTGCGTACTGTTGTGAATTTGACATGGTCTTGTATGGTATTTACACCATATGATTAGTACGGTATGTATCGCGCGCGCTCTCTAATATATTCGTCAGAGTGTAATATGGTATTTACACCATACTAATTAAGAAAAAGAAAAAAAAAGAAAAAAAACCTAGAAAACAGCTAAAAGAAACATGAACAAACGTAAGAAAAGATGATAAAAAAACCAACGTTGGAACACACATGAGAAAACATGCCCGGGAAAGAGCTCCTGGAATCAGAATTGGGGCGGCCAATAAGGCGCTCTGTCTTGCAATATGACGAGAAATAGCCAGATTTCCTAAAATCATTAATTAAGAAGTACTTCTTGCAAAGTTCACTCATCGCTTTCTTTAGTGCTGCAAGTGGCGCATTGCATGTGCGCCACCTGTCGGAACCTAGGTTTTTTTTTTGTAGATTTGTTTTTTTAAATGGATTATGTCTTGAACCATACGTCCAAATCTTAAACTGTTTTCATTGTTGAATTTATCATGTTGGCATCTTCAAAATTAGAACCCATGTTAATATGTTTCGATGGAAATTTTCCCAAAAAAACCAGCAAAAAAAATGAAATAAAAACTCAAAATACTGAAAGTTGGAAGAAAAAAAAACTGAACCCAGAAGAATAGTTACGTTTTTTTTAATTTGTTTGGGAAGCATAGGTTGTTCTTTTCCCTTTTTTGAGAAAGCACATATGTGATATGTTTTTCTCTTTTCTAGAAGCTCAACGGTGGTTCTCGGGGAATCACAGGTGAAAGAACATGCGGCGCCCCCATGTTTGGTTTTGGTAATTGATGACAATCTCTATGGACTAATGGTTGCCTTGAGTTATATTTGAAGGGTTTGTCCATAGGCTTTTCGTGGAGTCCATGTGTTGGTTTCAAGGAGAGTTTGTGATGACCAAGGTGCTATTAAGGAATTATCCAAAGATTGGTCTTGTGAGTGTTGACCTTATTGCAAGCATGTCTTGAAGAAGAAGAGTGTGTTATCATTCATGTTTACCTTCAAGACATCATCCAAATGAAGAGAGTTGGAAAGATTCAAGGTTGATCAAGACTAAGTCAAAGAGTGAATCAAGTTTATTAACACACAAAGCATAGAAGATGTACCGAGAGGGATCAAGTGATCTCAAGGTATGGTAAGCATTGTCAATTACGCTTTGTGTACTAACCAATGGTCTTCGTGAGAGTTCTTTGTGGGGTTAGGTTGCGGTGTGCAAGTTCAAGTGCGGCATCACGAGGAGATCAAGTGCTTGAAGCTTGCCGTCCATTGTGGTGACAATGGACTTGTGAAGATATGCCGAAGAGTGGCTCACCCATAGTGGAGTATGGGGGAGCAATCTACTAGTCTTCACCGAGCCAACGCAATCAAGAAAGGTGGTCCAACTTGAGGAAGTCAAGATCGTCTACATCTAGCTCAAGTGGACTTTGTGCAAGGCAAAGGTTTGACCTTGATAGGTTTTCTATTTTACCGGTCTCATGGTGGTAGTTGGGAGACCAGGTTATAGGATCGATTGACGTACCATCAAGGGGGGCTCTCAATGAGTAACTTGATCGTATCGTTCGTAGAGAGCTCAAACCATTGCATACTTGCATCATGTTTCTTGGTTCCTGTTTGGTTCTCTTTGTGAGTCTTAGAGCTTATGTTCATATTGATGACAAGCTTGAGTTCATCGAAAACGGAGTTCACATGCGTCTTCTATGATGTTTTCGGTGTTGGAGGTTTTACCGGTCTTATCCGAGGAAGGGTTCTCACCATTTTCTTATGGGCCTTTTCTAATTTGCTTCTTATTGTTTTTTATTTCAAGATTGTGTTAGCCCTTGTCGCTAGCTTTCCAACAAACTTGGTTTCATCGAATTCGGAGTCTGTTTGCAAAAGTTGTGGCAGTTTTGGTGTTCTGAAAAGGCTGCAGCGGTACTACCGCGAATTGGAGCGGGTAATTTTTTACTACCGCTCCAGAGAGGTACTACCGTGGCTCCTACAGTGGTAGTACCGCTCCAGACCAAAAACTCGTCCCAAGTCCTGCGGTGGTAGGCCCGGATGTAATTTTTTGGTACTGCTCGCAAGCAGTAGTACCGCTACCATTAGCAGTAGTACCGCTACCCCTAGCGATAGTACCGTGAGGACAAGCGGTACTACCGCTCCGACGGTTCTTCTGGCCTTTTTGCCTCCTCGCTGTTGTTTTTCAAAGGGGTACTACCGCCCTAGCGGTAGTACCGCTCCTTGGAGCGGTAGTACCGCTCTGTGTGGGCTGTGAGCATAACAGTTGGATTTTTTCCCACCTATAAAAGGGGGTCTTCTTCCCCAATGAACCTTATCCTTTTAGCTCGTGTTCTTCCCCCATTGTTGACCTTCTTCGAGCTTGCTATCTCTCAATCCCTCCATGGATTCTTGCTAGTTTTGGGGGGAAAAGAGAGAGGGGATCTAGATCCACATTTCCACGAATCACTTTCTCCTCTAGGTGAGGGGAACCCCTTGGATCTAGATCTTGGAGTTCTTGGTGTTCTCCTTCTTGTTCTTCCTTTCATTTCCCTCCCTAGCATTAGTTGCTTCGGTGGGATTTGAGAGAGAAGGACTTGGGCACTCCGTGTGCCCTTTCCATTGCATTTGGTGCATCAGTTTGAGTTCTCCACGGTGATACGTGGAAGTCAAGTTGAGAAGCTTATTACTCTTGGGTGCTTGGTACCCTTGAGCTTGTTCCTCTTGGGTGCTTGGGCGCCCTAGACGGTTGTGGTCCCCTCGGAGCCATATTCCATTGTGGTGAAGCTTCGTGGTGTCGTTGGGGAGATAGCCCCAACCTTGGTGTTCGGAGCTCAATCATTGTGGTGTAAAGCTCCGGGCAAGCGTCGGGGTCTCCAATTAGGTTGTGGAGATCGCCCCGAGCAATTTGTACGGGTTCGGTAACCGCCCCCAAGGGTTGTCATTTGTGCGGGTTCGGTGACCGCCCTCAAGGGTCCCTTAGTAGAATCACGGCATCTTGCATTGTGCGAGGGCGTGAGGAGATTACGGTGGCCCTAGTGGCTTCTTGGGGAGCATTGTGCCTCCACACCGCTCCAAACAGAGATTAGCATCCGCAAGGGTGTCAACTTCGGGATACATCGTCGTCTCCGCGTTCCTCGGTTATCTCTTACCCGAGCCCTTTACTTATGCACTATACTTTGTGATAGATATATTGTTTCTTGTCATATATCTTGCTATTACCTAGTTGTTTATCTTGCTTAGCATAAGTTGTTGGTGCACATAGGTGAGCCTAGTTTTTGTAGGTTTTGTGCTTGATAAATTAACCGCTAGGTTTATTCCGCATTTGTTCAAGCCTAAACCGTAATTATTTTAAAGCGCCTATTCACCCCCCTCTAGGCGACATCCACGATCTTTCAATTGGTATCAGAGCCTCGTCTCTCTTTATAGGGCTTAACCGCCTAGAGAGTAAGGATGTCGACTAGGGGTTTAGGATTCTCTGACACTCTTAGTTTCGATGGCACAAATTTTGATGGTTGGGTAATTCGCATGCTTAATCTCTTTAGGGTCATGGATTAAATTTAGAGCGAATTGTAGATACGGGGTTTTCTCCTCCAAAGGATCCCCAAAGATTATCTTGAGAGGATGAGAAAAACTCTTATCTCAATGCTCAAGCTTCTAATGTGCTTTTCGATGCTTTGAGCAATGTAGTTATATTTCAACTCATGCCGTTCCAGGATGCTCATGAGTTGTGGACAAAGCTTCAAGATAAATATGGTGTGTCCAAGAATTGTGGGGATGATTGTTCTCCCTCCACCTCCGGCCGTGTTGCTTTCTCAACTTCTTCTACTTCACCTACATGTGGTTTGCCACAAGGTAATGATATGGTGAGTAGTGGTGTTCATTGCAATGATGATAGTGGGATTATTGTTGATGATGCTTCATCACTTTCTTATTGCAATGCTTCATCTTTGGACTTTAGCACTTTGAGCACTCCAAATGTTTCACATGCTTGTATTGATAGTCCTTGCATATCATGTAGAAATTTCTTGACTAAATCTCATGATGATATGCTTGCTATGTCTCGTTGCCATGATAAAAATGCATATATTTCCTCGCATTGTTGTGCTAACAATGTAGAGGAAATCCAACGCCCCATGAAACAAGATGTGGCCTTGAATGGTGCTTCGAGGGATCCAACATCATCATCTATTGTATATTGTGTTATGGCTAAGGCTTCAAAGGTATCTCCCACTTTGAATCCCAATATATCTTGTGATGATAGTGATGATGACAAGAATGATGATGATGTTGATTGTGATAAAGAGAATGATAATGTTGCCTCCTTAAAAATTAAGGGGGAAATGATTTTTAAAGCTCTTCTTAAGAGTAAATTAGCTCGTTCCAACTTTATGGAAATCATGTCTATTGCCATTGAGGGCAAGAAATATATTGATGAGTTGGAATCTCGTCTTGAGGAGTATGAGGTCACCATTGAGAAAATGGAAGGTCATGAGCGTGATTACGCTAATGAGATCGCAGACCTCTCTCAAGCTCTTGAACTTGAACAAACCACCAAGGAATCTCTTGAGGAGACTTTTGCTCCAGAATTGTCTAGAGTGAGGGAATCTCGTGATAGAGCTCTTGAGGTGGCTAATGATTTTGAAACTAAAAATGAGAAGCTTGAAGTTGCACATGCTAAACTCCTTGAGGATTTTGAGCACCTCGAAAATGGCTCAAGGGTCATTAAAAGTGAGCTCATCAAACTCACTGAGTCTCATGCTCAACTTAAAGCTTCATATTCTAAAGAGCTTGCCAAGTTGCCTTCTCCTCTTACTATTATTGATGATGCTTGTGCAACTAACTCTATTTCTAGTGAAGCATCCATTTTGATGGAGAATGTTGAGCTAAGGGCTCAACTTGAGTTGCTACCTGGCAATTATGGGAAATTGGAAGAAAGTCATGTAAAGCTCACAAGCTCTCATGATGATATTCTAGTATCTCATAATGTGCTAAATATAGCTCATGAGGCTATGATTATCAAGGTAACATCTAGTGAGTCTCATGTGGCCGCTAGCACTACTTCTAGTCAAAATGCTATATTGCCATGTGCTAGTCCTCGTAATTCATCTATGCATAACATTGGTACATCTTGTGATGAATTGCTATCCTTGCCTTGTTGCTCTAACAATGAAGCCTATACTTCCTCTAGTACTTGTGTTGATACTAACTATGTAGAGGAAATCAAAGAGCGCAAGTCCCAAGTCTCTTCCTTGAAGAAAGACTTGGAAAAGTGTCATGAAGGGAAGTCCACACTCAACAATATCTTGAGTGTGCAAAAATCCCCCAATGAAAAAGGTGGACTTGGATTCAACTCCAACAAGAAGAAGAAGTCCAAGAGAAACAAGAAGAAGGGCCAAGAACAACTCAAGAATTCGGCCATGATTATTTGCTTCAAGTGCAAAATTGAAGGGCATCATGTTAGATCTTGCCCATTGAAGAAGAAGGCCATTAGTGACAAGCAACAAGGGAATATGCCACAAGTTCAATCTCGTGCTCAACCGCAAGTTGGAGATAGGCCGCTTCCCAAGAAGATTCATGGTAATGCTTCTCATTTTGAGAAATCAAATGAGAAGAAAGTGAAGAGTAGATGTTGCTACTTATGTCGTGAGAAGGGTCACCTTGCTTCTTCATGCACTAGTGGTAACTTATCCAACCCAATTATTATTGATGATGTCTATTCTCTTGGGAAGGATAAGTGTCACACCCTGATTTTCATGTCACTCTGCTTAAGCTTATTATCATGCTAAAAATGTGGATTTACAAAAACTTTTGAGTGTTTTTGACTTTGCTTGTTTTGACTTTTGTCTGCTGTTTGCTAGTGCTCTAAAAATCAAATAAATCCTCCAACTCTTATACTTCATCTCCTTGGCCCAAAACCTTTTTCCAATGATCATGCCATGTGTATAGACCAGTATAGAATTTTCTTATAAAAACATTCTGGCCAAATAGTATTTTCTAAAACTAGTTTTGCAAAAACCCCTGAATTGAGGTTTGCACTGCAAGTACCTTATTTAGGGTGTGAAAAATCTTTCAAAAAGTATATTTGAATCCTATTAGGTATAGGACTCCCAGAAACCACAAAATTATAATTTTAAAAGTTGTTTTTATATTTTATTTAAAAGCTTTTCTTTTAGGCCAGAAATGGTCTTTAATAGGGAAAAATTATTTAAGTATTTCAAAAATATTTGCCAAAATTCATGGAAATTCATAGGACATATATTGTCCATATATAAGAGTTTCAACACATGGTCATGTTCAAAATATTGGACAAATCCTTCCAAAACCCTTTCTGGATATTTCAAGCTTTTGAAATATTTACAAAGGAAATATTCTCCAAAAATTCCAGGGAAATTATATCATGTCATATGTGACATATTTGATGATCTTGCAAAGCCTCATGCCTTGAAGATCAAGGAAACATCCTCTAATCCCATCAAAACCAATTCTGTCCATTTTGAAGTTTGAGCAACTTTACATTGCCAAACTTGTCCAAATGCTCTCAAACTTGGTGCACAAGCTAAAACGATGTAATTATGCATCTATGCCAAATGGCACAAGTTTTGGAGAAGCATAACTTGGTCTAAGTGCCCCAAAACCATTTCTGTTGAAATTCAAATTTGAACAACTCTAAATTGTCAACTTTTTACCTGGGGCTTCAAACTTTGTGGGCATGATCATAACCCCAAGTAATGATGTTACACCAAGTGGTGCATCAAGGGGAGATGAATAGCTCAACTCAAACAGGGTGAAACCATTTCTGTTGATTTCTAGGGTTCACCAAAGTTACATTGGCAACTTTGCCCAAATGAGCTCAAATTTGGTGGAGGGGCCTAATTGTGTGTGACATTCCATCCTGTTAAGTATCATGTCAAGTGGAGCTATTTTACGTGCCCAAAACATGATCAAACACCTTCTGTCAAATTACCAAAACCAGTGTTTGGACCCCTTTTACTTTTTCCCTTTACCTCAAATTCTTACCACAACTTCTCCTGATCATCTTCTACCTCCAGTAACTTCTCCATGGCCTCAGCTCAATCATTGGAGGGGGTAAAACCCCAATTTACTCTTCTGGACAGCAGTTTTCACCTCCTCCTTCACCTCCCTCCTCATTCCAGTGGCTCCCCAAGGCATCCAAGGCCACCTCCCTATTGTTTACTACTCCCTAGCACTGCTGGACACTGGGGGACACGGCCAGAAAGCAAGGGCATGACCATGCCGGCCAAAGGCATGCTCTGGAGCACGCTACAGTGCGCCGAGGCACTGTAGCTCGCCCCCCCGAGGCTTCCAGGCGGCCTTGGGCAGAGCGAGCGTGTCCATCGAGGTCGCCTCGACGTCCACGACACGCCTCGCTGTCGGCCCTATCCTCCCCTGCCCTCCTTCTCCCTCCACGAGCTCGCCCGAGCGCGTCCGTGGACGAAGCTCACGGAGCACCAAGGCCGCATCTATTTAAGCCTCCCCTCGAGCACCCCTTGCCTCTTCTGGACCCTCCTCCCTCCCGTGCATCTCCTAGACATGTCCCCTCTCCCTCTCATGCGCTCTTGCTCCCTCCATGGCCGAAGTGCCGCCGCCAGCCGCCGCTCGGCATCGGGCACCTCGGCCGCTCTCTCCTCCTCCTTCTCTGTTGGCCGCCGGGAGGAGGACCCCAGGACCACGGAGCCACCCCCACTCCACCCTTCCTTCCCCCTAGCGTCCTTGGCATCGCACCCGTCTCGACCCGAAGCCGCCGCCGACGCCTCGGCCGCCGTCGCTCCTGCTCCTCCCGGCCAGCTTGAAGACCAGGGATGGGCGCGGCTTGCTCCGCTGAGCCCTTCGATGCGCCGGGCACCACCGGGGACGGCCGGAGCCGCCGGGGAACGGCGCCGGCGTGCGCTCTGCCTTGCCTCCTCTGCTTCGAACGGAGGAGGAAGAAGGGGCTGCGGCAGCAGCGGGCCCCGCCCGTCAACGACTCAGCGCGCGCGCCTGAGCCACTGACCGGTGGGCCGACCCCCCCCCCATTTAAATGGACACGGGTCCATCTGGCACCCGCCTTCCGTGCATGAAGGCGTAATAGGCGAATACGCCTTCGGCGTCGCCGTCTGCCTGCGTGGCCGAGCCACTGGGTCGGCCCAGTGCGCAGAAGCACTAAGCCTCGCCCTGTGCGCATTAAGGGTATGGCCCTTTTTCCTTTTCTTTTCCTTTCTCAGACAACTTCAAAAATGCTTAAATAATTCATTTGAACTCCAAATTTGGTGATTCAAATTTCTAGTGACTCCATAAATCATGATCTACCTGTTGGTGCAACATGCACATTATTCCAGAGACATTTCCTTCACAAATATTTATCAAATGCCAATATTTCATTTTCTGTGATGAACTTTAGAAAATCACAGAGAGCTCAATTTTGATCCAAATGCAGTGGTTCAAATTCCTAGATGCTTGTCATATCCAAACTTAGTTTTGGAACATTTTTATTAATACTTTCTGTGCCCCACCAAATAATGAGCCATTTCTTCATATTTATCAGCTTTGCAAAATCCTAGGAAATTCATTTGAATTCCTAATCCATTGAAACCAACTCCTAGATGCTTCTAAAATCATGACTTGTTGATGGGTGCCTTTGCTCATCATTCAAGAAAATATTTCTGTATACTTCTTTCAAATCCATAAACCCCTTGGTTCCATCATATTGAAATGATCCAAACTATTCATTGATCCAATACCTATGAAACCACCTTGGTTATTTTTCATATGACCAGAGGTATCCTAGAAAAGTCCAACTCCTATTTTTAGAGCACTTTTATTTTTGCTTTGATTGTGTTGCTTATTATGATTGTTTCCATCGTTAGTTGACGAAATAAACGGAGTACTCGGAGATGGACCAGAAGGTTTGAAGACTCGGAAGGATAAGGCAAGCAGCCCTTTGACCATGTTCGAGAAACCTTTTTATGCATGTCTCATAGCACCTCATTATCAATGCATCGGAATCATGTTGAGGTGGAGACCACTTTGGTTGCTACCTTTGTTACTTACTATTGAAACTTGCATCAAGCATGACCCTACCTTCCTATGAGGGTTATGTGGGTGGGAGTAGTTAGGTTGCTATAATAGTGGCTACGCAAATGGGACGGGTATATGCATGGTGACGGAGGCAGAATAATTTCAAAAGACTTTTCGAAAACCCCGTCAGGTGCCATTAATGCCCGAGGGAGATGGTGAGATGGGTAACCACTTGATGATGAAGTGGTGTACCGAGGAAAGTGTGTGTGATGTTTTGAAAACGGATTGGTTTAAGTTGCGACCGTTATTCCAACCAAACATGCGCAACCACTCTACCCTTATATGGGAAAGGGCATTATTGATTACCTAGGTCGATACTAGCATGGTGCCCGCATTACTAGTGACGGGGGTGACATGAGGTCACTCTCGGGACGGGGTCGTGCTTGGATAGGCGGCCATGACTGTTTTCACAGGGCACCGAACACACCGTTGGTACCCCGTGTCAGTTGTATGTGATGAATATGGGAGCAAGGCTCCACAATCTCTAAGATGTGAAATGTTTGGCACGGGGCTGTTACCAATCGAGTGGACTCCATATTAGTGTCGTCTAGGGAAAGATAGTGATCGGGTGCTTACCCCGGGTACTTGAGGTACCGCGGGTCGTGGATGACACGGAAGTTCCCCGGATCTTGTGGGTAAAGTGTGCAACCTCTGCAGAGTGTAAAACTATTCAAATAGCCGTGTCCGCGGTCAAGGACAGTTGGGTAACCGCTCTTGGGATACGTCCAATGTTTGCGAAACCTGGTGTGTGTGAGTTTCTGGAAAACAACACGGTATGGTGGATGTGTGGATGTGATTGTGAGAAAGTCACAATGAGCTTGAGCATGAGTTGATTACAACTCTTTCTCGAATATTGATGTCTCTGACCTCCTGATACTTGTAGCAGACACATGCATGTCCATGTTATATGTTGATCATACTTGCATATGAAAAGCTAGCTTTCCGCAAAACTGCCAATTTAGCAGTAGAGCCTTGCATAATTATTCTGTTATCACACTTGGGTTGCTTGCGAGTACATTCAAAGTACTCATTGGCTTGCCACTGGTTATTTTATTGGCCAGGCATGAGAGAGCAGGTTATGATGAAGATTTCTTGGTGACGAGCATGCGAGCTAGGACGCTTCCCAGTCAGAATGCCTGTAGGGTTAAGGCAGATGGCATGGGTCCAAGTTGTTATTGAAGATTTCCGCTGCGATGTTATACTCAAGACTTGACCTTAACGGTCCTATTTGTGTAATACGGTATGTATGGATGTAAGACTCTTGTTATTCAGCTTCTGTGTGTTCAGTGAGCATTGATCTCTGGGATCACTGTACACGTGCATTCGGTGATCACGACTTATGAGTCGGGGTCCCCACAATAAGGTTGGCAATGTGTTTGCCAAGTTTCTTGGGACTCAAAGTGGTGTCAAGAAAAGAACCATTTGGGTAGCCAAGCCTATTGTGACTGGCCTCTTAGGACCCAACTTGGTTGGGGACCAACTAGCTCAAACTTGATCAATAGGTGTTTTGGAGGGCATTGGAGACTTGGCTACATTATGAAGAATTAAGGTGTCTTCATCATTCATATTGTCTCAAGCCAAGTCATTCGAATTATCAAGTTTCTATCTTATATCCAATGTTCCTCCTTGCGGTAACTCGTGCTTAAATTGTTTACATTAAAAGTTACTTGCCCCTTTGCATGTTGTGGTTTTGTTCCTTGCATGTGTTTGTATATGTTGTGCGTCCAATTTGCATATCTTGAGAAATCAAGTATGTGCATATTGGTTTGCACATCATGTATGTGTGTGTCGTGCATTGAGCCTTTGTTCATCTTGCTTTTATCTTAGTTGGCTCGTGTGAGAGATTAATGGAACATCCCATTTTGGGGGAGTGATGTGCTTTGTGCACCTCACAATCCTATAAATGTGTGTACATGAGGAATACCAACTAGTATTGATATTACAAGATTATCTAGTCTCTATGTGGTATGTCTTCTCATGAGAAATTCAAATTCTAAATGTTCCATTATTTATCTCTTGTTGGTTCTCTTTTGCATCTTGGTAAGTTTTTCATTGGTATCACATTATGGGGGAGTAATGTGCTATGTGCATATTACTAGCCTAGAAAATGTGTACATTTGAGATATTGTCACTTAGAGTTGATATTGTAAATTATCTTGTTCCTAGGTGACATGCTAGCTCTACAAGTTGCATTTTGCTTGTGTTTGGTGTGAAGATGATGTCGAATATCATTGCTATCTATCACCGGGAATTATTTCCAAATACCTCTTGTCTTTGACAATTGGTAATCTTTTATGTGGTGGAAATTATTGATCATCTTTACATTGTCTTTTGGTTTTATTTGTCTCATCTCTTGCCAAGTGTGTCAACTCCCATTGCCTTCCGTGCCACTTGTGGATCTTGTTATTTTATTGATTTTGTCAAGTGTTCTCTAGATATAGTGAAAGTGGTGATCCCACCTTGTGCATTTTGTATTCAATTGCAAATTCTCTTTAATGCATAATTCTTCGGGGAGCTATCCTATTTTCGATAGAACACTCATCTTGTGATCCATATCAAGTGTGTGTTGATGGAAGGCAAGCCGTTTCTTTTTGGTACTTTGTGCCATCATGAAACTTTGTAGATGGGTTGGTTTGTTTGGAACCATCCTCTCTTTTGGGAGTGCGAAATCTTTCCTTTTGCGTGTATCAATGGATATCTCATTCCTTGATGTATCTTCTAAATAGATATCTTCCAAGTGATGATTTCTTCATTTGGTATCCTATTTTCACTTGGTATTTCTTTTTCATTTCATTTTGTTTCTTGGAAGTCTTGAGCATGCATATTTACTACATGTATTTTCTTTGGCATGCTTTCTTTCTTTAATGCAATATATAGGGGAATCTCCACCTAGTCTCAATTTGGATGAGATGTGCATGAAATTCATTTTCATTTATATATGCACATATGTATGTGGAATTTGTCCTATGTATTTTTGTTTCTAACTCTTTGGTCCCAATGAGTTTGGGTACCATTTTGTTGTGTTGTTGTTCTAGGAACAATTCAATATGCATTGGATGCTCGTCTCATTCAAAGGATGGTGGTGTCACCATGTGCTTATTGGAGTCAAGCTAGGATGATCAATGAACTACTATCTACCTTCAATTGGTATCTACTACATCCTTCCAATGGTATCTGTAACATTCCAAATTTTCAATTTGGAATGTTATATATTAGATCATCAATGCATATCATATTTTCTTGCTTTTGGTGGATCCTAGAAATTCTACGACACTCAAGGACCCTCGGAGAGAGTTGGGGATTTCGTTATTTTCATATTTGAGGTTTCTCAAATTTTGAAAATAGGATCATTGATTTTATTTATTCTATCTTCAAGTATTTCTAAAATAAAAATATGAGATAGGGAGTAAAATGACTCTCCCAAAATAAAGAAATACTTAATAGAAAAATCAAATAAGTTTTATTTTGGAGTTTTTGCTATTTTATTTGAATTTAGGAAAAATTGCACGTTTTCAAAAATGCATTTTGGGCCAAGAAAAATGTTCATCTTGTTCTAAATATTTCATTTAGACGGTGAAAATTGGTTTTGGAATTTTTAGAATTTTATTTTATTTTCTAGATTTTTTCTTAGATTCGGCGGTTTTGTTAAAAAAAAAGAGTTCCCGTGCCCGACTGGGCCGAAGGCCCATCCGAGCCAGGCCCGCGCCGCGCCGCCGCCGCCTTCCTTCGCCGCGCCGTACTTGTCAGGGATATGGTTAGTAGGTATAAATCGGGTATTGTAAACCGGCTTAGTTATATTGTACTTGGTTTATTATTTTAGAGATTACGGCCCATGAGATTTCAGGGCCCAGGTATAGAGATACTGTTTGTAAACCGCCAAGAGATGTAACTTGAGAGATAAGAAAGAAAGGGGCAGAGACCGAGGCGGACACGATTATGAGCCGGCCTCGGGACTCTGTAAACCGGACCAGGCGTCACCTCTATATAAAGGGACGACCCGGTACCGGTTCAAGGACAAGCAACAATCAATCCGTCGAGACGCAGGCAAAGCAGATTCGCTCCCTGTAAACCGACGCCCAAGCAATACCAAACCAACTAGACGTAGGCTTTTACCTTCTCGAAGGGGCCGAACTAGTATAAATCCTTTGTGTCCCTTTGTGTGCCATGAATCCTTTCAAGCTAACCCGTGCGATGGTTCCATCATCAAGTCCGCTAAACCGGACATCTGCCGTGTTAATTCCACGACAGTTGGCGCCCACCGTGGGGCCCGCGCACGATGGTTTCGAGTTCTTGGAAGGCGGCTTCGAAGGGTTAAAGGGTTACGCAGTCGGCCGGATGACCAAGAGTCGTCGTGGCCGGATCTACATCGATGACACGGGTTGGGGACCGGAGGCCGATTCGATCGAATACGGGTACCGGGTCCCCTTCGGCAGCATCCAAGTCTTCATCGGCAAAATTGGAGAACCGGGACCTGAGCCGGACACCTTCCCTAACATCGTCGAGCCGGCTCAGCGTGCGAGATCGGCCCGGATTCAGCCTGCCATGAAGCATGTGTTCGTTGGAGCGATTCACGGAGGCCAAGCCGAGGACGGGTCAGAATCTGATGGTGCAACCGTCGTCTATTCAGATGACGAGTCTTCGTCCGGGGAAACTGAATCTCTGTATCAGTTGCGGGACGGCCGGTCTGAGGGCGAGTCCGATGGAAATAGCATTCCGGACCCCTCCGGCCCGCCAAACCGGGTGGCGGTCTTCATGGCCGGTTCACAACCCCCGACGAACGGAACAACAGCGGAGGCTGGTGCAGGGGGAAGCGGTTCAAATCCCTCCATTACTGCAGTTCTATCCACCTTGATCGAGGAGTTCAGAGCTAAGGCAGTGGAGGTCGTAGCTCCAGCAGACAAGGCGCAACATGATGCAGTGCTTCTTCAGTTGAAAGCCCGGATCGATCAGTTAAAAGAGGATTTAAAGGCAGAAGGGGAGATGTTAGCCATAAGACAAGCAGAGTTGGATGATCAGTCTTTTCACTTGAGGATGGAGCAGGCTTCTGTGGAAGCAGTAAGGGGGCGAAAGTATCGATCCCGCCTACCGCCGGGTTACGAATCGGCGAATTTGTTCAAAACACCTGGGGCTGGGGCCAGTAATAATCCGGTCCTAAACCGGAGAAGCCCACCGGCTCGGGAGGAGCCGGTTCAGCAGCCCGCCGCAGAACGGGAGCGACGGATTACATCGGCGCCCTATGTTCCCGTCCCTCCGGGACACTACTCAAACCCTGTGGATAATATTGCTGCAGCGGCAGCACGGTTGGCCGCTTTACCTGTGGAAGAAACATCTCCGGTGGCAATAGAGGCGCGCAGGGCCCAGAAACTGCTCAATACGGCGTTGATACAGCAGCAAGCATACTCTCATAGCAGGGAAAGGTTGCATTCGACACCGCGTCCCAACCGAAGTTACTCTAGACATTGGGAGGAGCCAGAAGTGTCTAGCAGTGAACGTAGGAGACATCAGCACAGGCAGGATAATCCAGCAAGGGCGGAGATGCCAGCCCCGGATCGAAACCGGCCTAGATCGGAGGCCAGGGAGGAAGTTCGTCAGTCGACGCCGGTTCACACAGGCGCTACAGGGACAGGAGCTACAGTGAGCGGTTTTGGAATACAATGTCTCGTTCCCGCCCTGCGGAGCGTTAAGTTGCCCAAGGATTTCAAAGGACCTCGCAAGGTGCCTAATTACACAGCCGATTTACCGCCCGAAGCTTGGGTGGAGAGTTACGAGATGGCCATGGAGATGCTGGACGTGGATGAATCGGCTTGTGCCAAATATTTCACTATGATGCTTGAGGGCACGGCCCGGACTTGGCTAAAAGCACTACCTCCGAATTCTATCGGATCATGGGGGGAGCTGCGCAGCCAGTTCATCAAAAACTTCAAGGATACGTGCAAGCAACCTATGTCGGTGATAGATTTAGCAGCATGCGTGCAAGGAGAACAGGAGTCTACAGCAGCTTGGGTACGCAGAGTGGCAGAGATCTTGCACTCCTCAAACGGCATTAACCCGAGCACAGCAATTGTAACATTGGAGAACAATTGCCGGTTTGAATCTTTGAAATTAAAGCTCGGACGGCTCAAGCGGGAGTGCAATGACATGGGGACTTTGATGAGCGCCCTGGTAAAGTACGGGGACTCAGATAATACCAAGTATCCGGAGTCAGAAGGAGATAAAACAGGAAAGGCCAGCAAGTCTGGTAAACCGGCGCCGGTTAATCCGGTTACTTCCAGCTTTTTGGGCAAACGAAAGGCAGAAAACAGCTCCGATTTTGTTGCCAGTACGCAGGCTCAAGGCGGTCTTCAGGTTAATCAGCAGGGTTCCACTCTCCAAACCGGCTGTGGAAACCCGGGTTGGGAGCAGGATTTGGATCAACCCTGTCTGAAGCATAGTGGAAGAGGGAGGATTGCAAGACATTCTATAAGAGAATGCCTGTCCCCTATGAAACCAGGGAACGGCCGTTTTAATCCTCCTAACCGGCCCCCGTACGGCGGTTCAGGGCCCGGATTTTATGGTCCGGGTTATCAAGGAAACAACTCCGGATCAGGATATAGGGGCAACAGCGGTTATCAAGGGAACAACGGCGGTTATCAATCCCGGCCAGGCGGCCAAAGTAGTCAAGGGAACTACAATGGTCAGGGAAATCAATCACATCATCAAGGTGGTTACAATGGTCAGGGAAATCAATCACATCATCAAGGTGGTTACAATGGTCAGGGAAATCAATCGCATCATCAAGGTGGCTACAACAATCAGAATAATCAGCAGCAGGGTCAAGGGAGTTACAATAACCAAGGAAACCAGCAGCAACAGCGTCCGCAGCAACAGCAGCAATCCGGATTCCAGAGTAATCCGAAGGAGTTGAGCAGCGGTCAATATCATGTTTTCACCACAAGTTTATGTAAGAGGGACCAGAAGGTTTTAAAGCGGGCTGTTAATGCGGTAGAACCGGCGACGCCACAGTTTCTACGTTGGTCAGAGCAGCCCATTGTATGGAGCAGAGAGGACCACCCGTTACGGGTAGATAATCCGGGACATTTAGCCTTGGTGGTGGCACCTCAGGTGGGAGGATACAGGTTCACTAAAGTCCTCATGGATGGAGGTAGCAGTATCAATATATTATATTACGAGACCTTTCGCCGTATGGGTCTGACAGATAAACAGTTAAGGACATCAAACACAGTGTTTCACGGGGTGGTCCCAGGCAAGTCAGCTTATCCAGTTGGTAAGATTGACTTAGAAGTTACCTTTGGGGATGAGCATGATTCCAGATCGGAGATGATCACCTTTGAAGTTGTCAAAATTAAAAGTCCGTATCATGCTTTGTTTGGGAGGACGGTTTATGCTAAATTTATGGCTAGACCATGTTATGTTTATCTGCAGCTTAAGATGCCGGGTCATAAAGGCACAATTACGGTGCATGGCAGTCGTAAGATAGCAGTGGAATGTGAGGAAGGTGATGCAGCTTATGCAGAAGCGGTATGTGCCACGGAAGAGTTAAAATTCTATAAGGATAATGTTGATCCGGCAGATATGACTCCGCTGAAGAAGCCAACTACCGAGCATGATCCGGCCTTGAAGTTCAAATCAGCGGAAGAGACTAAGCAGGTTGATTTTGTGCCTGGAGATTCGTCTAAGCAATTCACCATCAGTGCTAACCTGGATCCTAAATAGGAAAGCGCGCTCATCGAGTTCATCCGTGAGAACCGGGATATCTTTGCATGGAAACCTTCTGACATGCCAGGTATACCGAGGGAACTCGCTGAGCACAAATTAAATATTGATCCGAAGTTTAAATCGGTAAAACAGTATCTGCGCCGCTTTAATGAAGAGAGGCGCAAGGCTATAGGAGAAGAAGTGGCCAGGCTTTTGGCGGCAGGGTTCATAGTGGAAGTCTTTCATCCGGAATGGTTGGCTAATCCGGTGCTGGTTCTAAAGAAGAATGGGAAGTGGAGGATGTGTGTGGATTACACAGACCTCAATAAAGCTTGCCCGACTGATCCTTTTGCTCTGCCTCGCATTGATCAGATTATTGATGCCACAGCAGGGTGTGAGCGGCTGAGTTTTTTGGATGCATACTCAGGGTATCACCAGATCAAGATGGCAGTTGAAGATCAAGAGAAGACAGCGTTCATAACCCCTTTTGGTGCTTTTTGCTATGTGTCTATGCCCTTTGGGCTCAAGTGTGCACAGGCAACTTATCAGCGTTGTGTTCAGAATTGTTTGAAGGGGCAGATAGGAAGGAACGTACATGCTTACGTGGATGACATCGTGGTTAAGTCAAAGGAGGAAAGGACAATGATAGAAGACCTCAGAGAAACCTTTGATAATCTTCGGGCTTACAGGATGATGCTTAATCCGGAGAAATGTGCTTTTGGTGTCCCGGCTGGTAAGCTTTTGGGATTCCTGGTCTCGAACAGGGGAATAGAAGCCAACCCGGAGAAGATCAAGGCCATCACATCTTTGACAAAACCGGCTTGCATTAATGATGTTCAGCGCATAGCTGGCCGGATCACGGCGTTGAGCCGGTTTATCAGTCGCTTAGGAGAAAAGGCGATCCCGCTTTATCAAATGTTGAAGAAAACGGACCGGTTCATTTGGAGTGATGAAGCGAATACAGCTTTTGAGAATCTGAAACAGCAACTAGCGAAACCGCCGGTTTTAGCCGCTCCTATCGATAAAGAGCCTTTGCTGTTATATGTTGCGGCAAACACACGGGCAGTCAGCGTTGCGATTGTGGTTGAACGCAAGGAAGCAGGGAAGGAACATCCAGTTCAGCGCCCGGTTTATTATGTGAGTGAAGTACTCATCGAGTCTAAGCAAAGATACCCTCATTGGCAGAAATTGGTATATGGGGTGTTCATGGCAAACCGGAAATTGAAGCATTATTTCCAAGGGCATCCAATAACTGTGGTTAGTTCAGCTCCGTTGGGAGATATAATCCAGAATAGAGAAGCAACAGGCAGAATAGCCAAATGGGCCATTGAGCTCAGTCCACATGAGTTGAAGTATGTACCACGTACTGCTATAAAATCTCAGGCACTGGTCGACTTCATCAATGACTGGACGGAATTACAGACTCCTGAGGAGAAGCCGGATCTTACTTATTGGACGATCCACTTCGACGGTTCAAAGCAGTTGGAGGGCTCGGGGGCCGGAGTTGTCTTAACTTCCCCCAGAGGTGATAAATTTTGTTATGTACTCCGGTTATTATTTCCTTGTACTAATAATGCAGCAGAATATGAGGCGCTGCTTCATGGTTTGAGATTGGCAAAAGAGATGAATTTGAGCCGGGTTAAGTGCCTGGGCGATTCAGACCTAGTGGCACAGCAGGTTTCGGGCAAGTGGGATTCAAGGGATCCCCTCATGGCGGCTTATCGACGAGAGGTTGAAGCGGTCGCAGGACATTTCAAAGGATATCAGGTGGAGCATATAGACCGGCGGAAGAACGAAGCAGCCGACGCTTTAAGCCGGCTAGGGTCGCAACGTAAACCGGTACCACCTAACACCTTTTTGGATGAATTGCACAATCCTTCGGTTCAAGTACCTTCAGAGAACGACCTAGCCGTTCCGGATCCAGAGGCACAGTTGGTTGCAGCAACCCATGTTATTCCGGATTGGACGTTACCCTATTTGGCATATTTAAGCCGAGGAGAGTTACCAGAGGACGAAGATGAAGCACGGCAGGTAATCCGGCGTTCCAAATCTATGACAATTGCCAACGGGGAGCTGCACCATCGTAGCACTTCTGGAGTATTTCAACGGTGTATTTCAGCTGAGGAAGGTTGTGAGATTCTAAGGGAAATTCATGAAGGGGATTGTGGTCATCATGCCGGATCAAAATCTTTAGTGGCTAAAGCTTTCCGACATGGCTTTTATTGGTTAACCGCGCATGCAGATGCGGTAGACCTGGTCCGCAAGTGTGACGCTTGTCAGAAGTTCTCAAGACGCGCCCTTGTTCCGGCACAAGAACTCCGGATGATACCAATAACTTGGCCTTTTGCAACTTGGGGGCTTGACATGGTTGGTCCTTTCAAGAGATCTCAAGATCAGAAAACTCATCTACTAGTAGCAGTGGACAAATTTACGAAATGGATTGAAGCGGAGCCTATAAGCAAGTGTGATGCGGCAACAACGGTTAAGTTCATCAAAAAAGTAATATTCCGGTTTGGTTTTCCACACAGCATCATCACAGATAATGGCACCAACTTATCTCAGGGTGAGATGGAAGAATTCTGTCAACGAGAGCATATTCGTTTGGACGTATCTTCTGTGGCTCACCCCCAATCCAATGGTCAGGCAGAAAGGGCAAATCAGGAGATTTTGCGAGGAATCAAACCCAGACTTATGACACCTTTGCAGAGAACCCCAGGATGTTGGGTTGAGGAATTACCGTCTGTCCTTTGGAGCATTAACACTACACCCAACCGGTCTACAGGTTATACACCTTTTTTCATGGTTTATGGCGCAGAAGCAGTTCTTCCAAGTGACATACGCCATGATTCACCGAGGGTAGCGGCCTATGCGGAAGCCATTAATGAGGAGTCAAGACAAGACGGTTTGGATCGGTTGGATGAAGAGCATGATATAGCTGCAGCACGGTCGGCGATTTATCAGCAAGATCTGCGTAGATATCACAGCCGCCGGATTAGAACCAGGACATTCCAGGAGGGTGACTTGGTACTTCGGCTTATTCAAGATCAAACAGATATGCACAAGCTATCCCCGCCATGGGAAGGGCCCTTTGTGGTCAGCAAAAACTTACACAACGGGTCATATTATTTGATAGACATTCGAGAACACAAGGATTCACGGACATCAGAAGAGGAGACGAAAAGGCCGTGGAACATTGCTCATCTACGGCCATACTACACTTGAGCCATGGGCTCCAATGTATCCTATGTATATATTATGAATAATGAATAAACCGGCACCCTCGGTAAACCGGGGGCTCAGCCTTTTTTCTATATATATGAATTTTGCGGCAAATAATCATATCAGTTTGTTATCAAGGATTAAATTACAAATGTTGGCTGGTCTTAGAAACTAATTTTTGCAGGGTATGTGAAGGAGCGGTAGAACTCTCGGGAACAAGAGATTATATCCGGTTCAAGAAGAGAAAAACCCCATAAAAAGAAAAAAACAACCTGCCGGGTTAGGAGGAACGTCAGAGGCCCCTGGGGACAGTCCGGTTTGCCCACGTCCCCATGATTGGCTATGTTACGGTTTTTTGGGTTCCCTGAACAGTTGATACGCTCACGTTCAATGATGGCCCGGCCCCTGGGGACAGTCCGGTTTGCCCACGTCCCCATGATTGGCTATGTTACGGTTTTTTGGGTTCCCTGAACAGTTGATACGCTCACGTTCAATGATGGCCCGGCCCCTGGGGACAGTCCGGTTTGCACACGTCCCCATGATTGGCTATGTTACGGTTTTTTGGGTTCCCTGAACAGTTGATACGCTCACGTTCAATGATGGCCCGGCCCCTGGGGACAGTCCGGTTTGCCCACGTCCCCATGATTGGCTATGTCACGATTATCGGCCCCTTGAACAGTTGATACGCTCACGTTCAATGATTGGCTAGGCCCCTTGGGACAGTCCGGTTTGCCCACGTCCCAATGATGGCTATGTTTATAGTTTTATCGGCCCCTTGAACAGTTGATACACTCACGTTCAATGATTGGCTAGGCTCCCTGGGACAGTCGGTTTGCCCACGTCCCATTGATTGGCCGAACTTTGTTTTGAGCCTGGCAGCTCTTTGAAAAAGCCTCGACTACATGGTTTGATTTACAAGAATTGTATGTTGATTGATGTTTTTTTGTGTTCCATAAACCTTTTTAACCGAGTGGAACAGCTCCAGAAGTTGACCTCCTATCTATAATGTTATCAGTCTGGGTCATGAATACCAGCGAGACTTAAACCGGCGTTCATCATAACCCGGATCGACTTCATGATGAGCCGGCAAGTTGGCAGTACACGATTAGGTACAAGTGACAAATTTCTGAACCAAGATGAGTAAGATTTATCAACAAGATGAACCGAGGAGTTTCAAAGGGTTTATTAGAGTTGATGAAGACTGAGTAAGGTGATTTTAACATCCTGACCGGTTTAAGGTATTTTGGTTACATACAATTCAGGTATCACAGTTATTTTTTAAGATATGTTTCTTAGATATGTCAAGAGAACAAGTTAATCCGTCCGGTAGTAAGCCACTAGGACATGTTGTTGATCTTTTTTATGAACAGAGCAAGGCATTCGTATAAATCAACAAGTCAACGAGCGAATACTTCATAAAGACCAATGTCAGATCACAACGCTTTAAGTTTCAGCTAAACTTATTACAAGGCATAAAAGCCAAATAGTTGGAAGCATTGTTTACGGAATGACAATCATGATTACAACAGTAGCATTCAAGATTGTGCTTCTCCTTGCCGGGATGATTGGCCACCGTCTTGTTCCGGAACATCTTCCTCCTCGTGAAGCGGCGGGAAATCTGGTGCACGCCAATCAATCTTGGCCAAGGCACGGAAATACACTTCATCGTTGATCAGCTCAGCAGGATCAATATCAGGAGCAAAGGTGTGAGGACGAACCGGCGGAGTTAAGTTTACAATATCGTAAACCGGTCGATCCACCCGCTCGTTCTGCAGGTTATATGCTGGATGGTATCGAGACAAGTCAGATTCCACCGCAATCTTGCTAGCGAGGGGACGCATTTCCTTTGTCAGAGCATACAGATCCTTTTCATCAAACGTTGAACCGTCCTCCTTGGTATCAGGAAATCCGGTTAACACTTCTGCCGGATCAATATCCGGGACCCAAGCTTTAGCCCTCGTAAGGGCCAGAAGAGCACCTCCTCGAGCAGCCGATTTCTTCACCTCTTCAAGACGAGTTGGCAGAATGGACAAACTGTTCAAAGTATCCTTGATGGTTGAAGGAGCCGGTTTGCCAAAGGAAGTAGCACTGATAATCCTTTGTGCTCCAGAGTATAATTGTTCAACCAAGGTATAGCAGGCCTTCAGCTTCTTCCGTACATCATCCCCAAGATGGGAGACACGGCGTCCTACATACAACAAATGAAAGTTAAACCGGCGTAGGTCACAGGTTGCAAAGATAAAAGACAGGAGTCCAGGCCATGCTTACCAAAGATAGCAGAAGTCATCAAGTCAAGTTGGCGCTTTAACCCGGTCAATTCTTCGGTAACCGGGTTAAGTGCTCCTTCGGCATCCTGAACACGTTTCTCCAGATCTTTTTTCTGGACTTCAAACGTAGTCCGCTCCTCGTCAAAGAACCTCTTCAAGTCTTCAGCAGTCTTTAAACTCACTTGGAGTTCTTTTTTAACCTTTGAAGCGGCTGACTCAGTCTCTATAAGCCGGCTTCGAAGTTCACTGATTTCCAAAGCATTCCGGTTCAGCTCAGCCTGTAGACAAAAAGTTCAAAAGTAAGGTTGGAAATTACAAGTCTCAAGCACACAACCAAGTTGTCTACTTGACACTTGGGGGCTAATGGCAGTTGAAATAATACAGCAAAGACAATTTGAAAATGCAAGTCTCAAGCACACAACCAAGTTGTATACTTGACACTTGGGGGCTAATGGCAGTTGAAGCAATGCATCAGAGACAATTTTGAAATTACAAGTATCAACTACATAACCAAGTTATCTACTTGATACTTGGGGGCTAATGTATGGATCAGCAGTTCAAAACTACAAAGTTCCGAATTACCTTCAATAAAGCAGATAAACCGGAACTTGGGGGCTGTTATAAGATAAAGGTGCGTCGAAAAAGGCAAAGTCGGAAGAGGAAAACTTACTTCATATTTTTCTCTCATCAGGTTTACTAGGCTGGCTTCATAATCCCGGCTGCTGTGGAGCCGGTTCAAATATCCGGAATAGATATCTTGAGCACTCATACTTGAAAGACTGGATATATCAGTACTCCACTTCCCCTTTTCCTGAGTCATATTTTCCGCTTTAGCTGTATGTTTTGCTAAAACGGTGGGTTCGGCTGGCGCAACATAAGCAGTGCCAGTAACCACGACATCAGGGGAAGTGGGTGCATTGGGAGGAGTAACTTCAGCTTGAGCCGGATCAGGAGACGCCGGGTTAACTTGAGGAGAATTAACCCGGGCCGGACTTGGTGGGTCTTGGACATCTTCAGCGGCAGGAGTTTCAAGAGCGGGTTCGTCAACCGGAGCGGCATGAGTACCTTCAGGAGGAACGGCGGTAGACGGATCAATCACCGGTTCATCAGCAGAAGGATCAGCAACAGGCTTTTTCGCCTTGGCTCTTTTGCTAGGTTTCGGTTTGCTGGAAAAACAAGCAAAATAAATTAGCATTATAAAGGAAGAGGGTGTCATAAACCGGAAGAGGTAAAGAGAATTACCCCGGGACGGTTTTCAAAGGAGGAAGCTGCGTAGCGGTCGATTCGCCGGAAGAGGATAGTGGAGTTTCCTGATAGTCAGGATCAGACGGTTTAAGTGGTTTTCGGATAAGACCGGCCTTGGGATGAAGAAGGGTCGGAGAGAGTATCACCTCAGCGCGGCGCTTTCGAACCGGAGTTAATGAGATTCCAGAGGATTCCACTGCCAAGCCACTATGGCGAGTGGTCCGGCGCAAAGCTTCGTGTTGTTGCTTCTTCAAAGTAAAATTAGGATCCAACTTAGCATAAGGATGAGAAAATTGATATTTTCTAACAGTCCGACGGCTCTTTTGAGGAGGAGGTTCTAAATCAGAAGAAATAAGGGTTACCTCAATCTCAGCCGGGTTATCACCTTCAAGTGGATCCTGTGAAAGGGTATCATTAGATATGTTAACAAGTACATAAAAGCAAAACGTAAACCGGAGCAAGGCATACCTCGGAGTCCGGATCATCATCCTCAGAAGGAGAACCGGCATCAACGGCTGCTTTCCTTTTCTTGTTTGCAGGGGTTTTTCGGCGAGCTTGCTTTACAGGTTTTTCCTGAGGTTTTCTCCTCCAGAAAGGGTCATCAGCCTAAATGAAAAAAGCAAAGGCAAGTAAAAGACGGTTCAAAGAGGACGGTTTATAAAGTACAAGTTAAAGACAAACTCACTTCAGGCAGCTTATTCTTCTTGAAGTATGGGGCCAAGCCAACTTTAGAGCAATCTGTTAAAGCAGGATTGACAATCTTCTTGGCTGACTCAATTACTTCCGATTCAGAAAGCTTCTCCTTAGAAAACCTCTGAGGATCATCCGATTTACCGGAGTAATTACACATCAACTCAGGGCGCCGGCTTAAGGGAAGGATGCTCCAAGATAGCCAGCAGCGAAGGAAATCAGTACCAATCAGGCCATTGGCCATGAAAGCTCTCAGCTTGGAGAGCTGTGGTGAAAACTGGATCCGTTCAGCAGCACTTAACCGTTGTGGCAAGGGGTGATTTGCCGGGATACGAGTTTCACGATAACCCGGCAAAGGATTTTCACCTTCAGGAGATGTGTCTATACAATAAAACCAGGACTTGTTCCAGTCCTTAGGGTGAGTGTGTAAAGAGGCGTGAGGAAAAACTGCGTCCCTCCTTTTCTGAATGCTAATCCCACCAAGCTCCTGGTGAGGCCCGCTGGTGAATTCAGTGCGCCGGTTTGCATGGAAGAAATCCCGGAATAAATCAACTGAAGGCTCTTCTTGCAGATATACTTCAGAAAATACTTGGAAATCGCAAATGTTGGAAACAGAGTTTGGTCCGATGTCCTGTGGGTGCAGCTGGAAGGTAGCAAGAACATCCCGGAAAAATCTTGAACCGGGGGGAGAGAAGCCTCTGGAAATATGGTCCAGAAATACGATGACTTCTCCGGGTCTAGGAGTAGGAGGGCACTCGTTACCCGGAGCACGCCATTTTAGCTCGGCCCGAGGCCCTAAGGTGCCGATGCTCGACAATTTGACTAAGTCTTCCTCAGTCACGACAGAACGGACCCAATCGCACGAAACGTACTGCTTAGCCATTCGAACAAAGTGCTGAAGAAGAAAAAAGTACATAACCGGATTATGAACATACAAATGATCCGGGACCTATCCATATTGTACAATGGGTGAAACGGAGAACTAGCTGGCAAGGTTAAACCGGCAATCATAAAACAAGTTATATCATTTCCGGTTTAAAATGGCAGTTGAAGAGTAATAGTTTAAGTCATTGCATCAGTCTATATCATTTCCGGTTTATGGCACGACAATTTAAACCGGAACATATTTAGTGAATCTACCGAGGAGAAAAACAGGTTTCTAAACAATTGCTAAAGGAGAAAGATCTGAGTACGCTGAGGAAAAGAGAATAATCTACAGCGGAGTAATAGTTGCTAAGGGGGAAAGCTACGCAGACTTCATACCAAAGGGACAGATTTACATATCAGACAAGTGCAATAAAGATTCGACGCATCTACAGCGGAGTAAAAATGGAAGAAGATCGATAAATAAGACTATCACGAGTCACAGGTCCAAAGAACGAACAATACAAAGCTTGCTGAGAGCTCTAATGGCGGAAGGATAAATCTACAGCGTTATGACGGTAAGATCTAATCTAACACTAAGCGGAAGATCTACTGTCTAGGGCATAAAGATCACAAGACTCTTATGAGAAACATATCTACAAAGAGACAAAGCTTCATTAGAAGCCCTAAATGGCGGAAGAACACAGGTAAAGCAATGGCGGACGCAGATCTACAGCGAGGAGGGTAAATGTACCAGAGACAGCGAGAATCGGCGGCGGAGAGAATCTGGTCAAGACTCAGGTTGATGCAGCGGCCGGTCGAGGACTGGAGATCCGGCGGTCGTCGGCGGCGGGTTGAGCTCGAGCAGCAATGGAGGAGGAAGACGCAGGAAGAGGATGAAGGGAGAAGAAGATAATGAACGGAGCGGGGCAGTATTTATAGCCAGAGGTTAGGTCTGAAACGACAGGAGCGAGAATCGAGGAGACAGAAATCGGATAAAGATCCCGTGATGCCTCGATCTTCGGGATAACCCTTAAAATACGCTACAGTACAGCTCACAGCGTTAAATGTGGAGATGATGTCATTGTCAGACTTTAATGATTTCAGAGGATGACGTCAGAGCCGGTTTACAATAAGATGAAGACAGAACAGAATTATATGAGACGACGGAGATTGATATGAACAAGTTCAAATCATTCTGGGGCCTAATGTCAGGGATATGGTTAGTAGGTATAAACCGGGTATTGTAAACCGGCTTAGTTATATTGTACTTGGTTTATTATTTTAGAGATTACGGCCCATGAGATTTCAGGGCCCAGGTATAGAGATACGGTTTGTAAACCGCCAAGAGATGTAACTTGAGAGATAAGAAAGAAAGGGGCAGAGACCGAGGCGGACACGATTATGAGCCGGCCTCGGGACTCTGTAAACCGGACCAGGCGTCACCTCTATATAAAGGGACGACCCGGTACCGGTTAAAGGACAAGCAACAATCAATCCGTCGAGACGCAGGCAAAGCGGATTCGCTCCCTGTAAACCGACGCCCAAGCAATACCAAACCAACTAGACGTAGGCTTTTACCTTCTCGAAGGGGCCGAACTAGTATAAATCCTTTGTGTCCCTTTGTGTGCCATGAATCCTTTCAAGCTAACCCGTGCGATGGTTCCATCATCAAGTCCGCTAAACCGGACATCTGCCGTGTTAATTCCACGACAGTACTCGTGTCCGAGCCGGACACCGCCGCCGCCGCCGCTGCCTTGCCCCCTCGTCCAAGCCGCAGCCCCCCTCCATAAATACCGCTGCCGCCCCGCCCTCACCCCGCCACCTCGCCCCGCCTCGCCTCGCGCAGCCGCCGCCGCGCCAGCAGTGGCAGCAGCAGCCGCCGCCGCCTTCTGCCGCAGCAGCCGCAGCCCGCCACCCCACGCCGCAGCCCCGCCGGAGTCCGACGAGGTAGCCCCACCGCCCGCCGGTTTTTGGAAGAAAACCGACCCGTTTAAAAAAAAACCTAGTTCTTTTTTTTAGATTAGATTGTTTTTTTTTCGGTTTAGCTGTTTAACGAGCGTTCACCCGTTCGTTCGTTTTAACGAACGAATTCGTCGTTTAGTTCCAGTTAACGAACGTCCGTACGTTAAGCTATTCGTCAGTTTTTCTCTTTCTCGATTTTTTTGCGGTTATTTTCTGATCGCGATTTCTGATCCGATCTTCGTTCTAGTTTATCTTTTCGCTCGTTTATCGGAATCAGGCAATTCAAGCGCCTGGAGTTTCGTCTCTAAACCCTCTTTCCGTTTAACCTAGTCAACCAAGCTTTTGCTTCTGAAAAATTTGGACTTAGGTCCAGATTGGTAGCGTAGTCGGTTCTTTTCGTTGTTTGACTTTCGTTGTTTCGTTTGGTTTGTTTCTTTTTGCAAACCGGAGTTCTTAAGTTGAACTTTCTGGTTAGATCTCTTATTTTAGTTTTATCCGTGCATTAGATGAGTATTTATTGTATGCTTGTTTGTTTGCGATACCCGGAGTGCGCCGCTTGCTACTTTGAATCTCTAGGTTTCGCGGATCATCAGCAAGGCAAGTAACACTTTGATCATATTTTCCAATACCCAGTTTTCATTGCATTAGTATTATCCTCAAACACTTGCATGAGTAGGATCTTTTAACTTGTGGTACTGGGAAGTAGATTGAGGTAGAACCTATTACCTGCATTATATTCAAACCCTTGGGAGTTACTTCTACGTTTGCTGTTATGCCATGCTATGCTAGTAGACGTGGATTGGGTGAGTGTATCCATGATAGATGTGAGATTGTGAACTTAATGATTTAACTTAAGGTGGCTACTTAAACACACATCTGGGTGGACTGAGGCATCTGGGTATTCTAGTGATTGCCTGTTTTCTTTATGGACCGCCACCCAGGCTCAAAGGGATCATGAGGTATTTCATACTAGAAACTTCCGTGTGCAGCCACAAGCTATTATGGGCTCTAGCATAGTTGACTAAGTTGTGCGAACTCTTACGGTGGTAGACTAGCAGATGTAGGGGATGTAGGTTGGTACTGTCTACCTGATCGTAAGGTGCTAGTGCTTCTGAAAGACTATGTCTCGGTCATCCGTTTCTCAAACATCATGTAGTGCGAGAATCCCAACGGAGGAGATCGAGTCTTGTGGGGAAAAGTGCACAAACCTCTGCAGAGTGTATAAACTAATCATGATTAGCCGTCCCCGGTTATGGACGTCTTGAGTATCTAGTACTTGGATTATCATGTGTATCTCAACACTCTAAAAGTTAATTTGTTGGGTTAATGTTTACTTTAATTGGGATTGAGTTGGGTGAACCTTCTCAATGATGTTTCAACTACCATGATAGTTAATTAAAATTCTATTCCTTTGCAGTAGGGAAAAATTGGCTTTATGCAAAAACTATAACCATAGAGCTTTCCACCAGCCATATTGCATATAGTATAGCTTTACTTTTGTTACTCTCTATGTGTTACTTTGCCAGCATATTCCATGTGCTGACCCGTTTTCGGGCTACAACGTTCATGTTGCAGACTTTTCAGACGACGAGTAAGGTGCCTTTAGGTCGTGGTTCTATACTCAGTGATGCCATTGGAGTTGATGGACTCACTTATCTTCCAAGCTTTTCGCTGTTATCGTTGTTAGATGGCCTTAAGCCATTTTTATTGTAATAAGTTCATCTTTGGAACTTTTGATGTAATAATGTGTGATTGCCACTTCGTTATAAATCCTTCAAGTACTATGCATGTCAGCATTACTGATCCAGGGATGACACTGATGCACAGAGATCAGACTGTTTGAGGTCTGGTCGCTACAGTGTCTCGATAACAAGTATCATCATCTACTTCATGCACAAATTTCTTGCATCAACCTTGTGTAGGTTGTATCATGGCATGTATTCATTCTTTCTTGTGATACTTGTTTCCTTTCTCAAAGCATCCCAACAATGATCTCTTATTGCTAGTTGTGATGTCTTTGATGTTCATGTGGTAGGAATTCATTTGTATACAATAAGACCATATCTAGCCATGTGCTATGGTTTCAAGCAAATATCTTATTGGTATATTTATGACTTCCTTGTGAATATCCTTTTCTTTCCATCGTGTAATTATTTCGTGTGTACATCCTCCTTGTGGATTGATATCATCATGATTTTCATCTACCTAGAATCTTATACACTTGAGAGAAATTACATATCTAGTAGATATCCTTTTCTTTCACATCCACCTTGTCTTTCTTATATTACTTCCCTTGGTGGTTATGTGAAAGGATTTATCTTGAGTGCGGATCATATATCATTGCACCTTGGTGCACTCTTGTGTGGTGAATAATTTTACTCTCTTGCTTTTCTTGACGAGGCTTTTGCCATTTTGATTGGTATCCCTCCTCATGATGAAGCTATCTTTTCTTTCTTCGCCATGGGGTGTCACAAGCGTTGGTTATTCATTTTGCATGTCGAGTGTGCTTGTGAACCCCTTTGCTTGATGTGTGTGGGAAGGTCATGTCATGCACCTTGTATCTCTTTCATTCAAGACTATATTGACGCTTAATGTTCATCCATACATTAGTCTTCTCAAGTGCTTTGCCATGACTCACACACATCATTTTGGTTGAGCCTACTGTTAAGTTGTCTCTTTTATATGTTGCTCAACCATTTGTCTGTTGCAAGTGCTAGGATTTGTTACCTTCATGCTCACTTGCACTTGGTGTGAGTTTCTATTGATTTTGGGGGAGTGATGATCCTATTTTGTGCACTTGGTATCATAATGAAAATATTCTAAGGAGTGCACAAATTATGGGGAGCTTCACCAGTGTCTTTAGAAAACTCGGTTGCTATGTCGTGAGGTTCTATTGATCTTGGGGGAGCGACGAACCTATTTTGTGCTTGTTGTATCCAAATACAAAATTAAATTGTGCACAAATCATGGGGAGCTTCTCTAGTTTCTCTAGGACACTTCTTTGCTCATATCATAATATCTTTTATTCATGTGGCACGTAGGATCATTAGTCTAGTTGGTTCAATTGGTATCTTTTGATAGCTTGCATAAATTGGTTTCGTTTGATTGCTTGAGTGCTTGTTTCTCTCTTTGTTATGCCTTTGTGGCATATAATTCTTTTGGCAATCTTTGGGCATCAATATAGTTTGTCTTCCTCCAAGTATTTACCGTTGGATATGTGTATTACATTCCACTCTCTTGTTGAGAAATACACAATTTATGGGGGAACACAAGTTATATTGGCCTTCTAAGCCTTCCGCCCGTTTTGGCAATCGATGCCAATGGGGGAGAAGTAGAGAGTTTTGTGGAGAAATTTAGAGAGTCATCTCTTCTTGCTTTGGTTTTGTTCCTAAGCTTTTGCATCTCATGCGCATACAGTATTGTTGCATGGTATGGTGATGCATAATTCCTTATATAAACTCTCTTGAAAGTGATTGTCATCAATTACCAAAATGGGGGAGATTGAAAGAACATGCGGCGCCCCCATGTTTGGTTTTGGTAATTGATGACAATCTCTATGGACTAATGGTTGCCTTGAGTTATATTTGAAGGGTTTGTCCATAGGCTTTTCGAGGAGTCCATGTGTTGGTTTCAAGGAGAGTTTGTGATGACCAAGGTGCTATTAAGGAATTATCCAAAGATTGGTCTTGTGAGTGTTGAGCTTATTGCAAGCATGTCTTGAAGAAGAAGAGTGTGTTATCATTCATGTTTACCTTCAAGACATCATCCAAATGAAGAGAGTTGGAAATATTCAAGGTTGATCAAGACTAAGTCAAAGAGTGAATCGAGTTTATTAACACACAAAGCATAGAAGATGTACCGAGAGGGATCAAGTGATCCCATGGTATGGTAAGCATTGTCAATTATGCTTTGTGTACTAACCCATGGTCTTCGTGAGAGTTCTTTGTGAGGTTAGGTTGCGGTGTGCAAGTTCAAGTGATGCATCACGAGGAGATCAAGTGCTTTAAGCTTGCCGTCCATTGTGGTGACAATGGACTTGTGAAGATATGCCGAAGAGTGGCTCACCCATAGTGGAGTATGGCAGAGCAATCTACTAGTCTTCACCGAGCCAACGCAATCAAGAAAGGTATTCCAATTTGAGGAAGTCAAGATCGTCTACATCTATGTGGCACCCCGGATCAGAGCGACCGGTTTACCTTGCATTGCCAGCCCAGAGACGTTGTCTTCTGACAACACACAACATCTTGGTACAGAAAGCAGCCGCTTTATTGATACTAGCGGACCAAAGTTTTACATTACAACAGTTAGCAAGGTCGAGCGGCACACACGGTGCGGCTAGACAATATGTACATTATTTAATGAACATAAAAGGGCCTCGAGCATAAACTATGCAACAGCGGAACGACGTCGTAGCGGAACTCCATCTCACAGGGACACCGATGTGGATACGGACTAGACTCAGGCGGCACTCCTACCCAGCGGAACTTTCCTGAAATTTGGCATGACACGCCAGGTCAATACTTTGAATGTACTTGCAAGCTTACAGCAAAACAAAATCATAATGACAAACAATACCATGATGATTAATCAAGATTAAATATGAAGCAACGGACTTAAATGGAAATTTACTAACATGCTATGCTCATGACCTTGCATAAATAAAACCTCAGTTTAAATTACTCATGATAATTTATTATAACCACCAACTTATTCATTTCAACAAGATATAAAGCATGACCTTTCCGGTGATCCCAAACCTACCCGTACTGGGTCTCAAAACATCTCGGAAGCTCTTTCATCAATTTAACATAGCACCAGAAATTTAGGACATAGTGAGCAAAATTTTATTATCTGTTGACCCATGGTGTGACCTACTTTCGAGCGTGTCCGTGACCGTGGACTCGGCTATCGATAGATTAAATACACTCTGCAGAGATAGTGCACTGTACCCACACCACGGAACCCATGGCCTCTTTCTCCCATTCGGGTGGACCAACGGCATTCCGACGAAACCCGTCCATTGCCATGACACTCCTCCGGCCACTCCGACTCGTTCCCCCACTGGAACAGTCCTGGGTGGCCCTGTGTCTACCAAAGACACACCTGCCACCGTCGTGGCCAAACAAAATTGTCCCAAATGGGAACTCGGTACCATAAAATTAACTACGGGTACACAAGGTTATGTCTGCTTACCGGGCCAGGGTACTGCATGCCCATAACCATCCCTATCTGGAGGTACCGATAGGAGGAATGTCAATGGACAGAATCAAGACCTTCCCATAAAGGTAAATGTGGTTGCACTGGGAAAGACTCGATTCAGTGGCACCATGACCCGGTCAACAATTTATTCAAGTTGAGTTATTAACAGATTCAACTTAGAAAGAAATAAAGTAACCGGTGTCATACAATGCCATGCAATATACCAAAGTGCAGTACATAAACAAGTAAAATGCCATGCAACAAAAGAACCGAGTCAACTTTCATCTTAACTTCACTATTATTCTGGTTATGCTAGACTTTCAACAAAATTTGACTTAGCAAAATTTTATCATAATTACTTAATGCAAAAGAAAATAACTTCACATATGTATGTCCATAACCATACCCAATATCCCAACTTTATTCTAACTATCTAATGACTTAAACCAAACTCCAACTTTCTGTAAAGTGAAATGAAACCGATAACTACAACAACCAAAAGAACTATTTAACCAAAATATTTAACATGCATAATGTAAATCATTTGTTCAAGTTGGAAAAATCACAAGTATTGAAATGACACTATAAAAATGTTGTTGTGGCTTGCCTTAGTTCAAATGAGGCTCACAAGCCTCCAGGTGATCCTCAAGACAAGTTTCTTCTTCTGAAAATAAATAAAAGTTCAAAAAGAAATTATCAAGATTCATTCAAAAATTCACCAGAAAATCTACATAGCACCAAATGATTTCATTTTTGGCGTGCCGAAAGATTTCTTCACCAGGAACACAATGCAAAAAGAATCAATTCATTTGGACTTAAGGTTGAAAAGTTACAACATTTTGAAGTTCTCTGGAATTATTTAAATTCAGAAGTTTAAATAAAAAGAATAGCGGGGGGGGGGGGGTGACGTCGGAGGCGTAAACGCCCCGAGCGCCACCACTCATACCGCTTCGCGTGGGAGTGGAGAGACTGACTAGCGAGCCCTGCTAGTCAGGTGAGAGGGAGAAACAAAGATGGCCAGAGGCGGCCTTCGCTTCGCCGGAGCATACGCCGGCGACGTTGCCCCTTGGCTCAAACGGAGAGGATAGATCGACGGAGAAGGTTGAGGCGCACCTGCCTGTACCCGTAGGGTGGCTGGAGGTGGACGGACGTCGACGAAATGGAGCTCGGAGGCGGAGGCAGAACAAGGGACTCACCGGAGCTGGGGAAGACGACGAGCTACGGCACCTCCTGTAGCTCCAGCTAGGTGAAGAAGCTTCACCAGAGAGTGGTGGAGGCCCTGGTGCGGCCGCCTTAAACGGAGAGAGCTGGGTGCTACCTCGACGACCCGAGGGGGATCGGCGGTGAGCTCGGCTTGGGAACGGTGGCCTGAGGCCTGCCCGGCCGGCCACGGGGTTCTACTCTATCTGGGGTCGTGTGGGAGTGGAGCGGTTTGCTCGAAGTGGCTGGGGAAGGGCCTATTTATAGGCGAGCGAGCGCGGGGGGG
>LR738709.1:82726763-82782165 GCA_902687465.1 Secale cereale
CGGTGCTCCGCCGCTGACACCTGGCCGCGCCCGGTGACGACGTGCTCGCTGCGGCGAGCTCCGGCGTCGGCGAGGGAGCTGTGGCCGTGCGGAGACGAGCACAGGGGCGCTGAAGATGGCGACAAGCACAGTGCGCACCGCACTGTGCCTTGGCCGGACCGCGCCCGTGCTCGCTGCGGCGAGCTCCGGCGTCGGCGAGCGCCAGGGGTGGACTGTGAAGATGAGGATGATGATGGGGGCGGGGTTTGGCGCGGTTGGGCAGGCTCGGAAGCGAGCACGCGCTCTATAGAGCATTGGCAGCATGCAGAGCGCGCCGGCTGCATGCCCTGGCACGGTGTACACGCGTGGTCGCCGCACGAACCCTTGTCTGCAGGCTGACTTGGTGCCAAAAACCTTGTTTGGCGTGTTGTTCGTGGTAGATAGGTGAGTTACACAGGGTTGGTTTAATTCCAGACGCAGTATAATGAGATTAACTGGCCTGGTAAGTTTCTGGACAGAAACTTTGGGATCTTGCTATGGTAAAATGGTGAATATTGGGAGGCTGTGCTTTGGAGGCTAGTCATGAGTTACTAAGGTGAATATGCACAAGAAGTTTCAGGAGGATTGGAGCAAGTAAAATGGTAGTTGCTGTAGAAACTACCATATTTGTCCAGAATGGAAAAGATTTTCTGTAGCAAAAATAATCCAAAAAGTAGTGCAATATTTTTGCTCAGGAATGTGCCTTAGGGTCCAAAGAATATTTAGGAATTTCCTCAGAATTTTTGGAGCCAGAAAAATAGGGGTTGCTTTGGAGCACCAAGAATTTAGCTAGGGTTTTAGGGAGAAAAATGAATATTTTTCAAATAAGAAAAATATTCCATGGAGTATATTGGGGTGGTCCAGAGATATATAATTGTTTGAGATGGATGGGAGGCACTTGGGTGAAAGCCAAGGGTACCCAAGTGGTTTAAGTCCATATGAAATGATTCAAAAACCCCAAGTTTTGAAATAAATTCAAATAAATCTTTGGTAAATAAAAGAGGGCAAAAATCAGGCTGTCACAAACCTCCCCCACTTAGAATTAATCTCGTCCTCGAGATTTGGTTGCTTGGGAAAACCATTCCGGATAATACGTCTGTAGGAACTCTTCTCGTTCCCAGGTTGATTCTGACTCGGTGTGATGCTCTCACTGGACTTTATAAAATTTCCGTACTTTACTGCGGGTGAGTCTCTCCATTTGATCTATAATTTTGAATGGCCTTTCTGCATACGTTAAATCCTCTGCCAATTCTATGTCGATCACGACAGTCTTTTTCTCAGGCGGGGATATGCATCGCCTCAACTGTGAGACGTGGAATACGTCGTGCACATCTGACAATTCCGGGAGTAATTCCAACTGGTAAGCAATAGTGCCTACTCGAGAAATAATTGGGAAGGGGCCAATAAATCTGGGTGCCAACTTCCCGCATGTTTGGAATCTCTTGACTCCTTTCATAGGAGTGACTCGGAGGTATACGTGCTCTCCAGGTTCAAAACTGATCTGCCGGTGCCCCGCATCGTAATAACTCTTTTGTCGAGACTTGGCCAACTGTAATCTGTCTCTGATTTCCTTGACTTGTTTCTTGGCTTCCATCATGAGGTCCGTTCCGAAAATACGGCTATCTCTCGTTGGGACCAATTTAGCGGGGTATGGCATTTGCGGCCATATAAAGCCTCGTATGGTGACATCTTTAGACTGGCTTGGAAGCTATTGTTGTAGGAGAACTCGGCGTATGGTAGACAATCTTCCCATTTGGATCCTTGGGCCAAGATGCAAGCTCGCAGCATATCTTCCAGTATTTGGTTCACTCGCTCGGTCTGTCCATCTGTTTGAGGATGATAGGTTGTACTATATCTTAGGGCTGTTCCCAACGCTTGATGGAGACGTGTCCAGAAAGCGGATGTAAAGAGTGAACCTCGGTCAGAAGTGATGGTTCGAGGTACTCCATGCAGACTGACTATTCTGGACACATACAGTTGTGCGAGTTGGTCTGCTCGATAAGTGGTCCTGACCAGAATAAAATGGGCTACCTTGGTTAGAGTGTCCACGATGACCCATATTGCATTATTGCCCCGCTGAGTCTTGAGTAATCCCGTGATGAAATCCATGCAAATATTGTCCTATTTCCACTGTGAAACTGGCAGCGGTTGAAGAAGTCCGGCTAGCTTCTGATGTTCTGCCTTTACTTTGTTGCATATGTCGCAACAAGCCACAAAATAGGCAATATCCCTTTTCATGCCATCCCACCAGAATATTTGGCGAAGGTCTTCATACATTTTTGTTCCCCCAGGGTGAATAGAATATGAGGACTCATGGGCTTCTGAAAAGATCTTCCATTTTAGGTCTGACTGATTTGGTACACAAATCCTTCCGCGAAATCGTAGAGTCCCAAGGTGATCTCTTGAGAAGTCCGATGTACGTTCTGCCTGCATGTCTTGGGCATGCTTTTGCAGGACAGGATCATCTGGCTGGGCCTTGCAGATTTCTTCTTCAAGTGTGGGGGTAACTTCTAGTGTGTTAGCGAGACCAGTCTCAACGATGTTCAGATGGAGTTGAGCAATCTCCTTTTGAAGTACAACGGGCAAGGAATTTATTATGGTATTTAAACTGACCGGCTTTCGACTGAGTGCATCAGCTACCACGTTGGCTTTACCCGGGTGGTAGTTTATTCCCAAATCATAATCTTTGACCAATTCAAGCCACCTTCGCTGACGGAGATTCAAATCAGGTTGAGTGAAGATATACTTGAGGCTTTTGTGATCAGTAAAAATTTGACACTTCTTCCCAATGAGATAATGTCTCCATATTTTGAGAGCATGCACTACTGCGGCCAATTCCAGATCATGCATAGGGTAATTCCCCTCGTGTGGTCGCAACTATCGTGATGCATAAGCCACCACCTTGCCGTCTTGCATGAGTACGCAGCCAATTCCTTGTCTGGATGCGTCACAATAGACATCAAAACTGCGGTATATGTCTGGAAGAGTTAATACGGGAGCGGTGGTCAGATGTTTCTTTAGCTCACTGAAGCTTTGCTCACAGTCTTGTGTCCATTCAAACTTCTTGTCCTTTTTGAGTAGCTCGGTCATGGGCTTGGCAATCTTGGAGAATCCTTCAATGAAACGGCGGTAATATCCCGCCAGTCCAAGGAAGCTCCGGATCTGAGATATGGTTGTGGGTGGCAACCAGTTGAGCACATATTTTACCTTGCTGGGGTCCACGGCTATACCTTCGGCGGATAGCACGTGTCCAAGAAATCTGACTTGTTTAAGCCAAAACTCACATTTGTTGAACTTGGCGTAAAGCTGATGGTCTCTGAGTCGCTGCAATATTGCTCGGAGATGTCCCTTGTGATCCTCTTCACCTTTTGAATATATGAGTATGTCATTGATAAAGACTACCACGAACTTATCGAGGAAGTCCATGAACACTTTATTCATCATGTGCATGAAGAAGGCAGGGGCATTGGTGAGACCAACGGACATGACGGTATATTCGTAAAGACTGTATCGAGTGGTGAATGCGGTCTTAGGAATATCCTCCTTTTTAATCTTGAGCTGATGGTATCCGGTCCTTAAGTCAATTTTGGAGAACACCTTGGCACCACTGAGCTGATCGAAAAAATCATCAATCCTTGGCAGCGGGTATTTATTTTTGATGGTGACATCATTCAGCTGCCGATAATCTACACACATGTGGAGGCTGCCATCCTTTTTGTTTACAAAGAGTGCAGGCGATCCCCATGGCGAGGAACTGGGATGGATGTACCCTTTCTGGAGCATTTCATCGAGCTACTTCTTTAATTCCACTAACTCTGATGAGGGCATCCTGTAATATCTTGAATAACGGTGTGGTTCCAGGTACCAGATCTATAGCAAACTCAAGTTCTCGGTCTGGCGGCATGCCTGGTAGCTCTTCCGGAAATAAATCAGGAAATTCACTGACCACAGGAATTAATTCCAACTCAGCCACGACGGTAAACATCATCCCCTTCTTTGGTATGCTTTTGCGCGAGTAAAACTTAAAAACCTGCCCTTCTTGATTGATCAAAGTGACTTCTCGGGTTGCACAGTTTATGCATACTTGGTATTGAGTTAGCCAATTCATGCCCAAAATAACATCCAACTGTGCTGATTCGATGAGTATCAAGGATGTTGGAAAGGTTATTCCGTTGATATTGATTTCCAAGTTACGACAGACCAGACTGCTCTTGATTAAAGATCCCGGGGTTTGTACCAGCATATTTTTGCCCAAGAGAGAACAAGAAAAATTGTTTTGGGCAACAAAACTCCGAGAAATAAAAGAGTGGGAAGCCCCCGAGTCAAATAAAATTACTGCAGGTATGCTATTAATAGAAAACATACCGATGACTACTTCGGGGTTTTCTTGGGCTTCATCTGCGGAGAGGTGATTGACGTGCCCAGTGATGTTTTGCTGGTCTGGGTATGACCCCATGAAGTTGACTTGTGGCCGGAATAATGCGTTTGCCTTGCTATTCTTGGGACACTGACGGGCATAATGTCCACTTTGCCCGCAGTTGAAGCAGGAATTATTGCGCTGGCGCTTCTCATGCACTGGGTTGGTAATAACATTCTTGACTTGGGTAGTAGTCTTGTTAACATTTTGTTGCCAATTGGGCTTGTAGTCTACCTGAGTTTGTTGCTAGGTTCGAGCCTTCTCACCGGTGGTCCTTCCTTTCTTGGTTCAAATTTGCGTTTGTGTTCGTTATTAGCGGGTCGGGTGTCCAGTACGAGCTTGTGTTCTCTTTTCGCAATAAAAGCTTTATTCACCAAAGTTTGGAAATCTGGGAAATCAAGCATACTGAGAGTGCACCTGAGTTGCAAGTTTAATCCTCCAAGAAACCTGTCAATTTTTCTCTCTTCTGTGGCCACGTCATACAGGGAATAACGGGCCAGATGGTTGAATTGCTGTAGATATTCTCCCACAGATAGATTTCCTTAGTTGAGGGCAAGAAACTCACGCTGCTTGGTCTTCATTACTCCAGTAGGGATGTAATATTTCCGGAACTGATCCTTGAATTTGGTCCAGGTGAGTGCATCATCAGCAGGCCACATGGCTTTTGTATTTTCCCACCATACGGCAGCAGCGCCTTCAAGATAGTGGGTTGCATAAGGAACTTTGTCATCTTCGGCTGTACGGGCAATTTCAAGCTTCCTCTCAATGGTTCGCAACCAATCATCAGCATCCAACGGGTCAACAGCCTGACTAAAACTGGGAGGTTGAGTTCGCTGAAAATCTGATAACTTGGAGAAATGACCATTCTGCTGTCCATTCTGGCCAATCATAGCTTGAACACTTTTTAATACTTCCAGCAGATCATTATTTCTTCTTTCCTCAAACATACGCAAGATTTGTTCAGTGGTAGGCGGATGTGGCGGTGGTATGAATGGCTTGGGAGAGTGTCCTGCCTGTCGGGCGGAGCGACGAACAGGAACATCCTCGTGAGCGCTGTTACTGTTGCCTCCCCGCGTCATCCTATATTGGATTTTTCCCAAGACAACGCAATCAAGATGAGAAGCATTCAAAAGCAAAAATAGGTGGGGAAAGCCAGCAACAAAAATCGAGGGAAAAACAGAATTGCGAATAAAACAGCGAGTAGAAGATACATAACTACAACATAAATATACAAGGACGCATACACGAAAAGAAAATCAACATGCCCGATTACACTACTCTCATACATAAAACATCACGACTCGTACATCGTACAACAGTCTGACAACTGCTAATACTCTGGAGCTCTACTGCTCTGCGGGTGCTGCGGGGTTCTCTCCTGAAGTCGACTCGGATCCCGAACTCACGAGATTAACGGAAACCTCAGGGTTAAAGGTAACACGGCGACACTGCCTCGGAGGCTCTCCTTCCGGGGCGGGAGTAGGGTGGATCATAGGAGCTACAGGGGTAGTGAGGAGTGAGATCCACTCGGCAGGGGCACTAAGAGGAGTTATGGTCGAGGTGCCTGAACTACTAGGAGGGATTACTGGCGAATTAGGGGAAACGGAACTGGGGACGTAAGAGGTGAATCCCAAGGAAGCGGGAATGGTGACATACCTAGTAGAGGCTAAAGAAATACGAGCGTGGGTCAACTCGCGGGCTAGCTCGTGGAGTGTGAGGTAACTAGCAGTGATATAACGGGAAAGATGGCTAGCAACACTATCAGACTCCGAATCAATCTCAGGGAAAAGAATATGACCGTTGTCATTCAAAGAAGGGTAGTATTGGAAACCTGGGTGGTCCTGCATGCGGAACTCGCTGTGGCGGAGCTCAACGAGGATCTCGAGTGCAGAAAACTGGACGGCTAGCGAAGCGGTAGAAGCATGACCGCTTCGAGATGTACGAGTATAGGAGCTGGAATTAGAACGAATGCGCAGAGTCACCACTGCCTGATATTCATAAACTGATTCAGCTAGACGCTCCCGGTACACACAATAAACTGGGTCGTCTCCATGAGGGTACATCCGACGCCACACGTTGCGGAGGAGGTGCGGCGACGTGTACAACATCAGCTGCAACTGGCACGGATACGGCACCGGAGCCATCTACACTCACAAGCATTAGTGGGTTAGCATAAAAATAGATACAGGTATAGATAAAGCAATAACCAACTATACAGACTATCGGCACTCAAATTAAACGTGTATCTAGCGTTTAAGTGGCACGTCTTAGTCTAACGCATCCTACAGTCAGCGCGGCTCTGATACCAAGCGTTGTGGCACCCCGGATCAGAGCGACCGGTTTACCTTGCATTGCCAGCCCAGAGACCTTGTCTTCTGGCAACACACAACATCTTGGTACAAAAAGCAGCCGCTTTATTGATACTAGCAGACCAAAGTTTTACATTACAACAGTTAGAGAGGCCGAGCGGCACACACGGTGCGGCTAGACAATATGTACATTATTTAATGAACATAAAAGGGCCTCGGGCATAAACTACGCAGCAGCGGAACGACGTCGTAGCGGAACTCCATCTCACAGGGACACCGATGTGGATACGGACTAGACTCAGACGGCACTCCTTCCCAGCGGAACTTTCCTGAAATCTGGCATGACACGCCAGGTCAGTACATTGAATGTACTTGCAAGCTTATAGCAAAACAAAATCATAATGACAAACAATACCATGATGATTAATCAAGATTAAATATACAGTAACCGACTTAAATGGAAATTTACTAACATGCTATGCTCATGACCTTGCATAAATAAAACCTCAGTTTAAATTACTCATGATAATTTATTATAACCACCAACTTATTCATTTCAACAAGACATAAATCGTGACCTTTCCGGTGATCCCAAACCTGCCCATACTGGGTCTCAAAACATCTCGGACGCTCTTTCATCAATTCAACATAGCACCAGAAATTTAGGACATAGTGAGCAAAATTTTATTATCTGTTGACCCATGGTGTGGCCTACTTTCGAGCGTGTCCGTGACCATGGACTCGGCTATCGATAGATTAAATACACTCTGCAGAGGTAGTGCACTGTACCGACACCACGGAACACATGGCCTCTTTCTCGCATTCGGGTGGACCAACGGCATTCCGACGAAACCCGTCCATTGCCATGACACTCCTCCGGCCACTCCGACTTGTTCCCCCACTAGAACAGTCCTGGGTGGCCCTGTGTCTACCAAAGACACACCTGCCACCATCGTGGCCAAACAAAATTGTCCCAAACAGGAACTCGGTACCATAAAATTAACTACGGGCACACAAGGTTATGTCTGCTTACGGGGCCAGGGTACTGCATGCCCATAACCTTCCCTATCTGGAGGTACCGACAGGAGGCATGTCAATGGACAGAATCAAGACCTTCCCATATAGGTAAATGTGGTTACACTGGGAAAGACTCGATTCAATGGCCCCATGACCCGGTCAACAATTTATTCAAGTTGAGTTATTAACAGATTCAACTTAGAAAGAAATAAAGTAACCGGTGTCATACAATGCCATGCAATATACCAAAGTGTAGTACATAAACAAGTAAAATGCCATGCAACAATAGAACTGAGTCAACTTTCATCTTAACTTCACTATTATTCTGGTTATGCTAGACTTTCAACAAAATTTGACTTAGCAAAATTTTATCATACTTACTTAATGCAAAAGAAAATAACTTCACATATGTATGTCCATAACCATACCCAATATCCCAATTTTATTTTAACTATCTAATGACTTAAACCAAACTCCAACTTTCTGTAAAGTGAAATGAAACCAATAAGTACAGCAGCCAAAAGAACTATTTAACCAAAATATTTAACATGCATAATGTAAATCATTTGTTCAAGTTGGAAAAATCACAAGTATTGAAATGGCACTATGAAAATGTTGATGTGGCTTGCCTTAGTTCAAATGAGGCTCACAAGCCTCCTGGTGATCCTCAAGACAAGTTTCTTCTTCTGAAAATAAATAAAAGTTCAAAAAGAAATTATCAAGATTCATTCAAAAATTCACCAGAAAATCTACACGACACCAAATGGTTTCATTTTTGGTGTGCTGGAAGATTTCTTCACCAGGAACACAATGCAAAAAGAATCAATTCGTTTGGACTTAAGGTTGAAAAGTTACATCATTTTGAAATTCCCTTGAATTATTTAAATTCAGAAGTTTAAATAAAAAGAATAGGGGGGGGGTGACGTCGAAGGCGTAAACGCCCCAAGCGCCACCACTCATACCGCTTCGCGCGGGAGTGGAGAGACTGACTAGCGGGCCCCGCTAGTCAGGTGAGAGGGAGAAACAGAGATGGGCAGAGGCGGCCGTCGCTTCACCGGAGTGTACGCCGGCGACGTTGCCCCTTGGCTCAAACGGAGAGGATAGATCGATGGAGAAGGTTGAGGCGCACCTGCCGGTACCCGTAGGGTGGCTGGAGGTGGACGGACGATGACGGAATGGAGCTCGGAGGCTGAGGCAGAACAGGGGACTCGTCGGAGTTGGGGAAGACGACGAGCTACGGCACCTCCAGTAGCTCTAGCTAGGCGAAGAAGCTTCACTAGAGAGTGGCGGAGCCCCTGGTGCAGTTGCCTTGAACGAAGAGAGCTGGGAGCTACCTCGATGACCCGAGGGGGATCGCCGATGAGCTCGGCTCAGGAACGGTGGCCCGAGGCCTGCCCGACCGGGCCACGGGGTTCTACTCTATCTGGGGTCATGTGGGAGTGGAGCGGTGTGCTCGAAGTGGCTGGGGAAGGGCCTATTTATAGGCGAGCGAGCGGGGGGGGGATCGGTGCTCCGCCGGTGACACCTGGCCATGCCCGGTGACGAAGTGGCGTCAATGAGAGGGGGTAGAAGAAGACGGAGTCATGAGGGAGCTGTGGCCGTGCGGAGACGAGCACAAGGGCGCTGGAGATGGCGACGAGCACAGGGGCGCTGGAGATGGCGACGAGCACAGTGCGCACCGCACTGTGCCTTGGCCGGACCGCGCCAGTGCTCGCTGCGGTGAGCTCCGGCGTCGGCGAGCGCCAGGGGTGGACTGTGAAGATGAGGACGATGATGGGGGCGGGGTTTGGCGTGGTTGGGCAGGCTCGGAAGCGAGCACGCGCTCTACAGAGCGCTGGCGGCATCCAGAGCATGCCGTCTGCATGCCCTGGCACGGTGTACACGCGTGGTCACCGCGCGAACCCATGTCTGCAGGCTGACTTGGTGCCAAAAACCTTGTCTGGCGTGTTGTTCGTGGTAGATAGCCGAGTTACCCAGGGTTGGTTTAATTCCAGACGCAGTAGAATGAGATTAACTCGCATGGTAAGTTTCTGGACAGAAACTTTGGGAGCTTGCTGTGGTAAAATGGTGAATAGTGGGAGGCTGTGCTTTGGAGGCTAGTCATGAGTTACTAAGGTGAATATGCACAAGAAGTTTCAGGAGGATTGGAGCAAGTAAAATGGTAGTTGCTGTAGAAACTACCATTTTTGTCCAGAATGGAAAAGATTTTCTGTAGCAAAAATATTCCAAAAAGTGGTGCAATATTTTTGCTCAGGAATGTGCCTTAGGGTCCAAAGAATATTTAGGAATTTCCTCAGAATTTTTGGAGCCATAAAAATAGGGATTGCTTTGGAGCACCAAGAATTTAGCTAGGGTTTTAGGGAGAAAAATGAATATTTTTTAAATAAGAAAAATATTCCATGGAGTATATTGGGGTGGTCCAGAGATATATAATAGTTTGAGATGGATGGGAGGCACTTGGGTCAAAGCCAAGGGTACCCAAGTGGTTTAAGTCCATATGAAATGATTCAAAAACACCAAGTTTTGAAATAAATTCAAATAAATCTTTGGCAAATAAAAGAGGGCAAAAATCAGGCTGTCACAATCTAGCTCAAGTGGACTTTGTGCAAGGCAAAGGTTTTCCCTTGATAGGTTTTCTATTTTACCGGTCTCATGGTGGTAGTTGGGAGACCGGGTTATAGGATCGATTGTCGTACCATCAAGGGGGCTCTCAATGAGTAGCTTGATCGTATCGTTCGTAGAGACCTCAAACCATTGCATCCTTGCACCATGTTTCTTGGTTCTTGTTTGGTTCTCTTTGTGAGTCTTAGAGCTTTTGGTCATCTTGATGACAAGCTTGAGTTCATCGAAAACAGAGTTCACATGCGTCTTCTATGATGTTTTCGGTTTGGAGGTTTTACCTGTCTTATTCGAGGACGTGTTCTCACCATTTTCTTATGGGCCTTTTGTAATTTGCTTCTTATTGTTTTTTATTTCAAGATTGTGTTAGCCCTTGTCGCTAGCTTTCCAACAAACTTGGTTTCATCGAATTCGGAGTCCGTTTGCAAAAGTTGTGGCAGTTTTGGTGTTCTGAAAAGGCTGCAGCGGTACTACCGCGAATTGGAGCAGATGTAATTTTTTACTGCCGCTCGAGAGCGGTACTACCATGGCTCCTACAGCGGTAGTACCGCTCCGGACCAAAAACTCGTCCCAAGTCCTGCGGTGGTAGGCCCAGATGTAATTTTTTAGTACCGCTACCCCTAGCGGTAGTACCGTGAGGACAAGCGGTACTACCGCTCCGACGGTTCTTCTGGCCTTTTTGCCTCCTCGCTGTTGTTTTTCAAAGGGGTACTACCGCCCTAGCGGTAGTACCGCTCCTTGGAGCAGTAGTACCGCTCTCTGCGGGCTGTGAGCATAACGGTTGGATTTTTTCCCACATATAAAAGGGGGTCTTCTTCCCCAATGAACCTTAACCTTTTAGCTCGTGTTCTTCCCCCATTGTTGACCTTCTTCGAGCTTGCTATCTCTCAATCCCTCCATGGATTCTTGCTAGTTTTGGGGGGAAAAGAGAGAGGAGATCTAGATCCACATTTCCACCAATCACTTTCTCCTCTAGGTGAGGGGAAGCCCTTGGATCTAGATCTTGGAGTTCTTGGTGTTCTCCTTCTTGTTCTTCCTTTCATTTTCCTCCCTAGCATTAGTTGCTTCGGTGGGATTTGAGAGAGAAGGACTTGGGCACTCCGTGTGCCCTTGCCATTGCATTTGGTGCATCGGTTTGAGTTCTCCACGGTGATACGTGGAAGTGAAGTTGAGAAGCTTATTACTCTTGGGTGCTTGGTACCCTTGAGCTTGTTTCTCTTGGGTGCTTGGGCGCCCTAGACGGTTGTGGTCACCTCGGAGCCATATTCCATTGTGGTGAAGCTTCGTGGTGTCGTTGGGGAGATAGCCCCAACCTTGGTGTTCGGAGCTCAATCATTGTGGTGTAAAGCTACGGGCAAGCGTCCGGGTCTCCAATTAGGTTGTGGAGATCGCCCCGAGCAATTTGTACGGGTTCGGTAACCGCCCCCAAGGGTTGTCATTTGTACGGGTTCAGTGACCGCCCTCAAGGGTCCCTTAGTGGAATCAGGGCATCTTGCATTGTGCGAGGGCGTCCCCAGAAACATGGTTACCGCTCAGCAAGCAACTTATAAGAAATAAGATACATAAGCAACATATTCTTTACCACAATAGTTTTTAAGCTACTTTCCCATGAGCTATGTATTGCAAAGTTAGTTCTCTTAGTACAGGTGGAGGTTAGCAAAAGACTGGGAGCGACCAACTAAGGGAGCAATGACGGTCATAATCATGCAGAGCGACAAAGAAACATTGAATCAGGCATGGAAGTTATATCGCTACTCAGAAATAAAAGATCATCAAGGCTTGACAGACTTTCTTTACAGTCTTAAATATGCGTGAGCATACGCCAAGTCAATCAAAATAAATTCTTGAGGGAAGATATTACTAAACCATACCACATCATTGGCAAACAAATCATGTTGGTACTCCAATAACACATTAGGAATCCCCCAGCTATTTGAGACTAACCATAAGAAAACCTGAACTACTAAGCGCCATCATGCACGTAGCATCCTTATCATAGACATATTAACCAATGCAACGGAAGCAAACTCTCTTAATAAGGTGAGCATGATAATTAAAGAGAGTTCAAGCAACCAACTAAACAAAAGCTCTTTGAAAAGATAAGCATGAAAGCTAAGAGCTGAACATGATAGTAGCTATTAAAAGACAAAGAACACACACAGCAAAGATAGTCATGAAAATTCTATGTTATGTTCTAGGTAGAAGTGGAGCGTGTTTCTCTCCCACATAAAGAACGCTGAGTTCCGACTCGTTATGGAATACTAAAGAAAACTAAAAGCAAGACGCTCCAAGCATAGCACATAACACATGAAGTGATAAAAATATAGTGGAACGAAAGACGAACTGATAATGTTGATGGAGAAGGGGATGCACGGGGGCATCCCCAAGCTTAGACGCTTGAGTCTCCTTGAATATTTCTTGGGGGTGCATGGGGGCATCCCCAATCTTGAGCGCTTGACACTCCTGAATCTTTTTATCATCTTCCCTCGCACACTTGAAAACTCCCTTCATACATAACTCATCATAATCTGATTAGCGACGTTAGTACCCTTAATAAAATAATTGCACCTTGCTGGAAATAAAGATATTCTTGAAGTTCTACTGTTTCTCAAGATTGCCAAAAGGTTTTTGCAAAGAAAAAGCAAGTTCTTGGTTTACAAAATGAAGGAAAGGCAAAACAGGACAGAATCTGTGAAAAACAGAACAACAGGTAGTAATTGATTTGTTCGGGGTACTTGTGCAACTCAAATAAAAAAACTCAGAACAGACGCACGAAAGACAATTATATAGAGAACGCTGTCGAAAAAATTCAGACCAAAAAGATGACCTGGTGATTTTATACGAATTTTTCTATCCAAGGATAGAATCTGTTTCCTGGACAGCACCTCACAACTTTTGAACTTTCTAGCAATCAGAGGCTATACTTGGCACAAATATGAAAAGAAAAGATACAATGATGATGCTACTGTAGTAAACAACATCAAGAAACAACAAAAGCAAAATAAATTTTTTATTCATGTGGGCTGCCTCCCAAAAGCGCTTTCTTTTATGCCTTTAAGCTAGGCATAGGACTTTAATGATGCTCTTGTAGGAATAAGAATTGAAGAACAAAAGAGAGCATCAAGAAGCAAATACCAAACACATTTAAGCCTAACATGCTTCCTATGCATAGGAATATTGCAATAGAATAATTCATTGAAGCACAAAGCAATAAGCATAGGAAGACAAAACAAGTACAGCTTCAAAACCTTCAACATAAAGAGAGGGAACTTAATATTATTGAAATATCTATAAGCATATGTTCCCTTCTCATAATATTTTTCAGTGGGATCACGAATAAACTCAACAATATAAGCATCACATAAAGCATTGTTACCATGATCCACATGCAAAAAGGTACTCTTACTCTCCACATAAGCATCATGAAGAGGATAAAACTTAGTATAAAAGAGAGACATAAGCTCTTGCCAATCAAGCAAGTGCGAGTTATCGAGAAGCTTATACCAATCTGAAGCTTTATCTATAAGTGATACGGCGAACAATGTCCTCATGACAAACTCCCTTGATACACCTGCAAGCTTAAATAATGAACATAATTGTGACAGATATAGCAAGTGTTCACCGGCATGTCTGTCTCCTGCATAACGATTAGCCAAAACATAATCGATAATACCAGCTGGTATTTTATAGGGCACAATTTCAGTAGGGGGAGGAGCAACCACCACAGGTGTGGGGCGTCTTCCCACAAGCAACGATCCAATAGCAAGGTTGTCCATAAGCATAACTAGTGAAAAGACATAAAGAAAACTGAAAGGTAAACTAACAAGACTAAAAGCAAAGGTAAAAGATAGCGTGCAACTCCCCTATCCTGAAGAGTGGAGTCCCCGGCAATGGCGCCAGAAAAACTCTTTGCTAGGCTTCTCGCCCCTCGTTGGTTACCCCAAGTGGAAGGTGTGAGATGTAGTGATGCGAAAGTTTTTCCCTTGGCAAAGATACCAAGGATCGAATCCCCAGAGACTCCTAGGTTTAACAAGAAGGTGTCAACTGCTAACGGCGCCAGATATTAGCAATCAACGTGGACCTGCACACAGATACAAATAACTTTGCTCCCAACGAGTACAGAGAGGTTGTCAATCCCTCCGGCCTTGTAGTTCACAAAGGATTAAACGCAAATGATAGTAGTGATAGATAATGTTTGCAATAGTAAGTAAAAGCGAAAAGTAAATAGCGGATGTGATCAATGATGGTAATACGGACCGGAGTCTCATGATGTTCACTAGTGATGTCTCTCTCCCAAAAGACGATAAAACAGCTATGTGAGGTAAACGAATTACAGCTGGGCAATTGACAGGACCACGAACGCAAACCAATGCTGACTACATTGCAAGAAAGGTTGAGGTTCAAAGCATGGGCGGTACGCCAAAGTAAGTAGACCGAAATCCATCAATATCTACTACTAATCATCCACCTTGAGATATCTATCCAGAACATCTCGCTGGTATTAAGTTGCGAGCCCCACCCATAGTGTAAACTCAATGCAACAGACAACTGCATTAAAAGAACTTTGCGTAAAGTAAACAATCCTTGCACCCGCGAGCACAAGCACCGTTGTTTTCCCCCTTGTGGCAACAGCACATCCCCTAGACTCATGTTTCTGTCACTCAAGCTAGTCATCGAGGGGCATGAACCCACAATCGAGCATAACGTTCCCTCTTGGAGTCACTACCTACTACTTGGCCAAAGCAATAAATAACAACGGAGAACATGCAAGAATTACTTACGAACATAAATATAAAAGAGGTAGATCAAATATATTACTCAATCACAATCTGAACATAATCTCATAATCCATCGGATCCCAGCAAACTCAACATAGCAACAGCATAAGGATTACATATGTGCCTCGATCATGTAGGGCAGCTCACGAGGACTAATTAGTGAAGCACAAGAACGGGAGGAGAACATCACATAGCTACTGGTCATGGACTCATGGTCCAAGGGAGACTACTCACAACTCATCCGGGAGGCGTCCATGGTGGTGGAGAGGCTCCCGGTGGTGATCCTCCCCTCCGGCAGGGTGCCGGGAAGAGTTCTCCTGGTGCTCCCGATCTTGGAAGCGGCGGCGGCGGCGGAACAGAGATGGGATCGCGAAAAGAGTTCCTGTCCCGAGGGTTTCTCGAAACGCTTTAAATATATGCCAAAGGGGGGCATCGGAGGAGCCTCGGGGGGCCCAGGCGCCCCCCCGGCGCGGCCCAGGGGGGCACCGCCAGGGCGCCTGGAGCCCTGGTGGCCCCCCTGGCTGTCCTTCGGGCGCATGGAAGTTTCTGGAACGCTGATTTTTTATATAATTTTTCTGGATTTTTCCTGGCAGTTCTCGTAACGTGAAAACCTGAAATACAAAAACAGCCGAAAACAGAAACTGGCACTGGGGTGCACTGAGTTAATAGGTTAGTCCAAATATGATCAAAAGTGTATGGAAGTGTATAAATATCATAGCAATATCACCCAAAAGAGGCATGGAGCAAGCAGAAATTATAGATACGTTTTGGACGTATCAACATCCCCAAGCTTAATTCCTTCTCGTCCTCGAGTAGGTAAATGATAACAAGAATAATTTCTGTGGTGACATGCTATTAACCATATAGGACTTATTCATAGTCATATGACAAAAGCTTACTGAGATAATGAATCTGTAGTAATTAAGTTGCCTCATGAGAAAATCACAAAGAACTGAAAGTTTTACAATATGACATTGAAACATCAAATAGATTTGCAATGAACATGGTGCGCAAATATGATAAGTGATATCTAGCTTGCCCCCTTTAGTGAAGCAAAACATAAATGCAGGGGCACCTTCAAGGTTTAAGTGATGACTAGATACAATGATTTCAGAATAAACGATATCACAATCATGCAAAAGACAATGCTATTTCTTTCCATCGGGGCATGCCTTTGCGTTGAGCACTTTTTTCTTCTTCCTTCTGGTGATCTTCATCCACCCATCCGAAGGAAAAAAATCCGATAGTGTGGCTGGTGGCGGACAAACCTTGGGAAGCGGTCCATTCGACGGCTTGATCTGCATCGCCGAGGATTTATGCAACGCCATCGGTCTTGTATCAAAGCTCCTCCTGCCCTTGCGCCCCTCACCCGGCGCGATCTGCCTGATTGATATGGCGTCTGGTGCCGTGATCTTCAACAGCTTTACAGTCACCGTCGGCCCTGCGACTCCAGGTGCACGTTGATCTTCATCATCCTCGTCTTCATCTTCTTCGCCGGCCAGGACCCAAAATCTCCCTCCGATCTTCGGCTTCTGAATTGGGTTTCCAGGCGCCGATGAAAGATCCATGATCTCTGTCTGATCTGCCTCGCCCAGCGCTTCCAGCATACGATCCATAACTCGAACGGCGAAAATATCAATAATCAAATGCGTACCTGTGAGAATCCACTCATCTTCATTAAGGTACTGTCCGGCGAGGATGTCGTGCTCCTCATCTCGCACCGTCGTCCATCTCGACGGTGAGTGCTTGTACAGAAAACCATCCCTCCATCTTCCGGCCATCCGGACATCCTCAAAGGGAATCCGCCATATCACGTGATCCGAGTGCCCTGCGGTCCGATCCTGATCCGTTTCGGCCTCAGGTCCGTGCGACACGCGCAGCAGCGCTTGATCTGCCGTCGTGGCCGCAGGCACCGGCGCCGGCGATGGTGACGGCAGTGGTTCTGGCGGCAGCGGCGCTTCCGGCAGAAACGGCGTGGCATCCGCCCCATCCCCCTCACGCGCGGCCATCACGCGGGGCGGAAGCATGCATCAAATGCCTTTTCTGCTATAGAGGAAGGCTTCAATGGAGGTCGATTGCACATATGAGACCCAAATTACAACTACACGCTAATTTATATTTGATCCCATAGTTTAATGTACTCTCTATCATGTATGTACATGATGACTTCTTTTGAAGGCATTGGATTTCTTAAAGGGTAATTTTAACAATGGTGTATGAAATGGTATGCCGAAAGGTGTGTTTGTTTGGTCATTATTATCTCTAACTGAAGTTTTGTTGTATTGTCATATTCAAGTGTATAATTCTTTGTTTCCAGTTTCTCGAAGGTAACCTGATGATTTTAAAGGTTATGTGCGCCCTTCGCCGTCGAGGCCAGTCAAGATGTTGGTCGCCATGGAAAACGGGGTCAAGATGGAAGCCGCCACCGCCGCTGCAGCCGCCGCCACGACAACCATGGCCTCCGACGCCTGTTCTCGTGTGTGCGCTCGACCTCGGCTTCCTCTTCCACCTCCCCGCATGAGCCTCTCGTCCTCTGTTCGTCGTTCGGCCTCACTCCACACGCCCCTGCACTGCTTCTGTAAACCATCATGAAGGTGAGATTGCCCCTCCCTTACTTGACATTCTTCTCTTTTTTGGATCTATTGCTGCTGTGCTCAGTGGTCGTGGATGTTCTCTCATTGCAGGTGGTTGTTGGTTGAGTGTGAGAGTTGTAGTTCTTCATCGATCGCTGATCTTGTGCGTGAATGAATTGTGCGCCTGTCATCGTCACCAAGGTATGGTTTGTGCTCTACTGATGCGTATCCATGGATGTTTATGTGTCGATTTTTGGTTCGTGCATGTGTCACTTCATTCACGCTCATGAACTGTTTGATCTTATGTCCCCTCACTGTGAGACGTTAAATTTGTTTTTCTTTTTTCAGAAATCGCACTAATCGGTTCGTCGTCGGATTTGCTTGTTGTTTCATCTGTTCAAAGGGTCATCTTTCTGTTGAGGTTCAATTTTCAGCGCTTTTCCTTGCCCCTTCAGTTTATTGTGCGTTTTCTTGTATGAGATTTGAAACAAGTTCGTCCTTCTTCTTCTTCTTAGAGATTCTGAGGAGAATTGTTATGTGTACAAACATAGATTTGAAATCAATTATGTTGTGTTATACGCTTTAAAATGAGATGAACCTAACTCGACTTGTTTGTGCCGTTTAAAATTCAGTTATGTGCAAACAAACAACAAATACCAGTTTACTGTAACTTTTCTTGTATGAGAATTTAAGCGAGATTGTTCAGATTGTTCTTCTTTTTGTTACTAGAGATTCTGAGAAAGAATGTTATGTGCTGCTGTATAAAGATGAATTTGAAATCAATTGAGATGTGTTATACGCTTTAATAGGAAATGAACTTAACTGAACTTGTTGCTAACGTTTAAAATTTAGTTATCTACAGAGAAACAACAAATATCAGTGTATTGTAGATTTTCTTGTATAAGGTTCCAAGCAAGATAGTTCGGTTGGTTCTTATTTTTCTTCTTAGAGAGTTTGAGCAAGATTGTTATGTGTGTGTAGTGTTAGAGTACGTAATGGGCCTGGGCTGGCGGTATAGCCCGTTAGTCTTAGGGTTAATTAGAGATAAGGGTCGCTTACTTAGGGGTCAAGTAAGCCTTGCTTGGGAGTCAAGTAAACCTCTCTATATAAAGAGAGGAGATGTATCAATATAATCAAGCAAGAATTAAGAAGGAAATCCCTTCCCTCTTGCCATCGGCCGTGGGCAAAAGCCCCCCGGCCGGCCCTCTCGGGCCCTCCCTCTAGCAGCGCCATAACAACTTGGTATTAGCTAGCTTCATTCGATCATGTCTTCGCCGCTGCCCTCCTCAACACTTCCGCCGCCAATCGCCACGTCGCGCACTGTCCTCACACCGGAGGAGATGACCGAGGTGCCGCATGACCTAACCCTGGCGGTCCAGGAGATCCAGCTCTACTTGACCGGATCCTACGGGCCGCCGCCGCCACCGGGCCGTCATGGCTGCCGTGGCAGCCGCCGGCCCTGGCGGCCTCCACTGCGTTCGCCCGGTCGCTGCAGCCCCAGCTGCAGTTTCCGCCGCCACCAGCCACCATCGGGCCGCCCTTGCTGCCATGGCAGCCGCCACTTTTGCCGGACTCCGCCGCGGTCGCCGGCCCGCTGCAGCAGCAGCCCTGGCTGTCGAGGCAGCCGCCACTCCTGGCGGCCTCTGCCGCGCCCTTCGGCCCGCTGCAGCTGCCAGCACCTACTGAACCTACATCTGGATCATATTCAAGATCTAATGTTGAGCAGACAGTACAGCGAGGGGATAATAGACCTTCTGGGAGCAAGCAGGCATTGGAGATGCTGCAACATGCACAGCAAAAGCATGGTTATGGGTCCAACGCCTACTTGAGCGAGGATGTGTCATACTCTCAGGCTCAGGACAACTATGCCTCCTCGTACCACCAGAACGGGAGGCCCCTGATTTCCACGTCGAGGAGCCGAGGCCGCTGGCATACAGCAGCGGCGTTGTGGAATGGCCGCCGCCGCCTCAGCACCAGTGGGTGTCCCATCAGCCTCCAGGTGTTGCCATGCCAGAAGCGGCGGCCGCCATCCGTCAACAGAAGTCCCTTACGAAGCAACCGTCTAGCAACATGTCCGAGGCGACGGTGAGGCTGTCGGCTGCTGCGCGCGGCCTCCTTGCGCAGCCCTCCTCAACACTACATGGTCTGCAGCTGCCGCTCCTGCAAGTTGCCCTATGCTGTGCGACAGACCTCGATCTCGTCCGCTGCGTCGGGGTCTTTGGCATGCGGTTTCCCCCACAAACGGGCATGTTGCTTTCCCCGCAGGCAGTGACCTCAAAGTCTGTGACATCGGCGGTTGGGGGGGGGGGGGCGCACCCCACCTCGACAGGAGCGGACTGCGTAACACCACTGCATTCCGCCGCCGGCCGCCGCGAGGGCGCCTCCGCTGGTCGCTCTTGCGACCACTTCTAGGTGGCCATACACATGCACTTCTTTTGTCCAAATGGTGTCCATGGGATCCAGGTGGCTGTACACGTGCACGCCCGACGTGTGGACGGTGTCCACTTTATGTTCAAGGTTCCACAATAAAGCGTCCCAGTCTATTTCAGGTTGCGAGTAATAAAACAAGCCGAGATGTAAAAGGCTTGTTTTTAGGTGTTAGGTTTGTGTTGCGTCGAGTCATGGTTATAAGTTGGTTAGGCTGCAGCTCGAGGACAAGCTGCATGTCCAGGTGGGGTGTAGTGTTAGAGTACGTAATGGGCCTGGGCTGGCGGTATAGCCTATTAGTCTTAGGGTTAATTAGAGATAAGGGTCGCTTACTTAGGGGTCAAGTAAGCCTTGCTTGGGAGTCAAGTAAACCTCTCTATATAAAGAGAGGAGATGTATCAATCTAATCAAGCAAGAATTAAGAATGAAATCCCTTCCCTCTTGCCACCGGCCGTGGGCAAAAGCCCCCCGTCCGGCCCTCTCGGGCCCTCCCTCTAGCAGCGCCATAACAGACTGTGTGAAGGTGGATTTCGAATCAACTCTGCTGTGGTGTGCACTTTAAAACAAGAACTGAGCTTGTTTGTGCCATTTAAAATACAATGATCTACAAAGAAACAACAAATAAGTTGCCAGTTTTAGAAGTGCCACAGCAGATAGTTTGTTAGATGATTGAGACAGCTATAAAGTCATTTGACTCTCTAATCGTTCAAGTTTTCATCCAAAAGTACAGATTCGCTGCTCATACACCACATGAATCGATTGGCGTTTCGGATGTGCTAAATGCACATTAAGATTCAGTTTCGTGTACTGTTTCAGATACATGAATATCTTTGTCATCAATACATCCATTATATATTTATCTATTTTACTATCTCTTTTCTATTTTGCCTGCTGATTGTACTATGCTCTATCCATTTTGCATTACATAGACTACTAATTGTTTTACATTTTGCCTTCCCGGTTGATCACGCTGCCCCTGCTGCCTCGTCTCCACCGGCCATCGCCGGCTTCGCCGCCCGTCGCCGTCAAGGCCAGTCAAGATGGTCGCCGTGGCGAACGAGGTCAAGATGGAAGCCGCCACCACCGCTGCAGCCGCCACCACGACAGCCACCGCCTCCGAACTTATGATTTAAGTCTCATGTCAATTCCACCTTTTTAGGTGCTTGTCAAATATAGGCGGAAAGCTTGACATGGAGGAGACATAGACGTTTGGTGAATATGTGTCTGTGTTGGCCCTTGAGAGGGAGACTGAAGCAAACTCCAACATGTTTCAGGTGCACGTCCTCTGTCCCTTGTGCCCGTCTCCCTAGCAAACCTGGAGCATTATACACTTTGGTATATATAGTTAGTTACTATTTCACTAGCACTTATACTATTCAGAGAATCATACATGCTTGGTTTTACTTCAGTTAAATTGGTGGCATTCCGTAATTACTAGGAACTAATTTGTCAATATTGGACCCAAAGAAAGTGTTCCTCCCTGTTTTGTGCAGATAATGACTTCCGGTTACATATTGTGACTAGATTAATTAGGCTTACACAATAACTTTTTCATTGCTCCACTTACAAAAACTGAACTGGTCTAGTGTTATTATATTTAGGCATCCTTGAAGACCTTTTGTCGCCATTCCTCGCCGGTGATCTTGAGGGACATAGCTTGATTAATATAATGGTTCTATATCTGCTATAGATCGTTAGTCATTTGCAGTAATTTGATAAGATAATAAAATCAAAGGTGTGGCCTCTATTGGTGAGTAGGGTCTGCTATAAAATCGAGAAGAATACAAGGAGGAGTATTGGTATCTAGAACCTCGACGATCTATGGTCAACGATGACGGACAGCGACAAGGAGTCGGTCAACTCCAAGTCCGGGAACAACGGTTCCAAGGCGAACAAGAACGGCAGCAAGGTGAAGAAGGGCGGCAAGTCAGCGACTGGTGGTGGCGGAACGGGCGGCGCCAACGTACTGGCACATCGCAACATCCCCATCCAGTACCCGATGCTCACCGACGCCAACTATGGCGTGTGGGCGGTCAAGATGAAGATTATTCTCCGAACCCTACGAGTGTGAGAGGCCATCACGCACGACGATGTCGACGAGGAGTGCGACGAAGGTGCCATGGCCGCCATAGCCCAGTCTGTACCGGATTCCGTGCTGATGACATTGGCGGAGTACGAGACGGCAAGAGAGGCGTGGAACGCACTCAAAGAGATGAGGATCGGAGAAGATCGCGTCACGAAGGCTCGGGCACAAGTGCTGAAGCGCCAATTTCACAAGTTGCAGATGGAGGAAACTGAATCGGTGAACGACTATGCCATGCGCCTGACTACTTTGGTGGGAGAGATCTGCGCGCTTGGTGCAAAGCTCGAGGAAACTGAGATTGTGGAGAAGTTTGTCAGTTCGGTGACTGATAAATTCACGTACATCATCGGCACGCTCGAGCAGCTTTACGACATCGACGACATGACCATAATGGAGGCGATCGGACGCTTGCGGACATGGGAAGAGAATGCTCGTGGCTGTCGGAAAGGCAACGGAGGAGGTAGTGACCAACTCATGTACTCGCGTGCAGATTGGGAGTCCCCAAGTAGCAAAGGAAGGCGCAACGTTGGCGAAGGCTCAAGTAGCGCGAAGCGCGGCGGACAAACCGAAGAAGGCAAAGGTAAAGGCAAGCCACAAGGTCGTGGTAAGGCTGACCGATCGAAAGGGCGGAAGCCACGGAACTTGGATATGTCCGAGGTCAAGTGCTATAACTGCAACGAGATGGGTCACTTTGCAAAGGATTGTCCGAAGCCTAACAAGAGGGAGATCAAGGCAAATTTGGCGAAGCAGGAAGACGAACATCCAGGTCTTCTGATGCCGAAGTTTGTGATCTCGTGGAGCCTGACAAGCGGGAGATCAAGGCAAATTTGGCGAAACAGGAAGACGAATGTCCAGGTCTTCTAATGGCCAAAGTTTGTGATCTCGCCCAAACGGTGGTTGTGAAACCAATCCGGAAGGTGCTACTTCATGAAAAGAAAGTAATACCAAAGTTATCCGGAAATCAGAACGTGTCGTGGTATCTAGACACAGGTGCCAGTAACCACATGACGGGGTGCAAGGAGAAGTTCCTCGAGCTGGAATATGATGTTCAAGGCTCGGTCAAGTTCGGTGATGGTTCAAATGTGGAGATTTGCGGGCAAGGTTCTGTCCTCTTAGAGGGCCTCATAGGAGAACATCGCATACTCACCGGAGTATACTACATCCCACGGCTTCGCAACAACATCATCTCTGTCGGGAAACTTGACGAGAATGGATGCAAGGTGGATATCGAGAACGGAGTGATGACGATCTTCGACAACCTCCGAAACGTGCTAGCGCACGTGAATCACACGCGGAACAGGCTCTATATCCTCAACCTTGATCAATCTCAACCGGAGTGTTGGCTCGCCAAGAGTGATAATGATTCGGGGTTATGGCATGCTAGATTTGGACACGTTAACTTCTACGCCTTGAAGAAGATGTCGAAGATGGAGATGGTATCTGGGATGCCGTTTATCGACCATGTTGATCGAGTATGTGATGGGTGCTTGGTTGGAAAACAGCACCGCAGGCCGTTCCCTGCTCAGTCTACCTATCGTGCAAGTGATGCACTCGAGCTGCTCCATGGTGATCTATGTGGCCCTATCACCCCAGCAAGTCACGGAGGAAAGAAGTATTTCTTTCTTATGGTAGATGACTACTCGAGATACACGTGGGTCGTCCTCCTACGATCTAAAGATGAGGCGTTTTAAGCGTTCAAGAAGTTGAAGGCTGCAACGGAGATGGAACACAAGCTGAAGGTTCGCGCTATACGGACGGATCACGGCGGAGAGTTTACATCAAACGAGTTCAACGACTACTGCGAGAAGATTGGCATAAAGAGGTTCCTCACGGAACCTTATACGCCACAGCAGAACGGGGTTGTTGAAAAGCGCAATCGAACCGTCGTTGACATGGCGAGAAGTTTACTGAAGAGCAAGAACTTGCCAGGGACCTTTTGGGGAGAAGCTGTCTCGACGGCGGTCTATCTTCTCAACCGGGCTCCAACGAAGGCAGTGATCGGCAAGACTTCGTATGAAGCAATATACGGACGTAAGCCGAATGTGTCTCATCTACGGACGTTCGGGTGCGTGGTCCATGTGAAGACGGCGGATCCGCATCTCTCAAAGCTTGCCGATCGTAGCACCAAGATGGTGTTCATCGGGTATGAGAGCGGCACTAAGGCATACCGCTTCTACGATCCACGAACCAAGCGTCTACGGATTTCATGCGACATTGTTTTTGAAGAAAACAAAGCGTGGAATTGGAGCGCAGCAGCCGACGATGCTCCAAACGGTAACATATTCACAGTTGATTTTCCAACTGATGATGATGCAGGGGAAGACGTCCAGGTGGTTGGCAAGACGCCCAACCAAGGTGACCACAATGGTAGTGATCATCATGGTGCCGACACCAATGACGACGCGCATGGGTCGCAAGGTCATAGCGACAACGACGCGCAAGACACGGGTGGAGATCTCGGCAACGACATCGACAATGAGGCGCATAGTGATGATGACAATCAAGATGATGGTCACGATCACGACGACTATGCCGACGACGCGGATGCCAACGACCCGGCATCGACCACGCCCGAGACTCAGCCGTCTTCCTCAAGTGCATCGACGCCGACACAATTTGTGTCGCCTCCTTCGCAAGCCACAACGGATTCTTCCGGGCCTCATCGCTACAAGACCCTCAAGAAAGTCTACAAGTACGCAAAGCCAGTTACGCTCGAGTACTCCGATTTGTGTTTACTCGGAGTTGAGGAGCCAAAAAACTTCGTAGAGGTGAGCAAAAGTTCAAGATGGATGCACGCCATGGATGAGGAGATGAAGGCGATCGAGGGCAATGGCACGTGGACTTTGGTAACCCGACCTCCGAACCAAAAGGCCATAGGTTTGAAGTGAGTTTTCAAGTTGAAGAAGGACACGAAGGGTGCCATTGTGAAGTACAAGGAAAGACTCGTTGTAAAGGGCAACGTACAACGTCAAGGAGTTGACTATGAGGAGGTGTTTGCACCGGTTGCTCGAATCGAGACGGTGAGAGTGCTCCTAGCTTTGGCAGCACAAGAGGATTGGAAGGTTCATTATATGGATGTTAATCCGCTTTCCTCAACGGTGACCTCAAAGAACAAGTGTACGTGGAACAACCCCTCGGCTACGAGAAGAAAGGCGAAGAAGGAAAAGTTTACAAGCTCGAGAAGGCACTTTACGAGTTGAAGCAAGCGCCAAGAGCTTGGAACTCAATGTTAGACCGAAGTTTGGTCACGCACGGGTTCAAAAGATGTCACCTCGAAAAACCAAATGACAGTCAACTAAGCACCGAAGAACAGGTGAGGGTTGAAGACGCGACCAAGGAGGAGCGCTGGCGTCAAGCTACGGACGAGCCGACGACAGCAAAGACGGTTCCTAAAATGCTGCAAGGAACGGCGAAAGCAACGCCAAGAATAATGCCTAGCAGCTGCCGTGTGTGGGATCCAGGTCAGAAGTAAGGACATCGTGATTAGGAGGTGAATGTAAGAGTTAATCCCGTGTCCGTGTAGGTATCTACGTAGGATATCTATTCCTAGTCGGCTTGGGTTAGGTCCAGCTGGTTAGTAACATATATATATATATACATGTACCTCGTGTAATATGTACCAACGAAAAAAGCAACAAAGAAAAGAAGCCAGGAGCGACAAGCTCTTGTAGCTATCACCAAAATTAGTTTTCCTCTGTACTAGTTTACGTTCGCAAGTTCAGAGAGCCACTCCGTCGATCCAAGATCATATCGATCCTGTACACGTACACGTAGCGCTAGCTAGCTACAAAATCAATCAAGCTGCTAGCTTGCTTGCTTGCTAGCTTTACACATACGTGTATTAGCTCCTGGGAGTTTTGGTCTAGCGATCAAAAGCCAACAGAGTGATGGGTCTGCACGTACCTATAAGAAGATGGCCTGAGGTGATTTGCTTCTATTTTCATGATATACATGTGTAGGCTCTGTTGCTATAAAATTTTGCTGATGTTGTATTATAGATTTCCGTTATTGTGATTTGTCTCATCTAATGATCTCGAATCTAGGTGAGAGTTTGGTACTGCGATTTGGTTCATACTTCTTATACGAAATCAACGTGTCGTAGTTTGTGCCAATATCATATGAACTAGACCATCTGACATTTCATAAGCTTTACCTCAACGGAAAAGGAAGACATTACCTCAACGGAAGGCGAGCGGTGTTCTGAAGAAACTGGAGAAGGACGAGTCGCTGGTCTGGGACAAGTACATCAAGTATTCTCAGAGGTATAGATTTCTGCTCATTTGGATTTCAGCACATAGTATTTTAGTTTTTTGCATATCTCTTTCATGTTGTGATGTTGTTTCATTAGTGCTGGTTATAACTTCGTTGTTTTTGCGTCCTGCCAAATTTGGAGGATCATGATAAAGTGTATTGTGGTTTAGAAAGAACACTAGCATCATGGTTTTAGTTGGAATATATGAAAAAATATTAGAAAACCTGAAGATAATCATAACATAACCTGCATTTTCTATGTCAGAAAATAAGGGATGCACTGATTCTCTATAAGCTCATCAAACGACTTGTGTAAGACGATACAAATGGGTGGAAATAGTAACTCAGAAAGTCAAACCAAATAATTAAAACCATTGAGGTAATATGTTCATGTTTTTGTATGGAAACCTTTAAAAGATATCATTACCAGCATACAAATGGGTGGAAATAGTAAGTGGGATAGTCGAACCAAATAATGAAAACCAGTGACGTACGATGTCACTGTTTTTTATGGAAACATTTAAAAGATATCATTGCCATCCTATGGATTTGCATTTCTTTTTAATTGTCCAGCTCCTAACCATTGTTGTTTTGTAGTGGCCGTATATGGAAACAAATTTTAGTCAGATTTCCTATTGCACACTGAATTAGTTCAACGTATGCATTTACACCTCTTTTCAACTATATTATACTACAGAAGTCGAGCACCATGACAATTCACTATTCATACACTTCATGTTTCACTTGAAAATATGTTCCCTTCTTTGTATACTCTATATATTAGATTATTTGTAATTTTAGGGTCTTCCTAATTATTTAAAATTTTAGGCCATTCTAAATTATTTGAAACAAGCATTGCTGGAAACAAATCCAGTGGCCAGTATGCATAATATTTCTGGAACCGTGTTATCATCACATATTTTAACTGAAATGAATATGATTAAATTCGTATCCTTGTTAAGATAAGGATAGATACAAGTGGTATGATTTTGGCAGTACTTAATAAATCAACAAAAATAATGTATTACACAATTCCTCTGAACTTTCCTTCAAAAGGACGAATTCGATTACCACATTCAAAAGATAGCTAAATGATTCAGTTTAGTAACTCTAGATCTAACATGTTCTACAATAATGGGGAGATGTTTGATTGTGATCATTGCTGCAGCTAATTATCGCAGGATTGTTTGTCTGCTTGGATTCCTTTCAGTCTTTGCCCATCATTATGCTTGCAAGAATTGTGATGACTGTTTGGGCAGTGCTGAAAACTAGGTGGGTTCATGATGATGCTGTAAACTTGATGATTTACACATAGAATATGTGCATCGCTACGGAGTATTATTTTGTTATGTGCAGATTGTCAGGGTGTATATTGCTGTGGGAGAGGAGCTCCAACTCATGCCCTAGTGTGTGAAGAGGAAGCAGGGGGTGGTGGCCTTGGAGAGAAGGGTGGACGTGTAAGGTGGCAAAGGAGCCACGCTTGCTGGCTCCAGTGTCTACTCGGGGTGGAGGTGGAGCGAAGCAGTGGGTTCACGCAAGGCCAGGCTGAGGCCAGCGAGTTTAGGGGTTGTTGTGCCCTGCATACTTGGCCAGGGTAAATTGTGCTGCCTTTCAGATTATTCATCTTCGTTTTACCCTGTGAAATATTTGCTCAAATTAGTTATGAAAGGACACAGCTCAACTATTGTAATCTTGTTTTATCCGAATCCATGGATAAACCACAGATTGCTTGCTCTCTTGGAGCAGTTAGAATTTGCATAGCTATTTTTTAAGATTCATTTTGCTCGGTGTCAGTTTTTTGTGTTGTAAAAAACCATTGCATGAACATATGTCAGGCATGGCCCAAACAAGAAAGTGAAAGGGGCGCTATCCCACCTGGCACCGCTGAGCTTCCGCTCAGGCGGCGCGCCATGGGCGCGCCCCAACCACTAGTATATGGGTAAGGGTGTACCTTTTATTGACGAAGATTGTTGGTCCCATATGTAAACACACCACCAACTCTAACCTTTATAAGTAGGAAATATTTCACCCTTTTTTGTTCCCTAGTGCCGCGACTTTGGATTTTACCACGTTCGCACGTCTTTTTTTAACTGTTTTCACTAGGTTGTCACTTATGGAAGCATTAGAGAGTCTAAGGAAAGAACGCCAAATTATGATGATAAAATCATGCCAATTAACATGAATTATTGTTACCTTAAAACAAAAAAGCAAAGAGGAAAAGAAAGGGGCATCGTGGAATAGTCCGGAGCTCTTAATGGCGCAATGTATGAGCACACGCTCTTCTACCACAGTCTTACCGTGCGCCCTAGACACCGCCTGGTCAACTACTTCACCCCCGTGCGATCGGATTAGAGTTTAAACGCCCACAACCACCAGAAACTCATCCAGAACAAAGAACCCTAGCCTCCCGAAGGATTTGGGGGAGGGGGGATTGGGTAAGGGACTCCGCTACCGCATCACCACATCAACGATGCATCATCATCACCCATTAACTTCATCACCATTTTGTCTTCATCTCTTTGTAATATATTAGTCCATGTGGATCCACTTGTGTATTGCTTTGACACTTCATCCATGATTCCCATGACTTTATTCCCTGATTCTTATGGTCTCGATGAGCGAGTTTCTCCATAGCTATTAGGTAATGGAGGAACCCTATGTTTAGGATTGAATGTTGATAGGATTTGACATCCTCTCTATAGGTTTATGTTAATGATCTTCCCAATGGTGGGTGAAGTTGACCACCCAACATACGTCTCTTTTGGACGAAAGGTCGTTACTATTGGTGCGTGATGGTGGGTTGCGGAAGTCGGTAGTAACAGTGCTTACCTTCCTCCTTCCGTGACTGTTGCAATAGGGGATAAATGGAGACCGCTTTAGCTGCGTCCATGGGGAACCCTTAATTATCATTCAGTAATCGCAGTGGGATGAATAGCAATGCCATATAGGATATGGGTACACGGCATGTATGAACATATTTGTACTTAGCTCCCCTCACTTATAGAAACATATAAAGTGGCTTAAAAATCTTAACTTCGAGGTCACATTAGATACATACTAGTGGGAGACACCATGAGAATGCTTTAGCCCTACCGATTCCGACAATGGATATTTCATGTCATGCGCCCTTTTTATTTTACTCTTGCACTTTATTATTGTGTTCACTACAACCTTGCAATATTTCAAACTTCCGTTTCGCTTTGCTTTGGATTACAACTAATTCACATGCACAATATTAAAAACCACTACAAGAGACAAAGTCCATTTTCTATGCTCTTTTTGGGATCGATACTGTTACTTCGGGAAGGCTACAGCTAAAACCATGTGTAGTTGCAGGCCCACTGGAAGCAAGGTTGTGATTCTCGCAGAAACACGACTTGTGCCTTTTCTGTTTCGCGTGCGCTGGGGGGGGGGCGACAATGGTGCACGAGAGCGGAGTGACTCAACGACACTGCCGAGCTTGGATAGCAGCGTGGAAGGAGCTCCAGGAGGCTCGAAAGTATGTCGTGGTGCCCTCCTCCCTCTCAGGCCAACGATGACGTAAATCCACAAGTTGGAGCGGCAGGAGGCCGTTGAGCTGTACTTTTTGGTGCTCCGCATCATTCACGATGCCACCCCAACGGAGCGCGAAGCGATGAAGCCTGCATGACTTTCGGTGGAGATCTTCAATTGGGAACCCGAGAAGCGCGCTTAGCAAACCCCACCCGGATGGTGCTGGGAGTGCCTCTTCGGAACCATGCCCAACGTCGATCCCATGCCGGTGGCCTGTCCGTCTTCCTCTATGCTCCAAGAATGCGCTTGACGAAGCACGATGGTCCTCGAGGGTGCATACGTCAGCGGTGGTGGCAGGACGTCATGTTTAGTTGGGTCAGCCCCATGACCTTTTTTATCCCCATGTTGTTAAACCCCGATCAATAAAACTTGGCAATTTTTTTCTAAAAAAAAGCAATTTCTTCAGTTGGTTTTCTCGTTTTATATCTGTTTCTAAAATATAGAAATGCATTCTAAAAAATGTTATGTAATTAAAATAAAGCATTCATGTATTTAAAAAAATTCATGCCATTTTAAATATTGTTTACACATTTAAAAATATGTTTATATAACTAATAAATGTGTTCACTTATTTAGAAACAATAGCAATTTTAAGAAGTGTTCATGCAGTTTACAAGAAATGTTTTTTTAATTAAAATGTCCATGTAATTATAAAAGCATGTATTTTAACCCAAAAAAAAGGAAAAATGAATCAGAAAATCCGAGGGGAAAATAAAACCAGGAACGAATCACAAGGTAAAAAAGATTTAAATACTTTTTTAGAAAAAAAAAATGGAAGGAGGAGGAAAAAGTCGGTACAACATCGGCGGTCTCTCTTCTCTAGTTAGTATAGAACAGAAGAAAAAGGAAAAGGACACAAGAAATTCGGCGTGGTTGCATCAGCATCAACCTCCACACCGCCGTCTCCGAATTCTCCAATTCCAGAGGAGGCGAACCGATCCTTGATCGGATCCCGACTCCGACTGCTGGGGGGAGCAATGGCAGAGCAGTCCGAGCCAGCACCTAACCCATCGTTCTCCACCGCACTCAACCATGGATTTATTCTCCACCTCCTCCTGCGTCTGCCGCCGATTTTCTTGAACCCTTCGCGGGCTTGTCTGACCCTTCCGACGACGACATGGACAGTACGGAAGATCGACCCTCCTTGGTTCCGGAGGAGAAGGACAAGGAGCCTGTTCCCTTCAGCGATGCTCCGTCTCCAGTGCGCGCCGTGCTCAACCGTCCGTGGCCATCCGCCGTTGTCATCCGGCCGGAGGATAATCCGTCCGGAAAGTACCGCACTCTTGTGGCCACCGCCAAGGACATTGGGGACCCGATCTCGCCGGAGGAGATAGCCGCGCTGGAGGAAAAGGAGGACGACGACGCAGGCACACGGTTCTACAAGGCAGCTGCTCGGGCCAACGTCCTTATGAGGAATTACATCCACGAACACGGCAGCCTTTACATGGATGAGAACGGCAAGTACATGGTCGACAACTCCGCACAAGTTGAGGAAATACGGTAATATTTATTCGCCTCTCCATGCATACTTATTTGTTTTTGGTCCATGTCAAACTTTATCCATGACTTATCTTCTGCTCAGTTTCCTCTTCACTTTGTATGATCATGATTTGTTAGAACTTCAATAGGTTGATATAGTATCCGGGAATTTTTCTTTTGGCAAAATTGATTCTTTACAAGCACTGGATTTGACTCACCGTAGATCTGCAAATTGTAGTCTTCCCCTAGCGACGATTTTGACCAAATAATGCACACGCTCTTTTGTTCCTTGACCTTGCACTTGTCTTGCGATTGGCTCGAACTCTGCTTAATGTTGAAGCTAATTCCTCCTGCTCTCCTTGTACTGCTAATGGCAGTTAGAAGCTACATACCGTGAGCGATATTTGAAGCTTCCTCACTAGTCAATTAGTGAGACCTGCTTGAATTGAACAATGCAGCTTATTGTCAAAAAAAATTAGCTTAATATGAAAGCTCTGCGGCAACTTGACATGAGCTGAAGAGGGATGGTAACTGGAGCTCATTTTTTCTCTCCAGTACATGCAGGAGGGTTGCCTGTAAATTGTACCAGCAGAAGTACCCTGGAGTTCTCATTTTTGTGTATGTGTGCGTGTGGGGGTTGGTGGGGGAGGGGGGGGGGATAAATATGTTTCAGTCAACGGATTATGTTTTCAGAAATTACCAGTGTTCTACAATGGTTGAGTGTTTGTGGAAAGGCTAAATAATAAGGCTATTCACTAGCTGATTTTGCTTTTACTTTTCTATCTCTTTTGTTTAAACTTCATTCCCTTTTGTCACTGAAACTCTAAGCAAGGGAGTGAGGTCTTAATCCACTGGTATATTTTCATGTACTGTAAATCAGAAATTCCTTATTTGTCTGCTTAATGCTCTAATAATATGTTTCTATCATTGTAGTTGCAAGCATGTTACAGCAGAAGAAATGGAAGCGAAGATAATGAAGCAAGAGATGAGTGAGGAGCAAACTTATTTAGCAGAACTGGCTTTAGCGAGTTTCAACAAGAGGAGAAAGGTATAGCAGTCATTTTCCTATCTTCCATTTGCTATTTGGTTTCTGCTTGTAAATTGTATGCAAATCGGTGTTCTGTTGCGTGCCAGTATGTAGTCTTACAAGAATACCTGATTTTGTTTCTTCTTTCTTGACAGTATAAATAGAAACCTAAGCTCGCATCCCAGCCAAGCGAGTCCTGAAAATATTAAACTAGGGTCACTAGCTAGTAGTACCATGAGCTGCACAAACTGCATGGTTCAAAATACTTAAGTGTAATTTATGAGTGCTTCACTTAAACTTAGGGAACCTTTTGAAAAAGGACAAGATAGACCCAGTGGATAGAAGCTCCCACGCAAGGTGGGGTCCGGAGAGGGATTATAGGAACCTAGTCTTACCCCTGCTACAGTGCAATACAGAGAGGCTGGTACGAACCCAGGACATCTTGGCACAAGTGGGGAGGACTTCACCATTACGCCAACCTTTTGAAGATTACATAAATTCCCTATTCCACTTCTAGCATTCTGTAGTGGCTAGCGATAATAATTCTTGTTAATCCAGTTAGAAGAATTAGAAGCCAACTCCATTGCGTAGTTTGTTATGAATTTCTAGCAGTACATAATAGGCATTTCATTTTATTATGTCCAGTTTTGGTTCTTCTAGTGGTGCTTCTTTGTACTGGATATTTTATTCCCTTAGAGTTGCGTTTGATTATCTTATTAAGTCCCGTTTTGTTCTAGTTTGCAAGTGCAATCACCAATTACGTGCACCACATTACTGTGACAATGCTCAATATATAGCTGCACGTATTTTCTAAATCTGGTTTTTATTTCCTCTCCTCTCTCTGCCCAAATTGCAGGTGAAGTTTGAGTTGTGTGAGACATTGCTTTCTAGACTCTTTTATGAGAGCAGCCGTATTTTTACGCACCTAAATTTCGTCGCCAAGCGCAACGATAAGAAGAAACTCATTTTCGCCGAGATAGAGCACTGTGGACAGGGTGGTAAAGAGATCTTGGAAGTACGCTGTTGCATTCCCCTGGATTCATTATGTGAAGGTAAGCCTACTGAATCTTCAGAACATTGTTCCACATCAATGATTTTCGTTTGTGTGTTTATTCCTGTTCACCAGTTTGCTGCTATATTTATTTTGGCACTGAACGGCCTCTACTATTTGTTCCGCAGGTGGTTATTATTACTATTATCATGATCCTAGACGTGGCTGTAGGAAAGGGCTTGACTTCACGCGATGCTATGCCTGCACCGAGTTCCTGAAACATCCGGTTGACGGCTCGACGTACTCAGGAGGCCATGACCAGCGTAGGAGGAACTATATAGTCTAGAACGTTGTTTCATTTATCAGCGGTGGAGCCTCATGGAGGTCCATACCGGACCTTGCAGCAACGGGGTGACAGTGAGCCCCATTATTATTAAAAATTATTTTGCCGTGGATTCGTATACTCATGACATATTTCTTATGAACACCCTCTGTTCCTGAGTATAAGATGTTTTGGCAGTTCAATTTAAACTGCCATGGTGTCTTACATTTCTCGAAAAAGGCTTTCGCCCCGCTTTATAAATAAAGCAAACCGCCAAGAGCACACATACAAGAAATATATAAACCGCCAAGAGCACACATATAAACGGACTAGTTCAACACACACACACACACGAGAGGCACACCAATAGTACAAAGGTTCTGCTGAGGGCACAACTCAACAAGCCCAAAACACAAAAGGCCGCCGTGTCCGGCGACGACGACGTCGATCATCTAATCAGGCTCTGGAGGAGGCGGAGGAAGAGGCGGCGAAAGGCGGACGGCCATCGAGCGGAGGTCGGCGATGAAGGTGGTGATGGCATCCCGATCCTGAGGATGGCTAAGCGGCCGCATGAGCCTATTGCGGATGGTCCAGAGGGTCTACGCGAGTGCCCCAATCTCGAGACACCTAATGTGGCGAGAGGGCAGGGGGGAGTTCTGGAGTTCGGCAAAGAGGACACGGAAGTTGTTGTGGCACCAATCCCCTCCCACCACCTGTCTAAAGCAGCTCCAAACGAATTGTGTGGAAACACAGGAGAAGAAGATGTGGTTGGAGTCTTCCGGAGTCCCACACAGCGGGCAAAGGCCAGTCCCAGGACTATTGCGTTTGCGAACCTCCAACCCAGACGGGGGCCGACCGCGGATCCATTGCCACATGAAAATTCGGATTTTCAATGGCAAGTGGACGGCCCATACGGGCGATAGGGGGGGTGGGCGGAGGAGGGGGCAATGGCCTGGTCTTCATGTCCTGGTCTAGCCCGAATCAGACCGCAGTACCTCCCCCAAGCTTTAGGGAGGGACTCATCCTGCAACTGTTTAAAGTTATAAATTCTTTGTAAAGCAGCATGTTGCATGTGAGCAGGAAAGTACTTATCAACAAAAGAGTGAGCTAAGTCTTGAGGACTCTTAATGGAACCGCATGGGAGTGAATCATACCATGCTTTAGCACCTTCCTTCAAGGAGAAAGGAAGAAGCTTGGTCACATAAAAGTATCGTATCTTCTCATCTGTGGTAAACAGGTCACCCAACTCACCGAGTTTAGTCAGGTGTGCAATAGCATCATCATTTTCTCTGCCATAAAAGGGGTCAGCTTCAACCATAGGTATAAGTGAAAGATCAACAGAGAAATCATAATCAGGATCATCAATGCATATATGAGATGTAGCAAATTCAGGATCAGGAACGGTTTTGTTCTTCAAAGAGTGTTTTTCAAACAGTTTCTTAATAACTTCAGGGTCAGAGCCAGAAAACTCTGTCAGTTCCCTGCATAAATCTTCATCAAGCATATAGTAATCATCATCAAGGAGTCTCTCCTTGAGTTTACTCAAATCAGGATAATCATAAGTTTCACCAATAGGGTAGCGAGTAACAAGAATTTCAATTCCAGACTTTTTAGCAGCAGCAGCGATCTGTTTCTCAAGAGCATAACCAAGGGAACTAATATCATCAACAATAGTAGAAGCATCATCAAGAGTATCGGACATAGTAACAGATTCAGTAGGAGCATCATATGGTGGCGGTGAGGCAAACTTAGTCATAACAGAAGGTGAATCAAGTGTAGCACTAGTGCTCAGAACAGTACCTCTTCTTGTAGTGGATAGTAAGATCGGAACCTTGGGGTCTCCATTCTTACCCATAGCGGATGAAGTGCAGCAGGTAGGATACTTCAAGTAGACTTGTAAATATTGTTATGCTCCCCGGCAATGGCGCCAGAAAACGGTACTTGATAACCCTCAACCGTAAGGGATCGAGATAGTCTTCGCGGGTAAGAATAACCCAATTTATTGATTCGACACACGGGGAGCCAAAGAGTATTTATAAGCTTTGACAGTTGAGTTGTCAATTCAACCGCACCTAAAATATACTTACTTGCAACAAAAGATAAGTGGTAACAGTGATATGATAGTGATGATAGTGATAGTAAAAGTAAACAGCAAAAGTAAATAGCAAAAGTGAATGGCAAAAATAGCAACTAGTAACCAGCAGGATTTAAAACACTGTAGGCTAGGGAGACGGATGGTTGGGCGCTGCATGGATGAGATATATCATGATTCTAACTTGGGGCAAGGCACACGGAAAAGTAATGATCATCTAGACAAATATCAAACATTAGGCATGTATCCCGTAGATAGTTGTACGTGCTTGCAATAAGAACTTGCACAACATCTTTTGTCCTACCATCCCGCTACGAACGGGGCCAAAAGGAACTTATGGAGATTAAGGTGCTCCTGTCAAAGAGCACCGGAACAAAGCAATAAACTCAATGGATACATGTAATCCTCAAACTACGGACCGTCCCCTTTGGTGTCCCAAGCTGTCACTTTTGGGATCGCCGGTTCCGAACCGTAATGGGTGCAAACAACTCATAGATAGGATCAAGAACACAAATATATTCATGCAAACACATATGGTTCAGATCTGAAATAATGGCACTCGGGCCCTAAGTGTCGAGCATTAAGAATAACAAGTTGAAGCAAAGATGATAAACACCATAGTAGATGATAGGCAACATGCCCCCAACGATCTGACAAACTATTACATGATCTAACTCATCCAATCCCTACCATCCCCTTCGCCTACAGCAGGGGATTACTCACACATGAAAGGAGAAGTCATGGAGGGATGATGGAGTGGTGATGACGATGGCGATGGCGACGATCTCTCCTCTCCGGAGGCCAATTCAGCCTCCAGATTAGCCCTCCCGAAGAAGAACAGAGGGTGGCGGCGGCTCCGCGACGAAAACTGGGAAAAGAACTTCTGATCTGGGATTTCTCCGTCACGAGCTAAAATACGAGTCAAAGTAGGGCACCAGGGGAGGTGGGGCCCACCCAGGCGACCCCCCGGCGCGGCCAGGGGGTAGGCCGCGCCACCAGGGCGCCTGGGGCCCCCCTGGCCCCCCTCTGGCTCCGGGTTCCTTCGGGTGCGTGGATTTTCTGTGATTTTTCGTGGAATTTTCTGAGATACCTAAAAATCCGTTTTCCTGCGCACAATAAAACCATACAGGCAGCTCTGCTGAAAACAGCATCAGTACGGGTTAGTTTAGTTCAAATCATGCAAGAATGAGGTCAAAACAATATCAAAAGTGTTTAAAAAGTAGATACGTTTGAGACGTATCAGTAGTCTACCTTGGACCATGGGTCCATGACCAGTAGCTATGTGATGTTCTCCTCCCCTCTTTGTGCTTCACTAATTAGACCTCGTGAGCTGCCCTACATGATCGAAGCACATATGTAATCCTTATCCTGTTGCTATGTTGAGTTTGCTGGGATCCGATGGATTGTGAGATTATGTTCAGATTGTGTGTGAGTAATATATTTGATTTACCTCTTTTATATTTATGTTCTTGAGTAATTCTTGCATGTTCTCCGTTGCTGTTTATTGCTTTGGCCAAGTAGTAGGTAGTAACTCCAAGAGGGAACGTTATGCTTGATTGTGGGTTCATGACCCTCGATGACTAGTTTGAGTAACAGAAACATGAGTCTAGGGGATGTGCTGTTGCCACAAGGGGGAAAACAACGGTGCTTGTACTCGCGGGTGCAAGGATTGTTTACTTTACGCAAAGTTCTTTTAATGCAGTTGTCTGTTGCTTTGAGTTTACACTTTGGGTGGGACTCGCAACTTAATACCAGCGAGATGTTCTGGATAGATATCTCAAGGTGGATGATTAGTAGTAGATGCAGATGGATTTCAGTCTACTTGCCTTGGCGTACCGTCCATGCTTTTGAGCCTCAACCTTTCTTGCAGCATAGTTAGCATTGGTTTGCGCACATAATTTTGTCAATTGCCCAGCTGTAATTCGTTTACCTCACATAGCTGTTTTATCGTCTTTTGGGAGAGAGACATCACTAGTGAACATCATGGGACCCCGGTCCATATTACCATCACTGATCACATCCGCTATTTACTTTCTGCTTTTACGTACTAGTTGCAAGTATACCTATCACTATTATCTCTTGCGTTTGATCCTTTGTAAACGACAAGGCCGGAGGGATTGACAACCTCTCTGTACTCGTTGGGAGCAAAGTTATTTGTATCTGTGTGCAGGTCCAGTTGATTGCTAAGTATCTGGCGCCGTTAGCAGTTGACACCTTCTTGTTGAACCTTGGAGTCTCAGGGGAATTCGATCCTTGATATCTTTGCCAAGGGAGAACTACCGCTACACTGCATCTCAAACCTTCCACTTAGGGTAACCAACGAGGGGCGAGAAGCCATCAGGCTCCAAGGCGATGGCGAACCATTGGGGGCGTATCCAGGGGGCGTGCAACAAATGGCATGGTATCGTCGAGGAGGGAGCGGCTTGCCCGGAGAGCGGCGCCAGCGTTGAGGATCAGGTATGCACGCCGTTCGCCCGCCTCTCTTAGTCGTCTACGCCCGCCAACTGTTTGTTCCTCCGTGCAGTTGCTGCGCATGTTCGCCATGTATCGGCGTGACAACCTCGACGCCGACTTCAAGTACCTCCACGTCTACAAGCGCATTGACAAGTGCGAGAAGTGGGCGGAAGTCCGACGTACCCTCGACAAGGCCAAGGAGACATACAAGCCGGACGCGACGACTCCGGGCGCGTCAGAGGGGCGGCCGGACGGCCACAAAGGGGCCAAGAAGGGGAAACAAGCCGATGCGGCAACCGCGCGAGTGCAGGAGTCCATCGAGCATTGCCTCGCCGACGCACAGCCCCGGGCCGTCCTGCGTGAAGAGAAAACCGCCGAGCGGTGGTCGTCGTTGATGACGAACAGCGCCATCAAGGTCGACCTGCTCTGGACCAACGCCGACCTGCTCCGGACCAACGTCGCCGCGAAGAAGAGGAACACCGACATGGCTTTTCTGATGGGCGGGGCGGACATGCTCGAGAGCAACGATGAGCAGCTCAAGGCGTGGCACATGGCGGAGCGCGGCCTCATCCTGAACCAGCTGCAGACGACGCTGACGACACCGACGATGCCAACTCCCGCGCCCAGGGCCACACCGACGCCAAGCCCGAACGAGGACGCCTCCACATCGCCGCCCAGCAGTACCGAAGCCGCGCTGACACAACCCAGCACCGAAGCAGCTCCGACACCGCCGAGCCCGCGCACGCCGACTCCGCCAACGCCTGGAGCCGACCCCGCCGAGTGATTCGTTGCGCACGCGAACTTGCGGCGCTCTGTTTTTTGTAACGCCAGACTACATCCGATCGCCGGATTTGTGGCGTCTTTTGTGAGCGGGAACGACCTAGTTCAAATTTCCCGCATCCTAGGGCCGGCGCTTGGGGCGTGACTGGGAGCTAGGTCGCCCCCGGGGACCGAGCTAGCGCCGGTACGCCCCCAGGCCGCTCTATTTAGGCGCCCTGGGGGGCTGAACGGCTGGAGATGCTCTTTGCGCATCTCCAGCCGCGCCCCCAGGAAGGCCTCCCCAGGCGTTTTTTATGCGTCGGCGCCGAAAAAACGGCCCAGTCGCGCCCCCAGGAGCCCGATTTTCGCCGGCCTGGGCCGAAAACAGCACCGGCAGACCCAGGCCGAACCCGGCGCGCTGGGGGGCGCCCGGGGCGCTGGGGCGAACTGTTTTGGTGCGAAAAAGCCGCGTGAGCGACACGGCGGTTCGTCTTCCCCCAACTGCCTCGGTTCCCGCGGGGAATCAATGGCAAGGCTTCCGCCGGTCAGCCTTGCCACTGATTCCTCACGGGGCGGCGCACCGACGCCTCCCCTCCCTCGCACGCGTACACACGGGCGCGGAGCGGCTATAAAAGCCGGCGGTCTCTCAGTCACCTGTGCCCACACCAGACTCGCCCCTCGCCCCCGCCCCACCCCTCTCTCTCCGTCTCCGGCTTCCTCTCCCGAGCGCCACAGGCAGCCCCTCTCTCTCCCTCTCTACCACCGCCGAGCCCGTCGTCATGGCAGAGCGCTTCCCCGGAGACGAGGTGGCGGCGAACGGCTTCGGCCGCCGTTCGCCCCGCGAATAGGAGTCCTGGCTCCTGTTCCAGGCGAACATCCCGACGCCGCCAGACATACGCGTCGGGCCGACGGGGTGGTGGCTCAGCGACGGGGGAGTGCCCGTTCCCCCGTTGCCCGACGCCGTGGCGAAGCCCAGGTACTTCGTCGAGGAGGTCGAGGTCGCGCGCGCCTCCCTGACCGACGCCGAGCGCTCCCTCCCCCAGTACGCCGCCGGCAATCACGCGGCTTGGGCGGCGTACTTCCAGCGCCGTCAGCAGCAGCGCCTGGCCTCCACCAACGGCGCGCCGGTGGTCGGCGGCACGAAGAACAGCGAGGGGCGCCACCTGTGGTGGGGCGTCCCCGGCCGCACGCTGGATGGCGTGCTGGCGTACCTCGACGGCGGCAACAACCCGCCGTTGACCTATCCTGCGACGGGGGCCGCCCCGTCGCAACACCGACGCGCATGGGCGCCAAGGAGGTTCGCCTCCTCCTCGTCTTCCTCCTCTCGCTCATCTTCCCACTCCTCCGGTACTCCGGCGCTTCTCGGCGTCAAGACCGAGCCCGCGGCGGAGACGCCAATCGGTCGGCGCACTCGCGGCGTCGGCATCGTCATCAACGAGGGCGGCCGGCGCGTCTCCTCCTCGTCGGCTCCTCCGCGCTTCGTCAAGCCAAAGATGGAGCCAGGGCTGGCGCCGGTGAAGGCGGAGTTCGACGACGACGACGCGGCCCTGGAATGGGCGCGCCAGGACTCCATTGCGATGGAGAAGGCGCGCCGGGAGAAGGAGAAGGCGCGCCGGGAGAAGGAGAAGGAGCGCCAGCGCGCCGCCCTGCGCCGCTTCGAGGAGCGCCGACGCGGTCGCGGTGAAGACGGGGTCGTCGTCTTATGCGACAGCGACGACGACGACGACGACGCGCCGCCGCCAGTCCGCCATGGCGACGCCGGGCAGGGGTCCAGCAGGGACGCCCGCGTCAAGGAGGAGAAAACCGACGACGACGATGGCGGCGACGGCGGCGATGACTTCAGCCCGTTTCTTTTTTAGATTATGTTAATGTAACGAAAATGCGCGAATTTCACCGAAATTTGCCATGTTTGGCCGAAATTTAACTAGTTTTCATCATAACTTCGCCAAACGGTCCTTTTTTTTTATTTTAATACACGCCTGGGGATGGCCCTGGGCCGACGGCTGGGGACCGACTCGTCCCAGGATCATTTAGACGCCCGTGGAGGGCCAACGGCTGGAGATGCTCTTACTATCAACCTCCGCACTCCGCACCCCGCCGTCCCCGGATTCCCCAGAGGGGCGAACCAATCCTTGGTCGGATCCCGACTCCGACAGCTGGGGGGAGCAATGGCAGAGCAGTCCGAGCCAGCACCTAACCCGTCGTCCCCCACCGCCCTCAACCAGGGATTTATTTCCGTGTCCACCTTCTCCTGCGTCCGCCGCCGATTTTGTTCTACCCTTCGCCGGCTTGTCTGACGCTTCCGACGACGACATGGATAGTACGGAAGATCGACCATCGTTGGCTGCAGAGGAGAAGGACAAGCAGTCCGTTCCCTACAGCGACGCCCCGTCTCCAGTGCGCGCCGTGCTCAACCGTCCGTGGCCATCCCCTGTCCTGATCCCGCCGGACAGTCCGTCCGGCAAGTACCGCACCCTGGTGGCCACCGCCGACGACATCGGGGACCCGATCTCGCCGGAGGAGATGGCCGCGCTGGAGGACAAGGAGAGCGACGACGCAAACGCACGGTTCTACAAGGCAATGGCTCGGACCGATGTCTTTATGAGGAACTACATCCATGAACACGGCAGCCTGTACATGGATGAGAACGACGGGTGCATGTTCGACAACTCCGCCCAAGTTGAGGAAATACGGTAATCTTTATACTTATTTGTTTTTGGTCCATGTCAAACTTTATCCATGACATATCTTCTGTTCAATTTCCTTTCACTTTATATGATCATGATGTCTTACAACTTGCTGATAAATAGTGTAAAAACTGATCTTACATTTTGGGACGGAGGGAGTACTATATGGATTTTCCTTTGCAAAATTGATTCTTTTTACAAGTATGTTGGCTTTGGCATAGATCCGCAAGTTGGCGGTCTTCTCCCCTATCCGGGCTTTTACCAAGTGCACACATGCTTCTGCTTTTTGACCTCGTCGATTGGCTAGAACTCCTCGGTATGTTGAAGCTAATTCCTCCAGCTTGCCTGTACCGCAAATGGCAGTTAGAAGCTACAGGCCGTGAGCAATATTTGAAGCTTCTTCACTGGTCAGTTAGTGTGACCCGGTTGAACTGAATAATGCAGCTTATTGTCAAAATTGTTCAGCTTAATATGAAAGCTCTGCAGCAACTTAACATGAGCTCAAGAAGGGGTGGTAGCTGGAGCTCTTTTTTTTTTTTTTTTTTTTTTTTTTTGGAACGTAGACGCTAGAAGCGTCCGGCTTTAATATTAGCAATAGAAGTACCTTTAGCTCTGGATGGGGAGAGGGAGGTTTTAGTCATGTGGTGGAAGATGGGTATTTTGGGTAATATTGCGGCAATTCTGTTCCTCGCATTTCTATAGATGTTTGCTACTACACTAATGTCAAAAACGTCTTACATTATGGGACAGAGGAAGTACATTCAGCAGAGTATGTTTTCAGAAATATATCTTACATATTTGATAGCTTAATGTAATTTGTTTCTCTCATTTTAGTTGCAAGCGTGTCACAGCTGAAGAAATGGAAACCAAGATAATGAAGCGAGAGGTGACTAGGCAAGAAACTAGTTTATCAGAACTGGCTTTAGCGAGTTTCAACAAGAGGAGAAAGGTATAGCCATTTTTCTACCTTCCATTTGCTATTTGGTACTGTAGAAGCTTGTAAACTGTGTACAGTACAAGTCAGTGTTGTGTTCCATGCCAGGAAATATTAAATTTTGTTTTTGAAAGATAACTTTAAGGGAGATCCCTACAGTATAATTAAATAGGAGCCTAAGCACACATCTGGGAGGACTTGAAACCAAGTCGTGGGGATGAACATCAATTCTCCCAACCAAGTGAGCTAGACTTGCTTCCTAAAAATATTTAATTAGGATCACTTAAGGAACAGACTGAATGTTTCAAAATACTTTGGTGTAATTTATGAGTATTTAAATTAAACTGAAGGAACTTTTTGAAGATTACAGAATTTCTCTATTCCACTTCAAGCAGCCTTTAGTGGTTACTGATAATAATTCGTGTGAATCCAGCTAGAAGAATTAGCAGCCAACGTTTTATTTTCTTGTAACCTGTTTTTTTTCTTGTAACCTGTTTTGGTTGATCCATCCGTATTTTCTCGCGTGTAACTCTAAACGTACTTGTGAATGCAATTACGGCTTCCGCATTCTTGCTTCTACACATTTGGTTCTTCTAGTGTTGCTTCATTGTTCCGGATATTTGGTTCCCTGTAGGGTTGCGTTTGATTATCTTATTTAGTCTGCTGTTTGCAAGCTCAACTGTGGAATGGGTACATTTATTTATACTGAATTTTCTCTTCTCTTCTCTCTCTCTCTCTGCCCAATTTGCAGGTAAAATTTGAATTATGTGAGACATTGCTTTCCAATTCTTTCTGGCAGAACAGAGATTCGTTTGTGCACCTCAATTTCGTCGCGAAGCGCAAGGATAAGAAGACGCTCTTTTTCGCCGAGATAGAGGACTGCGGACAGGTCGGCGAAGAGAACCTGCGAGTACGCTGTTGCGTTCCCCTGGATTCGTTATGTGAAGGTAAGCCTGCGGAATCTTCAAAATATTGTCGACATTAATTGATGATGTTTGTTTGCGTTTTATTCCTAGTTTGTTCCTATATATGCTGACACTGAATGGAGTTTACCATTTGTACCTCAGGTGGTTATCATTACTACTGTGTTGATCCTCCTGGACATGGCTATAGGAAAAGTATTGACTTCACGAGGTGCTACGCCTGCACCGAGTTCTTGAAACACCCGGCCGATGGCTCGACGTACTCAGGGGGCCATGATCATCGGAAGAGGGTGTATCTATAGTTTAGAATTGTGTTTCATTTGTCAGGGGTGGAGCCTCCTCATGGAGGGCACGAGAGGATGAATCATCTGAGAAGAGGCACAAATGGCATCCAGCTTTAAAGTAAAGCCAGCCAATAATACATTTTAAAAAAATGTTCATCACATGTAAAAACTGTTTGTCCAATTTAAAAGAAATTGTGTACAACACTTAAAATATTCATATGTCTTAGAGAAATATTCATGGAAAGAGAAAAAATTGTGCGCGAAACTTTTATAAAAATGTTAATAACATATAAAATATGGTTGTGCCAATAAAAAATTTGTTCAATATATATATATATATACATATATATATAATGTATAAAAATGTTCGTGAAAATGCAAAAAAATAAATTGCGTAACTTTAAAAAAAATCATGACAGGTAATATTTTTCACTAAACCAGTAGGATCAAAAAGTTCATGAATTTGAAAAATAAAAAACGAAAAAAAAATCAAAAATCGGACAAGGCAGTATGAGGTTTCCCAAATCACCCAAAACCGAGTAGAAGGTTCCTAAAATCGGAGCTAACGGCGGCTTAGATAGAATACACCTATAGGTAAGAGCTTCGTCAGTCTTGCTATAAGCGAGATATAGCTCTTGCGGGTGAAACTGTTTGTAGACTTCTAGTTAGTTCTCACCCTAATTAAGGCACATTGGATGAATGCTCCGCCTATTGTGAATGATTTTTGGGCTGGACCAGGCTTAATTTTGTGGTGGACTGACAGAGTAGAAAATGGATATGTTGGTTGCTATTTAATATACTGATTCTTCTAAAAAAAATATCCTGATTTTTTGTTCTAAAAAAACTTAATATTTTGATTCTCTTAAAAAGTACTCATTTAGAGATTAGCTGTCGCAGTGATCTCTCTAACAATACCCGCATATAATCCTCTAATGCCATTATTGATGTTTGTGACAACTTCTCGGCGGTCTGACGCTATTATCACGTGTGGTAGTTCCAGGTCCAGGGCGAGAGAAAGAGCCTCCCGGCAAGCGAGTGCCTCGAGCATAGCTGCGTCAATTACACATGCGCACTTGATAGTTGAAGCACCCAAGTATTTTCCTGTATCATCTCTGCATATGGCGCTGTACAAGCACACATCCAAGCTCTTTCTTTTTCTTTCTCATCCACTATTTTTGGGTGATGACTTGTGGCCCTCCTGGCCCAAGTACAAAATTTAAGGAAAGAAAGGAACACAATCATCTAGGGTAAGTACTATTGATAAATCGATGACATTTGTTAATATTTTGAAGAAAAAAAGTATACTTTTCGTCCCTCAATACTTGGTGGAGTTTAGATTTGGTCCCTCAACTTCAAAACCGGACAACACGCACCCTTAACTACTGAAATCGGACAAGATCCATCCCTAGTCACGGTTTTGACCAGTTTTGGTGTTGTTTCAACCCGGTTTTGACCTTCCTGACTCAAATCCACGTACTTTTTCCAAGTTCACTTAATGTTTTCAAATTCAGGTACTTTTTTCAAATATGTGAACTTTTTTAAAGCCGTGTACTTTTTTCAAATCCGTATACTTTTTTTTAAAACGACGTACTTTTATAAAATTCAAGGAATTTTTAAAATTGACGTACTTTTTCAAATTTGGGTACATTTTTTTGGAAATAGTTCATGAATTGAAAATTTTATGCGAAATTGAAAAATGTACGCAAATTTGGATTTTTTTAATGCAAATTTGAAAATATGTGTGTATTTGAAAAAATCATTTCAACTTGAAACAAGTGCGTGAAATTCAAACAAATTTCATGAATTGAAAAAGGAACGCGGATTTGAAAAAATAAATAGTCGAACTTTAAAAAGTATGCGGATTTGAAACAAGTATACGAATTTCAAAAACAGTTTTTGGATTTGAAAAACATACTTGGATTTGATACAATTTCATGAACTTGGAAAAAAATACGCGGATATAAAAAAAGTACGCAAATTTTCTAGAAAATCGAGAATTTGATAAAAGTACGCAAATTTCAAAATAGTCCACAGATATGAAAGGGAAAAAATAATTACGCGACCATGAAAAAACTCTGTCGATTTGAAAAGAGTATGTGAAAAAGTTCACTGATATGGAAAAGTTACGTGAATTTGAGTCAGCACCGGTCAAAACCGGGGCGAGTCAGCGCCAAAACCAATCAAAACCGAGACTAGGGACGAACCTTATCCGGTTTCGGTAGCTAGGAATGCAAGTTGTCCAGTTTCAGAGTTGAGGGGTCAAATCTAACTTCATCAAGAGTTGAGGGATGAAAAGTGTAGTTTTCTCTAATATTTTTTTTCCTGCAATCACTTTTGGTGGAGCAAATTGTCATATCTTGAAGGAAATTTGCGAAGCAAGGAGTGCTATCCAATGGTGGGTCACAATCTAGTTGTTGTGTTCTCCAAAGGAAGAAACAAGATGATAAGTTGCATAAGCAAACTTCCACTAGACTTACAGCCAAGATCATCCTCGGACATAGGGATCAGTTTAGATAGCAGGCACTTGGATGTTAACCATGTTATCTGAATCTTGACTACTCCTACTTGGGGATGTTCTCTGATGCTAAAAAGTCGTCTAAGCTTCAGCAGTACGGCCCAGAAACTGTTGTGAGTGTGACTGCAATTCGCTGAAATATTTTAACAGTTCTATATTTGTCAACTTGATTCCGTAATGCTGATGCATGGTCTTACATATTCATATTGCCCTCTGTAGCCTCCGTGAAGATACTATTGTGTGGAAGCATACGACAAGCGGGCAATACACTGCAGCCTCCACCTACAAGGCCCAATTCCTTGGCTTGGTTCTCCCATGGACCAAATGGTTTGGAAAACTTGGGCGCCACCAAAGGCTAAATTCTTCGCTTGGTTGGCCATACAAGACAGAATTTGGACTGCGGATAGACTACAAAAACGTGGATGGCCAAATTATGGTCTTTGCACCCTCTGCAAGCGAGAGCAAGAAACTGGACCGCATCTTTTCTTCAAATGCCGCTTCACTATTAGACTATGGAACCTGGTCATTGCAAAATTCGGGCTTCACCATCTGGACACCTCTACGTGGCAACTTGAGAGTTCGGTCAAGGACTGGTGGACAAATAGGACCGACGCCGGAGTCCTCATTAGGAAGGCCATGGCCTCTCTAATCATGCTCGTGCCATGGACCATTTGGAACGAGCGGAATGCCCGCGTTTTCAGGAACAAGAGTGCTCCACCACCAATACTGTTAAACAACATCTTCTGCGAGGCAAACCTTTGGATCACTGTCGGAGCAAAAAAATTAGGGAACATTATCTTGCATGAGTAATCCCTCATGCCGTGTAAAAGTGTCACCATGTAACAAACTCTATTCTCTTCTTATTTAATAGATGAGGCAAATCTTTTGCCTCCGTTTCGAAAAAAAATATTGCCCTCTGTAGTGCGGAGTGAACTGCTCCTGCCGCCTGTCTCTACCAAGTTGGCGTCCGGAACAATTTTTGGACGCAAGAGTTGGCTTCTTACACATACAAAACAGATTGGGAAAAGAAAAAGGGAACTAGAAACATTAGTACTCCTACTATGTTTTGACTGCGTTTAGTTTATCCCAACGAAAGCAACCTGGCTAGTGTCGTTTATGAACTTGAATTAATTAGTTCGATGTACATGTTAGGTGAGAGCACTGATTGCGTCAGAATGTGTTCGACTCGCATGAAAAGTCAGTGGAATTGTTGTTCAAGTTTCTCGATGTAATTTTTATTTTTATTTTTATTTGAATCAAGGGAAAAGACTTGTCATTTTCATTGATAAGATAATTACCCGGTTAATTAATGGAAAATATACAACCCAACCCATATGATATGGGCATCAACGGCCAACCTGGCCACCGACATGGAACACAGAGGTGCAAAGAAGAAAGACATCCGCCGAAGAGTCGCAAGCTATCTAAATTGATCCCTTTTGTCGAAAATATCCGGATCTCTTATAAAAGTTCATCACAAGCGCGTGCTATCTAAATTGATCCCTTTTGTCGGAAAAAGAAAAATATCAATTGATCCCTATGTCCAAGGATGATCTTGGCTGTAAGTCTAGTGAAAGTTTGCTTGTGCAACTTATCATCGTGTACTTCCTTTGGAGAACACAACAACTAGATTGTGCCCCATCATTGAATAGCACTCCTTGCTTCGCAAATTCCCTTCAAGATATGACAATTTGCTCCACTAAAAGTGATTAAAAATATTAACAAATGTCATTGATTGATATATGGTACTTACCCTAGATGAATTATGCGTGCTCAATTGTGTTCCAAACATAATAAAAATCTGGATGCTTTTACCTTTGAGTGATCTAAACGATCATATACTCCCACTGTCTCAAAATAAGTGACTCAACTTTTATAAGAGATCTGGATTGGGACGGAGGGAGTATTTGTTTACAGAGGGAGTAATTCTGATGAACTTTTATAAAAGATCCGGATTATTTTTTTCAAAAAGAAAGAACTGTTGATTTTTATTACGGTAGAAATGTTGTAAATGCCTGTTGGGTTAATCAGCTAAAAAAACTAGCAAATAGTATATGTAGTTGTTCAAAAGGAAGTATTCAATTTCAAATTTCTTGCACTTTTCTGGGTTTTTTTTGGGGGGCGCGGTAAGCACTTTCTTGTTTCTCACACTGTCAAGGTCAACTTTTTTTGTGAGGGAAGCTAAACTGCTTTTGGATAAGTTTGGAAGAAGCATATCGAAAAAACTGATAAGAAAGCAACAGGGGACAATTTTATCTTTATTTTTGTGCTTGGGATAAAAAAAGGTGGAAGATGGGTACAGGGTGTGATAACTCCATTGACATAAGTCAGAAAACACATTGTGCCGTCTCTTGCTCTCTTTTTATTATTTCTGCGGGGTATGCCGTCTCTTGCTAACGACGTTGCCTTCACTTTGACTGTATCAGATGTATTTTGTGGCATAAACATATTTTTTTTTGCGGGGATTGTGGAATAAACACATTGACAGTTCATAGTTAATTTACTTCCTTCAATCCAAAATAATTGTGGCAGCTCTTACTACAATTGACTTATGCTGTAGCATGTTTTTTTTAGAAATGAAGGAAGACCCCCGACCTCTGTATCTGGACGATGCATGCAACCATTTTATTAATTATACACACAAGACCTTACAAAGTAATACAATAGTAAGACTAAAGTCATCGTCTAGGCAAACATCTGCCGCTACTCCTATCCAATTGATGAAGGGATACTGATAGTTCGGGCCTAAAACCAAACAGACCTCGCAGCAAAATCTACCATATAAGACTTGAGGTCCCATTCAGGACGTTTGCCAGGTATGGGGCACCCACCGGTCCAGCGCACTCCTCAACCAAGATGCCTGTCGGGTATGAGGCCACCGCAGCCACCTGCCACCAATCCATCTTCTGAACTGTACTGCTGCATCTACATTGCCCAGTCTAGCAGTCGTCGACGCCACCACGACGCCAGACCGCATCACCCTCATGCGCGAGTCCATCTCCGCGCATCGGACGCCGAGTCTCCGCAGCGCCATGCCTCCGAGATCCGCCGCCATCAATGATTGAGATGAAGTAACGCTCCACCAAAGAATCTATCCTCTGGTCCCTCGATCACGTGTGTACCTCCAAGAAAGACGTCCCAAGGGGGAACGACACCAGAGTGTCACCGTCATCCGATCATCCGATCTAGGGTTTCCCTTGGAGGTAGCAGAGAGTGGCCTTGAAATTCTCCACGGCGATGCCTTCAAGAAGGAAACGATGCAGATAGCGCCGCCACCGCTGGCCTTGGCAGTATCCGAAAGCAAGTTTTCACCCAGATCTGTTCGAAAGAATCCAACTCCCGTGCACGGCCGCCGCCACCACCAGGCTGAGCACACGCCGCCGTCGGCTCCACGATCGAAATCGCGCCTCACCGGCGGAGCCTGGCCACCAAATGCACCACCGCCGCCATCCCGCAGGGCCACCAGCCACTCCCATCTCCAAAGCCTCCATCCCCGATCCAATCCGGGAGAACCCAGATCCCCCGCCAGAAGGCAGCGCCCATGCCAGGGCCGCCGCACCACCGGAGGGATGCCACGCCGTCGAGCTAGCAGGGCGTCAGGGGAAGGCGCTGAGGACGGAATTGACCTGCTGCCCTACGGACCTGTTAAGTGCATGTTTGTTATAGTTTTGAGTACATTTTATTTTTATATAAAAAATGTTATACTCGTGTGTTGTCGTCTACCACAGGCGACCGCATAAGTCCTCCCGTTCACAGTTACCGCAGCATACAGGTTTCGATAAGAACGTAGCCATGTAATGTCATCCTCATACCGATGGGCGCTGGACAGGGCAGATTAATTAGTGCGTAACAAGATTCCATCTTACTTCCGTTGCAAGTGAGTACGTGTCGAGATCGGGCCAGCAGAGTCGATGACGTGCAAGAAACTCTCACTCACCCCGCACTCCTCCGTCCGTCCAAGCTAATAAAGGACGCCGCCGACCATCTGTCCTCCTCCTCTTCTTCTCAAAGTATCATATATTTACGTATACGTATTATAATTGATTTCGATGCATATTATTGTAGAGTAACATTTTTTTTATCTCAGACATGCACTCTTTTAGAGGAGTGTAGACGAGGCCATTTTGCAAAAAGGAATCTGCCTATAAGTGAAGTCATCTATTTTGAAACGGAGGGAGTAATCGTTAGTACGTTAACTGTCATGCGACAGCCCCCAAAATGTTGAAACCACCCGCATTTTATTTCCAACATTTCTTTAAGAGGAAATGGCGGCTTTATTAATCAAGTAACAATATTACGCGTAGTTCCCCGGATACAATCCTAAATAGAACGGAAAATACTAGGACTAACAGAGTACATAGCTGATTTAGCTATAAATCAAAAGAAATTGCTTTTGGAGGCCGAGCTCCATGAAGACCTTCAAATGCCAAATTCAAAATTCGTGAAAATTCATATAGAGATAGATAAAGGCATATGCATTAGTGTGTAAATTTTTAGGACGAGATACGTTGAGATGAGGGCCGTGCAAAAAAGACAAATCTGGGGCTTTTTAACGCATGATATTATTCATCTTTTCAGATCATGAATTTGTCTTTTTTGTACATGTCACATTTCAACGTTTTCGTCCTAGAATTTTACACACATACGTCTCACGTCCTTGTTTACTTGTACAATTTCTTTTCGGATTTTTTTAAAACCAAAATTTTTGAATTTTGAATTTTTCGAAGAAAAAAACTCTTCCATGAAGGCCGAGAGCCAAAACGCCATTCTCATAAACCAGCCGCTACATTGTTACGCTGACGAACGTGCTTGAGCATTACGGAGGCAAAGCCAGCAATGAGCAGCTTAATATTAGCCACCACTAAGCCAATTGAAGATTCGAGTTAAGCTTCTACACCACCAAGGAGAGGCAATAGAAGGTGAAGATAGCATTTGAAATGTGTTCGTCCCGTCCCGTGAGGGCAAAAGCCTCGCCATCTCAGGATCCAAAACAACATTAATTGGCTCGCTGCATGCTACGATAAAGCGTCCCTCAAAATCCGTGCCAACCACACCGACCTTCCAAAATTAGAAAAAAAAATTGCAGCATCAAAGTTTGGATGGCAGTCATGTAATAGGATAGGAGTTTAGGTCCTGTTTACATTAATGCCTCCGATTGTGGTGACCTCTTTTTATTTTAGCTCAGTTTGAGCACTTTGTAATTTCGATACCCAGACTTGGAGACTTTGATGTTTTGTGTTGTTTATTAATAATATGGCCGTATGCATCTTTTTGATGCAGAGGCCGGAGAATGACCCCTTTTCCAAAAAAAAAAATCAAAGTTAAAACAACAATACCTGCCAGCAGCGGCGACCAAGCTATAGAGGACACATTCGTAACACGCCTGTGAGCAGCGGCTGGGTGATATAGATGCTACAAATTCAAGTGCACATACGCCTTGATCTTCTCAGTTATATGCCGGGGATGTGTGGCTTCGGAGTTGTTCCTGACATAGTTTCGAGCCTCTCGGATGTGCCAAAAGGTCACCGCTAAAACTTTGCGACCATGAACCGAAGAACGAGCTAGGAAATCAAACAACCACAATTTAGGGGAGAAGAAATCATAGCGCCTGAGGCTAATACCATGAGTATCTTTGATTGCATCCCAAACATCTCTAGCATATGGGCTAAACAGGAGAGCATGATCAACTGATTCAATTCAAGTCGAGCACAAAAGCAACATTGCTCAGATGTAGGTACCCGGCAACGTAAAAAATGAGCTCCACTTGATAAACAATCATGAGCAAAACGCCACAAGACAATCTTCATTCTATCAGGAAACCTTGACCGCCCATATGTTTCCATTGCTTCTCTTGGGTATCTAGGTCCAAACACTGGTCCCACTCATTCTTATTATGAACCAACAAAAAACGGCTAGTGCAAGCCATATTGTACGCCGACCGGACTAAATAGTCGTCAAACATCATTTGCGGCCACCTAACATAATCCTCGCCATGATGGCTGGTGGGAATTCTCAAAATTTCAAAGGCAACCTCATCACTGAAGAAAGCAATGCACCTTAGCATCTGCAGGAATAGGATAATTTTTTTGAAGAGCAACCGGTGGAATAGATGGGATCCAATGGTCAAAAAGAATATGAACTTATTTGCCATCACCAAACCCCCGTTGCACACCATTATGGCCTTGCACACCATGTTTGAGCAGCTCGCGGCCAACAAGGATGCTGCACCATGTAGCAGAAGCAGATCTTCGAGCTTGGGCATTCCAAAAGCCGGTGTTAGGGAAATATCGCCCCTTAAGCACACGAGCACATAATAAAGACAACTCAGTGAGCAAACACCATCCCAGTTTGCCTAACATAGCGATGTTGAAAATGCTCTTATGCGAAAACCCATTCACCGAGATTTTTGAGAGTCGAAAGCCAACTCCAAGATCTCCAAAGGAGTTTCTTTTTACCATCTTCTCTGCCCACAATTCGTCAGAAATAATCTGCCTAAATTTCTCATAAGTCCGCTTGGGAAGCTAGAAAAAACTCATGATGTAGGTCGGGATCGCATGTATGATAGATTTTAGCAGTGTTTCTTTTCTAGTGCGAGAGACAAGCCGGTTAGACCATCCATGAATACACCGCAAAGCCCGATCAGGCAGGAATTTTCAACATGCTAGTTGGAGACTTACCCACCTCCGTAGGCATCCCTACATAAGTATCATTGAAGGCTTCATTAGAAATCCCCAACCTAGACTTCACTCTCTATTTAACACTTTCCGGACAACTATGGGCAAAAACCAAAGAAGACTTGTCCTTATCAATCCACTGACCAGAACTAGAACAATAGAGGTCCAGAGTAGATTCCAATGCATCCATACTACGCATATCGCTTCTTGCAAATAAAATGCAGTCATCGGCGAACAGGAGATGTGTGATGGGTATAAGAAACAGGTAGGGGCTGATCGGATCACCCTGACGGATACCTCTCGACGGCACAACAGGTTCAATGAGCTCTCCATTGACCCCGACAGCATAATGAACATTGGTAACACATCACATTACTGAGTTGATCCATGCGGGCGCAAAACCAAATTTTGACATGCAACCATAAAGATAATTTCACTCAACACGATCATATGCTTTCATCATATCTATCTTCATGGCAAATAAGGGTAGCTTAGCCTGTTGTTTTCTGATAGTATGTAGAGACTCGTGACCATTGCCTATTGAAAAGGCATGTAGCCCCTAACTATGGTTTTGGTAATTAATAACAATATCTATGGACTAATGTTTTCATTGAGATATATTTGAAGCGATTGTCCATAGATGGTGCATCAATGATATTGGATGGATTCAAGGATGAAGTCCATATAGATGAAGATATTTGCCCTAAGCTTTGATATTAACTGAGAATTCCTATGGAGCATCAAGTGCATTGAACCTTATATGAAGATATGTTCCATAGTGATTCTTGAAGCATTGGGTTGTTTTGTGAAGAATGCCATCGAAACATCTAAAGAAGCCCTTATGGTATCCCTATCTAGATACTCCGCGCGCACGGGCCTCCTGACCCCCGTGCGCACGGGGTCGAGTGTTAACTCTCTGGATGCGCACGGGGTCCTTGACCCCCGTGCACACGGGGCCTAGGTTTTGGCTCTCAAGGTCCCATATCCAGTGAGGTTTGAAGTTGGTCTTTGGGGATTTCTATTGAAGCCATTAAGATTGATTTTAATGTCTAACAAAATATGTTCAAGGTGGAGTTCGTTAGAGGATCTCAAAGACTGACATATTTGGGCTTTTAAGGATCAAGGGTTGGAGAGAATAATTAAAGAGAAGAATTCAAGTTATGGTTTCAAGACAAGATCATGGTGATCTCAAATGTTGGGTTTAGGTTGATCAAATCTTGAAGCAAGCAACTAGAGCAAAGACTTCATTGTGCCTCTCAAGAGATTATGATGGAGTTTTAGGAGAGCATGTGGTGACCAAGATGATATTCATAGTGGAACTTGATATGGTCATGGAAGACTCTTTGGTGATATAGTCTTGAAGCAATGAAGGGAAATGAAGAGGCTTTCAAGAAACCAAGATGAGGCATGAAGTAAAGATGTCGGTTGACCAAGATGAAGCTCAAAGATTATCTAAATGGTCAACTCACAAAGTGCAATCTTTATACCACGTGAGATCAAGTGATCTAGTGGTATGGTAAGTAATTGTGAATTGTTCTTTGTTACCTAACCCATAATATGTGTTTGTTATGTCTATGTGGGTTAGGTGTTTCTCAAGGGCTTGCATCAAAAGGAAAGATTTCAAGTAGCCTATGTGTGGATGCCATCAAGTGGTGATGGTAATCGGGTTCGAGGAGTCCAAGTGCAAGATGAGAAGACAGAGGTTTATGCTTTGAAGCTTGTGGTCCACATCATGATAATGTACATGTGAAGATTGGCTTAAGTTAAGGCTTCCCTCATTACAATATGAGGAAGCATTTCGAGTATCTTCACCAAGTGAGTGTGGACAAGAAAAGGAATCCACCTTGAGGCAAGCATCAAAGTCATCATCAAGCTCAAGTGGAATGTGCAAGGAAAAGGTATAACTTAGCTAGGTTTTCCTAGTTTTGTCGGTCTCATGGTTCTTTGTGGGAGACCGGATTATAGGGTTGATAGCCGTACTATCAAGAGGGACTTTCGGGCTTGTAGCTTGATCACGTCGCATAAAGAGAGCTCAAACCTTTGCATAGTTTGCATCATTCTTTCTTCTTGATATTGGGTGATTATCTATGTGAGGACCTTGGGCTTTTCCATAGCTTTAAAACAAGCCCAAGATTATCGAATTCGGAGTTCGTATGCCAAAGTTGTGCATGATTTAGTGGGCTGCTGCACGCTGTCCTGGGTACCCCATGGGCATGC
>LR738709.1:82782243-82871199 GCA_902687465.1 Secale cereale
CCCCCCCCCCCCCCCGTGCCCACGGGCGTGTAACATGCTCACGGGACCCAAGGGCACGGGCTCTCACCCCCCGCGGGCACGGGGTGCCCAGGAAGTGTCCGTTGGATCCCCAACAGCTAGTTTTGGAAGTTGGTTGCCTAGTTTTGGAAGTTGGCTATAAAAGAGCCCTTCCTCCCCACCGTTTTGGGGGTTGTTCATACAGTTTTAAACATCATTTTGAGCATCATACCACCTCTACCAAAACCCTATCTTCTCTCTATGCGAAGGGTTTTTTTTTGATGGATCTTGGAGTCATTTGTTGATTATATCCATTGCATCCCCTCTCCTCAATCTCCTACTTTCGAGAGTGCATCTTATGAGATTGAGAGAGCGAGTTGAGCATTTGTTGCTTAACCTTGCAATAAATTTGTTGCATTGGTTTGAGCTCCCCGCATCGATTTGTTCGAGTGCGAACCCGTGAGTTTATTACTCTTGGAGGCTTCCGCCTCCTAGACAGTTTGGTGATATATTGAGAAGTTCGTGAAGAGGCCTAGGTGGCAAAGGTTCCTTCGGAAGCTTCCTTTTGTGGTGTGCTCTGAGGAAGGGTGTGAGGTGGCCTAGGTGGTCAAGTTCCTCCAGGAGCTTCTATGTTTGTGGTGTGCTCCAGAGAAGATTGTAAAGGTGTGGTGGTTGCCTTCAAGACCAACCCCGAGTGAATCGAGGCTCATTCATTAGGGGTGGCTCGAAAGGGAGAATACTGCGAGTCACTTGGCGAAGCCACAGAGCTTTGGCTTCGGCACCTCTCTGACGAAGATTAGCACTCTCATGAGTGTGAACTTTGGGATAAATCCATGTCACCGACTCACTTGTGGTTATCTCATACCCATACCCTTTACTTCCTGCATTTCATACTTGCTCATATTGATATATCTTGTGCTAGTTGAATTGCTTGGTGGTTCCTACATTTCCATATCTTGTGATATAGTTTGTGCTTGCTAGTTTCCTCAAGTGCCTATCTTGTTTACCATAGGTTGTTTGTGCACTTAGTTGAGCCTAGCATATTTAGGATTTGTGCTTGAAAAGTATCAATTTAGTTTAATTCCGCATTATGATAAAGCCAAATCCGTAATAGTTTTAAAACGTCTATTCGCCCCCCCTCTAGTCGTCATCTAGATCCTTTCAATTGATATCAGAGCTATGGTCTCTCCGTGGTAGGCTTCACCACCTAGAGAGTAATTATGTCGACTAGTGGTATAGTGCACGATGACACTTATTGTTTTTGTGGCACAAACTATCACTTATGGAAAATTCGCATGATTTGTCATTTCCGGACCATGTGTACAAATTTTGTGTGAATTGTTCTTGTAGGATCTTTGATAACCGTCAACCGTAAGGGATCGAGATAGTCTTCGCGGGTAAGAATAACCCAATTTATTGATTCGACACACGGGGAGCCAAAGAGTATTTATAAGCTTTGACAGTTGAGTTGTCAATTCAACCGCACCTGAAATATACTTACTTGCAACAAAAGATAAGTGGTAACGGTGATATGGTAGTGACGGTGGTGATAGTAAAAGTAAACAGCGAAAGTAAATAGCAAAAGTAGCAACTAGTAACCAGCAGGATTTAAAATACTGTAGGCTAGGGAGATGGATGGTTGGGCGCTGCATGGATGAGATATATCATATTCTAACTTGGGGCAAGGCACACGGAAAAGTAATGATCATCTAGGCAAATATCAAACATTAGGCATGTATCCCGTAGGTAGTTGTACGTGCTTGCAATAAGGACTTGCACAACATCTTTTGTCCTACCATCCCGCTACGAACGGGGCCAAAAGGAACTTATGGAGATTAAGGTGCTCCTGTCAAAGAGCACCGGAACAAAGCAATAAACTCAATGGATACATGTAATCCTCAAACTACGGACCATCCCCTTTGGTGTCCCAAGCTGTCACTTTTGGGATCGCCGGTTCCGAACCGTAATAGGTGCAAACAACTCATAGATAGGATCAAGAACACAAATATATTCATGCAAACACATATGGTTCAGATCTGAAATCATGGCACTCGGGCCCTAAGTGACAAGCATTAAGAATAACTAGTTGAAGCAAAGATGATAAACACCATAGTAGATGATAGGCAACATGCCCCCAACGATCTGACAAACTATTACATGATCTAACTCATCCAATCCCTACCACCCCCTTTGCCTACAGCAGGGGATTACTCACACATGAAAGGAGAAGTCATGGAGGGAGGATGGAGTGGTGATGATGATGACGATGGCGACGATCTCCCCTCTCCGGAGGCCAAATCAGCCTCCAGATTAGCCCTCCCGAAGAAGAACAGAGGGTGGCGGCGGCTCCGCGACGAAAACTGGGAAAAGAACTTCTGATCTGGGATTTCTCCGTCACGAGCTAAAATACAGGTCAAAGTAGGGCACCAGGGGAGGTGGGGCCCACCCAGACGGCCTCTCGGCACGACCAGGGGGTGGGCCGCGCCACCAGGGCGCCTGGAGCCCCCCTGGCCCTCCTCTGGCCCCTCTTCTGGCACCAGGTTCCTTCGGGTGCGTGGATTTTCTGTGATTTTTCGTGGAATTTTCTGAGATACCTAAAAATCAGTTTTCCTGCGCACAATAAAACCATACAGGCAGCTCTGCTAAAAACAGCGTCAGTCCGGGTTAGTTTAGTTCAAATCATGCAAGAATGAGGTCAAAACAATATCAAAAGTGTTTGGAAAAGTAGATACGTTTGAGACGTATCAACTCCCCCAAGCTTAGCATATTGCTTGTCCTCAAGCAATTCAGTTCAACGAACTGGACGCGACAAAGAAAACTTTGACAAACTCTTTTGCTTCATTAGATGTATATAAGCCTGTACTACGAAAAGAGTCTAGCAAGTATTGAAACAATGCTATGAGGACAATGCACGGAGCAATCCTTCTTTCAAGTGACCAATCACAAATACCTAAAAGTAAATAATATACTACTGAAAATCAAGACAAGATTACATTGCACATAGTTTGAGCATATTAGGGTGGTATCTCGCTAGCCTCCATGAGTGAAGCAAAACATAAATGCAGAAACTCCTCCAGAGTTTTAAAGGAGACTAGAACTAAGAATTTCAGAATAAATAATATCACAAGCATGCAGAAGACAATGTAATACTTTGGGACAATGCACATTACACTCAGAATGACAATTATGCTCTCCTAGTTGGTGCTTTGAAGAAAGAAGGTGGAGACTCTCGAACCGTGGAATTTGATGGCGAGGTTGAAAACCCGTGTGTCGGAAACAAAAACTAAACATGTACCAGAGCTCTTGGTTTTAAAAACAGAGGAAAGAATGTTTTTGAGAGGTGCATATTTCGTCAACGAATGCTAGCAGATAACTCAATCACTTCTTGAGCTGGACAAGTTTCGAGGAACGGCTCCCGCATGAGGACGATCACATCCTCTTAATCTCCTTTGTTTATCACTGCCAAAGTTTTCTGATTTCTCATGAACAAAGCGTGAAGGAGGGTTTGTTTGTTGTATAATTTTTAGTGAGCCGGGCGCACTCTATGCCAGTTCCTTCTCGTATTATGGGTTTGCAGATTAGACATGCAATCCCGGGGTGAAACTTGTCCAACTTAAAAAGATCATGAATTAACTACTACTTCCTCATGAGCTAAAACAGAGGCACAAAAAGAGAAATGATTTTGATTAATTTCGAGATGGTACACGAAAGTCTTCGTTAGGAATGGCAGGTAAATACCATGTATAGGAAGGTATGGTGGACTCATATGGCATAACTGGTTTTAAGGATTTTGGATGCACAAGCAGTCAGTCCGCTTAGTACAGGTGGAGGTTAGCAAAAGACTGGGAAGCGACCAACTAGAGAGCAATAACGGTCATAATCATGCAGAGCGACAAAGCAACATTGAATCGGGCATGGAAGTGATATAACTATTCTAAAACTCAAAGATCATCAAGGCAGAGCAGACTTTTTAGTCTTAAACATGTGTAAACATGTGCCAAGTCAATCCAAAAATTCTCCAAAGGGAAATACCACCTTAGTATACCGAACTATGAACAGTGCAATGCATGTAAATCATTTCAATAACACATTATATACTCTAGCTATTCGAGACTAGCCACAAGGAAAGCATGAACCACTGGAAGAGCATTGTAAACATAGCACTATGTCGCTACAAGCTGGTCTCTAGATCATAAGTACATGCATATGTACAAAAGTAGAAACAAGAAGAGTTCATACCGGTCTTCCTTGTTGCTTCCCTTCAGTCGATCTTCGTCATTACTGCCTCGTCACTTGCACGATCGAACGTAGGAAATATAATTAAATGCCATCACGGACTCGAGCTGAACTATGAAAACAAAGCAAACTAAAGAGAAAAAGGAAATCTTTTTGGATTATTTCAAAGGTTGAACGAAAGCAAAAGAAAGAGAAAATCTTTTTGTTGTTTTTGCAAAGAGAGAAATAAAGAAGAACAAACTTCGAAAAGATCAAAGCGAATAAAACGGATAATACAATGGAAAAGTGAGAGGGGCACGTACTCCCCCAAGCTTAGGCTTTTGGCCTAAGTTGGTAGCAGCTACTGCCCCCAGGAGCCTCCTGCTCCGGGGGAACAGTGGTGAGTCCAAGGGTCGTAGAAGGATGCTGGCGCGTACACCGAACTCCTCGGAGTCTCCCACGAGGAAGGGTCCGTACGCCAAGCAGAGGAAGACCCTTCACCAAACTCGGTGGCGGTTTCCTCCTGAAAAGGTGGTAACTCACCGTGCTCCTCCTCGTCGGGCACAACCCCCTCCATGGGGTTATGAAACTGATGCTGGGCCATGAACTCATCGAACTGGATAACATCAAAGGACCATCCGTTCCTGCGAGAAAAATCAAAAAATAGAGGTGCAGGTAGACGGATCTCGCGTTCTGCGGTAGTTCCGAAACGCAAGATATAAACAAGATTATCAAGCTCAGAAGTCATGGTAACAAACTTATGCCTTTTCATAGCAGCAAGATCAAAGCTTAAATAAGTAAAAGGATTATCATCAGGGTGTGGGGTGCCTCCAAGATGTTCTAAGATAAGTGTGGCATAAACGCCACCATATAAGTCTCCCTTGTTACCGTTCATAGCAAGGCGTCGAGCAATTAAGGCACCCAGATTATAATCAGACCTCCCTGAGAGGGCGGCTGCCAGGATAGCAATATCCGGCGCAGAAGTGTTGCTCGTGTTGTCACGAGCTAACACTCCTCTAGCAACATAATATGCAAAATACCTGAGGTGAGGGAATAAGATGTTGGAGATCTTTGACCGATGAATATCCCTCGTACCCATGCTGCAGAGAGAGTTGAAGACGGTTTTCAGCTCGGAGGGCTGAGAGGTCATCCTAGCCATCCTCCCAACGTTTGGCACACCTATTATTTCACAAAACTTTCCCAAAGGCATGGTGATAAGATCATTGTAAATTTTAAACTCAATAGCACCTGAATCAGGATTATATCTAAAACTGTTAATGAAACTGGAGGTGAGTTTTTGATACTGAGTAACATGGCACGTGACGAGCCGTGTCAGACCTGCATTAGCACAAAGATTATAAAACTCATCCTTGATTCCCGCAGCTTCAAGGAATTCATCACATGGAAACGTCATAGCCCGTGCTGGACTTGTGTCTTCCAACAACTCTAGGGGCACATGATCTTCATTATAGCTCACCCTAGCAGTCGAGGGTGAAGCTGCGGCTCTAGTAACTCGATCGGAGTGCGTGGGCCTCCTCTTCTCAAGCCACCCCTTTGCCCTTCCTAACAAACTCATTTCTGGAGGGGGGGCCTTGTGGGCCCTAGGCGCCCTGTGGGCGCGGCCAGGGGGCAGGCCGCGCCAGCTGGCCGCCTGGGCCACTGGTGGGTCCCCTTGGCTGGCCCCAGGTACCTCTGGGTCACTCCCGGCATGGAAATTTTTATTTTTCTTTTTCTGGATTTTTTCTGAAAACTTCACTGTTGAAATTTTTTCAAAGTTCAAAAAGCTGCAAGACTTTCTGAAAACTTAAAGCAGTGATTAGTATTGTGAAGCTTCAAAACATAAACACTTGGTACAGCAAAGAGAACAAAAACTAAAACAAATGAAAACATAACAAGCTCAACTTTTTATCTATATAAAACATGTTTACTAGTAAGGTTGATCAAGTCTTACCAACAAACAGGCGATATATAGAGCAAAAAGTCTCACCTCTTACGAAGTAATCACTGAACCTTTACTTTGATGGACATTGTCCCCACCATAATAGTTTTGTATTTGTGATGCACATGTAGTAGACAGTCCCATTCTCCAATCTTCACGGTCTTGATATTTTTCTATAGAGTTGAGGCCATGTCTCCTGTCGGTCTTCTTTGGGAAATACACCGTGTGTTCTTTATCATTCATATTGAAGGTAACCTTCCCTTTATTGCAATCAATAATAGCACCTGCGGTGTTAAGAAAAGGTCTACCAAGAATAATGGACATGCTCCCATCCTCGGGCATGTCAAGCACAACAAAATCAGTAAGAATCAAACAATTAGCAACTTCTACTGGAACATCCTCACAAATACCTATCGGAACGGCGGTTGACTTGTCAGCCATCTGAAGAGAGATATCTGTAGGAATTGGTTTCTCTAAACAAAGCCTCTTGTAAAGAGAGAGAGGCATAACACTCACTCCTGCTCCAAGGTCACATAAAGCAGTTTTGACATAATTATTCTTTATGGAGCAAGGAATGGTGGGTATACCTGGATCACCGAGCTTCTCAGGAATCTTGCCACTGAAAGAGTAGTTAGCAAGCATAGTAGATATTGCTTCATTAGGAACTTTTCTTTTATTAGTGACAATATCTTTCATATATTTTGAATAAGGAGGTAACTTAATAGCATCAGTCAAAGGGATTTGAAGAAAAAGAGGTTTAATCCACTCACAAAACTTATTGTAATGCTCTTCTTCTTTAGATTTGAGAGACTTACCTGGAAAGGGCATGGGTTTCTGTACCCATGGTTCTCTTTCCTTCCCATGTCTTCTTGCGACGAAGTCTTCTCTAGTGTACCTCTTACGTTTGTCAGGTGCTTCTTCTTCTCGAACTTCAGGCGGATCATTCTTCTCATTATCCTTACCTTCAGGTTGAGCACCGTCTTCAGTCTTAGCATCGGAGATAGATACACTGTTGGGATCAACAGCTGGCTCTTTATCTGTAATAGGATCATTGGAATTGTCAGTCTCCTTATGTTTCTTCTTCTTCTTTTTTGGAGAGCCAACAATTTCTCCTTCCTGCATTTGAGAATCTTGCTCGATTCTCCTCGGATGCCCCTCTGGATAGAGAGGATCTTGAGTGCTAGTTCCTCCTCGGGTCTTAATCCCGAAGGCCTGCAAATCATCTTGTTTGGCATTGTTAGCAAGCAAATCTTTTTGCACATTAGAAATTTGTTCAAGCTGAGTTTGAACCATATGAAAATGCTTCACAAGACATTGAACATCATTAACTGTTCTACCTAGGACATCAAGCAAACTTTTGATAGCAAGGGAATTATCATGCAATTGACTTTGTATCCTCTCATTAAAATGATTTTGTTTCATAATAAAATTATCAAACTCATCTAAACATTGATCAGGAGGCTTACCATGAGGGATGTCACTTGCGTTGAAATCTAAAAGAGAGTGTACCTCTACCATAGGAGGGTGAGTGGTAGGCTCACACAGCTTCTCAATAGGGGGTAGATTCTTCACGTCTTCAGCTTTAATACCCTTCTCTTTAATAGACTTCTTTGCTTCTCGCATATCTTCGGGGCTTAGAACAAACATGCCCCTCTTCTTTGGTGGTGGAGGTGGTTCAGGGACGGACCAATCTTCATGGTTTTTGGCAATCCTGCCCATCAAATCCTCTGCATCGTCCGATGTTCTTTTCCTGAAAACACAACCAGCACAACTGTCCAAATAGGATCTGGATTCATCAGTTAGACCAACATAAAATATATCGATTAATTCGTTCTTAGGGACTTCATGTCCTGGTCTAGCCCGAATCAGACCGCAGTACCTCCCCCAAGCTTTAGGGAGGTGCTCATCCTGCAACCGTTTAAAGTTATAAATTCTTTGTAAAGCAGCATGTTGCATGTGAGCAGGAAAGTACTTATCAACAAAAGAGTAAGCTAAGTCTTGAGGACTCTTAATGGAACCGCATGGGAGTGAATCATACCATGTTTTAGCACCTTCCTTCAAGGAGAAAGGAAGAAGCTTGGTCACATAAAAGTATCGTATCTTCTCATCCGTGGTAAACAAGCCACCCAACTCACCGAGTTTAGTCAGGTGTGCAATAGCATCATCATTTTCTCTGCCATAAAAGGGGTCAGCTTCAACCATAGGTATAAGTGAAAGATCAACAGAGAAATTATAATCAGGATCATCAATGCATATAGGAGATGTAGCAAATTCAGGATCAGGAACGGTTTTGTTCTTGAAAGAGTGTTTTTCAAACAGCTTCTTAATAACTTCAGGGTCAGAGCCGGCAAACTCTGTCAGTTCCCTGCATAAATCTTCATCAAGCATATAGTAATCATCATCAAGGAGTCTCTCCTTGAGTTTACTCAAATCAGGATAATCGTAAGTTCCACCAATAGGGTAGCGAGTAACAGGAATTTCAATTCCAGACTTTTTTGCAGCAGCAGCGATCTGTTTCTCAAGAGCATAACCAAGTGAACTAATATCATTAAGAGTAGTAGAAGCATCATCAAGAGTATCGGACATAGTAACAGATTCAGTAGGAGCATCATGTGGTGGCGGTGAGGCAAACTTACTCATAACAGAAGGTGAATCAAGTGTAGCACTAGTGTTCAGAACAATACCTCTTCTTGTAGTGGATAGTAAGATCAGAACCTTGGGGTCTCCTTTCTTACCCATAGCGGATGAAGTGCAGCAGGTAGGATACTTCAAGTAGACTTGTAAATATTGCTATGCTCCCCGGCAACGGCGCCAGAAAACGGTACTTGATAACCCTCAACCGTAAGGGATCGAGATAGTCTTCGCGGGTAAGAATAACCCAATTTATTGATTCGACACACGGGGAGCCAAAGAGTATTTATAAGCTTTGACAGTTGAGTTGTCAATTCAACCGCACCTGAAATATACTTACTTGCAACAAAAGATAAGTGGTAACGGTGATATGGTAGTGACGGTGGTGATAGTAAAAGTAAACAGCGAAAGTAAATAGCAAAAGTAGCAACTAGTAACCAACAGGATTTAAAACACTGTAGGCTAGGGAGATGGATGGTTGGGCGCTGCATGGATGAGATATATCATGATTCTAACTTGGGGCAAGGCACACGGAAAAATAATGATCATCTAGGCAAATATCAAACATTAGGCATGTATCCCGTAGGTAGTTGTACGTGCTTGCAATAAGAACTTGCACAACATCTTTTGTCCTACCATCCCGCTACGAACGGGGCCAAAAGGAACTTATGGAGATTAAGGTGCTCCTGTCAAAGAGCACCGGAACAAAGCAATAAACTCAATGGATACATGTAATCCTCAAACTACGGACCATCCCCTTTGGTGTCCCAAGCTGTCACTTTTGGGATCGCTGGTTCCGAACCGTAATAGGTGCAAACAACTCATAGATAGGATCAAGAACACAAATATATTCATGCAAACACATATGGTTCAGATCTGAAATCATGGCACTCGGGCCCTAAGTGACAAGCATTAAGAATAACAAGTTGAAGCAAAGATGATAAACACCATAGTAGATGATAGGCAACATGCCCCCAACGATCTGACAAACTATTACATGATCTAACTCATCCAATCCCTACCACCCCCTTTGCCTACAGCAGGGGATTACTCACACATGAAAGGAGAAGTCATGGAGGGAGGATGGAGTGGTGATGATGATGCCGATGGCGACGATCTCCCCTCTCCGGAGGCCAAATCAGCCTCCAGATTAGCCCTCCCGAAGAGGAACAGAGGGTGGCGGCGGCTCCGCGACGAAAACTGGGAAAAGAACTTCTGATCTGGGATTTCTCCGTCACGAGCTAAAATACAGGTCAAAGTAGGGCACCAGGGGAGGTGGGGCCCACCCAGACGGCCTCCCGGCGCGGCCAGGGGGTGGGCCGCGCCACCAGGGCGCCTGGAGCCCCCCTGGCCCTCCTCTGGCCCCTCTTCTGGCACCAGGTTCCTTCGGGTGCGTGGATTTTCTGTGATTTTTCGTGGAATTTTCTGAGATACCTAAAAATCCGTTTTCCTGCGCACAATAAAACCATACAGGCAGCTCTGCTGAAAACAGCGTCAGTCCGGGTTAGTTTAGTTCAAATCATGCAAGAATGAGGTCAAAACAATATCAAAAGTGTTTGGAAAAGTAGATACGTTTGAGACGTATCAATCTTCTCCATGGAAGGATGAACTTTTTCCAACTATTGAGGAAAATGATGATATGCTTTGTGGGTATGGTGCTAAAAATGTCATATTCCGGTCTATATCCCTTGAAGTGTTTGAGTTAATAATGACTTGTGTGACGGCTCATGAGATGTGGACCAAACTTGAGGAAATATATAGTGGGTCCAATCTTGGTGAGGTTCATCATCTTTTGGAGGAGTCAATTGAGGAGTCCTCCACATCTACAAATCATGTAGAACTCCATATTGCTTCTTCCTCCGTGTGCTTGGACATTTCTACTTCTTCCACCTCACCATCATATGGCATGTCCCAAGGTAATGACATGGTGAGTGGAAATATCATTTGTGATGATGATGTTGTGCTAAACATTAATGATCTTTCATGTATACATGCTAGTGTTGTAGCTTCTATGGACCTAAGCATATCTAGGAAAAATGACATACATTCTTGTGTTGATAGTCCATGCATATCATTTAGAGATTCCTTGAATACTTTTTGTGATGATATGCTTGATACTCCTTATTGCCATGATCTATATGCTTCTATTTTCTCTAGATGGTCTTTGGCTAACAATGTAGAGGAAATAAGGAAAAATAGTGCACACATTATTAATGAAGAAATTGCTAGAAGAGCAAAGAAGGACATCACCACGTTGGAGATAAAATGCTATTAGTGTCAAGAGGATGGACATGGATATCCTACTCTTGATGATGAAGAAACCCCATCTCCAAAAGAATCATCATCAACCTCCAATGTTCACATGTGCCTCATGGCAAGAGGTACTACCGAGGTATCATCTACTCATAGTAACGATAATAATGAAAGTGATGATGAATGTGATAGGGATATGAGTCGAGAAATATATGAAATCACAATTCTCTTCGTGGGGTAAATAAGAACACCTATGAGATGTTTAAAGATCTCATTACTCATTTTGGAAAGTGTAATGATTTACTTCACGAAGAGCAAGAACAAAATGAAAAACTTGATTGTAACCTTCTTGATACTCTAGAAACTCTTAGAGACTTAGAATCTTCCAAAGAGGAGATTGAAGTTACTCATGATCAACTTAAAGAGGATTTTGGGCACCTTGACCTTGTCTACAAGAATGTCAAAGGAGAGGTCACCAAATTCTCGAAGTCTTATGAGGAACTTCAAGCTACTCATGTGAAGTCTCTAGTTTCTTCTATCTCTCATATTGCCAATGATGCTTGTGCTACTAACTCTACTTCTTGTGAAGCATCTATCTTGAAGGAGAATGTTGAGCTAAGGGCTCAACTTGTTTTGCTGACTAGCAATTATGAGAATTAGAAGAGAAGTCATGAAAAGATCTCAGGCTCTCATGATGACCTTCTAATCTCCCATGAAAGGCTAGAGTTGGCTCATGAAGCTATTGTGAGTAAGGTAACATCTTGTGAGCCTCATGTGGACATTAGCACTATTTCTACTCAAAATACTTTATTGACACATGCTACTCCTTGTGATTCATCTAGATATATTGATGCCAAATCTTGTGATGAATTGCTCTCTTTGTCTTGTTGCTCTAACAAAGAAGCTTCCTCTAGTACTATTGTGATACTAACCTTGTAGAGGAAAACAAAGAGCTCAAGTCCCAAGTCACTAATTTTAAGAAAAACTTTGAAATGTTTCATGAAGGAAATACCTCTCTCAATACTATCTTGAGTGTTCAAAAATCCCCTCATGGCAAGGGCGGACTTGGTTTCATCCCCAACAACAAGAAGTCCAAGAAAAAGAAGAAGGGGCAAGATCACATCAAGAATGAGGCCAACATTACATGCTTAAAGTGCAAGAATGTTGGACACCATGTGAGATCTTTCCCATTAAATAAGAAGGTTTCAAATGTGAAGCAACAATAGAAGCGGTCTCAAGTTCAACCTCAAGGTCAACCTATTAAAGAAAGGCAACTACCAATTATAAACCAAGAGAATGCTCCCCAAGTTGAGAAAATAAAGACGAAGAGAAGGGGGAGCACATGTTGCTATAATTGTTGTGAGAAGGGACACATATCCTCATCATGACCTAACAGTAACATCCCTAAGCTTCCTCTTGTAAATGATCATTATTCTCTTAGGAAGGATAATGTTGGCAATTTGTTTGCCAAGTTTGTTGGTGCCCAAAGTGGTTTGGAAATAGAAAATATTGTAAGTGCATCTAGTGCCACCCCTAGTTGGTCTTGGAGTATTGACGACAAACCTGGTTGAGGGACTAATGTGTTTGTGAGAATTGCAGGATAACACAGGTAGTAGTCCCTCATTGATTCGGTTTACCTACCGGAGATGACCCCTAAAAATGTATGAAGACATTGACGACAATGGTGGTATATGAAGATAATCATATTGAAGACTATGACAAGAGAAGACATTGTGTGAAGACTATGGAGCGCGAAGACTTAGACGTTTCATTATTTCCTTTTCTTCTTTTGTTGAGTCATAGGAACCACCGTACTGCTAATTGGGGTCCAAGTGAACTAAGTTAGAGTGACTGAAGTGATGCTCAACCAAATCCTATGTCTTCGAGCGAAGACAATGAGAGAAAATCTTGTCCAGAGCTGGATGAGTCAGCTTTACTTGTAGCCCAAGTAAAGTTGCCGCATGTGTTTGAAATCTGATCGTTGGAACACGTGTCAGTTCCTTAGTGACCCAGGGTCACTTCAGACAAATCAGGTCGGGTTGCCCAGTGGCTATAAATAGCCCACCCCCCACACCATAAATTGGTGGCTGCTCAGAGTTATTACACGGCTTTTGTCGTTTGAGAGCAACCCACCTCCGAAGCATTTGAGAGAGAGATCCTTGCGAGGACAAAGCCCAAACACCCAGAGCCAAAGAGTGTTAGGCATCACTGAAGTCTTTCTTTCTGTGTGACCTGAAGACTTGTTACACTTGAGGACTGTGTTTCCTCCAGCCGGTTAGGCGTCGCGTTCTGAGCATCCAAGAGTCATTGTGTATTGCCGGTGAACGAAGTCTGTGAAGGTTTGGAAGTCTACCTTGAAGACTTACCAGAGTGATTGGGCGAGGACTAGGTGTCCTTAGCTCAAGGGGAATAAGGTGAAGACGCGGTCTTCTGAGTTAAATCTCAGCCTCCCTAACCAGACGTACAGTTGTCACAGCAACTGGAACTGGTCTAACAAATCACTGTCTTCCCCGAGCTACTGGTTCTATCCTTTCCTTCTCTTTACTTACTGCCTTTCATTGTGAAGTCATTGCCTGCTTGCCTTATCTGTTTGACTTCACTGTGTGACTACTTGTTCTGATTGGCTTCATACAATCTTCCATCCTGATCCATACTGCCTAGCTGCTATTAGTCTTCATGCTTTCACTTCATTGAATACTTGACTATGGCTTGTCTAGTGTAGTCTACCTTCCGCTGCATATAAATAGGATTGGTTTTATCGTTTGTCTTCGAAACTTCCATGTTTTGAAGACTTTCATACAAATCGCCTATTCACCCCCCCTCTAGTCGATATACAACACTTTCAAATACCATTTGGGTTGCCAAGCCTATTGTGACTAACTTCTTAGGACCCAACTTGGTTGGGGATTGAAAGATCGTGGATGTCGCCTAGAGGGGGGTGAATAGGCGCTTTAAAATAATTATGGTTTAGGCTTGAACAAATGCGGAATAAACCTAGCGGTTAATTTGTCAAGCACAAAACCTACAAACAACTAGGCTCACCTATGTGCACCAACAACTTATGCTAAGTAAGATAAACAACTAGGTGATAGCAAGATATATAGAAAGAAACAATATGGCCATCACAAAGTAAAGTGCATAAGTAAAGGGCTTGGGTAAGAGATAACCGAGGCATGTGGAGACGATGATGTACCCCGAAGTTCACACCCTTGTGGATGCTAATCTCCGTTTGGAGCGGTGTGGAGGCACAATGCACCCCAAGAAGCCACTAGGGCTACTGTAATCTCCTCACGCCCTCACACAATGCAAGATGTCGTGATTCCATTAAGGGACCCTTGAGGGCGGTCACCAAACCCGTACAAATGGCAACCCTTGGGGACGGTCACCGAACCCGTACACTTTGGCAACCCTTGGGGGTGGTCACCGGAACCCGTCAAATTGCTCGGGGCGATCTCCACAACCTAATTGGAGACCCCGACGCTTGCCCGGATCTTTACACCACAATGATTGAGCTCCGAACACCACAAAGATTGGGTCTATCTCCCCAACGACACCATGAAGCTTCACTGCAATGGAATATGGCTCCGAGGTGACCTCAACCATCTAGGGCGCCCAAGAACCCAAGAGGAACAAGCTCAAGGGTACCAAGCACCCAAGAGTAATAAGCTTCTCAACTTGTAACCTCCACGTATCACCGTGGAGAACTCAAACCGATGCACCAAATGTAATGGCAAGGGCACACAGAGTGCCCAAGTTCTTCTATCCTGAATCCCACCAAAGCAACTAATGCTAGGGAGGGAAATGAGAGGAAGAATGGAGACGAGAACACGAAGAACTCCAAGAACTAGATCCAAAGGGTTCCCCTCACAAAGAGGAGAAAGTGATTGGTGGAAATGTGGATCTAGATCTCCTCTCTCTTTTCCCCCAAGAACTAGCAAGAATCCATGGAGGGATTGAGAGAAAGCAAGATCAAAGAAGGTCAACAATGGGGGAAGAACACGAGCTCAAAGGATTATGCTCAATGGGGAAGAAGACCCCCTTTTATAGGATAGGAAAGAATCCAACCGTTATCCCCTCTCTCAGCCCGTGTGACGCAGTACTACCGCATCAAACTTGCGGTACTACCACAAGGCCATGTGGTACTACCGCAAGGCGGTGCGGTACTACCGCTCGTGCGGCAGTGACCAGATGAGGGTCTATTGCACAGGGCAACGAGTGGTAAAACCGCTGGAGCAGTACTACCGCGCGTCCTTACGGTACCTTACGGTACTACCGTAAGGCAGGCATCAACTAGTAATGGAAATGCACGGAAGTAATAAATTACATCCGCGCCTACTTCCGCTGAGGTTGGAGCTGGTGAAAGTCCGGCACGGTAGTACTGGACAGGAGTCGCAGTACTACCGCATGAGGGCGGATGTAAAAAATTACATCCACGCATACTTCCGCATGCGTTTGCGTCAGGGTTGGGGGCAGCGGTAGTACCGCTCACTAGGAGCGGTACTACCACTCCCTTGAGCGGTACTACCACACACCGCTGAGTCTTTAGCACTTGGCCGCCTTCATATCGCAGCTAAAGACACAGAAGGATGTAATAAAACCAGAACTGCCATAACTTCTGAAAATGAGCTCTGAATTGAGCAAACTCAAGCTTGTTGGATAGAGGAAGACGTGTAGCATCAAAACAACGACTGGTTATAGTAAAAAGAGGCAGGGAGGTATGCCTAATATATGGAGGAATGAATCCTCCATCAGAGAAGAACCGACAAAACCTCCAACATTGAAAACATCATAGAAGATGCATGTGAACTCCATTTTCGATGAACTTGAGCTTTTCATCAAGATGACCATAAGCTCCAAATCTCACAAGGAGAAGAACCAAACAAGAACCAAGAAATATGATGCAAGCATGCAATGGTTTGATCTCTCTACGAACGATACGATCAAGCTACTCATTGAGAGCCCCCTTGATAGTACGGCAATCGATCCTATAACCCGGTCTCCCAACTACCACCATGAGACCGGTAAAATAGAAAACCTATCAAGGGCAAACATTTGCCTTGCACAAAGTCCACTTGAGCTAGATGTAGACGATCTTGACTTTCTCAAGTTGGATCACCTTTCTTGATTGCGTTGGCTTGGTGAAGATCAGTAGATTGCTCCCCCATACTCCACTATGGGTGAGCCACTCTTCGGCATATCTTCACAAGTCCATTGTCACCACAATGGACGGCAAGCTTCAAGCACTTGATCTCTTCGTGATGCATCACTTGAACTTGCACACCGCAACCTAACCCCACAAAGAACTCTCGCGAAGACCATGGGTTAGTACACAAAGCATAATTGACAATGCTTACCATACCATGGGATCACTTGATCCCTCTCGGTACATCTTCTACGCTTTGTGTGTTGTTCAACTTGATTCACTCTTTCACTTAGTCTTGATCAACCTCTCACATGACCAATCTTTAGGTAATTCCTTGAATAGCACCTTGGTCATCACAAACTCTCCTTGAAATCAACAAATTGACTCCAAGAAAAGCCTATGGACAAATCCTTCAAATATAACTCAAGACAACCATTAGTCCATAGAGATTGTCATCAATTACCAAAACCACACATGGAGGCACCGCATGTCCTTTCAACCATCAAGCTCAAACTTGATCAATAGGTGTATGGAGGACATTGGAGATTTGGCATGTTCATGAAGAAAAGGATATCCGCCATTATTTGTTCGAGCCAAGTCATCTGGATTATCTTAATATTATCTATCCAATGTTCCTCTTTACGGGTGCTTGTATTTATATTACTGTCGTTGAAAGTTACTCGCCCCTTGCATGTTTAGGTTTTGTATCTAGCATGTGTAGGTTGCTTTCACATAATATAGTGGTGTTTGTAGTCTTGAGCCTTATTGTAACATATTTGAATCTTGTTTGGATTTTGTGAGATATTAGTGGATCATCACATTATTGGGGAGTGTTATGTTTTGTGCACATCACAAACCCGAAATGTGAATATGAGACATACCACCTAGTATTGATATTCAATATTATCTAGTCACTATGTGGTGTGTAAAGCTCATTTGAAATTCAAATTCTCAAAGTATCCATTAACTATCTCTTGTTGGTGTTTATTTGCCTTCGTAGTGTGCTTCGCCGTGGTGTCCTTAGAGTTTCACAAAATCTTTCTGGACACCCCGTGCGCACGAAACTCTCTGGACACCTCGTGTGCACGGGGTCCTGGACCCCGTGCGCACGGGGTGGTGGTTTCTCCTCTGGACACCCCGTGCGCACGGGGCCAACTTAGTCCGTGCACACGGGGTCCATTGGGCAGAAATGCCCACCCGAGCAAGTACACTATGAAACTCTTTTCCTATGTGTAGTATTATGATTTTGATCTTGTGCATCTTCGGAATCTACCACCGAGTGTTAATTCCAAAATACCATTTTTTCCCTCATTGCAATATGAGGAAGCATTTCGAGTATCTTCACCAAGTGAGTGTAGACAAGAAAAAGATTCCACCTTGAGGCAAGCATCAAAGTCATCATCAAGCTCAAGTGGAATATTCAAGGCAAAGGTATAACTTAGCTAGGTTTTCCTAGTTTTGCCGATCTCATGGTGCTTTGTGGCAGACCGGATTATAGGGTTGATAGCCGTACTATCAAGAGGGACTTTCGGGCGAGTAGCTTGATCACGTCGCATAAAGAGAGCTCAAACCTTTGCATATTTTGCACCATTATTTCTTGTTGATATTGGGCGGTTCTCTATGTGAGTACCTTGGGCTTTTCCATAGCTTTAATACGAGTCCAAGATCATCGAATTCGGAGTTTGTATGCGAAAGTTGTGCATGTTTTAGTGGGTTGCTCCAGGCTCTCCTGGGTACCCCGTGGGCGCCCGTGCCCACGGGACCCCGTGGGCACGCGGTCTCGACCCGTGTGGGCATGGGGTGCCCGGGAAGTGTCCGTTGGAGCCCAAACGACTGATTTTGGAAGTTGGCTATAAAAGAACCCTTTCTCCCCATTGGTTTGGGGGTTGTTCATACAATTCCTAAACATCATTTTGAGCATCATACCACCTCTACCAAACCCCTATCTCCCATCTATGTGAAGGAGGATTTGTGGATGGGTCTTGGAGTCATTTGTTGATTATATCCATTGCATCCCCTCTCCTCAATCTCCTACTTTCGAGAGTGCATCTTATGAGATTGAGAGAGTGAGTTGAGCATTTGTTGCTTAACCTTGCGTTGAATTTTATGCATTGGTTTGAGCTCCCCGCATCGACTTGTTCGAGTGTGAACCCATGAGTTTATTACTCTTGGAGGCTTCCGCCTCCTAGACAGTTTGGTGATATATTGAGAAGTTCGTGAAGAGGCCTAGGTGGCCAAGGTTCCTCCAGAAGCTTACTTTTATGGTGTGCTCCGGGGAAGGTTGTGAGGTGGCCTAGGTGGTCAAGTTCCTCCAAGAGATTCTATGGTTGTGGTGTGCTCCAGAGAAGATTGTAAAGGTGTGGTGGTCGCCTTCAAGACCAACCCCGAGTGAATCGAGGCTCATCCGTTGGGGGTGGCTCGAAAGGGAGAATACGGCGAGTCACTTGGCGAAGCCATAGAGCTTTGGCTTCGACACCGCTCTAACGGAGATTAGCAGTCTCACGTGTGTGAACTGTGGGATAAATCCGCGTCACCGACTCACTTGTGGTTATCTTATACCCATACCCTTTACTTCCCGCATTTCATACTTGCTCATATTGATATATCTTGTGCTAGTTGAATTGCGTGGTGGTTCCTACATTTCCATATCTTGTGAGATAGTTTGTGCTTGCTAGTTCCTTAAGTGCATATCTTGTTTAGCATAGGTTGTTTGTGCACTTAGTTGAGCCTAGCATATTTAGGATTTGTGCTTGAGAAGTATCCGTTTAGTTTAATTCGGCACTAGGATAAAGCCAAATCCGTAATAGTTTTAAAACGCCTATTCACCCCCCCCCCTCTAGTCGTCACCTAGATCCTTTTACCTGTAATCAACTTGACAGGGATAAAAGCACTTTGAAATTCAGAAATGACAATAGGTAAAAGCAACTTCAAACAATTAGTCAAAACCTTAGAGGCAACCTTGTAAAGAACGCTACAAAGGCTATTAGGACAAAAAATCTTGAGCTGTTTGGGTCTTGCAACTTTCGAAATGAGGACAAAAACTTAATCACAAAAACCATCAGGAATAGGTCTCCCTTCCAAAAATTCTTCTGATGGCCTCACAAATCTCCTCTCCCAAAAAATCCCAATGCGCCTAGTGGAAGAGGGCCCATAAACCATCCAGACCTGGAGCTTTAGTGGGTCCCATGTAATATAATGCAGTCTTCATCTCCTCATGAGTATAATGTTTACATAAGTCATCATTCATCACATTGGTAACTTTGTGAGGAATTGCATCAATAACAGTATCTGCAGCGTCACAAGGTTCAGAAGTAAATATATGCTCATAAAACTTATGCACAAACATTAAGGATATCTTTGATTTGCGGGATTTTTAAAATGTTGGAATACCGAAAATATAGGAATAGAGTGTCATGTCATTTTTGTATCATATAGAATTACAAAAATATGCACTGTATCCGAAAAGTTCAATCATGTGAATCAAATGATCACTATAGGGAAAATCCCTAAGGACCCAAACCCTCCAGACGTTACGAGATCCTTTGAATCAAAGGAGCTTTAACTGATTTAAAGGGGGAACACAATCATGAAGTGTGTAAACAGATGCATTCACTGCAACCCATGTTGTCCCTAGTGCTCTATCAAACATCTTAAAGCAAGGCTAACCCCCTCCACAAGGGCAAAGCCGACAACGATGTTATGTAGGAGTCCACCGTCATCGCCGCTATCATGGGAATCAATATTACCCAATAAATATTTCGAATGTTCACACTATATTCAAATGAAATGGCATAGGCGACAACAACATCACCACAACTGAGAGGTAGAAGGTTTGGCGGTGAGGGAAGGATCTGTCACACGTACGGTGAGGATGGTAAGAAGAGATATGTGTCAAATGAGGGAGTTGTTGAGAATAAATGAACAAACGAGCGAAACGAATGGAAGATGGCGTGGAAACTAATGTAGGAACTAGGAAGGCACTATTTGTCGTTTTGTTGTCTGAATTAAACTTCGTGTAGTTTTTATGCCGTGTTGCTTGTCAAATAAAACACCCAACCTTATATAGAATTTATGTCGCGGCTCAAGAAAACGACAATCTCAATTCGGTTCAGTTGCGGCTGCTAAATTTGTATGCGACAAAATAGTCAGAATAATAAAAAGCATTAATAGCCAAATGAAATAACAGAAACAACTAATACATAAAACAAGGCTACCATGCCAAACGTAACCTTAAGCCGCAAAAGGTATCTTCCACAAACATAATCGATATCACATATGAGCACGGACAATATTTCCTAACACGATATTGCAAAATTCATGTTGCTTCACTACATCAAAACATTTCCTAGTACGTACACAAAATCATTGCAAATTTCATGTTGCTTCTAACCAAATATGAACACGCCTGTTATCTAATTTTCAATAGAAGCATAATAACTTTGTGTTGAATAAATGTTCTCGCTTACCCCAACACCCAAATCAGAGAGAGGGGACGGCAAATGAATCATGTGCTGAGGTCGGCATCCACGTGTCCGTGCATCAGCCGCGTGCACGGCGACCGCCACGCACCGGTGACCCGCCCGCCCACACACCGGTCGCCGCCGGTCCCCCTCCACACAGGGGCAAGCAAGCAGCACGGGATAAAAGCCAACCACCCTCGTCCTCTCTACCCATTTCTTCTTCCCCCCCCCCTGCCCAGATCAAGAAACCGTGTCCAAGAATCCACCGAGATCGCTGGAAAGGCGACATCCTCCGGAGACTCCTTCTCGCTCCCCTCCTCGGCACGGATCGAGCGGTTGTTTTAGCCGGGAGATTTCTCCTTCCTTTTCCTTGTGGTCGCTGGCCGGAGAGACGGCGTGTTGTGGTGTGCGGAGATGGTGGCCGAGGCGGAGGTGATGCATCAGCAACCGGCGCCGGTCCTGGAGGTGCAGTACCGCCGGTGCGTCGCCAAGGGGCCCGGGATGTCGGCGGTCGCCGTGCCGGAGGTGGAGGTGGAGGTCGAGGTCGCCGTCGAGCTGCCTCGCATGGTGAGTTCCGCCACTACGACTCCCCCCTTTCTTCCCTCCTATGCTCGCCCCGAGACCGCTAACATCCGTAAGAGATCGGGGAATTTTAGCAACGGATCAGCTGCAGCTGCTGTATGCTTTCTTGTCTGATTTTCAGAACAGATTTGTGGACACAATCAGCTCAGAATTCCATGTCTTGTTGTGAACGAACTGTTATGACCATACCATTCTTGATGTCTGCTTACACTGGTTAGGGAAGTTTGGTTCCTCTTCCTCTTACAAGGAATGGTTATCTGCTATGCTTGTGGATGCAAAAGTCTGACACCCTTTCATAGAAAAAGTAGCTCCTTTTTAGAGGGTTCTGGTTCTAGGGTGGTGTGGTGGGGTGGTGGTTGTAGGCCACACAGAAGGTGGGTGCTCTAATTATTGGGGCCATTCGTGTAGTGTGCACAGTTGTTGAATCGTAGCATATGTGCTTGTGCAAAGTGCTGTTTGTTCTCAATCAAGTCAGAAAATATCAGGTTTGTGCTGCAAATATGTGGTCATCCGAGACGAAACGATTGAGACCATTTTGGTACACAAGTAGTCCAGGCTTTTAATCATGTTAGCTTAGCACACTATGGAGAAAAGATTATCTTGTTTGTATTTGTTGTGAATTGAAGAAACAAGGTGGTAATGTCTCGCGTTTGGTATAGGGATTGGCGAACACCGATGGCGCGACGAGCGTGTCGGCCGAGACGCTGCAGTTTGTGCCCAATATTCGGTCTGGAAGCTTTGCTGACATCGGACCTAGGAGGTACATGGAGGATGAACACATCCGGATAGATGATCTTTCGGCTCATCTCGGCTCGCTGTTGGTGTGCCCTCTACCTAGTGCCTTCTATGGGGTAAGTCAGTAAGTGATCCTTTTATATTTGCTTGCTGCATTTTAACCACAGCAACTGTGCCTAAATGGATTGCCTTGTTTCCTCTGCTTGTATGTAGGTGTTTGATGGCCATGGGGGTCCTGATGCAGCAGCCTACATGAAAAGACATGCCATGAGGTTCTTGTTTGAGGATAGAGAGTTCCCACAAGCATTGCAAGTGGATGACATATACCTTCAGTCCGTCGAGGAATGTATTCGCAGCGCGTTCTTGCAAGCCGATCTTGCCCTGGCTGACAATTTAGACATCAGCCGCTCCTCCGGAACGACAGCACTCGCAGCATTAGTCTTTGGGAGGTAAGATGTGCTTCACTAAAAGCAGCCTCAAGTCTGTAGAACTGATCTGAATTTTCTCACTTCAGCGTGTATGCTCAGTCGAGTGTCTGACCTGACTTGCAGGCAACTGCTGGTTGCAAACACCGGCGACTGCCGAGCGGTCCTATGCCGGAGAGGCATAGCGATGGAGATGTCTCGAGACCACAGGGCGAACTACGCCGAGGAGTGCGAGAGGGTGGCCGCCTCCGGCGGGTACATCGAGGACGGGTACCTCAACGGGGTGCTCTCGGTGACGCGCGCCCTAGGCGACTGGGACATGAAGATGCCCGACTGCTCCACGTCGCCCCTCATCGCGGAGCCCGAGTTCCAGCAGGCGACGCTGAGCGAGGACGACGAGTTCCTCATCATGGGGTGCGACGGGATCTGGGACGTGATGACGAGCCAGCACGCGGTGAGCGTGGTCCGGCGCGGCCTGCGGCAGCATGACGACCCCGAGCGGTGCGCGCGGGAGCTCGTCATGGAGGCGAAGCGGCTCGAGACGGCCGACAACCTCACCGTCATCGTGGTGTGCTTCGGGTCGGAGCTCGGGTCGCCGCCGCCGCCTCCCGCCGCGGCGGCGGCGAGGCCGCGGAGCTGCAAGGGCCTGTCGGCGGAGGCCCTGTGCAACCTGAGGAGCTGGCTGGAGACTGACCGCTAGCTCTAGCTTGAGATGCTCTGCTGCTCCTACCTAGTGCTGCTGGTCGGTTCGTTCCCACGCTGTAAATATGCTGACTGACATCGGTCGAGGAATCGTAACTACCACTTCCCTTTTAGTTCCTGCTCCCATTTTTTTCAGGCGGTAGCCCGGCAGTTTTGTAGGGGCATTCTCCCATTGGTTCCTGTGCTTTTTCTCTTGACGTTGCTGTTATTGCTCACGCCATTGCTGTTGTACATAGTACATGGTAGTACATCCGTTGCTTCCACGGATGGACCTGCTCTGCTATTGAACAGAAATATCCGGTGAGCTCTGGTCAACTCGATTCAGAGAAGCGCGAGTGTTATTTAATGGGGCGTATGTTGCCACGTACGAGTAGAGAAAAATAAAATTGGTCATTTTTTTGACCAAAAATGAAAGGAGAAAAATAAAATTAACTCTTCATGTAAAATTAGGACGATGCTTCGTCATCAGCTAGGGATCATATGGTAGCAGGTGCCGTGGTAAATGAAGCTAAAGAAGACTTAGCGGTAGTGGTAAATTTTGCTGAACATACCACTATCTCGATCCGCGCCATGATGGTGGAATGGCTGGCAACAGCACCACCAGACACGCCCCCTCACTCACCTAACCCACAGCTCCCTTTTTTCCAAACCCAATCCCATAGTCGTCAAGGAGAATTCTACCTTTCCAAAGCCTATCTTTCATCATCTGATAAGACGCCTAAAAATCAGCTGCAGCGATAGCAGGTGGGTTCAATGCACCTGCACCACCCACACACGCACACGCAGGCACAGCTGCAAAGTCCAGAAAACGAGAGCTAGAAGAAAGAGCCGCTGCATTTGACCACGGAAGGGAAGGTGATAGGCAATGCGCAAATGTTGTATTGAGCCATACAGCGACGGCGGTCCGCCGTCGGCATCGACCAGTCACTGGCCTGCAGGCACACCCCACCCCGGCACTCGGCCAGTCAGGTGACACACGGATGGGCCAAGCCGCCAACCCACAAGAGTCAAATGGTTACAGGTAGCAACAGCTACAGACGCACTAGGATGAGTGAGAACGCAAGTCCGTGGTGATATGGTACACTACGATGTGATGCTGCTATCCGTAGCTCTCGTGGCAGTTAACTTTTGCTCTCTCTCCAAGGGCTAAAGGTGGAATCCTAGAGAGTGACATGAAACAAGCCTGCCCTGCGCCCGCAACACAGCTGACAGCAACGCGAGGGGAATACAACAAGCAGGCAATGGTAAAGCACCAAGATTTGTGATGTTCGAGTAGATAACAAGCCAATGGGGGCTGTCACTGTGGCGGTCGTATGTCATGCCGCTGATGCTGATACGGGCTGACTTGTATCTGCTCGGCTTAGTTGACATGGAGTATATCCTCATCCTGCGCGGTAGAGGATTGTTACTGTCCCGCCCGACTCTATGATGGACTTCTTGCGCGGGTTAACTTGACATGGGCGTCTCGGCGGATCTTCCGAAAGGCAGGATGAGGTCGACAATGGAGTCGTACTCCTCTCTGCTAACCTGAGCCGAGTTTAAGATCTGCAGTATTCACGAGGAACAACAATCAAATGTCTCCAAACGGATAGGCATCCTTGTATTTGAATAACCAGAGGCAGGAAAAAGAAACGCCACCTTCTGCACAAGCTTCGAGTCTGAGATCACTGGAGCAAGAGCGGGGAGCCGGTGCACAGAGAGTGCATCGAGCAGAACAAGAACCAGCAGTTGCCACTGCCTTGATCTCAGAGCAGGCAGTGCGTCAACAAGTGACATTGTCTCAATCAAGTATCCCTAGTAGCAACCAAATACTCTCATTAGATTATCCAAAAGCACGGTGTGCAAGCAGAAACAAAATGGCTTTGCATGTGAGGGGCAAAATAGGTATCAGATGCTGGCATCAAGCTAAACTACACCTTTTCTATTACTCTGAGTTGACATTAGCCAGGAGAAGAATGCAGCAAATGTTCCAAGTATAGGAGAAGACAGATAAAAACAAACACTATAGCCACCGAGGACATACCCAGGTGCAACCAGTCTTTATCTCTACTCAATAAAGAAATGTGCACACTCTACCCATTTTATAAAGAAATATGGAATCCCAACTGTACCAGAGTAATTTCTCAAATGTACTGGACTTTGTTTGTGGATAATAATGGTCTGTATTCTGTTCCAGCTAGTAAGCCTAAGAACATTGATATGCAAGTAAGTTCAGGTAGCAAGATACTATTCCTATATCTGTACTAACTGTAAATCAGGCAATAAACTCACTCAGAGTATACTAAATCATACCAGAGTAGTCTCCAACTTCGAAACCGGGATTTGCATCCTCATGTTAGATACAAGTGCCGGCAGTGCATTAGAAATGCAAGAAGCTAAAGCTCTTTTAATTTCAGATGATTGGCTATCTTTTGAAACTCGCTTCTCAGGATACTCTCTCCCATTAGAAATCAACATCTCTTCCACAGAACTGTCATCAAGCATGTATACATAGGCCAAAGATGACCGGGATACCCATCCAAATATTGTGGTCCACATTGTTGCAAAAGCAGACAGCTGAAAAGAAATGCATGTCATTGCTAAATTTCAAAATTAATTGAAAGAAACAGAACTGCTGTTTTTTCTCAAAGACGCTTACGGTTAAACTGAAACCTTCTGGCGGTGTGTCGTGCCAAGAATCATCGACTTCAAACATGTCAGTGTCTAGAAGCACAGTCTTTGTTGGCCACTTCACAACATCACTATCTGTTTCAAAGACATCCTTCTCCACTGTATCTTTCTCGAACTGTTTCTGGTGAAGCCTGTCAGGCAATATGGTGATCCCTGCCTTAGAAACTGTATTCAGAAAGGTTCGGGTCAGTATATCAACTACATAAGAGAATATTGCGTATCAATACAGAAAATATGTTCACCTGCATCTTCCACTTCCAATGTGCCTGAAGAAATAGCTCCTGCAGCTTCAATAAGTGCAGCTGCACAAGCCTCTGCAGATTCACGCCTTAGTGATCTGTCCATGTCCTCCACGGATAGATTTTTAGCATCTGAATCGATGTCATATGCTTTACTTACTTCTAAGATGGTCCCATTCTCATCTGCCCATGTCACAGACTGACTTCTGTTCTTCGACCCTATAGCCTTCAGTGAAGATTTTAGCGCAGCACTAACCTTCTCGTCACTTGTCGCATTTTTTTCAAGGCCCGCTGCTTTACTAAATTCTCCGTGCTGTTCTTCAGCGTAAGCATGCATTGAATCTCTTATTACTGTGTATTGAGATGATGAGGGCTGATTATCTGCAAGGATGGAACTTGAGAAGTCATATTGACCCAAAGGCCCTTGATCCATCTTTACCAAAGCAGGATCCCCCATTATGATTGTACTTGTAAAGCCTACTTCATGCCCATTACTTCCAGCAGGTTTTCTTGCAGGCTTACTCTTGCACGACTTCGATGATGCTCTACTTGATTTCTTCTTTTTCTTGCCATTTTTCTCTTCCAAAACTATATGCTCTAGCTGCTTCGCAATAGAATCGGTTATGCAAGACGATAACATGTCATTATCTTCATCCTGTTGAAAAATCTTCGATGGGGCTTTATCTGCTTCTTTTTTCTTCCCTTTTGTGTTCTCATGAAGGACCATGTCATCAATTCTTTTAGCTATATCTTCAGAGCCCACTTGTGCTTCAACTGAGGATGATGAAACTGACATGCTATGTTCGCCAGGAACAACAGCCCCAGAATCCACGTTCTTACTCCTGGACTGTCCAGCTCTACTAGCTTTGCCCTGTTTAGCCTGTGGCATTGGCCCTGAAATACAGAACACAAGCTCACTGTTTCTTCAATTGTTCGAAACTTAAGACAAGCCGAACAAAGGGAAAGAGATAAGCATCCTTTCACGTACAGTAATGTGCCTGCAAGTAAAACTACTGTCACTATTATAACATTTATTATACCATTTTCTACAACATTATTGAATAGAACCAACCAACAGGATGTGCCACTCACAAAAACTGATTTTATATCTTGTGTTCAATTTCATAAGACCCTGAATCTTTCACCGACACAATAAGCAAAATGGAGATCGTTTCTATCATTTGTTAGCATCATAATGTCTACAAAAGAAGAGCGCTTCAAGTCACCTCTTCCTATAAATTTCTAAAGGTGGTCGCGAGGCAGGTTTGGCCCATTGGACCAGCGACCTGCCCCGCAAAACAGGAATTGACGGTTGTAATAACCAACAAGCTCTCACTTCGTCTTAGTGTAGATACAACAAAAAATGAAAATATATCCAGGATTGCATGTATTCATCTGGTTGGAGGCTAATTCTACATTCTAATACCACATAGACCGTATATTTCAATTGCAATGGCATGCCATACATCCACATAGAATGACAGAACTTTCCGCACCCTAAGACCATACAATTTCTCAGTTATCCCGATCAATCCACATAAAATTCCCAGCACACAAAGACAATACAATGCCCCAGCTATTCTCAACAATCCTAGTGTCCTCACGTCAACCAATGGCAACATAATCACATGCAAGGATGAACATCCAGACTACAAAATTCTGAAAGTAAATATAGCAGAGTTCAGCATGAAACAATCACCTTCGTGAATGGGGTGATGGCGGGGCACATAGCCCTCAATGGCGCCCGACGGCCCAATCCACTCCTGCAGCGTCACCTCCCCAGGGCCAGGCGTCTCCTTCTCCACAATCTCCACCTTCCTCCCCTTGTCCTCCTTCTTCCCGCCGTCCGTCCGAAACCCTAGCCCCGGCCCGTCCCCGCTGCCCTCGAAGAGCTCGACGAGGGCGTCCAGCCTGTTGGGCGGGATCCCGAAGGGGCGGTCGGGCGGGAGCGACGCGGCGAAGGCCGCGGAGGCGACGAGGCAGCGCTCGGAGCAGAACTTGCGGGCCTCCTCGAGGTCGTAGACGCGGTGCTCGCGGAGGGAGATGTGGAACCGCGGCGCCGCCTTGGGGTTGGCGGCGTCGGGGAGGGAGCTGGTGCACGCGGGGTGGCCGCACGCCTCGGCGATGGAGCGCTCGGTGACGACGTCGTCGTAGTCGGCGCGGGAGAGGATCGCGGCGGAAGCGTGGAGGAGGGGCTCGTTGGAGGCCGCCGCGCCGTCGAGGAGGGCCAGCTGCACGCGGTACACGGCCCCGGCCACGTTCACCGTCGTCCTCGCCGCCGGCTTGGCGGCGGCGGCCGTCGCCATGGGGAGGGGTTGTGGTGGGGACTAGAGATTGGGGAGGAAGACAAGCGTGGGTCGGCAGCAGACAGCGGATTATTGCGCATGTGTTTTTTGTTGGGCTATTTTGGGGGCGACGGCGGGGTATGGCGGTTCTTGTAGTTGGGCCCACGGGGTGGTGTTGTTGTGGGCTTGCCAGGCTGGGGCTGTGTGGACGGGTAAGATGAAAATTGGCCCATGCAATTTGAGTATTACAATCATTAAAAACAAAAATCACTCCCCACCTTTTTAGGTTGTCGAAAAATCCATGCCTCTTACGGAAGCAAAAAAAAAGAGAAAACACATTTTTTTCGTTTCCGTTCATGCTTCTCACGGAAGCAAAACCGTGTCTCTCGCGAAAGAAAAAAAATACGTTTTTTTTTCGTTTCTCAGAGGCAGGGCCGTGCCTCTTCAGGAAGAAACAAAACATGTTTTTTCGCGCATTTTTTGTTGTCAAAAAGCTAAGAAAGACCGATGAAAATTGAAAAGTTGCAAAAACACGAAAAAAAATCATCTACAAAGCCAAAAATGCATTCGAAAAAATTTAAAATAAATCCGGAGAAAGCGCCCAGGACGCGACACATGGTGCACCCGTGTAATGCCCAGTATGAGATTATACCTCCCACGTGTCGAGGCACGACTTAAAGGCATAATATCATACTAGAATGATCTCAAGTATGATATCTTTGCACGACTCATGTAAAAGAGGGATGAAATTGCAAAAGAGTAGTTGGCTTACACTCGTCACGTCACACAATGTATTACATAAACATTCATCATCCAAATAACATCACAGTCCGACTACGGACGAAGATCCAAATGAAAGATACCATAAATAAAGCAACACAAGGTCTCGATCGCCCCTAGTAGGAACCACTACTGATCGTCGAAAACGTCACATACATACGGTTACGCTCTTCATCGAACTCCCACTGAAGTTCTGACCCACCTCCTGCACTGTTCTCGGATGTACCTGCATCTGGTGTTGTGTAGAATCTGTGAGCCACGGAGGACTCAGCAATCCCGTTTCCGGGTATCAAAACTAACAAAGCCTTATAGGTGAGGGAAGGCTTTAAAAGTGTTTGCAGCAAGCACTAAGCAATTAGCTTACGAGTTTAGAGCGAGAAGAGATCAAGTGCCAACGATCGCCAGGTGATCACGAAGTGATCCTAACTACTCACGTCAGACATAACCCCACCGTGTTCTTCTTCTCGAAACCCCTTCGAGAAGAGACAATCACGAAACTCACACATGTAGTGTTGTAGGGTGAAACCCTAGGGGGGATCTTTTCACACTTGGAGGGGGAAAAGAGGAAGAACACACAAGAACACAAGACACAAATCTCTAAAACAAACCCAATATCACATCCACTAGAGTAGCATACAAAGGATCCACAAGAACACAAGATCAATCCAAGAAAACAAGCACAAAGGTAAGGTTCTTCCCACTCCTAGAGGAGGTGAGGTCTTGCAATCCAGGAGGATTCTTCTCTCCCTTGGGAGGTCTTGCAATCCACAAGGATTCTTCTCCCTTGGGAGGTCTTGATCTCTTAGAGGAGGGGATACAAGGAGCAAAGCTCTCAAGGTCTCTCAATATCTTTGCTAACCCTCAAAAGATGTGGAGGAGGTCTATTTATAGTCTGTGCCACGAAGGGGTAAGAGGGGAAAGGGGGTACATGGCCAAAGGCCGAAGGCTGCGCGCAGGCAGGGCGGTAGTACCGCCTAAGGAGCGGTAGTATCGCTTGTTGGCAGGAGCGGTAGTACCGCTTTGGCGGGCGGTAGTACCGCTCGTTCCGGGTTGAGCAGGTCTTCCTTCGTTTCCACATGGTCCAGACTGAACAGGTCCTTCTTTGCTTCCACGTGATCATCTCCTTGGTAACTGAGAATGCACAACATCTCCTTGTGAGGTAGAACCCAATCCTCGTGCGAATCCAAACGAAACTCGAAGAGGAGAGAATTCACCTCGTCCTCGATAGCGCGTGCACGTGCTCTAGTCATTGGTCCCTTGCGTGCTTGTGCCGATGACGGAGTGTCCATGGGGATGCTTGCCGGATGCTCCGCATCATATCCCCCCCCCCTTGGGGAAGATCCGTCCACGGATCGTGGTCTTAATCACCATGGTACTTGGCCAAGTCTTGTACGTTGAAGATGTCGCTGACGTTGTACTTGTCACGGGGGATGTCGATCTTGTAAGCGTTGTCGTTGTAGCGTGCTAGCACCTTGAATGGTCCATCGGCGCGTGGAAGAAGCTTGGATTTGCGTTCCTTGGGGAAGCGGTCTTTGCGAAGGTGTAACCAAACGAGATCACCCGGATGGAACACCATTGGTGTTTTGTTGGTGTTGAGCTTGATGGCACGGCGTTGTACTTGGCGCTCGGTCGTGGAACGTGTTTCTTCATGCATCTTCTTGAGGTGGGCTGCTCTTGCACTTGCGTCCATGTCGGCTCGTTCTTGAAGCGGGAGAGGAAGGATGTCCAAAGGTGACAATGGATTGAAGCCGTAGACAACCTCGAAGGGGGACTTGCCGGTTGTAGAGTGTCTCGCGTGATTGTAGGCGTACTCGGCGATGGGTAGGCACTCCTCCCACTCCTTGATGTTCTTCTTGATCAACACACGTAGGAGAGTTGCAAGCGTCCGGTTGGTGACTTCGGTTTGGCCATCGGTTTGAGGGTGGTATGCCGTGGAGAAGAGTAGCTTGATGCCGAGCTTGGAGCATAGTGTTTTCCAAAAGTAGCTCAAGAACTTGACGTCACGGTCCGAAACAATCGTCTTGGGTACGCCGTGTAGGCACAAGATTTCCCTACAAAAGAGAGTCGCAATATGTGAAGCATCGTCTATCTTGTGACAAGAATGAAATGTGCCATCTTGGAAAATCTATCCACAACAACGAATACGGAATCCTTTCCATTGCGAGTTCTAGGTAATCCAAGAATGAAATCCATGCTAATGTCTTCCCATGGATGGAAAGGAATAGGAAGTGGCATGTGAAGGCCATGGGATTGAGCTTTTGACTTAGCTTTGCGGCATGTAGAGCACCGGTTGGTGAAGCGAGAGATGTCACGAAACATCTTTGGCCAAAAGTAATTCTTGGAGAGCGCAACCATTGTCTTGTCGCGTCCAAAGTGTCCCATGAGCCCTCCTTCGTGAGATTCCTGCAAAAGGAGCAAACGAAGCGAAGACTCGGGAATGCAAAGTTTGTTAGATTTCATGAGATATCCATCCTTTATGTAGTATTGCTCCCAAGAAGTATGTGATACACATTTGGCATAAGGATTTGCAAAGAAAACATCATGCTCATATAAGTCTTTTATGTGCTCAAAGCCAATAACATTCAACTCAAGTTTTGTAACAAGCATGCATTTGCGGGAAAGAGCATCCGCCACAACATTTTCTTTGCCTTTGATGTATTTGATGACATAGGGAAAAGACTCAATGAATTCACTCCACTTAGCATGACGCTTGTTTAACTTCGTTTGACCCTTGAGATACTTGAGCGTCTCATGGTCCGTGTGAAGAATAAATTCATGAGGTCGAAGATAGTGTTCCCAAACACGTAAAACTCTCACCAAAGCATAGAGCCCTTTATCATAGATGGGGTAGTTAAGTTGTGCTCCGGATAGTTTTTCACTAAAATACGCAATGGGGCGTTTTTCTTGCATGAGCACGCCACCTATGCCGGTACCACTAGTGTCACAATGAATTTCAAAAGGCTTATCAAAGTTCGGTAGGGCAAGAAGTGGTGCGTGCGTGAGCAAGTGTTTGAGCTTAATGAACGCGGTGTCTTGCGAAGGACCCCAAACAAAGGGTGCGTTCTTCTTGCTCAAGGCGTGTAAGGGCATAGCAATTGTACTAAAGTCCTGTAATGCCCCGGATGTAATACTTTCCCTTTTGGGCATATAATATATCTCCGGCTTCATCAATTCCATTTCGGGTTCTTCGTCTTTCGGGTTTTCGTCGTGTTGTTGTGTGTGTGTGTGTGGCATTCATTCATATCATGTAGTCATTGAGCATTGCATCGCATTTGTGTTGTCGGTTGCATCCGGTTCCACGCGTTCCTTCCCGTTGTCCGTTTCGCGTTCCGGAGCTCCCTCACGTGTCCGTGGCGTCCCGTAGGCCTACTTTGGTGTTTGGCCGTGTAACGTTACCGGTTTGGCGCGAGACTTGTCGTGTGTTGTTGTTTTGATGTGTGTAACCCGCCTGTCAAATCTCGTCATGTTTCGAGTCCGTTTGCTACCCCAACAGTTATTCTCGTGGGCTCAAAGTGCCTCCACTTTGAGGCCCAAGACACCCCTCCAACAGACCACCAAACCACTCCTAACCATTCCCTTCATCTAGGCCATCCAAATCTGATCGTGTGGCCGAAAACCGCACTCCATTTGGACAACCCTAGCTCCTTGTGCCTATATATTTGTCCACTCCCCCAATTTTTTGCCCCAAATCAAGGAAACCCTAGCCCCACTTCATCCTCTTCCTCCAGCCACCACCACCTCGCCGGAGTTTCGCCGGAATCTCGTCGGAGTTCCACCACCTCGCCGGAAAACACCTCTCCTCCACCTCATCCTCTCCTCCGCGCCGTTCCACCTCTCCCCGCAGTCACCGCCGCGGACCTCCTCGTTCCAGCCCCGCCGCCATTTTTTCCATCGAAGGAGATCCAGTCGCCAGGCTCGAAGCCAGCGACCGCCGCCGCCCTGGATCCCGATCGATCTCCCGATCCAAGTCAACGCTCCGCCAGCGCCTGGGCTCGATCCACCTCCGAGCCGGATCCCCCCCAAGCCACGCCGGGCCAGATCCGCCGACTCAGGCCCGGTCTCCACCAGCCGCCGCCACTGCAGGCCGCGTCGCCAGGCCGCCTCCTCGTCGCCTTCGCCGCTGGGCCCGAGGCCGCCTGGGCCTCTGATGGGCCTCGAACCCCTCGTTGGTTACCCCAAGTGGAAGGTGTAAGATGCAGTAAGTAGAAGTGCTTTCCCCTAGCAAATATGCCAAGGATCGATTCCCCAGAGACTCCTAGGTTCAACAAGTAGGTGTAAATTGCTACGGCGCCAGATTAGTAGCAATCAACGTGGACCTGCACACAGATACAAATAACTTTGCTCCCAACGAGTACAGAGAGGTTGTCAATCTCTCCGACCTTGTAGTTCACAAAGGGTTAAAAGCAATGATAGTAGTGATAGATAGTTTTTGCGATAGTAAGTAAATAACGAAAAGTAAATAGTGGATGTGATCAATGATGGTAATATGGACCGGAGTCTCATGATGTTCACTAGTGATGTCTCTCTCCCAAAAGACGATAAAACAACTATGTGAGGTAAACAAATTACAGCTGGGCAATTGACAGGACCACGAACGCAAACCAATGCTGACTACATTGCAAGAAAGGTTGAGGTTCAAAGCATGGGCGGTACGCCAAAGTAAGTAGACCGAAATCCATCAATATCCACTACTAATCATCCACCTTGAGATATCTATCCAGAACATCTCGCTGGTATTAAGTTGCGAGTCCCACCCATAGTGTAAACTCAATGCAACAGACAACTGCATTAAAAGAACTTTGCGTAAAGTAAACAATCCTTGCACCCGCGGGCACAAGCACCGTTGTTTTCCCCCTTGTGGCAACAACACATCCCCTAGACTCATGTTTCTGTCACTCAAGATAGTCATCGAGGGGCATGAACCCACAATCAAGCATAACGTTCCCTCTTGGAGTCACTACCTATTACTCGGCCAAAGCAATAAATAACAACGGAGAACATGCAAGAATTACTTATGAACTAAAATATAAAAGAGGTGAATCAAATATATTACTCAAGATCAATCTGAACATAATCTCATAATCCATCGGATCCTAGCAAACTCAACATAGCAACAGCATAAGGATTACATAGGTGCCTCGATCATGTAGGGCAGCTCACGAGGACTAATTCGTGAAGCACAAGAACGGGAGGAGAACATCACATAGCTACTGGTCATGGACTCATGGTCCAAGGGAGACTACTCACGAGTCATCCGGGAGGCGTCCATGGTGGTGGAGAAGCTCCCGGTGGTGATCCTCCCCTCTGGCAGGGTGCCGGGAAGAGTTCTCCTGGTGCTCCCGATCTTGGAAGCGGCGGCGGCGGCGGAACAGAGATGGGATCGCGAAAAGAAGTCCTGTTCTGAGGGTTACGGAGGACCCTTTAAATATATGCCAAAGTAGGGCACCGGGGGAGTCTTGGGGGGCCGAGGCGCCCCCCCGGCGCGGCCCAGGGGGAGCGCGCCCACAGGGCGCCTGGAGCCCCTGTGCCCCCCCAGGTTGCCCTTCGGATGCAGTGTTGTTTCCGGTTCGCTGATTTTTTATATAATTTTTCTGGATTTTTCTGGGCAGTTCTCGAAACGTGGAAACCTGAAATACAAAAATAGCCGAAAACAGAAACTGGCACTGGGGTGCACTGGATTAGTAAGTTAGTCCAAATATGATCATAAGTGTATGGAAGTGTATGAATATCATAGCAAATCACCCAAAAGTGGCATGGAGCAAGCAGAAATTATAGATACGTTTTGGACGTATCAACATCCCCAAGCTTAATTCCTGCTCGTCCTCGAGTAGGTAAATGATAACAAGAATAATTTCTGTGGTGACATGCTATTAACCATATAGGACTTTCTCATAGTCATATGACAAAAGCTTACTGAGACAATGATTCTAAAGTAATTAAGTTGTCTCAAGAGAAAATCACAAATGACTAAAAGTTTTACAACATGAAACTGAAACATCAAAAAGATTTGCAATGAACATGATGTGCAAATATGATAAAGTGATATCTAGCTTGCCCCCTTTAGTGATGCAAAACATAAATGCAAGGGCACCTTCAAGGTTTAAGTGATGACTAGATACAATTATTTCAGAATAAACGATATCACAATCATGCAAAAGACAATGCTACTTTGGGACAATGCACATTACACTCAGAATGATAATCATGCTCTCAGTAGTTGGTGCTTCAAAATAAAGGTAAAATAAAAGTTAAGTGCTAGAGCTTTTTGTTTTGAAAACATGGAAGCAATTGTGTCAACGGTAGTAGTACTTCATATGTGTCATGCATAAAACATCCTATAAGTTGCAAGCCTCATGCATCGAATACCAATAGTGCTCGCTCCTTCTCCTAATTAGCTCGGATTCCCATGGTTTATCATTGCATTGCATATGTTTTAACCAAGTGTCACAAAGGGGTACCTCTATGCCACCTGTACAAAGGTCCAAGGAGATAGATCGCATTTGATTTCTCGTTTTTGATAGATCTCAACTTGAGGACATCCATACCGGGACAACATAGAAAATAGATGATGGACCCCTCTTTAATGCATAAGCATATTCTCATGAGAGATTGAGGATTAAGGTCCAAGCTAAAACTTCCACCATGATGCATGGCTTTGGTTGGCGGCCCAATGTTCTTCTCTAACAATATGCATATTAATTCAACCCACGGTAAATCACCCTTACTTCAAACAAGACGAACATGCATAGCAACTCACATGATATTCAACAAAAGTGTGACAGTTGATGGCGTCCCCAGAAACATGGTTACCGCTCAGCAAGCAACTCATAAGAAATAAGATACATAAGCAACATATTCTTTACCACAATAGTTTTTAGGCTACTTTCCCATGAGCTATGTATTGCATGGTTAGATTGCTTAGTACAGGTGGAGGTTAGCAAAAAGACTGGGAGCGACCAACTAAGAGAGCAATGACGGTCATAATCATGCAGAGCGACAAAGCAATATTGAATCAGGCATGGTAGTTATATCGCTACTTAGAAACAAAAGATCATCAAGGCTTGACAGACTTTCTTTACAGTCTTGAATATGCGTGAGCATACGCCAAGTCAATCAAAATAAATTCTCGAAGGAAGATATTACTAAACCATACCACATCATAGGCAAACAAACCAAGTTGGTACTCCAATAACACATTGGGAACCCCCCAGCTATTTGAGATTAACCAAAAGAAAACCTGAACTACTAAGCACCATCATGCAAGTAGCATCTTTATCATAGACACATTAACCCATGCAACGGAAGCAAACTCTCTTAATAAGGTGATCATGGTAATTAAAGAGAGTTCAAGCAACCAACTAAATAAAAGCTCTTGAAAAGATAAGCATGAATACTAAGAGCAGAGTATGATAGTAGCTATTAAAAGACAAAGAACACACACAGCATAGATAGACATGAAAGTTCTATGTAATGTTCTAGGTAGAGGTGGAGCGTGTTTCTCTCCCACATAAAGGAATGCTGGGTTCCAACTCGTTATGAAAAACTAAAAGGAAAACTAAAAGCAAGACGCTCCAAGCATAGCACATAACACATGAAGTGATAAAAATATAGCGGAACGAAAGACGAACTGATAATGTTGATGGAGAAGGGGATGCACGGGGGCATCCCCAAGCTTAGACGCTTGAGTCTCCTTGAATATTTCTTGGGGTGCACGGGGGCATCCCCAAGCTTGAGCGCTTGACACTCCTGAATCTTTTTATCATCTTCCCTCGCACACTTAAAAACTCCCTTCATACACAACTCATCATAATCTGATTAGCGAGGTTAGTACCCTTAATAAAATAATTATACCTTGCTGGAAATAAGGATATTCTTGAAGTTCTACTGTTTCTCAAGATTGCCAAAAAGTTTTTGCAAATAAAAAAAACAAGTTCTTAATTTGCAAAGTGAAGGTAAGGCAAAACATGACAGAATCTGTGAAAAACAGAACAACAGGCAGTAATTGACCTGTTCGGGATACTTCTGCAACTCAAATCAAAAAACTCAGAACTGACGCACGAAAGACAATTGTATAGAGAACGCTGTCGAAAAAATTCAGACCAAAAAGATGATCCGGTGATTTTATACGAATTTTTCTATCCAAGGACAGAATCTGTTTCCTGGACAGCACCTCACAACTTTTGAACTTTCTAGCAATCAGAGGCTATACTTGGCACAAATATGAAAAGCAAAGATACAATGATGATGCTACAGAAGTAAAAAACATCAAGACACAACAACAACAATTTTTTTATTCATGTGGGCTGCCTCCCAAAAGCGCTTTCTTTTATGCCTTTAAGCTAGGCATAATGCATAGATCAAGTTTTATCAAGAGTAAAAGAATAGCTAGCCCGTACAACGGACTCAAAAGGTAACTTGACCTTCTTACGAGGGAAGTGTTCCATCCCTTTCTTGAGAGGAAACTGAAATTTTATATTACCCTCTTTCATGTCAATGACAGCACCAACGGTGCGCAAAAAGGGACGTCCCAAAATAATTGGACATGAAGGATCACATTCAATATCCATAATAGTGAAATCAACGGGCACATAATTATCATTGACAACAATAAGAACATCGTCGATCCTCCCCAAAGGTTTCTTTATGGAAGAATCAACGAGACGAACACCAAAAGAACAAGAATCATAAGGTTTCAATTTAAGCATATCATATATCCTTTTGGGCATAACAGAGGTACTAGCACCAACATCACATAATGCATAACAAGAGAAGTCATTCAAATTAATTTTTATCATAGGATCCCAACCATCTTCTAGCTTTCTAGGTATGGAGGCTTCTACTCTAAGTTTCTCCTCCCTAGCTTTGATGAGAGCATTAGTGATATGCTCTGTGAAGGCAAGGTTAAGCGTGCTAGTGCGGGGATCTCTAGATATTTTGTGAAGGAAATCAATAACTTCGGTAAGAGTGCAATTATCAAAATCAAGGTCACGAGCATCAAGTAAAGTGGTAGTGGTGTCCTTAAAGTTCACTTGGTTGGTAGTTTCTATAGCATCACCTTAATAGGTCCATTGGGACCAGGAGTACATTGGGTGCTAAGAGTGTGAACATTCTCAATAACTTGGATAGTAGCAACAGTGTGGTGGGTAGGAAGGCTCTTAATTCTTTCCTCTTCCTCCCTTTCTCTAGCCCATCTCTCTTTAAGCTTAGCCATCATCCTAATATTTTCATTAATTTGTACTTGAGTAGCATTAATAGGGATGACTTCCCTCTCCTTAAGAGGAGAAGTTTCAATTTTTAGCAATTTTACCTCATTGGCTAAGTGGTCTACCTTAAAAGAAAGATCATCTAGTTTATGTAGTTTCTCTTCTACATTCTTATTAAAGGCTTTTTGGGTAGTGATGAAATCTCTAAGCATGGTCTCTAGTTCAGTATTGGAGTTCTTGGTACTAGGATAAGCATTGTTGTTCCCATAAGAGTTAGAGGGGAACGGTCTAGAATTGTTACCAAAGTTACTCCTATAAGCATTGTTGTTGAAATTGTTTCTAGAGATAAAGTTAACATCTACTTGTTCTTGAGCAATCAAAGAATTTAAAGGAACATCACGAGGATCAACAGTAGATTGCTTCGAAAGTAGAGACATGATCAAGTCAACTTTTTCATTGAGGGAGGAAATCTCCTCGACAGAGTTTACCTTCCTACGTGTTGGAGCGCGTTCGGTGTGCCATTGGGAATAGTTGGTCATCATCTCATCGAGAAGTTTTGTGGCAGCACCAAGTGTAGTTGACATAAAAGTTCCTCCCGCGGCCGAATCTAACAAGTTCCGCGAGGTAAAGTTCAAGCCTGCATAAAAAGTTTGGATAACCATCCAAGTAGTCAAACCGTGAGTAGGGCAGTTTTTGATAAGAGACTTCATACGTTTCCAAGCTTGGGCAACGTGTTCATTATCCAATTGTTTAAAATTCATGATGTTACTTCTAAGTTGGATAATTTTAGCAGGTGGATAGTATTTTCCGATAAAAGCATCTTTGCACTTGTCCCAAGAATCTATGCTATTTCTAGGCAAAGACTTAAACCAAATTTTAGCTCCTCCTCTCAAAGAGAAAGGAAAAAGCTTAAGCTTAACAATGTTACCATCTATTTCTTGGTACTTTTGCATATCACAAAGTTCTACAAAGTTGTTCAAGTGTAAAGCAGCATCATCTCCAGCACCGGAGAATTGTTCTCTCATGACTAAGTTAAGTAAAGCAGGTTTAATTTCATATGAAGGTGCTGAAGTGGCAGGTGTAGTGATAGGTGTGCTGATAAAGTCATCGTTGTTGTGACTAGTGAAGTCACACAACTTGGTGTTCTCGGTGGACCCCATAGTAGCAAGCAAGCAAGATAACTATTTTTGTGATTTTCGATAAAAGGAACTAAAGCAAAAATGAAAAGTAAACTAACAAGGCTAAAAAGCAAAGGTAAAAGATAGCATGCAACTCCCCTATCCTGAAGAGTGGAGTCCCCGGCAACGGCGCCAGAAAATACTCCTTGATGGGCCTCGAACCCCTCGTTGGTTACCCCAAGTGGAAGGTGTAAGATGCAGTAAGTAGAAGTGTTTTCCCCTAGCAAAGATGCCAAGGATCGATTCCCCAGAGACTCCTAGGTTCAACAAGTAGGTGTCAATTGCTACGGCGCCAGATTAGTAGCAATCAACGTGGACCTGCACACAGATACAAATAACTTTGCTCCCAACGAGTACAGAGAGGTTGTCAATCTCTCCGGCCTTGTAGTTCACAAAGGGTTAAAAGCAATGATAGTAGTGATAGATAGTTTTTGCGATAGTAAGTAAATAGCGAAAAGTAAATAGTGGATGTGATCAATGATGGTAATATGGACCGGAGTCTCATGATGTTCACTAGTGATGTCTCTCTCCCAAAAGACGATAAAACAGCTATGTGAGGTAAACAAATTACAGCTGGGCAATTGACAGGACCACGAACGCAAACCAATGCTGACTACATTGCAAGAAAGGTTGAGGTTCAAAGCATGGGCGGTACGCCAAAGTAAGTAGACCGAAATCCATCAATATCTACTACTAATCATCCACCTTGAGATATCTATCCAGAACATCTCGCTGGTATTAAGTTGCGAGTCCCACCCATAGTGTAAACTCAATGCAACAGACAACTGCATTAAAAGAACTTTGCGTAAAGTAAACAATCCTTGCACCCGCGGGCACAAGCACCGTTGTTTTCCCCCTTGTGGCAAGAGCACATCCCCCTAGACTCATGTTTCTGTCACTCAAGCTAGTCATCGAGGGGCATGAACCCACAATCAAGCATAACGTTCCCTCTTGGAGTCACTACCTATTACTCGGCCAAAGCAATAAATAACAACGGAGAACATGCAAGAATTACTTATGAACTAAAATATAAAAGAGGTGAATCAAATATATTACTCAAGATCAATCTGAACATAATCTCATAACCCATCGGATCCCAGCAAACTCAACATAGCAACACCATAAGGATTACATAGGTGCCTCGATCATGTAGGGCAGCTCACGAGGACTAATTAGTGAAGCACAAGAACGGGAGGAGAACATCACATAGCTACTGGTCATGGACTCATGGTCCAAGGGAGACTACTCACAGTCATCCGGGAGGCGTCCATGGTGGTGGAGAAGCTCCCGGTGGTGATCCTCCCCTCCGGCAGGGTGCCGGGAAGAGTTCTCCTGGTGCTCCCGATCTTGGAAGCGGCGGCGGCGGCGGAACAAAGATGGGATCGCGAAAAGAAGTCCTGTTCTGAGGGTTTCGGAGGACCCTTTAAATATATGCCAAAGTAGGGCACCGGGGGAGTCTCGGGGGGCCGAGGCGCCTCCCCGGCGCGGCCCAGGGGGGGCGCCCACAGGGCGCCTGGAGCCCCTGTGGCCCCCCCAGGTTGCCCTTCGGACGCAGTGTTGTTTCCGGTTCGCTGATTTTTTATATAATTTTTCTGGATTTTTCTGGGCAGTTCTCGAAACGTGAAAACCTGAAATACAAAAACAGCCGAAAACAGAAACTGGCACTAGGGTGCACTGGATTAGTAAGTTAGTCCAAATATGATCAAAAGTGTATGGAAGTGTATGAATATCATAGCAATATCACCCAAAAGTGGCATGGAGCAAGCAGAAATTATAGATACGTTTTGGACGTATCAGCCTCCTGCGCCGCCAGCCGCCAGATCCGGGCCGCGCCTCCCGCGGGCCCGCGCCGCCTCCCTCAGCCCGTCTTCGATCGACCGCTCGGGCCGAGGTCTTCCCAGCCCAGGCCCCCGCCTCGCCCCGCTGGGCCCCTTCCAGCCGAGCCCGATCGCCGCAGATTGCCCGAGGCCGAGCCTCCAGAAGGCCAACTGCCGCGCCAGGCTCCAGCGCCGCCTGGGCCGCTCCACCGCGCCAGGCCGCGGGCCGATCCAGCCGAGCCGCCGCCCCGATCTGCCACCTTCGGCCCGAAGAACCGCGCCAGCCCGTTGACTCCTTTTTTTCCCCAGATCTGAGAGGTTTCCCCCTAATCCCTAAGTCCCTGTGTTTATTGTTGTCTGATGCATGTTTCAAACAGTGATAACTTTTTGTGTGGTGCTCCGTTTTGCGCAAATGAGATGTCCAGACGTTCGTAGAGACGTGTACTACATTTCATTCCATTGTGCCATACATGTTTGAGTTCATCTAGGTGCTTAAATATCTGTTGGAAGAGTGCATCGTGATAAAAACTGCTGTTAGTATTGTTTTTCATGCCACCTTTGCACAGTGATAACTTGATGCTCGTTTATCCGAATGATGCAAATGACATGTCCACGTGTTCGTCTTGTCATGCTCTACATGTTGAATGCTTAAGTTTGCATGATAGATTTAATCTTGCCATGTTTATCTCCGTTGCAAAGTGCCATGTGGCTATTAAGTTTTTAAGCTTGTTATGAAATGCCAACTTGAGGAGCTCATTGCCATCGTTGTGATTGTCCCCATGATGCATGCTTAGGTGTTTTGGAATCACCATCATGTGTACTTTGATGTGGTGCTTACCACTTGCCATGTTTAGTTTTGAGGTGACTTAAACTTGCTCTCAAATATGCCATGATGAAACTGCTGTTTTAACACTTAGTGAAATTTCACTAAGTCTGGAATCTGTAATTTTCAGATGCCATGTTTGCTTGTTGTTCTAGGACAATCCATGATAGTTTTGGGGTGACTCTTGATGATTCCTTGTAGTATATATTGTTGGCTATCCATTCATGCTCTCACATGCTTATTTGAGTGGCTGTAGCATATTTAACTTTTGCTCCCAAGTTTCAATAAAATACTGCTGTCAGGATTTTGTTGTCAAGTTCAATATGTCCAAGCTTGTTGCTATTGATCTGTGGCTCCTTTGGGGGTGCACCAATGGACTTAATTGCTGTAGGGTATGTCTAGTTTATGTTCATGCTCTTTGCCATGATGTTTGAGTGCTGTAGCTTATTTATCTAGTGCTCCGAAGTTGCTATGTTGCTGTAATTTCCAGCTTTCGCATGTTTATTGTTTTGTATGTGACTTTTAGCCTGTAGCTCCGATTGCAGCAAGTCTTATATGAAACTTGATTGATTTTTCGTGTAGATTCATAATATCCTATTGTTATCATGTTTTGAGGTATTTTGCTTGAGTGCTATTTTCCGTGCTCCGTGTGCTCTCATAGTGCATCAATCATGCATCCATCATTTTTGTGTGCGCATTGCATCTTGTTGATTCGTGCCTTGTGTGGTTGTGTTGATTAGAGCCGGGAGCTGAGACCGAGTACGAGTACGAGCACGAGGTTAACAACAAGGTTGAGCACAAGGACCCCTCTTACGATCCGAACGACAACTCTTCAGGCAAGATGACCGAACCCCGATAACATTACTATCTTTGCCTATTGCTAGAGTATCGCACTATAGTTTTGCCTCGATGCCCATGTTTTTCCTGTCAGCCTCCTACTTGTAACCATGAACCTGTTTAACCACCCTACCTATGCAAACCGTTGAATGGCTAAGTACGCTTCGCTCAGCCCCTCTTATAGCATTGCTAGTTGCAGGTGAAGATTGAAGATGCTTGCTTCATGTTGAAGTTTTGTTGGGTTATATCACACTATATAATTGCTTAAAGAGAAATCATCTATATATTGGCAATGGGTGGAAGGCTAAGCCTTTTGCTTGGTGTTTTGTTCCACTCATGCCGCTAGGAACCGTTTAAACCGGTGTTATGTTCCTTGATTATGCGTTCCTAACACGGTTGGGGTTATGGGACCCCCTCGATAAACCGCTAAGTGCTAAGTCTTTTCCAGCAAGTCCCAACATTGGTACTATTCGCCTAAAAACTAATAAAACTTGCATAGGGTCTTGCAAACCCGAGTTCTTAATTAACAACCCCCGGGCCAGTGCTCCACATGAGTGTTGGTCCAAACTGGGCAGACTGCGGGGCCACCCGAGGGAACTCGAGGATTTGTATATACCTGTAGGCTGACCTATCCGGTCGTGGCCTGAGACTAGATACGCGCGGCTATTGTCAGGGTGTCGGCACGCCGGGAGGATTTGCTGGATTAGCCTTACCTTAGTTTGGAGTATCTTGAGCACGGGATTCCGAGAATACTCGGGTCTTCCCACCTTTGGAGTTGCGACTCCGCGGATCGTGGGCTTGTCATGGGCCAAGTTGGAACACCCCTGCAGGGTTATGAACTTTCGAAAGCCGTGCCCGCGGTTATGTGGCAGATGGGAGCTTGTTAATATCCGGTTGTAGAAAACTTGACACATTGTTCTAATACACTACCAGCGTGTGTACCGTGACTGTCATTTTCCGAAAAGGGGTTTCGGGAGATGAACACGGTGGGGTTATGTTTGACTGGCTTTAGTTAGGATCACTTCGTGATCATCTCTCGACCGAGGCACCTTCTCTTCTCGCTCTCATTTGCGTAAGCTAGGCTAGTGCTGCTGCAACCACTTAATCTTATTCTTTCTTCAGCCTTGTTCCACACCCAAGGCTCAGATAGTCATGTTACCCGGGAACGGGATTGCTGAGTCCTCTGTGGCTCACAGTTACTTCACCACACCAGATGCAGGTCCGATGGTGAGCTATCCAGGTGATGGCACCGAGCTAGACTGGGAGTACGACGAGGAGCGTAGCCGTTACTATGTTCGTTATCCGGATGATCAGTAGTGGTACTTCTACTAGGATTCGATCCGACCTGTGGATTTAAATTATGTTTGGTATCTTGTCATTTGGATTTTACCCTTAGAAGGGCTGTGATGTTCTTTTGTATGATGATTGAAACATGTAATGTAATTGTGTGACGTGGCGAGTGTAAGCCAACTATTTTATGTTTTCCATCCCCATCTTTTACATGAGTTGTGCAAAGATACCAAACTTGCGATCATTCTAGCATGGGGTTATGTCTCTAAGTCATGCCTCGACACGTAGGAGATATAGTCCCATCCTGGGCATTACAAGTTGGTATCAGAGCCTTCTCCGACCTAGAAGCCTCCACTGATTGATCGAATCGTTGACGGTCGAGTCTAGGCACACACTGAAAATATTTTTGAGTCCTATATTTATATCGGAGAGTAGGATTTCTTTGCTTCTCATCCCCTTTCTCTCTGCTGAGGACTCCTAACGTCTACTCTTGCCTCTTCTACTTTCAAAAATTGCACCAATTTTTTTTTAGGAATCTCGCGAGTATTGTGGGATTGTTTCGATGTTCTTGTGACGAGAATATTGTTCTCGATGCCTCCTGACATTAGGGGTTGTGGCAGTGTCCCGGGGAGTTGAGCTTCGGGGTATTGTCGTCACAAGCATATCGCGGCAGTACTAAATACTTAAGACGGCCGACATCGAAAATCTCTCCTATACGGTTAGTGGCAAGATAACCCCGACATCACCCAGTACCGGGGAGGTAGTTCGGGAGTATTGCCATAGCTTGGTATAGTGGATGCTTTTCGAAGGTCCGAGGTAGACAGTTTCCGAGAAAGACTGGTTATGTGTTGAAGGATGGATACAGCTGGATGTAGGTTTAGAGTTGATTGCGCGGTGCTTCCCCTGTATCCCCAACACCTGATTGCATAACTGGAAACTTTTGGAAATTCATAGGTGGGTTTATCCAGTAGATCATAGGCATTCTTCCAGAGAATGCAGGTTAGTGAGTTCGGGGTTCTACATTGAGTGAAGTGGTTTTATGACCGATGTTCCGATCGGGAGTTGCATCTTAAAGGGTCATTGGCTATGCTGATCCGGGGATTGCAAAACCCTTTCGTAACGCGTTCATAAGCTTTCAGCACAAAGATGTTAGAACGAAGCTCCTACCTTGTGTTTGTTTCCATCCGTACCTTGTTGTTTTTCTTATTTTACCTTTTGTCCCCTATGTGGCTTCTCGTGAAGATTGATGTTATCATTTAACTGACAATTTCATTCGTTCCTCTTGTTCGAATGATTTCATTCGTTCCAATTGTTCGAATGATTCTTGTGAAGACTATGTTGCATTTCATTCCGTTGTTTCAGCTTATACCTTCTTTCAATCAATTGCTGATTCGTGGTCATCTCTTTCAGGATGGCTCCCAAACGAGTTCCTGATACGTCCAAAATGTATCTATAATTTCTGCTTGCTCCATGCCACTTTTGGGTGATATTGCTATGATATTCATACACTTCCATACACTTTTGATCATATTTGGACTAACTTACTAATCCAGTGCACCCCAGTGCCAGTTTCTGTTTTCGGCTGTTTTTGTATTTCAGGTTTTCACGTTTCGAGAACTGCCCAGAAAAATCCAGAAAAATTATATAAAAAATCAGCGAACCGGAAACAACACTGCGTCCGAAGGGCAACCTGGGGGGGGGGGGCACAGGGGCTCCAGGCGCCCTGTGGGCGCGCCCTCCCCCTGGGCCGCGCCGGGGGGGCGCCTCGGCCCCCCGAGGGTCCCCCGGTGCCCTACTTTGGCATATATTTAAAGGGTCCTCCGTAACCCTCAGAACAGGACTTCTTTTCGCGATCCCATCTCTGTTCCGCCGCCGCCGCCGCTTCCAAGATCGGGAGCACCAGGAGAACTCTTCCCGGCACCCTGCCGGAGGGGAGGATCACCACCGGGAGCTTCTCCACCACCATGGACGCCTCCCGGATGACTCGTGAGTAGTCACCCTTGGACCATGAGTCCATGACCAGTAGCTATGTGATGTTCTCCTCCCGTTCTTGTGCTTCACTAATTAGTCCTCGTGAGCTGCCCTACATGATCGAGGCACCTATGTAATCCTTATGCTGTTGCTATGTTGAGTTTGCTGGGATCCGATGGATTATGAGATTATGTTCAGATTGATCTTGAGTAATATATTTGATTCACCTCTTTTATATTTTAGTTCATAAGTAATTCTTGCATGTTCTCTGTTGTTATTTATTGCTTTGGCCGAGTAGTAGGTAGTGACTCCAAGAGGGAACGTTATGCTTGATTGTGGGTTCATGCCCCTCGATGACTAGCTTGAGTGACAGAAACATGAGTCTAGGGGATGTGCTGTTGCCACAAGGGGGAAAACAACGGTGCTTGTGCCCGCGGGTGCAAGGATTGTTTACTTTACGCAAAGTTCTTTTAATGCAGTTGTCTGTTGCTTTGAGTTTACCCTATGGGTGGGGCTCGCAACTTAATACCAGCGAGATGTTCTGGATAGATATCTCAAGGTGGATGATTAGTAGTAGATATTGATGGATTTCGGTCTACTTACTTTGGCGTACCGCCCATGCTTTGAACCTCAACCTTTCTTGCAATGTAGTCAGCATTGGTTTGCGTTCGTGGTCCTGTCAATTGCCCAGCTGTAATTCGTTTACCTCACATAGCTGTTTTATCGTCTTTTGGGAGAGAGACATCACTAGTGAACATCATGAGACTCCGGTCCATATTACCATCATTGATCACATCCGCTATTTACTTTTCGCTATTATTTACTATTGCAAACATTATCTATCACTACTATCATTTGCGTTTAATCCTTTATGAACTACAAGGCTGGAGGGATTGACAACCTCTCTGTACTCGTTGGGAGCAAAGTTATTTGTATCTGTGTGCAGGTCCACGTTGATTGCTAATATCTGGCGCCGTTAGCAGTTGACACCTACTTGTTGAACCTAGGAGTCTCTGGGGATTCGATCCTTGGCATCTTTGCTAAGGGAAAAACTTCCACAACACTGCATCTCACACCTTCCACTTGGGGTAACCAACGAGGGGTTAGAGGCCCATCACCGCCGCCGCTTCCAAGATCGGTAGCACCAGGAGAACTCTTCCTGGCACCCTGCCGGAGGGGAGGATCACCACCGGGAGCCTCTCCACCACCATGGACGCCTCCCGGATGAGTTGTGAGTAGTCTCCCTTGGACCATGAGTCCATGACCAGTAGCTATGTGATGTTCTCCTCCCGTTCTTGTGCTTCACTAATTAGTCCTCGTGAGCTGCCCTACATGATCGAGGCACATATGTAATCCTTATGCTGTTGCTATGATGAGTTTGCTGGGATCCGATGGATTATGAGATTATGTTCAGATTGTGCTTGAGTAATATATTTGATCTACCTCTTTTATATTTATGTTCGTAAGTAATTCTTGCATGTTCTCCGTTGTTATTTATTGCTTTGGCCAAGTAGTAGGTAGTGACTCCAAGAGGGAACGTTATGCTTGATTGTGGGTTCATGCCCCTCGATGACTAGTTTGAGTGACAAAAACATGAGTCTAGGGGATGTGCTGTTGCCACAAGGGGGAAAACAACGGTGCTTGTGCCCGCGGGTGCAAGGATTGTTTACTTTACGCAAAGTTCTTTTAATGCAGTTGTCTGTTGCATTGAGTTTACACTATGGGTGGGACTCGCAACTTAATACCAGCGAGATGTTCTGGATAGATATCTCAAGGTGGATGATTAGTAGTAGATATTGATGGATTTCGGTCTACTTACTTTGGCGTACCGCCCATGCTTTGAACCTCAACCTTTCTTGCAATGTAGTCAGCATTGGTTTGCGTTCGTGGTCCTGTCAATTGCCCAGCTGTAATTTGTTTACCTCACATAGCTGTTTTATCGTCTTTTGGGAGAGAGACATCACTAGTGAACATAATGAGACTCCGGTCCATATTACCATCATTGATCACATCCACTATTTACTTTTCGCTATTTACCTACTATTGCAAAAACTATCTATCACTACTATCATTGCTTTTAACCCTTTGTGAACTACAAGGCCGGAGAGATTGACAACCTCTCTGTACTCGTTGGGAGCAAAGTTATTTGTATCTGTGTGCAGGTCCACGTTGGTTGCTACTAATCTGGCGCCGTAGCAATTGACACCTACCTGTTGAACCTAGGAGTCTCTGGGGATTCGATCCTTGGCATCTTTGCTAGGGGAAAACACTTCTACTTACTGCATCTTACACCTTCCACTTGGGGTAACCAACGAGGGGTTCGAGGCCCATCAGTTCCCAACGCTAACCCAGAGGGTGAAGAGGTCCCAGATCGTCCTCCTTCCCCTCCTCCTCCGTCTGAGGCTTGGAGAGTGATTATGCAGACTACAAACCAGAACACCCAGATGTTGATGCAGATGATGCAACAGATGCAAGCTAATCAAGCTAATCAGGGTGTTCCAGGGAATCAAGGCAACTTCTTCAACCAACAACACCATGCTACTCTCAACCAGTTCTTGGCCAATAATCCAAAAGCTTTCAGTTATTGTGTCGACCCTCCTGATGCTGAAGATTGGATCACCGATATCAAAAAGCATTTTGAGTGCAGTAACGTAAGAGAAGAGGACTATGTGAAGTTTGCAGCCTTCCAACTCAAAGACCAAGCAGCTGACTGGTGGCAGCAGTACAAAGACTCCAGGCCAGGTCGTGTGATCTCTTGGGAGGATTTCTGCAAGGACTTTCGCTCTCACCACATTCGAACAAGTGTCATCGAGGGTATGCATGAGCAATTCCGCAACCTGAAGCAGGGCTCTATGACTGTCTACCAGTATAATGTCAAGTTCCAAAACCTCGCCCGCTATGCTAAGCAAGACATTCTGGATGCCAAGAGCAAAATCTATCAGTTTCGTGGTGGTCTGAAAGATGAACTTCAACTTGCTCTCACCTTGTTCGAGCCCGATGAGTTCGACAAATTCTATAACATGGCTTTGAAACAAGAGGCAGCTCAGCTCAAGATGGAGGCTTCTAAAAAGAGGATTTGAGATGCCGTTCACTCCTCCTCATCGTCTCAGATGGTCTCGAAACAACAGAAATTTTGGCTTCCTCCTCCTCCAGTGATTCGAGCTCCCTACAACAACTCCAACAACTCCAACAACTCCAACAACAACAAAAATGCTGGTGGTCGTGGTTTCTCCCATTGTAATGCCCAGAATGGGACTATACCTCCTACGTGTCGAGGCACAACTTAAAGGTATAAGCCCATCCTAGAATGATCTCAAGTTTGGTATCTTTGCACGACTCATGTAAAAGAGGGATTAAATTGCAAAAGGAGATAGTGGGCTTACACTCGCCACTTCACACAATACATTACATAAGCAAAACTTCATTCAAAACATCACAGCCCGACTACGGGTAAGATCCAAAAGAAAGATACCAAAACAACATAAAGCCATGGGTCAGGATCGAATCCTAGTAGAAACCACTACTGATCGTCGAAACGTCACAAGCAAACGCCACTCTCTTCATCGAGCTCCTGGTGAAGAACTTGAACCAGCTCCTGCACCATTCTCGGCTGAACCTGCATCTGGTGTTGTAGTATCTGTGAGCCACGACGACTCAACAATCCCATAACCATGGGTAACAAGACTAGCAAAGCTTGTGGGTAGGAAGAGGTAAAGTGGTGAGGTTGCAGCAGCGGCTAAGCAATATATGGTGACTAACTTACGAGTACAAGAATAAGATGAGAATCTACGCAAACAGTCGCAAAAGTAGTGATCGCTAAAGATCCTGAACTACATACGAGTCAAACATAACCCCACCGTGTTCTCTTCTCAAAGTGAAAAGAGACAGTCATGGTTACTCACGCGGTGGTGTGTTTTACTTCGGATCCTCTGTCAAGTTTTCTACAACCGGACATTAACAAATTCCAATCCGCCACATAACCGCAGGCACGGATTTCGAAAGATCATAACCCTGCAGGGGTGTCCCAACTTAGCCCATCACAAGCTCTCACGATTAGCTGAAGTGATAAATATAATATCATCACCCCTTATCTTAGGGATATCCGATCAGGCTCGGCATCCCGGTAGCACAAGACATTTCGACAATGGTAAAAAAAGTCCAGCAAGACCTCCCGGTGTGTCGACACCCTGATAGTAGCCGCGCGTATCTAGTCTCAGGACACGACCGGATGGGCGATGCTACAGGAGCCAATCCTCGAGTTTCCCCGTGGTGGCCCCCGCAGGCTCCCCGTTTGGGACCAACACCATCAGCACTGCCCCCCCTGCTATGTAGAAAGAATCCTCGGGTAGCGCTAACTCCCTATGCAATTTAATTAATTAATTAAGTTGTTATTATGAGCAAATTAAAACCAATGTTGGGCCTTGCTGGAGGAGTTTTATTCAAAGTCGAACTGTCAAGGGGTCCCCATCCACCCATCGTGTAAGGAACGCAAAATCAAGGAACATAATGCCGGTTTATCGGCGCCTAAGGTGGCATGAGTGGAACAAAACACCGAGCAAAAGGCCAAGCCTTCCACCCATGCCCAGTATATAGGTGTGTTAATAATAATAATAGATATTGTGATATTCCAACAACAAGTTCCCTCCTAGAACGAACTTCATCTTCACCTGCAACTAACAACGCTATAAGAGGGGCTGAGCAAGCGGGTAACATAGCCAGACAGTGGTTTTGCTAGGAAGGTTTCAAGGTTAGAGGTTTCATGGCAACAAAGAGACGGCTGACATAAAAGATGGGTAGCGCGACATGTAACGATAGCATCGAGACAACTAAGCATGGCAATGGTAGTAAAGGTATCCAAGGGTATGATCATCTTGCATGGGATTCCGCAAGGGAGAAGAACGGATCCATGAAGTAGACGGAGCAACATAGGAGCGAATCCTCACAACTCCGGAACGAAACCGAAGCTAACAAGAGAAGCAACCGGAAAGAAGCAAACAACACGGTAAACACACATATCATAAACATGGCATACGATGCACATCCAAGTATGATGCATGTCCGGTTTAATTATGCAAGGCATGGCAAGTGCACAAACAAAACTATAAGTTAAGTGGAGCTCAATATGCAACGAGTTGCATATTGACGAAACACCACATTAAATTATTTAATTGACTCTCATTTATTTACAGGACAAGGTTAAATGTTTGTTAACATGGCAAGAGGTGAAGCATAATAAACTACACTATTTAGACATTTTAAATGAGGCCGGAAAATAACAACAACAATTTCGGAAAATCCCCATGAGCATGTTTAGTAATTATAAAGCAAACAACAATCAAACATTTAATGTTGTTAACATGATGCGGATGACATGATCAAGTTTTATGCCAGTTTTATTAAAAGTTGACAAGAAGATGATATGAAGCAATTGTCCCCGTGGTGGAAGGAAAAAGGTGCCACGGCAACAATTCCGAAAATGATGCCACAGCAACATATCGGTTCCGGTAACTCGTTGAGAGACCGGTGCAAAAGAAGAATCAACGTGAGCAAGTCGAACAAGATGAAAGTGGGTTGATCCCGTCACCGGGTTCCCACGAGTCGGCGACGAGGCAACCGAGGAACATGACAAAAGGACGAAACGGGCAAGGAGCACACACGGGAAACATCTCATACAACCACATCACGAGCATTCCACGGGTCATCGTCTCGGGTTATACCATCGAAGCGTGCGTTCTCGGAGGGGTTCGAGTCGTCGAGGGACGTAGTGGAAGAAGTCGAAGTAGACGTTCTCGAGGCGGTAGTTGTACTCGGGCGACGGTAGCGGAAGTAGTGGTACACGTTCGTTTCGGAGAGGGACTTGATGAACCCAACATCTTCGGGGCGACAGTAGTGGAACTTGGCAACGGTAGTCGTTCTCGCGACGAGTTCGTAGATGTACTTGACACATCCATCTTTTCCGGGCGACGGTAGTGGTACATGCCGTAGAGGGAAGTAGTTGTTCTCGTTCATCGGTAGGGGTACTTGTCGAGTCGGTCGTCGTGGTACTTGGGGGGGTCTCGTGGTACTTGCCCCAAACAACATCGGATGTAGAGGTACACGTGTAGTCGTTCACATCCCGTTCGGAGAGGTACTCGGCGTTCGTCGACACATGTAGTCGTTCTCGCGATACGTAGAGGAAGAAGGCGTAGTAGTGGAAGTAGTGGTACTCGACGCGTTCGTCTTGTGTAGTCGAACTTGACGGTTCGTCGGCGACTCGAAGGGGTACTCGTTTCTTCCAAAGGTAGTCGTGCACGTTCCTGGACAAACCCAACAGTACAAGGCAACACACAAAAAAAAACAAAAACGGCAGCACGACGGGGCGACGAGGCCACCGCAGCGGCATGGCGAAGAGGAGGCAGGTCCTCGGGCGCTCGGAGCAGAGGATGCAGGAGACGAGGCAGAGCTTCGGGAGCTCGAGCGGGGAGCCGGCTGCTGCATGGCCCTGGCGAGCTGGAGGACGGGGCAGCACACGACGCTGGAAGGAGATGCGGCCCGGGGCGGAGGGCGCGCTGGACTTGGCGAGCTGGGGCGATGGAGGAGGAGGCACGAGCACTCTCCTGGCGCGCGGGAGGGAGGCCACGCGATGCGGCCGTGGCGGAGCTCGGGCGCACGGGAGGGTGCTACGAGGAGGAGGCGCTCGGGGCCTCGTCCTGGCGCGCGGAGGAAGAAGGCGCAGGGACTCGCGCGGAGGGAGCTCGCGGCCGGGACGGTGACGGAGGGGCCCTGGCGGCGGACGTGCGCGCTGCAGAGGAGGGCGCGGCGCTGCGTCGAGCAGGGCTCGGCCCGTCCCTGGAGAAGGCCGCGGCGAGCGCAGCTGGAGCGAGGCGCTGGCCTTGCTGGAGAGTGCGACGGCGGGCAGAAGGGAGCTCGAGGAGGGGCACGGTGCCATGGCGCGGTAGGCGGAGGAGTCGGGGGCGCTTGGAGCAGAAGGGATCGGGGCAGAGGAGCGGGACTGGGTTCTGTCGCGAGGGAGAGCGGGGAACTGGCGGCGCTGTGGGAGGAAAAGAGAGGAGCGAGGGGCACCGCTAGGGTTCGGGGAGAGCGGGGGGGATGGGCTGGAGGGATCGGTCGGCCTGGAGATGGGCCAAAGGAGGCCGGCTGGGCCTTGGCCGTTGGTGGAGGAATGGGCCAGGGAGGAGGCTGGGCTCCCTATAATTTGTATTTACCAAAGGCAAAAAAAAAATGATATAGAAGAAAGAAGAGAGAAAAAGGGAAACAATTTGAGTATGCAGATAATTCTCCTGGACTCACAACAAAGTGCTTGTTCCAATAAAAATGGAGTGGCATGAGTTGTGAAGTTGATTCCAAACTCGTTTGAATTTAATTCAAATGAGTGTGAGAAGGAAGTGGCAAACGGTAGATCCAAAAATGCTCGGATTTTTAGAGGAGCCTCGATAAAAGGAAAAAGAATTATTGGCAAGGTTTTGAAGGAGAAACTCGAAGTAGGAAAAGCATGGGGAAAAATTATGCACGTGTGTTGGTTAATTCCAAACAAATGGAATATTATTATATAGCTCCCTAATAATATTGAGAGGCTTCTATATGTTTTAAAGAGAAGACATTCTCCCCTCGATTTAAATGGACCGAAGGTCCACACAATTTATTTAGGTTGAGATGCAAAAGAAAAATGACATGATGGCATGATGACATGATGCAATGCAAAAATAAATAACACAAGCACAAACGAAACACACGGGAGACCCGGAACATCTGGAATCTTCTGGGACGTCGGTCTTCGGGCGTCACACCCAACCACCCAACTCCAACAAGCAGTCCAAGCAGCAGTTCCAAGCTCCAAGACTAAGTGCTCCTCCTACTCGTCCACTTTCTGAGGTGACTTGCTACAAGTGTGGCCAGAAGGGCCATTATTCCAACAAGTGCAACAACCCAAGGCTCCTTCCGCCACCTCCACCTGTCATTTCGGCTATTGTGAAGCATAATCCCAGGCATGCTAGGGTGAATCTGATGAGTGCAGCTAAGGCGGAGAACTCTTCTGATGTGATCATTGGTAACCTTTCGGTGAACTCTTTTCCTGCAAAAGTATTATTTGATTCTGGTGCATCTCTCAGTTTCATTTCAAGGCTGTTCTTCACCAAGCATAATTTGACTTCGGTATTTCTGGATAAGAAGTTGTCAATTATCTCTTCGGGAAAGCACATGACTTCAAATTTGATGGCTCCGAATGTATCTATTCGCATGGGTGATTATCGCTTTCTGGCTAATCCGGTGGTTCTCGGCAATTCTGACATTGACCTCATCCTCGGGATGGATTGGCTTTCTCAGCATGATGCTCACATTGACTGTGCACAGAAGGAAGTCAAGATGACTCATCCTGATGAAGATGTGATTATCTTTGCCTCCAGGGATAACACTATCAGGCTTTTCTCTCTCAATGATAAGGGCGAGATTAATGCCATCTCTCAAATTCCGGTGGTAAACGAATACCAAGACGTCTTTCCTGAAGAACTTCCAGGCATGCCTCCACACCGTCAGGTGGAATTCGTCATTGAACTCGAGCCGGGTACTGAGCCAGCATGCCGACGTCCGTACAAGCTCTCTCCTGGAGAATTGAAGCAGTTGAAGAAACAGCTTGATGAACAGGAACGTTTGGGTCTGATAAGGCCGAGTACGTCTCCTTGGGGCTGTGGTGTCTTATTTGTCAAGAAAAAAGATGGCACAGAGCGACTCTGCGTTGATTACCGGCCATTGAACAAGAAGACAATAAAGAACAAGTATCCGCTCCCCAACATCAACGAACTGTACGAGCAGCTCAAAGGAGCTAAAGTGTTCTCTAAGCTCGACCTCCGAATGGGCTATCACCAAATTCGCATTCGCGAGGAGGATATTCACAAGACTGCTTTCCGAACGAGCTACGGCTCATACGAGTATACGGTCATGTCCTTTGGTCTCGCCAATGCTCCTCCTACCTTCTCGAGAATGATGCACTACATCTTCAACCCCTACACCGGCGAGTTTGTGCTTGTGTATCTGGATGATATTCTGGTGTTTTCCAAGAATGAAGAAGATCACGAAAAGCATTTACGTCTAGTTCTTGATCGACTCCGTGAGCATAAGTTCTATGCCAAGTTCTCCAAGTGCGAATTTTGGCTCGATAAGGTTTTGTACCTGGGCCATATCATCTCAGCTGACGGTATTGCGGTAAACCCCGAGAAAGTTGAAGCAATTGTCAACTGGGAAGCTCCTCAGAGCGTCAAGCAACTCCGAAGCTTTCTTGGTCTTGCCAGCTATTGCAGAAGGTTCATTGAGAACTTCTCCAAGATTGCCAAGCCTCTTCCCAACTTGCTGCATAAGAATGTCAAATACTTTTGGTCTCCAGAGTGTGAAGTGGCATTCAAAACTCTCAAAGAAAAGCTCGTCTCTGCTCCAGTTCTAACTCCTCCAGATGAGTCCAAGCCCTATGAAGTATTCTGTGATGCTTCTCTTCAAGGACTTGGTGGTGTGCTTATGCAAGACAAGAGAATTGTGGCTTATACTTCTTGTCAGCTGAAGCCAAGTGAGAAGAACTATCCCGCACATGATCTCGAGCTAGCAGCTGTGGTACATGCTTTGATTACGTGGAAAAGAAGAGAGAAGAGAGAAAAAGGGAAACAATTTGAGTATGCAGATAATTCTCCTGGACTCACAACAAAGTGCTTGTTCCAATAAAAATGGAGTGGCATGAGTTGTGAAGTTGATTCCAAACTCGTTTGAATTTAATTCAAATGAGTGTGAGAAGGAAGTGGCAAACGGTAGATCCAAAAATGCTCGGATTTTTAGAGGAGCCTCGATAAAAGGAAAAAGAATTATTGGCAAGGTTTTGAAGGAGAAACTCGAAGTAGGAAAAGCATGGGGAAAAATTATGCACGTGTGTTGGTTAATTCCAAACAAATGGAATATTATTATATAGCTCCCTAATAATATTGAGAGGCTTCTATATGTTTTAAAGAGAAGACATTCTCCCCTCGATTTAAATGGACCGAAGGTCCACACAATTTATTTAGGTTGAGATGCAAAAGAAAAATGACATGATGGCATGATGACATGATGCAATGCAAAAATAAATAACACAAGCACAAACGAAACACACGGGAGACCCGGAACATCTGGAATCTTCTGGAATCTTCTGGAATCTTCTGGGACGTCGGTCTTCGGGCGTCACAACTCTCCCACACTAACAGAGGATCTCGACCCGAGATCCTAGAGATATCACCGGGTAAAAATGAAAAAGAAGAGGTAAAACAAAGTTGCTTCTTTGACAGACGAGTGAAACCAAAGAACCTTGAGAGGTTGAACAAGTTGAAAGAAGAATACCACGGAGATGAGCGAAGATAAGAGCACTCCGTTAAAAGGAACCTTGTAGGTTGAAGGACATGAAACAAGAGCTTACGAACAAAAAGAATAAGAAACCATAACGGTATAGCCAAGGAATAAGAATGACATAATTCGGACAACACTCCGACTGAAAATGGAAGGAATTAACAAGATCTTGAGAAGATGGAGGATAGTTGATGAAAACAACAACAAACAGCCTCCGGAACAATTAAAAGAATGGCACAAGGGGTAAGAAAGATTCAGACAACACTCCGGTTGAAAAGAGAGGCAAAACTAGATAAATGACGAAACTGAATGAAGAATACAACACTCCGGTTAAATGATAAGCAAGGAAAAGAACATGATCTCGATAAAACAATATGATGGTTTGGAGAGAGCAACATCATAATGCCTCCGGAAAGAAAGAATAGCATATAAATCAATGAAAGAAGTGAATGGGGAAGAAAATGACAGATTCTCCCACGAATGAATTAGGAAAACCTCCTTACAAAGAAGGGTTGAACGGAGTTGATGGAATTCAACAACGAAAAGAATAAGCTCGTTGTGGGCTTATGGAAAACATCTCGAAATTATGAGGTGACAACCAGCCACTGACGAAAACATTTAATTGGATTGAGATCAACAAGGAGACGAAGAACTTATTTCACCGGAATGATAAATGAAGAACTTGGGTCATTTATAAGCACCATAATAGCAACAATTCTCAGGGAAAGCTTTTAGGTGAAATACAACCCAAGATGACTCCAACAAATAAATTAAAGGGTTGAAAAGATCTCCTGAACAAGGAAAATGATGGTTTTAAATATCTCATTCTTGATAACTCGTGAATCATGAAACATGAAGGGAAAATTGTCAAGAATGACATAACACCACCTCAAAAGATAAGGGAGCAAGAATTGCACTTCGAAAGCATGATGAAGAATGCTTGAGCTTCAACAAGAATCTTGATGAAGACTTCGAGGATGAATTAAATCATGATGAACCACCATGAGAACTCCGGTAATGAAAGCATGAGAAAAGAAAGATGAAAAGAACAAGATTCAAGACCTACGATAAATTGGATTGAGCTTTGAAATGATATAATTGAAATAACTTGGAGCTCCGGAAAACAAGATGAACAACTTAGGACCAAGAATATGATATGATGAACAAGCTCCAGATAAAAGAATTAAATCACCTTGAAGGAATAAGAATAAGAATTATGTCATGCATCTCCTTCACCAATTTAAATTGATGACAACCAAAGGATTTGGCATACTACTTATTCTCGTTGGAAAGGATTAAGAGAGAACTCGCACAAGCTTGGATAAATATACAAAAAACCACCGGTAGGATGATGAAAAGAACAAATGAATTAAAACGATAACAACGGAAAGGTAAACTTGAAAGAACCAATATGGAGACGAACGAAGAGACATCAATGAAGAATATTTGGAGAACGAAGTTGAAAACTGAGAACGAAGAATCTTCTGAAATGATGGCCTTCGGAGGATCACAAAGAAAAGAATTCAAGAATTGCTCTGAAGGGGCATGAAAACAATTCCCACAATCGAAAACAATTATGAGGATGGCATGAAGCTAGAATCACAACACATCAGGAGAACGGGTCAAAATTTAAGAGAAACTCTTCTCCGGTCTTCAAATGCTGAGAATGACAACGAGAACCACCTTGAAGAATTGCGAGATGCTCCGGAAGAATAAAAGATTGAAGGTTTAACCAACCATGAAAAGAATTTGAAAACGATCTTGGAGAATTCCTGTGACTGATGGAAATCATTCTTACGTCACACTTTGAAAAGGATTCTCCGGAAAAAGAAGAGTCAGGTAAGATCCTGGGAAAAGACCTGTGGGTTAGGGCCCACTCAAAGAAATCACCGTTGAAAAAGATTGCTTAAGAGATATTGCATCGGTTGAATTAAATGGCTTGGATAAGATGACAATCCTCAAAAATAATTTGAACGGATTAAGAATGGAATTATGAATCTTGAGCACTCCGGATATGAATAGCAAGAGGAGAATGATTAATTGGTGCACCGGAATAAGAAAGCATTGTGAAATGAGGAAAAGGATAAGATCAACACCGAAATCTTGAATTACATCCACCGGCTGAATTTGAGAACAAAAGAAAGATGAACTTGAAGCTCTTGAGCATCTTCACGATAAAACACCGGATAAGAACATTGAAGGAAAAGAATGAAGAAATATCACATGAATAAAATGGATACTTCATTAAGAATTCTGGCTCCAAGAAGAAGAAGGGGTGGGAGGGTGGGGAAAAACAAAGACAACTAGAGACGAACAAAATGGACACCGGTTGAAAAGAATTTAACATGACCATCTTGATGGTCAAGAAGAATTAGCACTCCCATAAAAATATGAGAATACTGATTAGGAAAGGTATGGAATCAACACTTGACATCGAAGCAACTCGAATACCAGAATCAAAACAAAACAAAGATAGATATGTTTATGAAGAAGATTATGTTGCAACATATCTATCCGAACAGAGAATTGAACGAATGAATTCCGCAGGTACATCAACTTGACAAGAAGCCACTTGGAAGAAGAAAAGGTAAATAAAAAGGAACAAGGAACTGATAGAACAAATACAAGATAGAAGCTTCGTTCGACATATTCGTGCTGAAAGCTCATGGAACGTGTTACAAAAGGGTTTTGCAATCCCCGGATCAGCATAGCCAAGGACCCTTTAAGATGCAACTCCCGATCGGAACAATCCCATAAAACCACTTCACTCAATGTAGAACCCCAAACTTCATATCGAGCATCCGTTGGAAGAATGCCTAGAACTACTGGATGAACCCACCTATTAATTTCCGAAAGTTTCCAGTTATGCAATCAGGTGTTGGGGATACAGGGGAAGCACCACGCAATCAACTCTAAACCTACATCCAGCTGTATCCATCCTTCAACACATAAAAAGTTATTTCCGGAAACTTTTTACCTCGGACCTTCGAAACGCATCCACTATACAAGCTATGGCAATACTCCCGAACTACCTCCCCAGTACTGGGTGATGTCAGGGTTATCTTGCCACTAACCGCATAGGAGAGTTTTCGATGTCGGCCGTCTTAAGTATTCTAGTATTGCCGCGATGGATTTGTGACGACAACACCTCGGAGCTCAACTCCCCGGGACACTGCCACAACCCCTAATGACAGGAGGCATCGAGAACAATGTTCTCGTCACAAAGACATCGAAACAATCCAAACAATACTCGCGAGATCCTAAAAAAAAAATTTGGTGCAATTTTTGAAAGTAGAAGAGGCAAGAGTAATCGTCAGGAGTCCTCACCAGAATGAAAGAGATGAGGAGCAAAGAAATCCTACTCTCCGATATATATATAGGACTCAAAACATTTTCAAGTGTGTGCCTAGACTCAACCGTCAACGATTCGATCAAACAGTGGGGGCTTCTAGGTCGGAGAAGGCTCTGAATACCAACTTGTAATGCCCAGAATGGGACTATACCTCCTACGTGTCGAGGCACGACTTAAAGGTATAAGCCCATCCTAGAATGATCTCAAGTTTGGTATCTTTGCACGACTCATGTAAAAGAGGGATTAAATTGCAAAAGGAGATAGTTGGCTTACACTCGCCACTTCACACAATACATTACATAAGCAAAACATCATTCAAAACATCACAGCCCGACTACGGGTAAGATCCAAAAGAAAGATACCAAAACAACATAAAGCCACAGGTCAGGATCGAATCCTAGTAGAAACCACTACTGATCGTCGAAACGTCACAAGCAAACGCCACTCTCTTCATCGAGCTCCTGGTGAAGAACTTGAACCAGCTCCTGCACCATTCTCGGCTGAACCTGCATCTGGTGTTGTAGTATTTGTGAGCCACGAGGACTCAGCAATCCCATAACCATGGGTAACAAGACTAGCAAAGCTTGTGGGTAGGAAGAGGTAAAGTGGTGAGGTTGCAGCAGCGGCTAAGCAATATATGGTGGCTAACTTACGAGTACAAGAATAAGATGAGAATCTACGCAAACGGTCGCAAAAGTAGTGATCGCTAAAGATCCTGAACTACATACGAGTCAAACATAACCCCACCGTGTTCTCTTCTCAAAGTGAAAAGAGACAGTCACGGTTACTCACGCGGTGGTGTGTTTTACTTCGGATCCTATGTCAAGTTTTCTACAACCGGACATTAACAAATTCCAATCTGCCACATAACCACGGGCACGGCTTTCGAAAGATCATAACCCTGCAGGGGTGTCCCAACTTAGCCCATCACAAGCTCTCACGATTAGCTGAAGTGATAAATATAATATCATCACCCCTTATCTTAGGGATATGCGATCAGGCTCGGCATCCCGGTAGCACAAGACATTTCGACAATGGTAAAACAAGTCCAGCAAGACCTCCCGGTGTGTCGACACCCTGATAGTAGCCGCGCGTATCTAGTCTCAGGACACGACCGGATGGGCGATGCTACAGGAGCCAATCCTCGAGTTTCCCCGTGGTGGCCCCCGCAGGCTCCCCGTTTGGGACCAACACCATCAGCACTGGCCCCCCTGCTATGTAGAAAGAATCCTCGGGTAGCGCTAACTCCCTATGCAATTTAATTAATTAATTAAGTTGTTATTATGAGCAAATTAAAACCAATGTTGGGCCTTGCTGGAGGAGTTTTATTCAAAGTCGAACTGTCAAGGGGTCCCCATCCACCCATCGTGTAAGGAACGCAAAATCAAGGAACATAATGCCGGTTTATCGGCGCCTAAGGTGGCATGAGTGGAACAAAACACCGAGCAAAAGGCCAAGCCTTCCACCCATGCCCAGTATATAGGTGTGTTAATAATAATAATAGATATTGTGATATTCCAACAACAAGTTCCCTCCTGGAACGAACTTCATCTTCACCTGCAACTAACAACGCTATAAGAGGGGCTGAGCAAGCGGGTAACATAGCCAGACAGTGGTTTTGCTAGGAAGGTTTCAAGGTTAGAGGTTTCATGGAAACAAAGAGAGGGCTGACATAAAAGATGGGTAGCGCGACATGTAACGATAGCATCGAGACAACTAAGCATGGCAATGGTAGTAAAGGTATCCAAGGGTATGATCATCTTGCCTGGGATTCCGCAAGGGAGAAGAACGGATCCATGAAGTAGACGGAGCAACATAGGAGCGAATCCTCACAACTCCGGAACGAAACCGAAGCTAACAAGAGAAGCAACCGGAAAGAAGCAAACAACACGGTAAACACACATATCATAAACATGGCATACGATGCACATCCAAGTATGATGCATGTCCGGTTTAATTATGCAAGGCATGGCAAGTGCACAAACAAAACTACAAGTTAAGTGGAGCTCAATATGCAACGAGTTGCATATTGATGAAACACCACATTAAATTATTTAATTGACTCTCGTTTATTTACAGGACAAGGTTAAATGTTTGTTAACATGGCAAGAGGTGAAGCATAATAAACTACACTATTTAGACATTTTAAATGAGGCGGAAAATAACAACAACAATTCCGAAAAATCCCCATGAGCATGTTTAGTAATTATAAAGCAAACAACAATCAAACATTTAATGTTGTTAACATGATGCGGATGACATGATCAAGTTTTATGCCAGTTTTATTAAAAGTTGACAAGAAGATGATATGAAGCAATTGTCCCCGTGGTGGAAGGAAAAAGGTGCCACGACAACAATTCCGAAAATGATGCCACAACAACATATCGGTTCCGGTAACTCATTGAGAGACCGGTGCAAAAGAAGAATCGACGTGAGCAAGTCGAACAAAATGAAAGTGGGTTGATCCCGTCACCGGGTTCCCACGAGTCGGCGACGAGGCAACCGAGGAACATGACAAAAGGACGAAACGGGCAAGGAGCACACACGGGAAACATCTCATACAACCACATCACGAGCATTCCACGGGTCATCGTCTCGGGTTATACCTTCGAAGCGTGCGTTCTCGGAGGGGTTCGAGTCGTCGAGGGACGTAGTGGAAGAAGTCGAACTAGACGTTCTTGAGGCGGTAGTTGTACTCGGGCGACGGTAGCGGAAGTAGTGGTACACGTTCGTTTCGGAGAGGGACTTGATGAACCCAACATCTTCGGGGCGACGGTAGTGGAACTTGGCGACGGTAGTCGTTCTCGCGACGAGTTTGTAGATGTACTTGACGCATCCATCTTTTCCGGGAGACGGTAGTGGTAATTGCCGTAGAGGGAAGTAGTTGTTCTCGTTCATCGGTAGGGGTACTTGTCGAGTCGGTTGTCGTGGTACTTGGGGGGGTCTCGTGGTACTTGCCCCAAACAACATCGGATGTAGAGGTACACGTGTAGTCGTTCACATCCCGTTCGGAGAGGTACTCGGCGTTCATCGACACGTGTAGTCGTTCTCGCGATACGTAGAGGAAGAAGGCGTAGTAGTGGAAGTAGTGGTACTCGACGCGTTCGTCTTGTGTAGTCGAACTTGACGGTTCGTCGGCGACTCGAAGGGGTACTCGTTTCTTCCAAAGGTAGTCGTGCACGTTCCTGGACAAACCCAACAGTACAAGGCAACACACAAAAAAAAACAAAAACGGCAGCACGACGGGGCGACGAGGCCACCGCAGCGGCATGGCGAAGAGGAGGCAGGTCCTCGGGCGCTCGGAGCAGAGGATGCAGGAGACGAGGCAGAGCTTCGGGAGCTCGAGCGGGGAGCCGGCTGCTGCATGGCCCTGGCGAGCTGGAGGACGGGGCAGCACACGACGCTGGAAGGAGATGCGGCCCGGGGCGGAGGGCGCGCTGGACTTGGCGAGCTGGGGCGATGGAGGAGGAGGCACGAGCGCTCTCCTGGCGCGCGGGAGAAAAAGGGAAACAATTTGAGTATGCAGATAATTCTCCTGGACTCACAACAAAGTGCTTGTTCCAATAAAAATGGAGTGGCATGAGTTGTGAAGTTGATTCCAAACTCGTTTGAATTTAATTCAAATGAGTGTGAGAAGGAAGTGGCAAACGGTAGATCCAAAAATGCTCGGATTTTTAGAGGAGCCTCGATAAAAGGAAAAAGAATTATTGGCAAGGTTTTGAAGGAGAAACTCGAAGTAGGAAAAGCATGGGGAAAAATTATGCACGTGTGTTGGTTAATTCCAAACAAATGGAATATTATTATATAGCTCCCTAATAATATTGAGAGGCTTCTATATGTTTTAAAGAGAAGACATTCTCCCCTCGATTTAAATGGACCGAAGGTCCACACAATTTATTTAGGTTGAGATTCAAAAGAAAAATGACAGGATGGCATGATGACATGATGCAATGCAAAAATAAATAACACAAGCACAAACGAAACACACGGGAGACCCGGAACATCTGGAATCTTCTGGGACGTCGGTCTTCGGGCGTCACACCCAACCACCCAACTCCAACAAGCAGTCCAAGCAGCAGTTCCAAGCTCCAAGACTAAGTGCTCCTCCTACTCGTCCACTTTCTGAGGTGACTTGCTACAAGTGTGGCCAGAAGGGCCATTATTCCAACAAGTGCAACAACCCAAGGCTCCTTCCGCCACCTCCACCTGTCATTTCGGCTATTGTGAAGCATAATCCCAGGCATGCTAGGGTGAATCTGATGAGTGCAGCTGAGGCGGAGAACTCTTCTGATGTGATCATTGGTAACCTTTCGGTGAACTATTTTCCTGCAAAAGTATTATTTGATTCTGGTGCATCTCTCAGTTTCATTTCAAGGCTGTTCTTCACCAAGCATAATTTGACTTCGGTATTTCTGGATAAGAAGTTGTCAATTATCTCTTCGGGAAAGCACATGACTTCAAATTTGATGGCTCCGAATGTATCTATTCGCATGGGTGATTATCGCTTTCTGGCTAATCCGGTGGTTCTCGGCAATTCTGACATTGATCTCATCCTCGGGATGGATTGGCTTTCTCAGCATGATGCTCACATTGACTGTGCACAGAAGGAAGTCAAGATGACTCATCCTGATGAAGATGTGATTATCTTTGCCTCCAGGGATAACACTATCAGGCTTTTCTCTCTCAATGATAAGGGCGAGATTAATGCCATCTCTCAAATTCCGGTGGTAAACGAATACCAAGATGTCTTTCCTGAAGAACTTCCAGGCATGCCTCCACACCGTCAGGTGGAATTCGTCATTGAACTCGAGCCGGGTACTGAGCCAGCATGCCGACGTCCGTACAAGCTCTCTCCTGGAGAATTGAAGCAGTTGAAGAAACAGCTTGATGAACAGGAACGTTTGGGTCTGATAAGGCCGAGTACGTCTCCTTGGGGCTGTGGTGTCTTATTTGTCAAGAAAAAAGATGGCACAGAGCGACTCTGCGTTGATTACCGGCCATTGAACAAGAAGACAATAAAGAACAAGTATCCGCTCCCCAACATCAACGAACTGTACGAGCAGCTCAAAGGAGCTAAAGTGTTCTCTAAGCTCGACCTCCGAATGGGCTATCACCAAATTCGCATTCGCGAGGAGGATATTCACAAGACTGCTTTCCGAACGAGCTACGGCTCATACGAGTATACGGTCATGTCCTTTGGTCTCGCCAATGCTCCTCCTACCTTCTCGAGAATGATGCACTACATCTTCAACCCCTACACCGGCGAGTTTGTGCTTGTGTATCTGGATGATATTCTGGTGTTTTCCAAGAATGAAGAAGATCACGAAAAGCATTTACGTCTAGTTCTTGATCGACTCCGTGAGCATAAGTTCTATGCCAAGTTCTCCAAGTGCGAATTTTGGCTCGATAAGGTTTTGTACCTGGGCCATATCATCTCAGCTGACGGTATTGCGGTAAACCCCGAGAAAGTTGAAGCAATTGTCAACTGGGAAGCTCCTCAGAGCGTCAAGCAACTCCGAAGCTTTCTTGGTCTTGCCAGCTATTGCAGAAGGTTCATTGAGAACTTCTCCAAGATTGCCAAGCCTCTTCCCAACTTGCTGCATAAGAATGTCAAATACTTTTGGTCTCCAGAGTGTGAAGTGGCATTCAAAACTCTCAAAGAAAAGCTCGTCTCTGCTCCAGTTCTAACTCCTCCAGATGAGTCCAAGCCCTATGAAGTATTCTGTGATGCTTCTCTTCAAGGACTTGGTGGTGTGCTTATGCAAGACAAGAGAATTGTGGCTTATACTTCTTGTCAGCTGAAGCCAAGTGAGAAGAACTATCCCGCACATGATCTCGAGCTAGCAGCTGTGGTACATGCTTTGATTACGTGGAGACATCTGTTGTTGGCAAGAAAAGTCGACATCTTCACCGATCACAAGAGCTTGAAGTACATCTTCACACAGCCTAATCTGAACCTCCGCCAGACTCGTTGGGTTGAAATGATCCAAGAGTATGATCCCAACATTGAATACACTCCTGGCAAGGCGAATGTGATTGCAGATGCTTTGAGCAGAAAGGCATATTGCAACAGCCTTCTTATCAAGCCGTTCCAGCCTGAACTTTGTGAAGCATTCAGGAAGCTCAACCTCCAAGTTGTTCCGCAAGGTTTTCTTGCAAATCTTCAAGTTGCTCCTACCTTGGAAGATCAGGTCCGTGAGGCCCAACTCAGTGATGCCATGGTGCAGAAGGTGAAACATGGTATTGCAAAGGGCACTCCTAAATACAAGTGCTATCGCGTTGATGAGAGAGATACCTTGTTCTTTGAGGACAGACTCGTGGTTCCAAAAGGTGATCTCAGGAAGCTCATAATGGAAGAAGCACATGATTCCCTCCTTTCCATTCATCCTGGTAGCTCCAAGATGTATCAAGATCTCAAGCAATCTTACTGGTGGACTCGCATGAAAAGGGAGATTGCCCAATTTGTGAATGAATGTGATGTCTGCAGAAGGGTGAAGGCAGAGCATCAACGTCCAGCCGGTCTTCTCCAACCTCTTCCTATTCCCGAGTGGAAATTCGACCACATTGAAATGGATTTTGTCACTGGCTTTTCGAAGTCCAAGAGAGGGAATGATTCTATCTTCGTGGTGATTGACAAGCTTACCAAAGTCGCTCACTTCCTTCCAGTCAAAGAATCTATCAATGCAGCTCAATTGGCAGAGTTGTACACTTCCAGAATTGTGTCCTTACATGGCATTCCTAAAGTTATCTCCTCAGACCGTGGAAGTTTGTTCACTTCAAAGTTCTGGGACTCCTTTCAGTCAGCCATGGGCACTAAGATCAGGTTCAGCACTGCTTTTCACCCTCAGGCTAGTGGTCAAGTCGAGTGAGCGAATCAGATTCTAGAAGACATGCTCAGAGCCTGTGTCATCTCTTTTGGCATGAAATGGGAAGATTGCCTTCCATTTGCCGAGTTCTCTTACAACAACAGCTACCAAGCAAGTGCCGGCAAAGCTCCGTTTGAAATCCTCTATGGCAGAAAGTGCCGTACCCCTCTCAACTGGTCCGAAACAGGAGAACGTCAACTTCTTGGCAATGACCTGATCTCACAAGCCGAAGAAATGTGCAAAGTCATACGTGAGAATCTCAAGGCCGCTCAGTCGCGTCAGAAGAGCTACTATGACGGCAAGCATCGTGATTTGGCTTTCAACATTGGTGATCATGTTTATCTCCGTGTTTCTCCGATGAAAGGCACACAAAGATTCGGTATCAAAGGAAAGCTTGCTCCTAGATACGTCGGGCCTTTCAAGATCCTTGGCAAAAGAGGCGATCTAGCCTATCAACTTGAGCTCCCTTCCAACTTCGCCAATGTTCATGATGTGTTCCATGTGTCTCAACTCCGCAAATGCTTCAAGGCACCTGAACGCATGATTCCGTTTGAAGAGATTGATCTTCAACAAGACTTGTCCTACCGAGAGCACCCAGTTGCTATTCTCGAAGAAACCGAGCGCAAGACCCGCAACAAGTCCATCAAGTTCTTGAAAGTCAAGTGGTCACACCATACCGACCGAGAAGCTACGTGGGAACGAGAAGATCATCTTCGTTCCGAGTACCCTTCCTTTTTCCAGTCCTAGATCTCGGGACGAGATCTTTTTGTAGTAGAGGAGAGTTTGTAATGCCCCGGATGTAATACTTTCGATTTTGGGCATATAATATATCTCCTGCTTCATCAATTCCATTTCGGGTTCTTCGTCTTTCGGGTTTTCGTCGTGTTGTTGTGTGCGTGTGTGGCATTCATTCATATCATGTAGTCATTGAGCATTGCATCGCATTTGTGTTGTCGGTTGCATCCGGTTCCACGCGTTCCTTCCCGTTGTCCGTTTCGCGTTCCGGAGCTCCCTCACGTGTCCGTGGCGTCCCGTAGGCCTACTTTGGTGTTTGGCCGTGTAACGTTACCGGTTTGGCGCGAGACTTGTCGTGTGTTGTTGTTTTGATGTGTGTAACCCGCCTGTCAAATCTCGTCGCGTTTCGAGTCCGTTTGCTACCCCAACAGTTATTCTCGTGGGCTCAAAGTGCCTCCACTTTGAGGCCCAAGACACCCCTCCAACAGCCCACCAAACCACTCCTAACCATTCCCTTCATCTAGGCCATCCAAATCTGATCGTGTGGCCGAAAACCACACTCCATTTGGACAACCCTAGCTCCTTGTGCCTATATATTTGTCCACTCCCCCAATTTTTTGCCCCAAATCAAGGAAACCCTAGCCCCACTTCATCCTCTTCCTCCAGCCACCACCACCTCGCCGGAGTTTCGCCGGAATCTCGCCGGAGTTCTACCACCTCGCCGGAAAACACCTCTCCTCCACCTCATCCTCTCCTCTGCGCCGTTCCACCTCTCCCCGCAGTCACCGCCGCGGACCTCCTCGTTCCAGCCCCGCCGCCATTTTTCCCATCGAAGGAGATCCAGTCGCCAGGCTCGAAGCCAGCGACTGCCGCCGCCCTGGATCCCGATCGATCTCCCGATCCAAGTCAACGCTTCGCCAGCGCCTGGGCTCGATCCACCTCCGAGCCGGATCCCCCCCAAGCCACGCCGGGCCAGATCCGCCGACCCAGGCCCGGTCTCCACCAGCCGCCGCCACTGCAGGCCGCGTCGCCAGGCCGCCTCCTCGTCGCCTTCGCCGCTGGGCCCGAGGCCGCCTGGGCCTCCTACGCCGCCAGCCGCCAGATCCGGGCCGCGCCTCCCGCGGGCCCGCGCCGCCTCCCTCAGCCCGTCTCCGATCCACCGCTCGGGCCGAGGTCTTCCCAGCCCAGGCCGCCGCCTCGCCCCGCTGGGCCCCTTCCAGCCGGGCCCGATCGCCGCAGATCGCCCGAGGCCGAGCCTCCAGAAGGCCAACTGCCGCGCCAGGCTCCAGCGCCGCCTGGGCCGCTCCACCGCGCCAGGCTCGGGCCGATCCAGCCGAGCCGCCGCCCCGATCTGCCACCTTCGGCCCGAAGAACCGCGCCAGCCCGTTGACTCCTTTTTTTCCCAGATCTGGGAGGTTGCCCCCTAATCCCTAAGTCCCTGTGTTTATTGTTGTATGATGCATGTTTCAAATAGTGATAACTTTTTGTGTGGTGCTCCGTTTTGCGCAAATGAGATGTCCAGACGTTCGTAGAGACGTGTACTACATTTCATTCCATTGTGCCATACATGTTTGAGTTCATCTAGGTGCTTAAATATCTGTTGGAAGAGTGCATCGTGATAAAAACTGATGTTAGTATTGTTTTTCATGCCACCTTTGCATAGTGATAACTTGATGCTCGTTTATCCGAATGATGCAAATGACATGTCCACGTGTTCGTCTTGTCATGCTCTACATGTTGAATGCTTAAGTTTGCATGATAGATTTAATCTTGCCATGTTTATCTCCGTTGCAAAGTGCCATGTGGCTGTTAAGTTTTTAAGCTTGTTATGAAATGCCAACTTGAGGAGCTCATTGCTATCGTTGTGATTGTCCCCATGATGCATGCTTAGGTGTTTTGGAATCACCATCATGTGTACTTTGATGTGGTGCTTACCACTTGCCATGTTTAGTTTTGAGGTGACTTAAACTTGCTCTCAAAGATGCCATGATGAAACTGCTGTTTTAACACTTAGTGAAATTTCACTAAGTCTGGAATCTGTAATTTTCAGATGCCATGTTTTCTTGTTGTTCTAGGACAATCCATGATTGTTTTGGGGTGACTCTTGATGATTCCTTGTAGTATATATTGTTGGCTATCCATTCATGCTCTCACATGCTTATTTGAGTGGCTGTAGCATATTTAACTTTTGCTCCCAAGTTTCAATAAAATACTGCTGTCAGGATTTTGTTGTCAAGTTCAATATGTCCAAGCTTGTTGCTATTGATCCGTGGCTCCTTTGGGGGTGCACCAATGGACTTAATTGCTGTAGGGTATGTCTAGTTTATGTTCATGCTCTTTGCCATGTTGTTTGAGTGCTGTAGCTTATTTATCTAGTGCTCCGAAGTTGCTATGTTGCTGTAATTTTCAGCTTTCGCATGTTTATTGTTTTGTGTGTAACTTTTAGCCTGTAGCTCCGATTGCAGCAAGTCTTATATGAAACTTGATTGATTTTTTGTGTAGATTCATAATATCCTATTGTTATCATGTTTTGAGGTATTTTGCTTGAGTGCTATTTTCTGTGCTCCGTGTGCTCTCATAGTGCATCAATCATGCATCCATCATTTTTGTGTGCGCATTGCATCTTGTTGATTCGTGCCTTGTGTGGTTGTGTTGATTAGAGCCAGGAGCTGAGACCGAGTACGAGTACGAGCACGAGGTTAACAACGAGGTTGAGCACGAGGACCCCTCTTACGATCCGAACGACAACTCTTCAAGCAAGATGGCCGAACCCCGATAACATTACTATCTTTGCCTATTGCTAGAGTATCGCTCTATAGTTTTGCCTCGATGCCCATGTTTTTCCTGTCAGCCTCCAACTTGTAACCATGAACCTGTTTAACCACCCTACCTATGCAAACCGTTGAATGGCTAAGTAAGCTTCGCTCAGCCCCTCTTATAGCATTGCTAGTTGCTGGTGAAGATTGAAGATGCTTGCTTCATGCTGAAGTTTTGTTGGGTTATATCACACTATATAATTGCTTAAAGAGAAATCATCTATATATTGGCAATGGGTGGAAGGCTAAGCCTTTTGCTTGGTGTTTTGTTCCACTCATGCCGCTAGGAACCGTTTAAACCGGTGTTATGTTCCTTGATTATGCGTTCCTAACACGGTTGGGGTTATGGGACCCCCTCGATAAACCGCTAAGTGCTAAGTCTTTTCCAGCAAGTCCCAACATTGGTACTATTTCCCTAAAAACTAATAAAACTTGCATAGGGTCTTGCAAACCCGAGTTCTTAATTAACAACCCCCGGGCCAGTGCTCCACATGAGTGTTGGTCCAAACTGGGCAGACTGCGGGGCCACCAGAGGGAACTCGAGGATTGGTATATACCTGTAGGCTGACCTATCTGGTCGTGGCCTGAGACTAGATACGCGCGGCTATTGTCAGGGTGTCGGCACGCCGGGAGGATTTGCTGGATTAGCCTTACCTTAGTTCGGAGTATCTTGAGCACGGGATTCCGAGAATACTCGGGTCTTCCCACCTTTGGAGTTGCGACTCCGCGGATCGTGGGCTTGTCATGGGCCAAGTTGGAACACCCCTGCAGGGTTATGAACTTTCGAAAGCCGTGCCCGCGGTTATGTGGCAGATGGGAGCTTGTTAATATCTGGTTGTAGAAAACTTGACACATTGTTCTAATACACTACCAGCGTGTGTACCGTGACTGTCATTTTCCGAAAAGGGGTTTCGGGAGATGAACATGGTGGGGTTATGTTTGACTGGCTTTAGTTAGGATCACTTCGTGATCATCTCTCGACCGAGGCACCTTCTCTTTTCGCTCTCATTTGCGTAAGCTAGGCTAGTGCTGCTGCAACCACTTAATCTTATTCTTTCTTCAGCCTTGTTCCACACCCAAGGCTCAGATAGTCATGTTACCCGGGAACGGGATTGCTGAGTCCTCTGTGGCTCACAGTTACTTCACCACACCAGATGCAGGTCCGATGGTGAGCTATCCAGGTGATGGCACCGAGCTAGACTGGGAGTACGACGAGGAGCGTAGCCGTTACTATGTTCGTTATCCGGATGATCAGTAGTGGTACTTCTACTAGGATTCGATCCGACCTGTGGATTTAAATTATGTTTGGTATCTTGTCATTTGGATTTTACCCTTAGAAGGGCTGTGATGTTCTTTTGTATGATGATTGAAACATGTAATGTAATTGTGTGACGTGGCGAGTGTAAGCCAACTATTTTATGTTTTCCATCCCCATCTTTTACATGAGTTGTGCAAAGATACCAAACTTGCGATCATTCCAGCATGGGGTTATGTCTCTAAGTCGTGCCTCGACACGTAGGAGATATAGTCCCATCCTGGGCATTACAAGTCCTTCACAAAGCGTCGATAGAAACCGGCTAAACCAAGAAAGCTACGCACTTGTTGGAGGTTCGTTGGTTGAGGCCAAGTTTTAATTGCTTCAGTTTTAGTTTCATCAACGTGAACACCTTGTGAAGACACGACAAATCCTAGAAAAACAACTTTATCAACACCAAAAGTGCATTTCTCCATATTAGCATATAATTGTTGTTTCCGAAGGGCTTGCAAAACCATACGGACGTGGTTGACATGTTCCTCAAGCGACTTGCTAAAGACTAGTATGTCATCAAAATAAACCACTACAAAGACGCCGATATAAGGTCGGAGAACGAAATGCATAAGACACACGAATGTGCCGGGCGCTTCCGATAAGCCCATCGGCATGACCAACCACTCATATAACCCAAACTTGGTTTTGAAAGCTGTTTTCCACTCATCACCCTCTTGAATGCGAATTTGGTAATAGCCACTTTTAAGATCAATTTTGGAAAAGATGGTGGCACCACATAATTCATCAAGCATGTCATCTAGGCGTGGAATAGGGTGACGGTATCTAACGGTGATAGCATTTATCGGACGACAATCGGAACACATGCGAAAACTTCCATCTTTCTTAGGCACGAGAATAACGGGAACTGCACAGGGGCTTAAGCTTTCACGTACATGACCTTTGTCGATGAGTTGTTGTACTTGACATTGTATCTCCTTTGTTTCCTCCGGGTTGACGCGGTAAGGAGCCTTGTTCGGAAGTGGTGCGCCGGGTACGAGGTCGATGCGGTGTTCGATGTCGCGAAGTGGAGGTAGACCCTGTGGTAGATCATCGGGAAAGACGTCCGAGAATTCCTGCAACAATTGAGACAACACCAAAGGTGGAGGTGGTGAAGTGTTAGTAGGTTTGGCTTCCCCTTTGCATAGAAGCACAAGGTGGAAGACGCTCGAGGGGTTCTCACACACTTCTCTCATCTCACGTTTGGTGGCTAGGAGGACTAAGTTTTTCTCTCTTGGCGAAGAGGCGCTCAATTTTGGCTTGTGGCTCTCACTTTGTTTTTGGTGGATCACTCTCTCACTAGGATCTTCACGATGGGTGGATGCTTGCTTATCGGCGATCACTTGGCTTGGAGATATTGGTCGAAGAACATATTCCTTGCCTTTCATCTTGAAGCTGTAGTAGTTGGTTCGTCCGTTGTGGATGACTCCGCGGTCAAATTGCCAAGGTCGTCCCAAGAGAAGGTGGCACACTGTCATGGGAACTACATCACACTCCAAGGTGTCCTCGTAGGCGCCGATCTTGAAAGAAACTTGTACTGTATGCTCCACTTGAATGGTGCCGGAGTCACTCAACCATTGTACCTTGTATGGACGAGGGTGCTTCTTGATACGTCCAAAACGTACCTATAATTTCTGCTTGCTCCATGCCTCTTTTATGTGATATTGCTATGTTATTTATGCACTTCCATACACTTTTGATCATATTTGGACTAACCTATTAACTCAGTGCACCCCAGTGCCAGTTTTTGTTTTCTGCTGTTTTTGTATTTCAGGTTTTCCCATTACGTAAATTGCCAGAAAAATCCCGGAAAAATATATAAAAAATCAGCGTTCCGGAAGCTTCCATGCGGCCAAAGTAGTGCCAGAGGGGGCCCACAGGGGCTCCACGCGGCCAGAGGGCGCGGCCCCCCTCCTGGCCGCGCCGCCAAGGCGCCTGGGCCCCCCTTAGCCCCTCTGACGCCCCCCTTTGGCATATATTTACATCGCGTCGCGGAAACCCTGATTCCAGACCCCTTTTCTCCAGACGCAATTCCGATCTCCGCCGCCATCGCCATGAAGTTTCGGGGGACCAGAATTCTTGTGCCGGCACCCTGCCGGGACGGGGAAGTGCCCCCGGATTCATCTCCATCGACGTTGCTTCCTCCCTCCATGATGCAGGAGTAGTTCCTCCTCGGGGCTGAGGTTTCTACCAGTAGCTATGTGGTTATCTCTCTCTCCCATGATGTGATCTTCGTTGTGATCATAGGCTATGTTAATCTAGGGTGATCCCATGATACTTCCCCTTCCTCTATGTATTGGATTGATGTACTCACTTGTCTTTATCTAGTATAATCCCCGAGACCAAGGTGACAGCGGTCTATTGGACATGGATTAGAAGAATATTTTCATGAGTGATTTCCTCTTTTGTGTGTTGATTGAAGATTGAGAGTCTCTTGGTGCTTGTCTTTGACTATCCTTTAGATATGTTGTGGTGATTGTGGAACTCTCTTTGGATGGCCGCGGTGACATTGGGAAATCCATAGATTGAGAACTACGAACTTTGAGGTGTGCTTTTGTAGCCCTACATAATTCTCGTCCTCTCTTGACCACAAAGGAATGACCTACGGGTGCGTCTCCATTGCATGTTTTATGGGAAATATCATGTGATTCGATTATGTTAATGTTGTTGGGAGTTGCCACTAGTGAATGTATGAAGCCTAGGCCTTGTTTCCACCATTGCAATACCATTTGTGCTCACGTTTACCACTTGTTTGCTTGCTGCACTTTTTATTACAGATTTATATTACTTTGTTTTGCCATCCATATCACTTGCCATTTAACATCTCTTCGCCGAACTACTGCACCTATACATCTGACAAGTGTATTAGGTGTGTTGGGGACACAAGAGACTTCTTGTATCTTGATTGCAGGGTTGCTTGAAAGGGGTACGTTCAACCTCCACTTCCCTGAGTTCGATAAACCTTGGGTTACTCACTTAAGGGAAATTTGCTGCTGTCCTACAAACCTCTGCTCTTGGAGGCCCAACATTGTCTACAAGAATAGAAGCGTGTGTAGACATCAAGCTATTTCTGGCGCCGTTGCCGGGGAAGTGAGGTAAGTGAAGGTACCTTCTCTAGCTCTTGCAATTAAATCTTTTTGTTTCTTGTTTTTATTTCACTAGTTATGTTTATGGAAAACCGCAATCTTAGTTCGCTGCTTGGGGAAGGCCGCTTTACCACACCCGTGGTAGAGAAGTCTCCTCCACCTACTGAATGTATCCCGTTCAAAATACCACTTGGGATAATTGAAATAATTTTGAATGATCGTTATGATGGGACAGTCAATCCTAGTATTCATTTGTTGAAACTTACAGAACTTTGTGAGTTGTTTAAGATTTCAGGTTTGACAAGAGATGGAGTCATGAGGAAATTATTTGCCTTGTCACTGAAAGGAAAAGTATTGGAATGGTATAGGCTACTAGATGACTCTCACCTGCTGAATTGGGAAGAGATCCAGTCTCTCTTTTACTCCAAGTTTTATCCTCTTCATGAAGTCCATGAGAATAGGAATTATGTTTATAATTTCTATCCTCATGACGGAGAGAGCATAGCTCAAGCTTGGGGGAGACTGAAAACGTTAATGCTAAAATGTCCTAACCATGGGCTCCCCAAAGATATGATTATTACTAATTTCTATGCGAGGCTCTCTCGACAGGATAAAGAATTGCTCGATGCTTCCTCTATGGGTTCTTTCACAAACGAAAAGATTGACGCTAAATGGGAACTCCTTGAAAGAATTCAATGCAACACTGAAGATTGGGAGATCGACAAAGGTAAAGAGTCAGGTATAGTTTGTGAGTATGATTGCATTAAGTCCTTTGTTGAAACTACAAGTTTTAATAAGTTTAGTGCTAAGTTTGAGCTTGATTCTCAACTCCTTGTTGATTTCCTCAAATCTTTTGCTTCACATCTTAATATGCCTAAGGAGGATTGGATCAAGCATCATGAACCTTTTAAAGTGATTTGCAAAGAAAATGAAATTGTTCATGATGATTGCAACATGCATCATCCAATTCCTAAAAATGAAGTTTTATATAAGCATGTTAATTTTTGTGGAGTGGATAGACCTTGTGAAAGGCCTATGATTGAAGAAGAGAAGTATTGTAAGCAACATAATAATGAAAGAACAATCACTTGGGTCAGAGATTTAAATGAAATTGCTAGAGAATTGTGTGACCTTTATCCTTTTGCTTGTGAACTTTGCTATATAGAGGGCCACTTTAATTTCCAATGCATGCACTTTCAAAACATAATTGTTAACCAGTTGTGTGATAACATGATCACCTCTGATCTTTATGATGAGCTTATGTTATTTTTGATGTGTGAAGAGTTATCAGAAAAGACTTCTTGGCTAGATGTTAAGTCCATAGGAATAAAAAACACTTTGCAAAATTGCCATCTCTATTGTGTTGTTAATTGCCATGAAAATGATTACATAAGTAAGATTAGAAAGGAGGGAACTTTACCAAAGTATAAAAATGTCTCTTATATTTCTGCTAATAAAAAGGAGAGTTTCTCCCAAGTTTCCCCTATTGTTTCTAATGATAAACCGGGATATGTGGAGAAGCTTCATCTCCAACCACCCCCTCCTAAGGTGAAGAAGAAGAAAAAGAAGAGGAAGAGGAAGAGGAGCAAGAAGGAAGAAGAATGGGTATCAACCTGGCCTGAGCATATTCCTCCCATCAACTTTTATCCTAACAGTTGTAAGTTTAAAGAAGAAGGTGAAGTTTATTGCCTTAATTATCATCTTGATGAAACGTCCGTAGGTACTATTGAAGATGATTTTGATTATGATATGCATGTTACTTATTGTGATTGGGAAAATGATGATAATGCTACTTATGATCTTGAAAATCTTTTTGGTACCAACTCTGAAGGTGATGATATGGAAAGCTCTAAGCTTGGGGATGATAGGAATGCAAACCCTTTACCCACTAGTGATGTGATAATTGATAATTCTTTTGCTAGTAAGAATAAAGACAACATGTTTACAAATATAGTTGCTAGCAATGATAATGCTCTTCTCTACTATGATGATGTTATAACTCCAATCTATAGTGATTATAAAGGTACCTATGACATAAGGAAAAATTATCCTTATGAAACTTGTCATAATCATGGAGGGAATTACTCCCTTGTTGAACACCATCTTCCTAATACACAATTAATCTATAGTGTTCAAGTTGTTTATGATAGTCCTACTCCCACTATTACCGATGAGAAAGATTATGCTTATGTGGAGAGTAAGAGTACCTTTTTGCATGTGGATCATGGTAACAATGCTTTATGTGATGCCTATATTGTTGAGTTTATTCGTGATCCCACTGAAAATTATTATGAGAAGGGAACATATGCTTATAGATATTTTAATAATATTAAGTTCCCTCTCTTTATGTTGAAGGTTTTGAAGCTGCACTTGTTTTGTCTTTCTATGCTTATTGCTTTGTGCTTCAATGAATTATTCTATTGCAATATTCCTATGCATAGGAAGCATGTTCTTCAACTCTTATTCCTACGAGAGCATCTGATTGCAAGAAAGTTCAAAAGTTGTGACGTGCTGTCCAGGAAACAGATTCTGTCCTTGGACAGAAAAATTCGTATAAAATCACCAGATCATCTTTTTGGTCTGAATTTTTTCGACAGCGTGCTCTATACAATTGGATTTCGGGCATCTGTTCTGAGTTTTTTGATTTGAGTTGCAGAAGTGCCCCGAAATAATTATTTACTACCTGCTGGTCTGTTTTTCACAGATTCTGTCCTGTTTTGCCTTTCCTTCGTTTTGCAAACCTTGAGCTTGCTTTTTCTTTGCAAAACCTTTTGGCGATCTTGAGAAACAGTAGACCTTCAAGAATATCCTTATTTCCAGCAAGAAAAAATTATTTTATTATGGGTACTAACCTCGCTAATCAGATTATGATGAGTTATGTATGAAGGGAGTTTTCAAGTGTGCGAGGGAAGAATATAAAAAGATTCAGGAGTGTCAAACGCTCAAGCTTGGGGATGCCCCCATGCACCCCCAAGAAATATTCAAGAAGACTCAAGCGTCTAAGCTTGGGGATGCCCCCGTGCATCCCCTTCTCCATCAACATTATCAGTTCGTCTTTCGTTCCACTATATTTTTATCACTTCATGTGTTATGTGCTATGCTTGGAGCGTCTTGCTTTTAGTTTCCTTTTTAGTTTTTCTTTAGCTTTGCTTGCTTTTCATAACCAGCTGGAACTCAGCCTTCTTTGTGTGGGAGAGAAACACGCTCCACTTCAACCTAGAACACAACATAGAATTTTCATGTTTATCTTTGCTGTGTATGTTCTTGGTCTTTCAATAGCTACTGTCATGCTTAGCTCTTAGTTTTCACGCTTTTCTTTTTAAAGAGCTTTTGTTTAGTTGGTTGCTGGAACTCTGTTGAGTTATCATGCATATCTTGTTAAGAGAGTTGGCTTCTGTTGCACTGGTTGATATGTCCATGATAAAAATGCTATGTGCATAATGGTGCTTAGTAGTCGTAACATCCCAAATTTTCAATTTGGAATGTTTTACAATTATTAGCTAAGCATCTATGCATTTTTTTATTGAGTGTCATTTGGAAATTTCAGAGGCATTTGAGTTTTATCTGACTTTGGATTCAACTTGGCATTGAAATTTATTTCAAAAATCCCTGACGAGATACTTGTTCAAAAGTATCAGAGGAGCGAACATGACACTCCAAAAAGTCAGAAGAAAACAATGCCGAAAGTTTTGAATTCAAATTTGAGTTTCATTTGGATTTTTAGAAAAAAATGTTTTTTATAAAGTTTTCATTTAGCCTCTGAAAAATAGTTCATCATGTAGGATTTATTTTTCTGATTTTTTTGATATATATATATATGTCCTATATAAAAATATTTTTTATTTTTCTCTTTTTATTTTTTCCTTCTTTGTCTATTTCAAAAAAAGAAAGAAAAAAAACGCAGCCCAGCAGGCCCATGCCAAGGCGCTATCTTCTTCTTCCTCGAATCCTTACAGAAACATGTACGCACGCATGGAGGGCAGCACCCCACCTCGCGCCCCACCCCCTCCCCTTCTCTCCCTCGCCCAGAAACTGCTCTGAATGGAACCCCCTCGCATTCCTCTACCCCTTCCCCTTCACTAGTGTGCCTTAATTCCTTCTCTAATGGCCACCATGAGAGCTTGAAACTGCAGTCATTAACACATCTTGCCCCACCCAACTCTGGACCTCCCCAAGCCCTATAAAGGCACCCCGCGAGCCCCTCTCACCCCTCGTCCGAAGCCCTCTCCTTATGGAGCTTTTCACCCTCCCTAACCTCGCCAATTGCTCGCCGGAATTCGTGAATTCCGGCGACCTCTCACCGTGTGTACATGAAGCTATCTACAACCACAACCCGATCAAGTGGTTCACCTCATCGTCCTCTACACCGTCCCGCACACATCCTTCATCGAAACACACCGGAGCCGCCTTCTTCCTCGTCTCCGGCGACAAGTCCGGTGAACACCCTGTCCGATTTTTTCTCTCTTTTATCAATATATTTTCCAATTCAGATTCTTTACCGAATCTTGTTTCTAGTATATCTTTTAGTCTATAGATCCGATTTAGTTGATTCTTTTTCCTACGGTTTCGTATAAATATCCTCTATCCAGAGAACCAAACGAAATATATTTTTGAAAATTTTAAAAATTTGAATTCAAGCAGATCTGAATTCAAACTTCGTTAGGCCATAACTCGAGTTTCGTAACTCCGTTTTGGGTGATTCTTTTTGCAAATCGAAGCTTGTGACATGTACCTTCTGTTAAAACTAAAACCATTTATTTTTGTTGCTGTGAAAATTATATTCTGTACAGAAACTTTATTTTGGTGTTTTTGGAGTTTTCGAAGTCTTTTATTTGTTTCCTTTTTAGGATCTTTGCTTGTATGCTTATGTATGTTATTGCTTGATTACGCTAGATCATCCGGAGTGCGAAGCTTGCTACTACGAATCTTTAGAGTTCAACGAACGTCAGCAAGGCAAGTTCACACTTTGATCATAATTTTCAATACCCAGTTTTTACTATGCATTAGTTTCACCCTCAAAGATTGCATGAGTAGGATTGGGAACATGTGGTTATGCTTTGTAGTTTATGTGGTAGGAACCTATGACCTTTTATCACCCCGGGAATATTCGTTATATCATATATTGCTTAGCCATGCTCGTAGACGTGGATTGGTATGTGTGCTACATGCAAGTTGCGAGAGATAATAATTTTGGGACAACATAAGGTGGCAACTTTAATACACATCTGGGTGGATTGTTTGGGGCACCTGGAGAAACCAGTTCTTGCCCAAGGGGAATCCCGGAGTACCCGTGTGATTATCCTAGGTCCGCCACCTAGGCTCAAAGGGATCATAAGATATTTCATGCCTAGAAACTTCCGTGTGCAGCCACAAGCCATTATGGGCTCTGGCATAGTTGAGTAAGTTGTGTGACCTCTTTCCGTGGTAGACTAGCTGATGTAGGGGAAAGTAGGTGTACCGGTCTACCCAGGGTTTGGAGGAAATACTTCAGAAAGACTATGTCTCGATCTTCCGATCATGGAGGTGGTCGAGTCTTGTGGGGAAAAGTGCGCAAACCTCTGCAGAGTGTACAAACTAATCATGATTAGCCGTGTCCCCGGTTATGGACAACTTGAGTATCTGGAAGTGAATTATTGGCTGATCTCATCACTTTATTTAATGAAATCATTGGGTTACTAATAACTTGGGAATTTTGGGATTGAGTTGGAGGAACCTTCTCAATAATGGCATTTTTAACTTAGTAGTAAATAAAAATTTATTCCTTTGTTGTAGGGTAAAATTGGCTTTATGCAAACATTAAACTTAGAGCCTCCACCAGCTAAATTTGCATATAGAGATAGTCTTTTTCTCTATTATTATTTCTATGGTGTGACATTGCCAGCATATTCCATGTGCTGACCTACACGGCTGCAACGTCTTATGTTGCAGAGTTTTCCGACGAGGAGTAAAGGTGCGATAGATCATTGTTCTGCACTCAGTTTGCCGTGGAGTTGATGGACTCATTTTACTTTTGATGCTTCCGCAGTTATTTTATCCAGATGGTCTTTGGCCATATTATTGTAATAAATAATCTTTTGAGGACCTCGATGTAATAAAGTGTGTGATTGAACTCTGTTATAATTCATCGAGTACTGTGTGTGTCAGCATACCGATCCAGGGATGACACTTAAGCACAGAGACTTCGATCCATTTGGGTCGGGTCGCTACAAGATGGTATCAGAGCACACGCTGACTGTAGGACGCGACCACTAAGAAATGGAAAACCATAGGAAGATAACTCTATTGTATCACTTCCTTATATATCCGTTGGTCTGTACTCTTCTCTATTCATTTCTATCTCTTCTCTACTTCAATTCGATGGTTGTTGAATCCCATCATCAAGTTGCTCAGCTGATGAGACCTATGAAGACATCATTAACGAAGAAGAAGAAGTAGAGTTGACTTTGATTTGAGAAGATTTAGTTCAGACCACCACAACCAAATGTAGTCCAACGAATGATTGCAGTAGTATGAAGAGATCATATCTTTTGTGGATATGACCTTACCTGTAGGTTTTGCTTGTGTGGTGTGATTTGTGTGAATTGCTTGATTTGAAATTTTCTTGCTATCATAAGCATATGGGTAGTGATTTCTCTCATTAGGCCCTTATTCTATTCTAATTTCTCATCCACTCTAAACCGTACCGGATGCCCGCAAATGACCTGGAGGAAATTAAGAAGCACATTAAGGAATTATTGGAGAAAGGTTATATTCGACCGAGTTCATCACCTTGGGGAGCCCCAGTGCTTCTAGTTGAGAAGAAGGATGGATCCTTGAGAATGGTTGTGGATTATCGTGCGTTGAATGAGGTGACGATCAAGAACAAGTACCCTCTGCCGATGATCAATGATTTGTTTGACTAGCTACAAGGAGCAAAAGTTTTCTCAAAAATCGATCTTCGATCTGGATATCACCAGATGAAGATTCGAGAACAGGATATACCCAAGACAGCCTTTACCACGAGATATGGGCTTTATGAGTATACGGTCATGTCTTTTGGTTTGACTAATGCCCTTGCCTATTTTATGAGTATGATGAATAAGGTATTCATGGAGTTCTTGGATAAGTTTGTTGTGGTATTCATTGATGGTATATTGATTTACTCAAAGAATGAAGAAGAACACAAGGAACATTTGCGCTTGGTTCTTGAGAAGCTCAGGGAACATCAGTTATATGCAAAGTTCAGGAAGTGTGAATTCTGGTTGAAGAAAGTTGGATTTCTCGGACATGTTATATCAGGGGAAGGAATAGCAGTGGATCCTTCGAAAGTTGGAGCCGTCACCGAATGGAAGGCACCCACCTCAGTCGGAGAGATTCACAGTTTCCTTGGACTTGCAGGATATTACCGAAGATTTATTGAGAATTTCTCCAAGATCGCAAAGCCCATGACAGAGTTATTAAAGAAAGACACCAAATTTAATTGGACCGAGGAATGTGAGGCCAATTTTCAGGAGTTGAAGAAACGTTTGGTCACAGCCCCAGTGCTAATTCTTCCGAATATACGCAAGGATTTTCAGGTATATTGCGACGCTTCTCGTCAGGAACTTGGAGGTGTTCTTATGCAAGAAGGAAGAGTTGTTTCATATGCCTCACGTCAACTTCGACCCCATGAGCGGAATTATGCCACGCATGATTTGGAGTTAGCAGCCGTAGTGCATGCGCTCAAGACCTAGAGGCATTTTCTTATTGGAAATCATTGTGATGTTTACACGGATCACAAGAGTTTGAAATACATATTCACGCAAAAGGAGTTGAACCTCAGGCAGAGAAGATGGTTGGAGCTCATAAAAGATTATGACATGAAATTGCACTATCACCCAGGAAAGGCCAATGTTGTGGCAGATGCATTGAGCCGCAAGAGTTATGTCAATACCCTCACAACAGGAGGATTACCTCAAGAGTTAATTGATGATCTCAGAGATCTCCGATTGGAGATAGTACCACGAGGTTTTGTTACCGCAATGGAAATTCAATCCACCTTGTTGGGAAAGATTCAAGAAGCCCAGAAGTTAGACAAAGGTATTGCATAAATAAAGGAAAGGATGAACCAAGGAAAGGCAGAAGGATTTCGTGAGGATGAACACGGAACCTTATGGTTTGAGCAGCGTATTTATGTGCCAAATGACATAGAGATCAGGAAGTTGATTCTTCAGGAGGCTCATGATTCGCCTTATTCGATACACCCAGGAAACACCAAGATGTATTTGGACTTGAAGGAAAGTTTCTGGTGGACAGGTATGAAAAAGGATATTGCCGAGTATGTCGCAGTATGTGATGTAATTCAAAGGGTTAAGGCAGAGCACCAGAAACCAGCAGGATTACTTCAGCCTTTGCCGATACCGGATTGGAAGTGGGACAAGCTTGGCATGGACTTCATTATAGGATTACCCAAGACCCGATCAGGCTATGATTCTATTTGGGTAGTAGTTGATCGCTTGACCAAGGTAGCTCACTTCATCCCCGTGAAAACCACATATACAAGTGCTAAATTGGCCAAGATATACATGACCAGGATCGTATGTCTGCACGGAGTTCCGAGGACCATCGTATCAGATAGAGGAACACAATTTACCTCAAAGTTTTGGCATCAGTTACATGAAACTTTGGGTACCAGGCTAGAGTTCAGTACAACCTTTCATCCGTAGACAGATGGGCAGACCGAGAGAGTCAATCAGATTCTGGAGGACATGTTGAGAGCTTGTGCGCTAGATTATGGATCTAGTTGGGATGATAATTTGCCATACGCAGAATTCTCATATAACAACAGCTATCAAGCTAGTTTGAAGATGGCCCCTTTCGAAGCTTTGTACGGAAGGAGGTGCAGGACACCATTAATGTGGGATGGAGTTGGAGACCGTAAATTATTTGGTCCCGACCTTATCAGAGATTCGGAGGAGAAAGTCAAGTTGATCCGTGACAGACTTAAGATAGCCCAATCCAGACAGAAGAGTTATGCCGATACTAAACGCAAGGAAGTAACTTATGAAGTCGGAGATAGAGCATATCTTCATGTGTCTCCACTTCGAGGAGTTAAACGGTTTGGAGTTAAAGGCAAACTAGCACCACGATTTGTGGGGCCATACAAAATTTTAGAACGCAGAGGAGAAGTTGCATATCAGTTGGAGTTACCCGAAGCCATGTCTGGAGTTCATAATGTGTTTCATGTTTCCCAGTTGAAGAAGTGCCATGCAGAGATGGCTGATATTCCTTTGAGAGATACACTGCCACTGGAGGCCATATAGTTGGACAATGATCTGACCTATGAGGAAAAGCCTGTCAAGATTCTCGAGACTGCAAGCAGGGTTACCCGCAGCAAGGTCATCAAGTTTTGCAAGGTTGAGTGGAGTCATCATACTGAGGAAGAAGCCACCTGGGAACGTGAAGAAGATCTTCGAAAGGATCACCCACACCTTTTTGCTAGCCAACCCGTACCTCGAGGGCGAGATTCATCTTAAGGGGGGTAGGTTTGTAACATCCCAAATTTTCAATTTGAAATGTTTTACAATTATTAGCTAAGCATCTATGCATTTTTTTATTGAGTGTCATTTGGAAATTTCAGAGGCATTTGAGTTTTATCTGACTTTGGATTCAACTTGGCATTGAAATTTATTTCAAAAATCCCTGACGAGATACTTGTTCAAAAGTATGAGAGGAGCGAACATGACACTCCAAAAAGTCAGAAGAAAACAATGCCGAAAGTTTTGAATTCAAATTTGAGTTTCATTTGGATTTTTAGAAAAAAATGTTTTTTTATAAAGTTTTCATTTAGCCTCTGAAAAATAGTTCATCATGTAGGATTTATTTTTCTGATTTTTTTGATATATATATGTCCTATATAAAAATATTTTTTATTTTTCTCTTTTTATTTTTTCCTTCTTTGTCTATTTCAAAAAAAAGTAAAAAAAAAACGCAGCCCAGCAGGCCCATGCCGAGGCGCTATCTTCGCATGGAGGGCAGCACCCCACCTCGCGCCCCACCCCCTCCCCTTCTCTCCCTCGCCAAGAAACTGCTCTGAATGGAACCCCCTCGCATTCCTCTACCCTTCCCCTTCACTAGTGCGCCTTAATTCCTTCTCTAATGGCCACCACGAGAGCTTGAAACTGCAGCCATTAACACCTCTTGCCCCACCCAACTCTGGACCTCCCCAAGCCCTATAAAAGGCACCCCGCGAGCCCCTCTCACCCCTCGTCCGAAGCCCTCTCCTTCTGGAGCTTTTCACCCTCCCTAACCTCTCCAATTGCTCGCCGGAATTCGTGAATTCCGGCGACCTCTCACCGTGTGTACATGAAGCTATCTACAACCACAACCTGATCAAGTGGTTCACCTCATCGTCCTCTACACCGTCCCGCACGCGTCCTTCGCCGAAACACACCGGAGCCGCCTTCTTCCTCGTCTTCGGCGACAAGTCCGGTGAACACCCTGTCCGATTTTTTTCTCTTTTATCAGTATATTTTCCAATTCAGATTCTTTACCGAATCTTGTTTCTAGTATATCTTTTAGTCTATAGATCCGATTTAGTTGATTCTTTTTCCTACGGTTTCGTAGAAATATCCTCTATCCAGAGAACCAAACGAAATATATTTTTGAAAATTTTAATTCAAGCAGATCTGAATTCAAACTTCGTTAGGCCATAACTCGAGTTTCGTAACTCCGTTTTGGGTGATTCTTTTTGCAAATCGAAGCTTGTGAAATGTACCTTCTGTTAAAACCAAAACCATTTATTTTTGTTGCTGTGAAAATTATATTCTGTACAGAAACTTTATTTTGGTGTTTTTGGAGTTTTCGAAGTCTTTTATTTGTTTTCTTTTTTGGATCTTTGCTTGTATGCTTATGTATGTTATTGCTTGATTACGCTAGATCATCCGGAGTGCGAAGCTTGCTACTATGAATCTTTAGAGTTCAACGAACGTCAGCAAGGTAAGTTCACACTTTGATCATAATTTTCAATACCGAGTTTTTACTATGCATTAGTTTCACCCTCAAAGATTGCATGAGTAGGATTGGGAACATGTGGTTATGCTTTGTAGTTTATGTGGTAGGAACCTATGACCTTTTATCACCCCGGGAATATTCGTTATATCATATATTGCTTAGCCATGCTCGTAGACGTGGATTGGTATGTGTGCTACATGCAAGTTGCGAGAGATAATAATTTTGGGACAACATAAGGTGGCAACTTTAATACACATCTGGGTGGATTGTTTGGGGCACCTGGAGAAACCAGTTCTTGCCCAAGGGGAATCCCGGAGTACCCGCGTGATTACCCTAGGTCCGCCACCCAGGCTCAAAGGGATCATAAGATATTTCATGCCTAGAAACTTCCGTGTGCAGCCACAAGCCATTATGGGCTCTGGCATAGTTGAGTAAGTTGTGTGACCTCTTTCCGTGGTAGACTAGCTGATGTAGGGGAAAGTAGGTGTACCGGTCTACCCAGGGTTTGGAGGAAATACTTCAGAAAGACTATGTCTCGATCTTCCGATCATGGAGGTGGTCGAGTCTTGTGGGGAAAAGTGCGCAAACCTCTGCAGAGTGTACAAACTAATCATGATTAGCCGTGTCCCCGGTTATGGACAACTTGAGTACCTGGAAGTGATTTATTGGTTGATCTCATCACTTTATTTAAATAATCATTGGGTTACTAATAACTTGGGAATTTTGGGATTGAGTTGGAGGAACCTTCTCAATAATGGCATTTTTAACTTAGTAGTAAATAAAAATTTATTCCTTTGTTGTAGGGTAAAATTGGCTTTATGCAAACATTAAACTTAGAGCCTCCACCAGCTAAATTTGCATATAGAGATAGTCTTTTTCTCTATTATTATTTCTATGGTGTGACATTGCCAGCATATTCCATGTGCTGACCTACACGGCTGCAATGTCTCATGTTGCAGAGTTTTCCGACGAGGAGTAAAGGTGCGATAGGTCGTTGTTCTGCACTCAATTTGCCGTGGAGTTGATGGACTCATTTTACTTTTGATGCTTCAGCAGTTATTTTATCCAGATGGTCTTTGGCCATATTATTGTAATAAATACTCTTTTGAGGACCTCGATGTAATAAAGTGTGTGATTGAACTCTGTTATAATTCATCGAGTACTGTGTGTGTCAGCATACCGATCCAGGGATGACACTTAAGCACAGAGACTTCGATCCATTTGGGTCGGGTCGCTACAGTAGTTCATGTTTTCTTATGGTTAGTCTCAAATAGCTGGGGGGTTCTCAATGTGTTATTGGAGTACCAACATGATTTGTTTGCCTATGATGTGGTATGGTTTAGTGATATCTTCCTCCAAGAATTTATTTTGATTGACTTGGCATATGCTCACGCATATTTAAGACTGTAAAGAAAGTCCATCAAGCCTTGATGATCTTTAATTTCTGAGTAGCGATATAACTTCCATGCCCGATTCAATGTTGCTTTGTCGCTCTGCATGATTATGACCGTCATTGCTCTCTTAGTTGGTCGCTCCCAGTCTTTTGCTAACCTCCACCTGTACTAAGCGGACTGACTGCTTGTGCATCCAAAATCCTTTAAACCAGTTATGCCATATGAGTCCACCATACCTTCCTATACATGGTATTTACCTGCCATTCCTAACAAAGACTATCTTGTACCATCTCAAAATTAATCAAAAAAGCATTTCTCTTTTGTGCCTCTGTTTTAGCTCATGAGGAAGTAGTTGTTAATTCATGATCTTTTTAGGTTGGACAAGCTTCACCCCGAGATAGCATGTCTAATGTGCAAACCCCTAATACGAGAAGGAACTGGCAAAGAGTGCGCTCGGCTCATTAAAAAAAATACAACAAACAAACCCTCCTTCACGCTTTGTTCATGAGAAATCAGAAAACTTTGGCAGTGATAAACAAAGGAGATTAAGAGGATGTGATCGTCCTCGTACGGGAGCCGTTCCTCGAAACTTGTCCAGCTCGAGAAGTAATTGAGTTATCTGCTAGCATTCGTTGACGAAATATGCATATTCTAAAAATAATAATTATTACCTCTGTTTTTAAAACCAAGAGCTCTGGTACATGATTAGTTTTTGTTTCCGACCACATATTTTCAACCTTGCCAACAAAAGCCACAGTTCGAGAGTCTCCACCTTCTTTCTTTAAAGCACCAACTATTGAGAGCATTATTGTCATTCTGAGTGTAATGTGCATTGTCCCAAAGTACCATTATCTTTTGCATGATTATGATATCGTTTATTCTGAAATCATTGTATCTAGTCATCACTTAAACTTTGGAGGTGCCCCTGCATTTATGTTTTGCTTCACTAAAGGGGGCAAGCGAGATATCACTTTGTCATATTTGCACACCATGCTCATTGCAAATCTATTGAGTGTTTCAGTATCATATTGTAAAACTTTTAGTTCTTTGTGATTTTCTCATGAGGCAACTTAATTACTACAGACTCATTGTCTCAGTAAGCGTTTGTCATGTGACTGTGAAAAGTCCGTATATGGTTAATAGCATGTCACCACAGAAATTATGCTTGTTATCATTTACCTACTCGAGGACGAGCATGAATTAAGCTTGGGGATGTTGATACGTCCAAAACATAAATTTCTGCTTGCTCCATGCCTCTTTTGTGTGATATTGCTATGTTATTTATGCACTTCCATACACTTTTGATCATATTTGGACTAACCTATTAACTCAGTGCACCCTGATACGTCCAAAACGTATCTATAATTTCTGCTTGCTCCATGCCTCTTTTGGGTGATATTGCTATGTTATTTATACACTTCCATACACTTTTGATCATATTTGGACTAACCTATTAACTCAGTGCACCCCAGTGCCAGTTTCTGTTTTCGGCTGTTTTTGTATTTCAGGTTTTCCCATTACGAGAACTGCCAGAAAAATCCCGGAAAAATTATATAAAAAATCAGCGTTCCAGAAGCTTCCCGGCACCCGAAGTACAGCCGGAGGGGGGCCACCAGGGCTCCAGGCGCCCTGGTGGCGTGGCCCCCCTCCTGGCCGCGCCGGGGGGGGGGGGGCGCCTGGGCCCCCCAGGCCTCCGCTGATGCCCCCCTTTGGCATATATTTATATCGTGTCCCGAAACCCTCGATACGGGAACCCTTTTTCGCGATCTCATCTCTGTTCCGCCGCCGCCGCGCTTCCAAGATCGGGAGCACCAGGAGAACTCTTCCCGGCACCCTGCCGGAGGGGAGGATCACCACCGGGAGCCTCTCCACCACCATGGACGCCTCCCGGATGAGTTG
>LR738709.1:82871209-82993475 GCA_902687465.1 Secale cereale
ATGCCCCCCTTTGGCATATATTTATATCGTGTCCCGAAACCCTCGATACGGGAACCCTTTTTCGCGATCTCATCTCTGTTCCGCCGCCGCCGCGCTTCCAAGATCGGGAGCACCAGGAGAACTCTTCCCGGCACCCTGCCGGAGGGGAGGATCACCACCGGGAGCTTCTCCACCACCATGGACGCCTCCCGGATGAGTTGTGAGTAGTCTCCCTTGGACCATGGGTCCATGACTAGTAGCTATGTGATGTTCTCCTCCCGTTCTTGTGCTTCACTAATTAGTCCTCGTGAGCTGCGCTACATGATCGAGGCACATATGTAATCCTTATGCTGTTGCTATGATGAGTTTGCTGGGATCCGATGGATTATGAGATTATGTTCAGATTGTGTTTGAGTAGTATATTTGATCTACCTCTTTTATATTTATGTTCGTAAGTAATTCTTGCATGTTCTCCGTTGTTATTTATTGCTTTGGCCAAGTAGTAGGTAGTGACTCCAAGAGGGAACGTTATGCTTGATTGTGGGTTCATGCCCCTCGATGACTAGTTTGAGTGACAGAAACATGAGTCTAGGGGATGTGCTGTTGCCACAAGGGGGAAAACAACGGTGCTTGTGCCCGCGGGTGCAAGGATTGTTTACTTTACACAAAGTTCTTTTAATGTAGTTGTCTGTTGCTTTGAGTTTACACTATGGGTGGGACTCGCAACTTAATACCAGCGAGATGTTCTGGATAGATATCTCAAGGTGGATGTTTAGTAGTAGATGCAGATGGATTTCGGTCTACTTGCCTTGGCGTACCGCCCATGCTTTGAACCTCTACCTTTCTTGCAACATAGTTAGCATTGGTTTGCGCACATAATTCTGTCAATTGCCCAGCTGTAATTCGTTTACCTCACATAGCTGTTTTATCGTCTTTTGGGAGAGAGACATCACTAGTGAACATCATGGGACTCCGGTCTATATTACCATCATTGATCACATCCGCTATTTACTTTCTGCTTTTACTTACTATTTACAGCAAAAACCTATCACTACTATCACTTGTGTTTGATCCTTTGTAAACGACAAGGCCGGAGGGATTGACAACCTCTCTGTACTCGTTGGGAGCAAAGTTATTTGTATCTGTGTGCAGGTCCACGTTGATTGCTAATATCTGGCGCCGTTAGCAGTTGACACCTTCTTGTTGAAACTGGGAGTCTCAGGGAAATCGATCCTTGGTATCTTTGCCAAGGGAAAACTTCCGCTACACTGCATCTCAAACCTTCCACTTGGGTAACCAACGAGGGGCGAGAAGCCATCAAGCAAAGTTTTCTGGCGCCGTTGCCGGGGACTCCACTCTTCAGGATAGGGGAGTTGCACGCTATCTTTTATCTTTGCTTTTTAGTCTTGTTAGTTTCCCTTTCAGTTTTCTTTATGCCTTTTCACTAGTTTTGCTTAATGGAAAACAACAAAAATATGAGAGAGCTTTATAAGCTCTACCTTGCTTTGGGACATGATGTGTTTGAAGACAAAATTAAAAAACCTATGGAACTTTATTATTTTCATAACAATCATGATGGTGGTGATGTTATTAGTATGCTTTCTTTGAATATCAATATTGCTAATGACATGGAAAGCTCTAAGCTTGGGGATGACACGTTTGATGAACATGATATTTTTAGTCCCCCAACTTTTGAAGAGAAAATTTACTTTGATGATTACAATGATGAATATGATGTTTTCAGTCCACCTACTATTGAGGATAAAATTTATTATGATTATGATATGCCTCCTAAATACAACGATTACCATGATGGTTATGATTGCTTTACTCTCACTATCCCTAATAAGAAAGATTTTGCTTATATGAAGAGTAATGATACCTTTTTGCATGTGGATCATGGTAACAACGCTTTATGTGATGCTTATATTGTTAAGTTTATTCGTGATCCCACTGAAAATTATTATGAGAAGGGAACATATGCTTATGGATATTTCAATAATATCAAGTTCCCTCTCTTTATGTTGAAGGTTTTGAAGCTGCACTTGTTTTGTCTTCCTATGCTTATTGCTTTGTGCTTCAATGAATTATTGTATTGCAATATTCCTATGCATAGGAAGCATGTTAGGCTTAAATGTGTTTGGTATTTGCTTCTTGATGCTCTCTTTTGTTCTTCAACTCTTATTCCTACGAGAGCATCATTAAAGTCTTAAGCCTATCTTTATGGCTATAAAGAAAGAGCTCTAGGGAGACAACCCTTGTTATCTTTGCTTTCAGTTTTTAGTGGTCTTGATGTTTGTTACTACTGTAGCAACATCATTGTATCTTTAGTTTTCAGCTTTGTGCCAAGTTTAGCCTCTGATTGCAAGAAAGTTCAAAAGTTGTGACGTGCTGTCCTGGAAACAGATTCTGTCCTTGGATAGAAAAATTCGTATAAAATCACCAGATCATCTTTTTGGTCTGAATTTTTTCGACAGCGTGCTCTATACAATTGTCTTTCGGGCGTCTGTTCTAAGTTTTTTGATTTGAGTTGCAGAAGTGCCCCGAAAATATCATTTACTACATGCTGTCTGTTTTTCACAGATTCTGTCCTGATTTGCCTTTTCTTCATTTTGCAAACCTTGAGCTTGCTTTTTCTTTGCAAAAACCTTTTGGCAATCTTGAGAAACAGTATACCTTCAAGAATATCCTTATTTCCAGCAAGGAACAATTTTCTTATTAAGGGTACTAACCTCGCTAATCAGATTATGATGAGTTATGTATGAAGGGAGTTTTCAAGTGTGCGAGGGAAGATGATAAAAAGATTCAGGAGTGTCAAACGCTCAAGCTTGGGGATGCCCCCATGCACCCCCAAGAAATATTCAAGAAGACTCTAGCGTCTAAGCTTGGGGATGCCCCCGTGCATCCCCTTCTCCATCAACATTATCAGTTCGTCTTTCGTTCCACTATATTTTATCACTTCATGTGTTATGTGCTATGCTTGGAGCGTCTTGCTTTTAGTTTCCTTTTTAGTTTTCTTTAGCTTTGCTTGCTTTTCATAACGAGTTAGAACTCAGATTTCTTTGTGTGGGAGAGAAACACGCTCCACTTCAACCTAGAACACAACATAGAATTTTCATGTCTATCTTTGCTGTGTGTGTTCTTTGTCTTTTAATAGCTACTATCATGCTCAGCTCTTAGTATTCATGCTTATCTTTTTAAAGAGCTTTTGTTTAGTTGGTTGCTTGAACTCTCTTTAGTTATCATGCTTATCTTATTAAGAGAGTTTGCTTCCGTTGCATTGGTTGATATGTCTATGATAAAGATGCTACGTGCTTAATGGCGCTTAGTAGTTCATGTTTTCTTATGGTTAGTCTCAAATAGCTGGGGGGTTCCCAATGTGTTATTGGAGTACCAACATGATTTGTTTGCCTATGATGTGGTATGGTTTAGTAATATCTTCCTTCAAGAATTTATTTTGATTGACTTGGCGTATGCTCACGCATATTTAAGACTGTAAAGAAAGTCTATCAAGCCTTGATGATATTTTGTTTCTGAGTAGCGATATAACTTCCATGCCTGATTCGATGTTGCTTTGTCGCTCTGCATGATTATGACCGTCATTGCTCTGTTAGTTGGTCGCTCCCAGTCTTTTGCTAACCTTCGCCTGTACTAAGCGGACTGACTGCTTGTGCATCCAAATCCTTTAAACCAGTTATGCCATATGAGTCCACCATACCTTCCTACATGGTATTTACCTGCCATTCCTAACGGCGACTTTCATGTACCATCTCGAAACTATTCAAAGAAAAAAAATGCATTCTTATTTTGTGCCTCTGTTTTAAGTTCATGAGGAAGTAGTAGTTAATTCATGATCTTTTTAAGTTGGACAAGCTTCACCCCGGGATTGCATGTATAATGTGCAAACCCATAATACGAGAAGGAACCGACATTGAGTGCGCCCGGCTCAAAAATTATTATAACAAACAAACCCTCCTTCACGCTTTGTTCATGAGAAATCAGAAAACTTTGGCAGTGATAAACAAAGGAGATTAAGAGGATGTGATCGTCCTCATTCGGGAGCTGTTCCTCGAAACTTTTCCATCTCAAGAAGTGATCGAGTTGTCTGCTAGCATTCGTTGACGGAACATGCATGATCTAAAAATAATAATTATTACCTCTGTTTTTAAAACCAAGAGCTCTGGTACATGATTTGTCTTTGTTTCCGACTACGGGTTTTCAACCTTGCCAACAAAAGCCACGGTTCGAGAGTCTCCACCTTCTTTTAAAGCACCAACTACTGAGAGCATGATTGTCATTCTGAGTGTAATGTGCATTGTCCCAAAGTAGCATTGTCTTTTGCATGATTGTGATATCGTTTATTTTGAAATCATTGTATCTAGTCATCACTTAAACCTTGGAGGTGCCCCTGCATTTATGTTTTGCTTCACTAAAGGGGGCAAGCGAGATATCACTTTATCATATTTGCACACCATGCTCATAGCAAATCTATTTGATGTTTCAGTATCATATTGTAAAACTTTCAGTTCTTTGTGATTTTCTCATGAGGCAACTTAATTACTACAGATTCATTGTCTTAGTAAGCTTTTGTCATGTGACTATGAAAAAGTCCTATATGGTTAATAGCATGTCACCACAGAAATTATTCTTGTTATCATTTACCTACTCGAGGACGAGCAGGAATTAAGCTTGGGGATGTTGATACGTCCAAAACGTATCTATATTTTCTGCTTGCTCCATGCCTCTTTTGGGTGATATTGCTATGTTATTTATACACTTCCATACACTTTTGATCATATTTGGACTAACCTATTAACTCAGTGCACCCCATTGCCAATTTCTGTTTTCGGCTGTTTTTGTATTTCAGGTTTTCCCATTACGAGAACTGCCAGAAAAATCCCGGAAAAATTATATAAAAAATCAGCGTTCCAGAAGCTTCCCGGCACCTGAAGTACAACCGGAGGGGGGCCACCAGGGCTCCAGGCGCCCTGGTGGCGCGGCGCCCCTCCTGGCCGCGCCGGGGGGGGGAGGGGGGGGGGCGCCTGGGCCCCCCAGGCCTCCGCTGATCCCCCCTTTGGCATATATTTATATCGTGTCCCGAAACCCTCGATACGGGAACCCTTTTTCGCGATCTCATCTCTGTTCCGCCGCCGCCGCGCTTCCGAGATCGGGAGCACCAGGAGAACTCTTCCCGGCACCCTGCCGGAGGGGAGGATCACCACCGGGAGCTTCTCCACCACCATGGACGCCTCCTGGATGAGTTGTGAGTAGTCTCCCTTGGACCATGGGTCCATGACCAGTAGCTATGTGATGTTCTCCTCCCGTTCTTGTGCTTCACTAATTAGTCCTCGTGAGCTGCCCTACATGATCGAGGCACATATGTAATCCTTATGCTGTTGCTATGATGAGTTTGCTGGGATCCGATGGATTATGAGATTATGTTCAGATTGTGTTTGAGTAATATATTTGATCTACCTCTTTTATATTTATGTTCGTAAGTAATTCTTGCATGTTCTCCGTTGTTATTTATTGCTTTGGCCAAGTAGTAGGTAGTGACTCCAAGAGGGAACGTTATGCTTGATTGTGGGTTCATGCCCCTCGATGACTAGTTTGAGTGACAGAAACATGAGTCTAGGGGATGTGCTGTTGCCACAAGGGGGAAAACAATGGTGCTTGTGCCCGCGGGTGCAAGGATTGTTTACTTTACGCAAAGTTCTTTTAATGCAGTTGTCTGTTGCTTTGAGTTTACACTATGGGTGGGACTCACAACTTAATACCAGCGAGATGTTCTGGATAGATATCTCAAGGTGCATGATTAGTAGTAGATGCAGATGGATTTCGGTCTACTTGCCTTGGCGTACCGCCCATGCTTTGAACCTCTACTTTTCTTGCAACATAGTTAGCATTGGTTTGCGCACATAATTCTGTCAATTGCCCAGCTGTAATTCGTTTACCTCACATAGCTGTTTTATCGTCTTTTGGGTGAGAGACATCACTAGTGAACATCATGGGACTCCGGTCCATATTACCATCATTGATCACATCCGCTATTTACTTTCTGCTTTTACTTACTATTTACAGCAAAAACCTATCACTACTATCACTTGTGTTTGATCCTTTGTAAACGACAAGGCCGGAGGGATTGACAACCTCTCTTTACTCGTTGGGAGCAAAGTTATTTGTATCTGTGTGCAGGTCCACGTTGATTGCTAATATCTGGCGCCGTTAGCAGTTGACACCTTCTTGTTGAAACTGGGAGTCTCAGGGAAATCGATCCTTGGTATCTTTGCCAAGGGAAAACTTCCGCTACACTGCATCTCAAACCTTCCACTTGGGGTAACCAACGAGGGGCGAGAAACCATCACACCCCAGTGCTAGTTTCTGTTTTCTGCTGTTTTTGTATTTCAGGTTTTCCCATTACGTAAATTGCCAGAAAAATCCCGGAAAAAATATATAAAAAATCAGCGTTCCGGAAGCTTCCATGCGGCCAAAGTAGGGCCAGAGGGGGCCCACAGGGGCTCCAGGCGGCCAGAGGGCGCGGCCCCCCTCCTGGCCGCGCCGCCAGGGCGCCTGGGCCCCCCTTAGCCCCTCTGACGCCCCCCTTTGGCATATATTTACACCGCGTCGCGGAAACCCTGATTCCAGACCCCTTTTCTCCAGACGCAATTCCGATCTCCGCCGCCATCGCCATCAAGTTTCGGGGGACCAGAATTCCTGTGTCGGCACCCTGCCGGACGGGGAAGTGCCCCCCGATTCATCTCCATCGACGTTGCTTCCTCCCTCCATGATGCGGGAGTAGTTCCTCCTCGGGGCTGAGGTTTCTACCAGTAGCTATGTGGTTATCTCTCTCTCCCATGATGTGATCTTCGTTGTGATCATAGGCTATGTTAATCTAGGGTGATCCCATGATACTTCCCCTTCCTCTATGTATTGGATTGATGTACTCACTTGTCTTTATCTAGTATAATCCCCGAGACCAAGGTGACAGCGGTCTATTGGACATGGATTAGAAGAATATTTTCATGAGTGATTTCCTCTTTTGTGTGTTGATTGAAGATTGAGAGTCTCTTGGTGCTTGTCTTTGACTATCCTTTAGATATGTTGTGGTGATTGTGGAACTCTCTTTGGATGGCCGCGGTGACATTGGGAAATCCATACATTGAGAACTACGAACTTTGAGGTGTGCTTTTGTAGCCCTACATAATTCTCGTCCTCTCTTGACCACAAAGGAATGACCTCCGGGTGCGTCTCCATTGCATGTTTTATGGGAAATATCATGTGATTCGATTATGTTAATGTTGTTGGGAGTTGCCACTAGTGAAAGTATGAAGCCTAGGCCTTGTTTCCACCATTGCAATACCATTTGTGCTCACGTTTACCACTTGTTTGCTTGCTGCACTTTTTATTACAGATTTATATTACTTTGTTTTGCCATCCATATCACTTGCCATTTAACATCTCTTCGCCGAACTAGTGCACCTATACATCTGACAAGTGTATTAGGTGTGTTGGGGACACAAGAGACTTCTTGTATCTTGATTGCAGGGTTGCTTGAAAGGGGTACGTTCAACCTCCACTTCCCTGAGTTCGATAAACCTTGGGTTACTCACTTAAGGGAAATTTGCTGTTGTCCTACAAACCTCTGCTCTTGGAGGCCCAACACTGTCTACAAGAATAGAAGCGTGTGTAGACATCACTTCTTCTTGACCAATTGAAGCTTGGAACATAGCTCATCACTTGCCAAGTTCTGAGAACTTCCTCCGTCGATGATGACCTTGACGGAACGTCCGTTGATGCCGGCCTTTGTGTGGAAAATATGGCATCGTTGGTCTTCGTCTTGATGGTGTTGGAGGGTCAAGACCTTGGATACCACGAGAGAGGGACTTGAATCATTGTCACAAAACACTTGATCATCTTCGTCTTCGTTGATGCGCCGGTGCATGGCCACATGCTCAATAGCTTCCACTTCGTCTTCGCTCATCGAGTCATATGTGCCGTCGTCGTTGAAGATCATGGTTCTCTTGTTGGTGCACTCGAAGGACTTGTGACTTCGGCCACCACATGTAAAGCACTTGAAGGAACTAGTCTTCTCGGCGTTGTACGGTGGTGCCGAAGGTGAGGGAGTCTTGGGTTTGTAGTTGCTTGCCGGAGAACGAGTCGAGGAAGGTGTAGTTTGCTTGGAAGTTGACTTGTCGCCGGTACTTGGTGATGCTCTAGTTGAGGTAGGAGGTGCCGAAGTCGCGGGTGCTTGAGAGTAGGAGCCGTAGGTCTTGGACGAGTATTTGGCATACTTGAAGTCATCCTGGACTTGTCGCTCGGCCTTGGACGCTTGATGAACTAGCTCGAGAAGGTTGGAGTATGGTTGGAAGTCGGCAATCCGCTTGATTGGGTGATTGAGGCCGTTCAAGAAGCGGGCCATTGTTTGCTCGTCATCTTCCTTGACGTTGGCTCGTATCATGGCAATCTCCATTTCTTGGTAGTATTCCTCCACCGTCTTCGTGCCTTGTTTGAGAAGTTGCAACTTCTTGAAGAGATCACGGGTGTAGTGTGTAGGCACGAAGCGAGCTCGCATGACATTCTTCATTTCTGACCAAGTTGTAATGGGTGGTTCGCCTATTGTATGTCGTCGCTTGATCGTTTGTTCCCACCAAATGAGGACATAGTCTTGAAACTCGAGAGAGGCCATGGCAATCTTCTTAGAAGTTGTGGAGGCGGAATATCTTATCGACCTTCAATGCCCATGAGAGGTATTCCTCGGGGTCGGTGCTTCCGGAGAACTTGGGCATAGTGAACTTGAGCTTGCCGAAGCGTTGTTCTTCGTCATGTTGATGATGGTGGTGTCGCTCGTGACGATGTGGTCGCTCCGCGAAAACTTGCTCTTCACGATGGTCTTGCCGTTGGTGGTGTCGCGGCACGTCGTTCCCATTTCATCGTTCTTGCTCCGCTTCGCGATGAGCGGCTTCCTCTTGTCGCTCTTGATGAAGTTCTTCTTGTTGACATACTTGGCGGTTGCGGTCGGCGAAGATGCGCGTGGAGTCACGAAGAGCTTGTTGTGCATTGCGTGCTTGATTGTCACGCCGTTCTTGAGCTTGCCGGATTATATCGTCATCTTCGTGTACTTGATGTGGGCGTTGTTGCTCTTGGCGGTGCCCTTGCTCACGTGCTCGAACTCGATCTCGTAACCCATTGCCATGGAATGGATTGTCTGGAGATTGTCGATCTTGATTGACGAATTGTTGAGCTTGCTGAGGACGTGGAGGACTTGCATCCGTGGAAGAGTAAGCCGAAGAGTTGTTGATGGCTTCTCGCCCCTCGTTGGTTACCCCAAGTGGAAGGTTTGAGATGCAGTGTAGCGGTAGTTTTCCCTTGGCAAGATACCAAGGATCGATTTCCCCTGAGACTCCAAGGTTCAACAAGAAGGTGTCAACTGCTAACGGCGCCAGATATTTAGCAATCAACTGGACCTGCACACAGATAAAAATAACTTTGCTCCCAACAAGTACAGAGAGGTTGTCAATCCCTCCGGCCTTGTCGTTTACAAAGGATCAAACGCAAGAAATAATAGTGATAGGTATTGCTGCAACTAGTAAGTAAAAGCAGAAAGTAAATAGCGGATGTGATCAGTGATGGTAATATGGACCGGGGTCCCATGATGTTCACCAGTGATGTCTCTCTCCCAAAAGACGATAAAACAGCTATGTGAGGTAAACGAATTACAGTTGGGCAATTGACAGAATTATGTGCGCAAACCAATGCTAACTATGTTGCAAGAAAGGTAGAGGTTCAAAGCATGGGCGGTATGCCAAGGTAAGTAGACCAAAATCCATCTGCATCTACTACTAATCATCCACCTTGAGATATCTATCCAGAACATCTCGCTGGTATTAAGTTGCGAGTCCCACCCATAGTGTAAACTCAAAGCAACAGACAACTGCATTAAAAGAACTTTGCGTAAAGTAAACAATCCTTGCACCCGCGAGTACAAGCACCGTTGTTTTCCCCCTTGTGGCAACAACACATCCCCTAGACTCATGTTTCTGTCACTCAAGCTAGTCATCGAGGGGCATGAACCCACAATCAAGCATAACGTTCCCTCTTGGAGTTACTACCTACTACTCGGCCAAAGCAATAAATAGCAACGGAGAACATGCAAGAATTACTTAAGAACATAAATATAAAAGAGGTAAATCAAATATATTACTCAAACACAATCTGAACATAATCTCACAATCCATCGGATCCCAGCAAACTCATCATAGCAACAGCATAAGGATTACATATGTGCCTCGATCATGTAGGGCAGCTCACGAGGTCTAATTAGTGAAGCACAAGAAGGGGAGGAGAACATCACATAGCTACTGGTCATGGACCCATGGTCCAAGGGAGACTACTCACAACTCATCCGGGAGGCGTCCATGGTGGTGGAGAGGCTCCCGGTGGTGATCCTCCCCTCCGGCAGGGTGCCGGGGAGAGTTCTCCTGGTGCTCCCGATCTTGGAAGCGCGGCGGCGGCGGAACAGAGATGAGATCGCGAAAAAGGGTTCCGTCCTCGAGGGTTTCGGGACGCGTGTTAAATATATGCCAAAGGGGGGCATCAACGGAGACCTGGGAGGCCCAGGCGCCCCCCGGCGCGGCTAGGAGGGGGGCCGCGCCACCAGGGCGCCTGGAGCCCTGGTGGCCCCCCTCCGGCCCTACGTTGGCCGCAAGGAAGCTTCCGGAACGCTGATTTTTTATATAATTTTTCCGGGATTTTTCTGGCAGTTTACGTGATGGGAAAACCTGAAATACAAAAACAGCAGAAAACAGAAACTGGCACTGGGGTGCACTGAGTTAATAGCTTAGTCCAAATATGATCAAAAGTGTATGGAAGTGTATAAATATCATAGCAATATCGCACAAAAGAGGCATGGAGCAAGCAGAAATTATAGATACGTTTTGGACGTATCAACATCCCCAAACTTAATTCCTGCTCGTCCTCGAGTAGGTAAATGATAACAAGCATAATTTCTGTGGTGACATGCTATTAACCATATAGGAACTTTTCATAGTCACATGACAAAAGCTTATTGAGACAATGAATCTGTAGTAATTAAGTTGCCTCATGAGAAAATCACAAAGAACTGAAAGTTTTACAATATGATACTGAAACATCAAATAGATTTGTAATGAGCATGGTGTGCAAATATGATAAAGTGGTACCTCGCTTGCCCCCTTTAGTGAAGCAAAACATAAATGCAGGGGCACCTCCAAGGTTTAAGTGATGACTAGATACAATGATTTCAGAATAAACGATATCATAATCATGCAAAAGACAATGCTACTTTGGGACAATGCACATTACACTCAGAATGACAATCATGCTCTCAGTAGTTCGTGCCTAAAGAAGGTGGAGACTCTCGAACCGTGGCTTTTGTTGGCAAGGTTGAAAACCCGTGGTCGGAAACAAAGACAAAGCATGTACCAGAGCTCTTGGTTTTAAAAACAGAAGTAAAAATTATTTTTTTTGGATATGCATGTTTCGTCAACGAATGCTAGCAGATAACTCAATTACTTCTCGAGCTGGACAAGTTTCGAGGAACGGCTCCCGAATGAGGACGATCACATCCTCTTAATCTCCTTTGTTTATCACTGCCAAAGTTTTCTAATTTCTCATGAACAAAGCGTGAAGGAGGGTTTGTTTGTTGTATTATTTTTTAATGAGCCGGGCGCACTCTATGCCAGTTCCTTCTCGTATTATGGGTTTGCACATTAGACATGCAATCCCGGGGTGAAGCTTGTCCAACTAAAAAAATTCATGAATTAACTACTACTTCCTCATGAACTAAAACAGAGGCACAAAATAGAAATGATTTTTTTGAATAATTTCGAGATGGTACATGAAAGTCTTCGTTAGGAATGGCAGGTAAATACCATGTATAGGAAGGTATGGTGGACTCATATGGCATAACTGGTTTAAAGGATTTTGGATGCACAAGCAGTCAGTCCGCTTAGTACAGGTGGAGGTTAGCAAAAGACCGGGAGCGACCAACTAAGAGAGCAATGACGGTCATAATCATGCAGAGCGACAAAGCAACATTGAATCAGGCATGGAAGTTATATCGCTACTCAGAAATAAAAGATCATCAAGGCTTGACAGACTTTCTTTACAGTCTTAAATATGCGCGAGCATACGCCAAGTCAATCAAAATAAATTCTTGAAGGAAGATATCACTAAACCATACCACATCATAGGCAAACAAATCATGTTGGTACTCCAATAACACATTGGGAACCCCCCCAGCTATTTGAGACTAACCATAAGAAAACAGGAACTACTAAGGACCATTATGCACGTAGCATTTTATCATAGACATATTGACCAATGCAACAGAAGCCAACTCTCTTAATAAGATAAGCATGATAACTAAAGAGAGTTCCAGCGACCAACTAAACAAAAGCTCTTTAAAAAGATAAGCAGGAAAACTAAGAGCTGAACATGATAGTAGCTATTGAAAGACCAAGAACATACACAACAAAGATAAACATGAAAATTCTATGTTGTGTTCTAGGTTGAAGTGGAGCGTGTTTCTCTCCCACACAAAGAAATCCGAGTTCCAACTCGTTATGAAAAGAAAGCAAAGCTAAAGAAAACTAAAAAGGAAACTAAAAGCAAGACGCTCCAAGCATAGCACATAACACATGAAGTGATAAAAATATAGTGGAACGAAAGACGAACTAATAATGTTGATGGAGAAGGGGATGCACGGGGGCATCCCCAAGCTTAGACGCTTGAGTCTTCTTGAATATTTCTTGGGGGTGCATGGGGGTATCCCCAAGCTTGAGCGTTTGACACTCCTAAATCTTTTTATCATCTTCCCCCGCACACTTGAAAACTCCCTTCATACATAACTCATCATAATCTGATTAGCGAGGTTAGTACCCATAATAAAATAATTGTTCCTTACTGGAAATAAAGATATTCTTGAAGGTCTACTGTTTCTCAAGATTGCCAAAAGGTTTTTGCAAAGAAAAAGCAAGCTCAAGGTTTGCAAAATGAAGGAAAGGCAAAACAGGACAGAATCTGTGTAAAACAGACCAGCAGGTAGTAAATGATTTTTTCGGGGCACTTCTGCAACTCTAATAAAAAAACTCAGAACAAACGCCCGAAAGACAATTGTATAGAGCACGCTATCGAAAAAATTCAGTCCAAAAAGATGATCTGGTGATTTTATACGAGTTTTTCTGTCCAAGGACAGAATCTGTTTCCTGGACAGCACGTCACAACTTTTGAACTTTCTTGCAATCAGAGGCTACACTTGGCACAAAGCTGAAAAATAAAGATACAATGATGATGCTACTGTAGTAACAACATCAAGACACAACAAAAGCAAAATAAAAATTTATTCATTGTGGGCTGCCTCCCAAAAGCGCTTTCTTAGGCATAATGCATAGAGATCAAGTTTTATCAAGTGTAAAGGAATAGCTAGCCCGTATAACGGACTCAAAAGGTAACTTAATCTTCTTTCTAGGGAAGTGTTCCATCCCTTTCTTGAGAGGAAATTGGAATTTTATATTCCCCTCTTTCATGTCAATGATGGCACCAACGGTGCGAAGAAAAGGACGTCCCAAAATAATTGGACAAGAAGGTTCACATTCAATATCCATAATAGTAAAATCAACAGGAACTTAGTTGTCATTGACAATGGTAAGAACATCATTGATCCTCCCCAAAGGTTTCTTTATGGAAGAATCAACAAGATGAACACCAAAAGAACAAGAATCAAAAGGTTTCAATTTAAGCATATCATATATTCTTTTGGGCATAACGGAGGTACTAGCTCCAACATCACATAAAGCATAGCAAGAGAAGTTATTCAACTTAATTTTAATCATAGGATCCCAACCATCTTCTAGCTTTCTAGGTATGGAGGCTTCTACTCTAAGTTTCTCCTCCCAGCTTTGATGAGAGCATTAGTGATATGCTCTGTGAAGGCAAGGTTAAGCGTGCTAGTGCGGGGGTCTCTAGACATCTTGTGAAGGAAATCAATAACTTCAGTAAGAGTGCAATTATCAAAATCAAGGTCACTACTATCAAGTAAGGTGGTAGTGGTGTCCTTTAGGCTCACTTGTTTGGTAGTTTCTATGGTCATAGCATCACCATTAATAGGTCCAACGGGACCAGGAGTGCATTGGGTGCTAAGAGTTTGGATATCCTCAACAACTTGGATAGTAGCAACAGTGTGGTGGGTAGGAAGGTTCTTAATTCTATCTTCTTCCTCCCTTTCTCTAGCCCATCTCTCTTTAAGTTTAGCCAGCATCCTAATGTTTTCATTAATTTGCACTTGAATAGCATTCATTGGAGTGACCTTCCTCTCCTCAAGAGGAGAAGTTCTAATTTTAAGCAATTCTACCTCATGGGCTAAATTGTCTACGTTCGAAGAGAGATCATCTAGTTTGTTTAGTTTTTCTTCTACACTCTTATTAAAGGCTTTTTGGGTAGTGATGAAATCTTTAAGCATAATCTCTAGTTCAGTAGTGGAGTTCTTGGTGTTAGGATAAGCATTGTTGTTCCCATAGGAATTAGAGGGGAACAGTCTAGGATTGCTACCAAAATTACTCCTATAAGCATTGTTATTGAAATTGTTTCTAGAGATAAAGTTCACATCTACTTGATCTTGAGCAATCAAAGAATTTAAAGGAACATCACGAGGATCAATAGAAGATTGCTTCGAAAGTAGAGACATGATCAAGTCAACCTTTTCATTTAGGGAGGAAATCTCCTTGACAGAGTTTACCTTCCTACCTGTTGGAGCGCGTTCGGTGTGCCATTGGGAATAGTTGGTCATCATCTCATCGAGAAGCTTCGTGGCAGCACCAAGTGTAGTTGACATAAAGGTTCCTCCCGCGGCCGAATCTAACAAGTTCCGCGAGGTAAAGTTCAAGCCTGCATAAAAAGTTTGGATAACCATCCAAGTAGTCAAACCATGAGTAGGGCAGTTCTTGACAAGAGACTTCATGCGTTCCCAAGCTTGGGCAACGTGTTCATTATCAAATTGTTTAAAATTCATTATGTTACTTCTTAGTTGGATAATTTTAGCAGGTGGATAGTATTTTCCAATAAAAGCATCTTTGCACTTGTCCCATGAATCTATGCTATTTCTAGGCAAAGATTGAAACCAAATTTTAGCTCCTCCTCTCGAGGAGAAAGGAAAAAGCTTAAGCTTAACAATATCACCATCTATTTCAGTGTACTTTTGCATATCCCAGAGTTCAACAAAATTGTTTAAGTGTAAAGCAGCATCATCTCCAGCACCGGAGAATTGATCTTTCATAACTAGATTCAGTAAAGCAGGTTTAATTTCATAAGAAGGTGCTGAAGTGGCAGGTTTAGTGATAGGCGTGCAGATAAAGTCATCGTTGTTATGACTAGTGAAGTCACACAACTTGGTGTTCTAGGTGGAACCCATAGCAGCAAGCAAGCAAGATAACTATTTTTGTGATTTTTGATAAAAAATACTAAAGCAAAACTGAAAGGTAAACTAACAAGACTAAAAAGCAAAGGTAAAAGATAGCATGCAACTCCCCTATCTTGAAGAGTGGAGTCCCCGGCAACGGCGCCAGAAAACTTTGCTTGATGGCTTCTCGCCCCTCGTTGGTTACCCTGATGGGCCTCGAACCCCTCGTTGGTTACCCCAAGTGGAAGGTGTAAGATGCAGTAAGTAGAAGTGTTTTCCCCTAGCAAAGATGCCAAGGATCGATTCCCCAGAGACTCCTAGGTTCAACAAGTAGGTGTCAATTGCTACGGCGCCAGATTAGTAGCAATCAACGTGGACCTGCACACAGATACAAATAACTTTGCTCCCAACGAGTACAGAGAGGTTGTCAATCTCTTCGGCCTTGTAGTTCACAAAGGGTTAAAAGCAATGATAGTAGTGATAGATAGTTTTTGCGATAGTAGGTAAATAACGAAAATTAAATAGTGGATGTGATCAATGATGGTAATATGGACCGGAGTCTCATGATGTTCACTAGTGATGTCTCTCTCCCAAAAGACGATAAAACAGCTATGTGAGGTAACAAATTACAGCTGGGCAATTGACATGACCACGAACGCAAACCAATGCTGACTACATTGCAAGAAAGGTTGAGGTTCAAAGCATGGGCGGTACGCCAAAGTAAGTAGACCGAAATCCATCAATATCTACTACTAATCATCCACCTTGAGATATCTATCCAGAACATCTCGCTGGTATTAAGTTGCGAGTCCCACCCATAGTGTAAACTCAATGCAACAGACAACTGCATTAAAAGAACTTCGCGTAAAGTAAACAATCCTTGCACCCGCGGGCACAAGCACCGTTGTTTTCCCCCTTGTGGCAACAACACATCCCCTAGACTCATGTTTCTGTCACTCAAGCTAGTCATCGAGGGGCATGAACCCACAATCGAGCATAACGTTCCCTCTTGGAGTCACTACTTACTACTCGGCCAAAGCAATAAATAACAACGGAGAACATGCAAGAATTACTTATGAACTAAAATATAAAAGAGGTGAATCAAATATATTACTCAAGATCAATCTGAACATAATCTCATAATCCATCGGATCCCAGCAAACTCAACATAGCAACAGCATAAGGATTACATAGGTGCCTCGATCATGTAGGGCAGCTCACGAGGACTAATTAGTGAAGCACAAGAACGGGAGGAGAACATCACATAGCTACTGGTCATGGACTCATGGTCCAAGGGAGACTACTCACGAGTCATCCGGGAGGCGTCCATGGTGGTGGAGAAGCTCCCGGTGGTGATCCTCCCCTCCGGCAGGGTGCCTGGAAGAGTTCTCCTGGTGCTCCCGATCTTGGAAGTGGCGGCGGCGGAACAGAGATGGGATCGCGAAAAGAAGTCCTGTTCTGAGGGTTACGGAGGACCCTTTTAATATATGCCAAAGTAGGGCACCGGGGGAGTCTCGGGGGGACGAGGCGCCCCCCCCGGCGCGGCCCAGGGGGGGGGGCGCCCACAGGGCGCCTGGAGCCCCTGTGCCCCCCCTAGGTTGCCCTTCGGACGCAGTGTTGTTTCCGGTTCGCTGATTTTTTATATAATTTTTCTGGATTTTTCTGGGCAGTTCTCGAAACGTGAAAACCTGAAATACAAAAACAGTCGAAAACAGAAAATGGCACTGGGGTGCGCTGGATTAGTAAGTTAGTCCAAATATGATCAAAAGTGTATGGAAGTGTATGAATATCATAGCAATATCACCCAAAAGTGGCATGGAGCAAGCAGAAATTATAGATACGTTTTGGACGTATCATACCCCAAGTGGAAGGTTTGAGATGCAGTGTAGCGGTAGTTTTCTCTTGGCAAGATACCAAGGATCGATTTCCCCTGAGACTCCAAGGTTCAACAAGAAGGTGTCAACTGCTAACGGCGCCAGATATTTAGCAATCAACTGGACCTGCACACAGATACAAATAACTTTGCTCCCAACGAGTACAGAGAGGTTGTCAATCCCTCCGGCCTTGTCGTTTACAAAGGATCAAACGCAAGAGATAATAGTGATAGGTATTGCTGCAACTAGTAAGTAAAAGCAGAAAGTAAATAGCGGATGTGATCAGTGATGGTAATGTGCACCGGGGTCCCATGATGTTCACCAGTGATGTCTCTCTCCCAAAAGACGATAAAACAACTATGTGAGGTAAACGAATTACAGCTGGGCAATTGACAGAATTATGTGCGCAAACCAATGCTAACTATGTTGCAAGAAAGGTAGAGGTTCAAAGCATGGGCGGTACGCCAAGGTAAGTAGACCGAAATCCATCTGCATCTACTACTAATCATCCACCTTGAGATATCTATCCAGAACATCTCGCTGGTATTAAGTTGCGAGTCCCACCCATAGTGTAAACTCAAAGCAACAGACAACTGCATTAAAAGAACTTTGCGTAAAGTAAACAATCCTTGGACCCGCGAGTACAAGCACCGTTGTTTTCCCCCTTGTGGCAATAGCACATCCCCTAGACTCATGTTTCGGTCACTCAAGCTAGTCATCGAGGGGCATGAACCCACAATCAAGCATAACGTTCTCTCTTGGAGTTACTACCTACTACTCGGCCAAAGCAATAAATAGCAATGGAGAACATGCAAGAATTACTTAAGAACATAAATATAAAAGAGGTAAATCAAATATATTACTCAAACACAATCTGAACATAATCTCACAATCCATCGGATCCCAGCAAACTCATCATAGCAACAGCATAAGGATTACATATGTGCCTCGATCATGTATGGCAGCTCACGAGGTCTAATTGGTGAAGCACAAGAAGGGGAGGAGAACATCACATAGCTACTGGTCATGGACCCATGGTCCAAGGGAGACTACTCACAACTCATCCGGGAGGCGTCCATGGTGGTGGAGAGGCTCCCGGTGGTGATCCTCCCCTCCGGCAGGGTGCCGGGGAGTGTTCTCCTGGTGCTCCCGATCTTGGAAGCGCGGCGGCGGCGGAGCAGAGATGAGATCGCGAAAAAGGGTTCCGTCCTCGAGGGTTTCGGGACGCGTGTTAAATATATGCCAAAGGGGGGCATCAACGGAGACCTGGGGGGCCCAGGCGCCCCCCCGGCGCGGCCAGGAGGGGGGCCGCGCCACCAGGGTGCCTGGAGCCCTGGTGGCCCCCCTCCGGCCCTACTTTGGCCGCAAGGAAGCTTCCGGAACGCTGATTTTTTATATAATTTTTCCGGGATTTTTCTGGCAGTTTACGTGATGGGAAAACCTGAAATACAAAAACAGCAGAAAACAGAAACTGGCACTGGGGTGCACTGAGTTAATTGGTTAGTCCAAATATGATCAAAAGTGTATGGAAGTGTATAAATATCATAGCAATATCACACAAAAGAGGCATGGAGCAAGCAGAAATTATAGATACGTTTTGGATGTATCAGTTGTCACTTGAGCGTCGACTTGAATGGCGCCATCTTGATGAATGAGGCGGAGACGTGCGGTTCACCAAGATGTGGCGGAACTCTTGAATTTGTGTGTGGAAGTCGGAAGCGAGTTGCTCGATGCGGTTGCCCAAAGCTTCGCTTTCTTGGTGAAGAGCTCGTTGTACACCGAAAAGGTGATTCTTGGTGACGTAGTTCGGTGCTTCCACTAGATGCTCGTCGATCGGGTCGGTCGAAGAACTTGGCCTATCCATCATGTAAGTAGGAGGAGAGTAGGTAAATGAGAGAACAATACCAAGGTTACCTCTTCCGAAGATTGAAAATGTAACAAGTTTCACTCAATGAAATGCCACAATAGTAGAATTGGAACCGGGTTTGTTCCTCACACCTACAAGTAAAGAGGCCTATGGAGTAGCTTGGTTAGGATGGTGGCAAAATTTCAAATAAAATGTTAGTCAAGATATCGATAAGGTTGAGAAGATTCACAAAGATGCACGTAAAGCGAATAGATCAAAGCCAAGAGTATCACTAGGAACACACGCACGGAAGATAGATGGGATCCGCACAACCAAGGGTGAGCGCAAAATGTGAGTGATCACGCAAAATGCTCTTGTTGTGCGAATACTAGAGAGACGCTAGCTCGATTGCTCAAATGGGCGAGATACGCTTTGTGCACCAACCTATGAGAGAAACGTGCCGTCCTCGATCCCAACTATGCTATGTATGCGGTGACCAAGATGATATGAGTATGTAAAGTGTCTCAATGCTATTGCTTATATGCTCATTGTTGCTCCTCTCTTTGCTTAAAAGTTTTTTTTTGAGAGTATGATGCTCGAGCCGATGATAATATGAGACAAGTATGTAAGATATGCACGGGAGAGACTTAGGGCACTAAGATGATAACATGATCACTACGGTGCACAAGAGCGTGGCCCGACAATTCTCAACTCGCTAGTCTCGATAGGTAAGCAACGCAAATGGCTCGGGCTATCAATGCAAAAGCAAAAGGTAAGTGTCGTCGAGGTTACCGTCCTTGCTTACGGTTAGTGGCGAAGATGATTCCGAGGCGATGATGTCGATGTCAAACGCTCCTAAGTAGCCGAAACACCTTAGGAAAGGCCAAATCGCAACTCGAAACCGGTTAACTGCGGAAGGTGGGTGTTGTTGTGTTGATTTTTGGATGGAGGATAATGGAGATAAAACCAAGATGAGCAGCTTGGGCACGTCGCTAGCTTTTCAACGAGCCCAAGAACACTCAAATCGGAGTTCGGGAGTGAAAGTTATGGCCAAAACGGAAAAACTCGGAAAGCTAAAACAGTGAGGGGCGGTAGTACCGCTTGTGGTAATAGGCGGTAGTACCGCTCGGAGGGGCGGTAGTACCGTTGGTGTCGGGAAAAGTTTGCAGATCGAGATTGGGGCGAATTTTGGGCGGAAATGGATGATTTCGGGAGTAAAATTGGATGGATTTCGTGGTGGATGGGTGGGGAAATTGGTGGAGGGGCTAGATCCACTTGCCAAACATCAAATTCATGGACCAAAACAACCAAATCTCACAAGATCCAACAAATTGGAAGAAAAATTTTGGGGCTATTTTTGTGGGGATTTTCGAAATTGGACAAGAACATAACAAAATCAAGCTAGAAAGTGGGGGGATGGGACTCTAAGATGTGAATCAACCTTGCTCTTGATACCAAGATGTTGTAGGGTGAAACCCTAGGGGGGATCTTTTCACACTTGAAGGGGGAAAAGAGGAAGAACACACAAGAACACAAGACACAAATCTCTCAAAACAAACCCAATATCACATCCACTAGAGTAGCATACAAAGGATCCACAAGATCACAAGATCAATCCAAGGAAACAAGCACAAAGGTAAGGTTCTTCCCACTCCTAGAGGAGGTGAGGTCTTGCAATCCAAGAGGATTCTTCTCCCTTGGGAGGTCTGGCAATCCACAAGGATTCTTCTTCCTTGGGAGGTCTTGATCTCCTAGAGGAGGGGATACAAGGAGCAAAGCTCTCAAGGTCTCTCAATATCTTTGCTAACCCTCAAAAGATGTGGAGGAGGTCTATTTATAGTCTGTGCCACGAAGGGGTAAGAGGGGAAAGGGGGTACATGGCCAAAGGTCGAAGGCTGCGCGCAGGCAGGGCGGTAGTACCGCCTAAGGAGCGGTAGTATCGCTTGTTGGCAGGAGCGGTAGTACCGCTTTGGCGGGTGGTAGTACCGCTCGTTCCGGGTTGAGCAGGTCTTCCTTCGTTTCCACACGGTCCGGATTGAACAGGTCCTTCTTTGCTTCCACGTGATCATCTCCTTGGTAACTGAGAATGCACAACATCTCCTTGTGAGGTAGAACCCAATCCTCGTGCGAATCCAAACGAAACTCGAAGAGGAGAGAATTCACCTCGTCCTCGATAGCGCGTGCACGTGCTCTAGTCATTGGTCCCTTGCGTGCTTGTGCCGATGACGGAGTGTCCATGGGGATGCTTGCTGGATGCTCCGCATCAGGTAGTGTATTCTTAAGGATAGAGTGTCATGTTTTCTACAATCGGATATTAACAAATTCCCATCTGCCACATAACCGCGGGCACGGCTTTCGAAAGATCAAAACCATGCAGGGGTGTCCCAACTTAGCCCATCACAAGCTCACGATCTGTGGAGTCGCAACTCCAAGGTGGGAAGACCCGAGTATTCTCGGAATCCCGTGCTCAAGATATTCCGACTAAGGTAAAACTAATCCAGCAAGACCTCCCGACGTGCCGACACCCTGATAGTAGCCACGCGTATCTCGTCTCGGGCCACGACCGGATGGGACAAGCTACAGGTTTTTACCAGCCCTTGAGTTTCCTCGAGGTGGCCCCGCAGCACGCCCAGTTTGGACCAACACTCATGTGGAGCACTGGCCCAGGGTTGTTGATTAAGAAAAAGGGTTAATTACTCCCTATGCAAGTTTTAGTTGTTAGGCAAATGTAGAACCAAAGTTGGGCCTTGCTGGAAAAGCTTTGGCGCTAAGCGGGTTATCGAGGGGGGCCCATAAACCCCAACCGTGTTAGGAAGGCAAAATCCGGGAACATAACACCGGTTTATCGGGTCCTAAGGTGGCATGAGTGGAACAAAACACCAAGCAAAAGGCCAAGCCTTCCACCCATTGCCAAGTATATAGGTGTGTTAATATATTTAAGAGATATTGTGATATTCCAACAACAAGTTCCAACATGGAGCAATCTTCATCTTCACCCGCAACTAGCAACGCTATAAGGGGGGTTGAGCAAGCGGGTAACATAGCCAAACAACGGTTTGCTGGGAAGGTGTCAAAGGTTAGAGGTCCCATGGCAACAATAGGAGGCTGACAGACAGACATAGGCATCAAGGCAATAAGCTAAAGAGCGAGACAACTAGCATAGGCAAATATAGTAATGATATCTAGGTATGGTCATCTTGCCTGAGATTCCGCAAAGGAAGAAGAACGAGTCCATGAAGTAGTCGAACAACTCCTCACAACTCCGGAACGAAAGCGAAGCTAACGAGGGAAGCATATAAGAAAGAAGCAAACAACACGGTAAACACACAAGCATAAGCATGTCATGATGCACAATCAAGTATGATGCATGACCGGTTTAAATATGCATTGCATGGCAATTGCACAAACAAATCTACAAGTTAAGTGGAGCTCAATATGCAACGAGTTGCATATTGACAAAACACCACAATATTTTTTTTAGTTGACTCTCGTTTATTTACAAGACAAGATTAAATGTTTTTATTAAACATGGCAAGAGGTGAAGCATGAGTAAACTACACTATCTAGTCATTTTAAATGAGGCCGGGAATAACAACAACAATTTCGAAAACTCCTCATGTCATTTAGCAATTTTAAAGCAAACAACAATTTAAACATCTTAATGTTGTTATCATGATGCGGATGACATTTCAAGTTTTATGCAATTTTAGTTAAAAGTTAACATAAGAGATGTGAAGCATTTGCCACCGTGGTGGAAAGAAAGGGTGCCACGACAACGATCCGAAAAAATGATGCAACCACAACATCTCGGTTTCGGTAGCTCATCGGAAGACCGGTACAAAAGAAGGGTCGGCGTGAGCGTGTCATGCAAGAGATAGGTGGGGTGATCCTGTTACCGGGTTCCCACGGGTTGGCGACAAAGCAAACGAGGGGCACTCGGACTCGAGGCAAACAAGCGAGTGCATCTCATACAACACAAGCATGCATTCGCGGGGTCGTCTCGGCTATATACCTTCGAAGCGTGCGGATTCGGTGTGGTTCGAGTCTCGAGGGAAGTAGTGGTTCGCATATCGTAGAGGAAGTAGTCGTTCACAAGTTGGTCGTAGTGGAAGTAGTTGCACATGGCGATGGTGGTTGTACACAGGTCTTCGGCGACGGTAGGGGTACACGTTTTCGTAGATGAACTTGTCGTTTCGGTCCCGTGGTACTTGTCGCATCATCGGGCGTAGTGGTACTTGCGATTCTGAAGATGTCAGTAGAGGTACTTGACGCTTCATCGTGTAGTCGTACACGGGTCGTCGTGGGAGGTAGTGGTACACGTTTTCGTAGACGTTCGGGTCACATGTAGAGGTACTTGGCGTTCTTTGCGCATCCGATAGCCGTTCGGGCGCATTCGGGACTTGCCGGTCTCGATCTCGACAACGTAGTTGTGCAAGGGTTGTAGTGGAACTTGGCAAGGATCCCGCATCCGCTGTAGATGAACTTGGCGGTGCACAGTTTGTCTGCGGTGGCCTCGGTCGATGGCACTTGGAGCTCGTTGAAAAACAACACACAAGGCCATGGCATGTACGAGGGGATGAGCTGGTTGCTGAAGCTGGCACCGGATCTGGCTGGGGAATCTGACGAAGGGAGTGGCACGCGAGCGATGCAGGGAACTTGACGCAGCTCCGGCGAGGAAGGAAGACAGCAGGAGGCGGCGCGGGATCTGACGGCAGCCTAGTGCGGGGCGTGCATGGCACAAGACCACGGCGGCGATGCAGGGGACTCGAGCAAGAGGAGGCCAAGGCAGGGACGGCGGCGTCGACGTTGTCGCGGCGGCTCATGCTCACCGGCGCGGATGAAGAGGAGGCCGGAGATGGTCGCGTGGAGGCGGCGTGGGCGCCATTGTGCGGCGGCAGATCGAGAGCCGAAAGGCTCGAGGGCCTCGGCGCTCGAGAAGAGGAGGCAGCGCCTCGGCGGCTGCAGCCCTGGCTCCCGGGGCGGTGACGCAGCAGGGTCCGGTGGGGGAAGGAGTTGGGACAGCGCGTGCTGGAGGAAGAAAGGAGGAGGGGTCGCGGGGCAACGAGGAGGAGATCGAAGCGGAGGGAGAACGAGAGGATGGGGGTCGGTCGGGCTGTGTGCGGGACGAAGAGATGAGGCAGAGTGCTCGAGGTCTGGCGGCGCGAGGGAAGAGCGAGAGGAGTGCAACGGGCTAGGGTTAAGCCAGGGAGACAAGAGGCTGGGCCAGTGGCTACGGTAGATGGGCCTTAGAGGCCGGCCCAGTCCGGCGGCGAGGGAGACAACCAGAGGCCTGGCTGCGGCTGGATCCCTTTTTTTTATTAAACTCCTTTTAGCTGCTTAACAAATAAACAGAGGGTATACTAAAAAAATACAGAGGGGGGTGTGTGGAAGAATAATTTGAGCAGAACACCATTTTTCTTAGATTCATAAAAATATGAGGAATATAACAAAAATGGCGTGAGGCTTTCTAGAGGAAGTAAAATCCAAACATGTTGAATTTACTTGACATGTTTGAATTTCGAAACCTATTCAAATGAACTCCAAAAGGATTGAAACTATATGAGATGACGCTACACACTAGATGTGATTTATGGGCAGATTTGGAATATTTCTAGAGAAAGTAAAATTGCGACCCAATTTTACTAAAATGCCTCAATGGAAGAAATGAAGTTGAGTTGGACAAAAGGAAATTGAAGAACGGTGCAGATGTGTTATAGGTGATTCCAAGGAATGGAATATTTATATAGCTCCATATTTATTAGGAGGATATGTTATAAAGAGAAGTCATCCTTCCCTCGATTTAAATAGATCAAACGACCTATGCAATTTATTTAGTTGAGATGCAAATATTAATGACATGCAGGCATGATGACATGATGCAATGCAAAATAAAAAGAGCAAGCACAAAATAAAACACACGACGAAAACCTAGAACATCTGGAATCTTCTGGAGCGTCGGTCAAACTCTCCCACACTAACAGAGGATCTCGACCCGAGATCCTAGAGATGGCATCAGATAAAAGAGGATAAAGGAAGAGGTAAACAAAGTTGCTTCTTTGACAGACGAGTGAAACCACGAACCTTGAGAGGTTAAACAAGTTGAAAGAAGAATACAACATAGATGAACGAAGATGAAAACACTCCGTTAGAAAAAAGAGGGACAAGGTACATTACGAGAATTTGAAGGTTGAAAGGCATGAGACGAGAGCTGACGAACCAAAAGAATATGAAACAGCAATGGTATATCCAGGGAATAAGAATGACATAATTTGGACAGCACTCGAGTTGAAAATGGAAGGAATTGAACATGAAGTGAGGAGATGTGATGATACTTGATGAAATTAACAACACACTGCCTCCGAAACTATTGAACGAATGGCACAAGGTGTAAGAAAGATTTCAGACAGCACTCCGGTTAAAAGAGAGTTAAAACTTGATCAGATTAGAGAACTTGAATGAAGGACACGACACTCTCGTTAAATGGACCAGAAAGGAAAAAAACATGATCTTGGCAAAAAGAGATGATGGAACGAAGATATCAATATTACAATACCTCCGGAATAGAAGCTAGAACGTTAGGAAGAAAGAAAGTAGAAGAAAATGATAACTTCTCCCACGAATGAATATGAAAATCATCCTTACGAAGAAGGGTTGAACGGGGTTGTTCGAATTTCAACAACGAAAAGAATAAGCTCGTGGTGGGCTTATGGAAAACATCACAACATTATGAGGTGACAACCGTCCACTAGCAGAAAACAATTGGTTGGATTGAGGTCAACAAGGAGACGAAAAACTTATTTCACCGGAATGATAAATGAAGAACTTGGGTCATTTATAAGCAACATAATAGCAACAATTGTAACGGAAGGCTCTAGGTGGAATACAACCCAAGATAACTCCAATGAATAAATTGAAGGGTTGAAAATATCTCCTGAACAAAGAAAATGATGGGTTTAAATATCTCATTCCTGACAACTTGTGAATTGTCAAAAATGGCATACCACCATCTCAAAAGATAAGGTAGAAAGAATGACACTTCAGAATGCATGACGACGAATGCTCGAGCTCCAACAAGAATCTTGAAGAACACTTCGAGCATGACTTAAGTCATGATGAGGCACCAAGAAGAACTCCGGTAACAAAAGGATGAAAAGTGAAGGATGAAAAAGAATAAGATTGAAGCCTTGCAATGATTTAGAAGGATCGTCGTGACAAGATAATTGAGAGAGTTTGGAACTCCGGAAAGAAAAGATGTACAACTTAGAACCGAGAATATATTCCTTCTGAACAAACTCCGAAGGAAGGGATTAACCTCTTGGAAGAAACTAGAATAAGATTTATGTTATGCATATCCTTCACCAATTTAAATTGATGACAACCAATGGATTTGACATACTACTTATTCTTGTTGCAAAGAATTAAAGAGAGATCTCACACAACTTGAGAAAAGTCTTGACCGAACCACTGGTAATATTAGGAAAAGAACAAATGAATTTATACGATAACAATGAAAGAGTAATCTTGAATGAACCACCGTAAGAATACGAAGTTAAACGAAGAGGCATCAATTAAGAATAGTTGGAGGACGAAGTTGCAAACTGAGAATGAAGAAATCTTCTGAAATGATGGCCTTCGGAGGATCACAATGGAAAGGATTCATGAAAAGCTTCGGGTGGTTATCAAAAGAATTCTTCACAATCGGAACACTTATGAGGATGGTATGAAGCCAGAACCACGAATCTTCAAGAGAACGGGCCAAGATTTAAGAGAAACTCTTCTTCGGTCTTCAAATATGAGAAGACGATGAGATACACCACCATGAATTGTTGAGGCACTCCGGAATGAAGAATTAAAAGGTTGAACCAAAGGTGAAAAGAGTTTGAAAGCGATCTTGGAGAAGGCATATGGCTGATGACAATTTATTCTTATGTCAAACTTGAAAAGAATTTGAGAATAACTCTGGACAAACAGAAGAGTCAGGTAAGATCCTGGGAAAAACATGTGGGTTAGGGCCCACTCAAAAGAAATCACCGTTGAAAAAGATTTCTCAGGAGATATTGCACCGGTTGAATTAAATGGCTTGGATGAGATAACAATCTCCAAATATAATGAACAGGTTGAAAATGGAAACAATGGAAACACGAGTCCTCTGAGATCTCTTGTACACTCAGGATAAGAATTAGGGAGAGTTGAATAATCAAGAGAGACTTTGGATAAGAATTCCCACATTGGAAAACATGTGAAACAAGAGGCACAGATATGATCAATACGGAAGCTTGGATTTAGTTCACCGTAGAAGAATATTAGAATTAAGAATGATGAACTTGAAACTCTTGAGCATCTTCACGATAAATCACCGGATAAGAACATTGAAGGAAATGAATGAAGAAACATCACATGAATAAAATGGATATTTCATTTGATAATTTCTGGCTCCATAAAGAAAAGGGTGGGAGGGTGGGGAAAAACAAAGACAACTTGGGATGAATGAAACAAACACCGTTGAGAAAAGATTGAGAGTTGATCTTGCAAATGATGAAGAGATCGGATTAACTTGAAGAGAAGCACGCCGGTTGAAAAGAATTTAACATAGCAATATTGATGATTAAGAAGGATTAGCACTCCCATAGAAATATGAGAACACCGATCAGGAAAGGTATGGAATCAACACTTGACATCGAAGCAACTCGAATACCAGAATCAAAACAAAAACAAAGGATAGATATGTTGCAACATAATTTTCATGATATCGTCCGAACAGAGAATTGAACGAATGAATTCCGTGGGTACATCAACTTGTCGAGAAGCCACTTGGGAGAACAAAAGGTAAACAAAAAAACAACAAGGAGCAGATAGAACAAATACAAGATAGAAGTTTCGTTCCACATATTCGTGCTGAAAGCTCATGGAACGTGTTACAAAAGGGTCTTGCAATCCCCGGATCAACATAGCCAAGGACCCTTTAAGATGCAACTCCCGATTGGAACAACGCCCATAAACCCACTTCACTCAATGTAGAACCCCGAACTCCATATCATGCATTCGTTGGAAGAATGCCTACGAGCTACTAGAAGAAACCACCTATTGATTTCCGAAAGTTTCTAGTTATGCAATCAGGTGTTGGGGATACAGGGGAAGCACCGTGCACTCAACTCTAATCCTACATCCAGCTGTATCCATCCTTCAACACATAACCAGTTATTTCCAGAAACCGTTTACCTCGGACCTTCGAAACGCATCCGCTATACAAGCTATGGCAATACTCCCGAACTACCTCCCCAGTACTGGGTGATGTCAGGGTTATCTTGCCACTAGCCGCATAGAAGAGTTTTCGATGTCGGCCGTCTTAAGTATTCCAGAACAGTTGCGATAGATTTGTGACGACAACACCTCGGAGCTCAACTCCCCGGGACACTACCACAACCCCTAAATGACAGGAGGCATCAAGAACAATGTTCTCGTCACAAAGACATCAGAACAATCCAAACAATACTCGCGTGATCCTAAAAAAATTAAGTGAATTTTTGAGAGTAGAAGAGATAGAACAACGTCAAGAGTCCTCACCAGAGTGATAAAGGGATGAGGAGTAAATAGAAATCCTACTCTCCGATATATATATAGGACTCAAAACATTTTCAAGTGTGTGCCTAGACTCAACCGTCAATGATTTGATCAATCAGTGGGGGCTCCTAGGTCGGAGAAGACTCTGATACCAACTTGTAATGCCCAGTATGAGATTATACCTCCCATGTGTTGAGGCACGACTTAAAGGCATAATATCATACTAGAATGATCTCAAGTATGGTATCTTTGCACGACTCATGTAAAAGAGGGATGGAATTGTAAAAGAGTAGTTGGCTTACACTCGCCACGTCACACAATGTATTACATAAACATTCATCATCCAAATTGTTGGGGAACGTAGTATTTTAAAATTTTCCTACGATCACGCAAGATCTATCTACCAGATGCATAGCAATGAGAGGGGAGAGTGTGTCTACGTACCCTCGTAGACCGAAAGCGGAAGCGTTAGAACAACGCGGTTGATGTAGTCGTACGTCTTCACGGCCCGACCGATCAAGCACCGAAACTACGACACCTTCGAGTTCTAGCACATGTTCAGCTCGATGACGTCCCTCGAACTCCGATCCAGCCGAGTGTCGAGGGAGAGTTCCGTCAGCACGACGGCGTGGTGACGATCTTGATGTTCTACCGTCGCAGGGCTTCGCCTAAGCACCGCTATAATATTATCGAGGAGAACTATGGTGGAGGGGGGCACCGCACACTGCTAAGAGATCAAGAGATCAATTGTTGTGTCTAGAGGTGCCCCTTGCCCCAGTATATAAAGGAGGGAGGGAGAGGCCAGCCCTAGAGGGGGCGCGCCAAGTGTGGGGAGTCCTACTAGGACTCCCAACTCCTAGTAGGATTCCCCTTTCCTTTCCGGAGTAGGAGAGAAGGAAAGAGGGGGAGAGGGAGAAGGAAAAGGGGGCTGCACCCCTTGTCCAATTCGGACCAGAAGGGGGGCGCGCGCCTCCTTCCTTTTGGCCTCTCTCTTCTATTCCCGTAACTCCCTGGTACTCCGAAAATACCCGAATCACTCGGAACCTTTCCGATGTCCGAATATAGTCATCCAATATATCGATTTTTACGTCTCGACCATTTCGAGACTCCTCGTCATGTCCCCGATCTCATCCGGGACTCCGAACTCCTTCGGTACATCAAAACTCATAAACTCATAATAAAACTGTCATCGAAACCTTAAGCGTGCGGACCCTACGGGTTCGAGAACTATGTAGACATGACCGAGACACGTCTCCGGTCAATAACCAATAGCGGAACCTGGATGCTCATATTGGCTCCCACATATTCTACGAATATCTTTATCGGTCAAACCGCATAACAACATACGTTGTTCCCTTTGTCATCGGTATGTTACTTGCCCGAGATTCGGTCGTCGGTATCTCAATACCTAGTTGAATCTCGTTACCGGAAAGTCTCTTTACTCGTTCCGTAATACATCATCTCGCAACTAACTCATTAGCTGCAATGCTTGCAAGGCTTATAGTGATGTGCATTACCGAGTGGGCCCAGAGATACCTCTCCAACAATCGGAGTGACAAGTCCTAATCTCAAAATACGCCAACCCAACAAGTACCTTCGGAGACACCTGTAGGGTACCTTTATAATCACCCAGTTACGTTGTGACGTTTGGTAGCACACAAAGTGTTCCTCCGGTATTCGGGAGTTGCATAATCTCATAGTCATAGGAACATGTATAAGTCATGAAGAAAGCAATAGGAGTAAAACTTAAACGATCATAGTGCTAAGCTAACGGATGGGTCTTGTCAATCACATCATTCTCCTAATGATGTGATCCCGTTGATCAAATGACAACTCATGTCTATGGTTAGGAAACATAACCATCTTTGATCAATGAGCTAGTCTAGTAGAGGCATACTAGGGACACTCTGTTTTGTCTATGTACGTATTCACACATGTACTAAGTTTCCGGTTAATACAATTCTAGCATGAATAATAAATATTTATCATGATATAAGGAAATATAAATAACAACTTTATTATTGCCTCTAGGGCATATTTCCTTCACAAATAACATCACAGTCCGACTACGGACGAAGATCCAAATGAAAGATACCATAAATAAAGCAACACAAGGTCCCGATCGCCCCTTGTAGGAACCACAACTGATCGTGAAAAACGTCACATACATACGGCTACGCTCTTCATCGAACTCCCACTGAAGTTCTGAGCCACCTCCTGCATTGTTCTCGGATGTACCTGCATCTGGTGTTGTGTAGAATCTGTGAGCCACGGAGGACTCAGCAATCCCGTTCCCGGGTATCAAAACTAACAAAGCCTTATAGGTGAGGGAAGGCTTTAAAAGTGTTTGCAACAAGCACTAAGCAATTAGCTTACGAGTTTAGAGCGAGAAGATATCAAGTGCCAACGATCGCCAGGTGATCACGAAGTGATCCTAACTACTCACGTGAGACATAACCCCACCGTGTTCTTCTTCTCGAAACCCCTTCGAGAAGAGACAATCACGGAACTCACACAGGTAGTGTATTCTTAAGGATAGAGTGTCATGTTTTCTACAACCGGATATTAACAAATTCCCATCTGCCACATAACCGCGGGCACGGCTTTCGAAAGATCAAAACCCTGCAGAGGTGTCCCAACTTAGCCCATCACAAGCTCACGATCTGCGGAGTCGCAACTCCAAGGTGGGAAGACCCGAGTATTCTCGGAATCCCGTGCTCAAGATATTCCGACTAAGGTAAAACTAATCCAGCAAGACCTCCCGGCGTGCCGACACCCTGATAGTAGCCACGCGTATCTCGTCTCAGGCCACGACCGGATGGGACAAGCTACAGGTTTTTACCAGCCCTTGAGTTTCCTCGAGGTGGCCCCGCAGCACGCCCAGTTTGGACCAACACTCATGTGGAGCACTCGCCGAGGGTTGTTGATTAAGAAAAAGGGTTAATTACTCCCTATGCAAGTTTTAGTTGTTAGGCAAATGTAGAACCAAAGTTGGGCCTTGCTGAAAAAGCTTTGGCGCTAAGCGGGTTATCGAGGGGGGCCCATAAACCCCAACCGTGTTAGGAAGGCAAAATCCGGGAACATAACACCGGTTTATCGGGTCCTAAGGTGGCATGAGTGGAACAAAACACCGAGCAAAAGTCCAAGCCTTCCACCCATTGCCAAGTATATATGTGTGTTAATATATTTAAGAGATATTGTGATATTCCAACAACAAGTTCCAACATGGAGCAATCTTCATCTTCACCCACAACTAGCAACACTATAAGAGGGGCTGAGCAAGCGGGTAACATAGCCAAACAACGGTTTGCTGGGAAGGTGTCAAAGGTTAGAGGTCTCATGGCAACAATAGGAGGCTGACAGACAGACATAGGCATCGAGGCAATAAGCTAAAGAGCGAGACAACTAGCATAGGCAAAGATAGTAATGATATCTGGGTATGGTCATATTGCTTGAGATTCCGCAAAGGAAGAAGAACGAGTCCATGAAGTAGTCGAACAACTCCTCACAACTCCGAAACGAAAGCGAAGATAACGTGGGAAGCATATCAGAAAGAAGCAAACAACACGGTAAACACACAAGCATAAGCATGTCATGATGCACAATCAAGTATGATGCATGACCGGTTTAAATATGCATTGCATGGCAAAGTGCACAAACAAAGCTACAAGTTAAGTGGAGCTCAATATGCAACAAGTTGCATATTGACAAAACACCACAATATATTTTTTAGTTGACTCTCGTTTATTTACAAGACAAGATTAAATGTTTTTATTAAACATGGCAAGAGGTGAAGCATGAGAAAAACTACACTATCTAGTCATTTTAAATGAGGCCGGGAATAACAACAACAATTCCGGAAACTCCTCATGTCATTTAGCAATTTTAAAGCAAACAACAATTTAAACATCTTAATGTTGTTATCATGATGCGGATGACATTTCAAGTTTTATGCAATTTTAGTTAAAAGTTAACATAAGAGATGTGAAGCATTTGTCACCGTGGTGGAAAGAAAGGGTGCCACGGCAATGATCCGAAAAAATGATGCAACGACAACATCTCGGTTTCGGTAACTCATCGGAAGACTGGTACAAAAGAAGGATCGGCGTGAGCGTGTCATGCAAGAGATAGGTGGGGTGATCCTGTTACCGGGTTCCCACGGGTTGGTGACAAAGCAAACGAGGGGCACTCGGACTCGAGGCAGACAAGCGAGTGCATCTCATACAACACAAGCATGCATTCGCGGGGTCGTCTCGGCGGTATACCTTCGAAGCGTGCGGATTCGGGGTGGTTCGAGTCTCGAGGGAAATAGTGGTTCGCGTGTCGTAGAGGAAGTAGTCGTTCACAAGTCGGTCGTAGTGGAAGTAGTTGCACATTGCGATGGTGGTTGTACACAGGTCTTCGACGATGGTAGGGGTACACGTTTTCGTAGATGAACTTGTCGTTTCGGTCCTGTGGTACTTGTCGCATCGTCGGGCGTAGTGGTACTTGCGATTCCGAAGATGTCGGTAGAGGTACTTGACGCGTCATCGTGTAGTCGTACACGGGTCGTCGTGGGAGGTAGTGGTACACGTTTTCGTAGACATTCGGGTCACATGTAGAGGTACTTGGCGTTCTTGGCGCATCCGATAGCCGTTCGGGTGCATTCGGGACTTGCCGGTCTCGATCTCGGCAACGTAGTTGTGCAAGGGTTGTAGTGGAACTTGGCAAGGATCCCGGATCCGCTGTAGATGAACTTGGCGGTGCACAGTTTGTCTGCGGTGGCCTCGGTCGATGGCACTTGGAGCTCGTTGAAAAACAGCACACAAGGCAATGGCATGTACGAGGGGATGAGCTGGTTGCTGAAGCTAGCATCGGATCTGGCTGGGGAATCTGACGAAGGGAGTGGCACGCGAGCGATGCATGGGAACTTGACGCAGCTCCGACGAGGAAGGAAGACAGCAGGAGGCGGCGCGGGATCTGACGGTAGCCTGGTGCGGGGCGTGCAGGGCACAAGACCACGGTGGTGATGTGATACGTCCAAAATGCATCACTATTTTATATCGTAATTCATCCTTATTCATTGATATATTTCACATTACGATGATGTTCTTATGTTGTTTTGGCCTATTTTACACAGTTTGCAACTTTCCGGTGCCGAAGCAGCAGACGCAGGATTCAGCGGTAAAAAGTGGACGCTGAGTTGCTGAAGAAGAATACCTCCAAATTACCTGAAAATCGACGGAGGGTATTTTCCAGAAGGATCACGAAGATACGCAAAAGAGCAACCAGAGGGGGCCACAGGGTGCCCGGGCGGCCACCTGGCGCGACCCCCACCCTGGCCGCGCCGGGAGGGCGCCTGGAGCTTCTGGCCCACTCTAGGCTCTCCCCTCTGGCCTATATACTCCTCGTCATCCAGAAACCCTAAAAAGGAGAGAGTTTACGGAGTTCCGTCGCCGCTCCGTGGCGGAAACCTACAGAGAAGAAAAGTCATCTCCGGCGGGCAGATTCCGCCGGGGAGATTGATGGCTTCTCGCCCCTCGTTGGTTACCCCAAGTGGAAGGCTGAGATGTAGCGTAGCGGCAAATTTCCCTTGGCAAAGATACCAAGGATCGAATCCCGTGAGACTTGGAGGGTCGACAAGTAGGTGTCAACGGTGCCAGAAACTTAGCGGTTGACGGGACCTGCACACAGATACAGATAACTTTGCTCCCAACGAGTACAGAGAGGTTGTCAATCCCTCCGGCCTTGTTGTTTACAAAGGATCAAACACAAGAGATAATAATGATAGCTATGACTACAACTAGGAAATAAAAACAGGAAGTAAATAGAAGGTGTGATCAGCGGTGGTAATATGGACCGGGGTCCCATGATGTTCACTAGTGATGTCTCTCTCCCAAAAGACGATAAAACAGCAAAGCGAGGTAAACAAATTACAGCTGGGCAATTGATAGGATTATGTGCGCAAACCAATGCTAACTATGCTGCAAAGAAAGGTAGAGGCTCAAAAGCATGGGCGGTACGCCAAGGCAAGTAGACCGAAATCCATCTGCATCTACAAATCATCCACCTTGAGATATCTATCCAGAACATCTCGCTGGTATTAAGTTGCGAATCCCACCCAAAGTGTAAACTCAAAGCAACAGACAACTGCATTAAAAGAACTTTGCGTAAAGTAAACAATCCTTGCACCTGCAAGTACAAGCACCGTTGTTTTCTCCCTTGTGGCAACAGCACATCTGATACGTCCAAAACGTATCTATAATTTCTGCTTGCTCCATGCCTCTTTTTTGTGAAATTGCTATGATATTTATGCACTTCCATACACTTTTGATCATATTTGGACTAACCTATTAACTCAGTGCACCCTAGTGCCAGTTTCTGTTCTCTGCTGCTTTTGTATTTCAGGTTTTCCCATTACTTAAATTGCCAGAAAAATTCCGGGAAAAAAATATAAAAAATCAGTGCTCCGGAAGCTTCCACGCACCAGAAGTGGGGCCAGAGGGGAGCCAGGGGCAGCCCAGGTGGCCAACCCACACGGCCCCACCCCTGGCCGCGCCGGGGGGGGGGGCGCCTGGGCCCCCCTCTCCGCCTCTGGTGACCCCCTTTGGCATATATTTACCTCCCGTCGCGGAAACCCTGATTCCAGAACCCTTTTCTCCAGAAGCAATTCCGATCTCCGCCGCCATCGCCACCAAGTTTCGGGGGACCAGAATTCCCGTGCCGGCATCCTGCCAGGACGGGGAAGTGCCCCCGGATTCATCTCCATCGACGTTGCTTCCTCCCTCCATGATGCGGGAGTAGTTCCTTCTCGGGGCTGAGGTTTTTACCAGTAGCTATGTGGTCAATTCTCTCTCCCATGATGCGATCTTCGTTGTGATCATAGGCTATGTTAATCTAGGGTGATCCCATGATATTTCCCCTTCCTCTATGTATTGGATTGATGTACTCATTTGTCTTTATCTAGTATAATCCCCGAGACCAAGGTGACAACGGTCTATTGGACATGGATTAGAAGAATATTTTCATGAGTGATTTCCTCTTTTGTGTGTTGATTGAAGATTGAGAGTCTCTTGGTGCTTGTCTTTGACTATCCTTGAGATATGTTGTGGTGATTATGGTACTCTCTTTGGATGGCCGCGGTGACATTGGGAAATTCATAGATTGAGAACTACGAACTTTGAGGTGTGCTTTTGTAGCCCTACATAATTCTCGTCCTCTCTTGACCACAAAGGAATGACCTCCGAGTGCGTCTCCATTGCATGTTTTATGGGAAATATCATGTGATTAGACTATGTTAATGTTGTTGGGAGTTGCCACAAGTGAAAGTATGAAGCCTAGGCCTTGTTTCCACCATTGCAATACCATTTGTGCTCACGTTTACCACTTGTTTGCTTGCTGCACTTTTTTATTACAGATTTATATTACTTTGCTTTGCCACTCCTATCATCCATATTTTACCATCTCTTCGCCGAACTAGTGCACCTATACAACTCCTAGTTGTATTAGGTGTGTTGGGGACACAAGAGACTTTTTGTATCTTAGTTGCAGGGTTGCTTGAGAGAGACCATCTTCAACCTCTACTTCCCTGAGTTCGATAAACCTTAGGTCATCCACTTGAGGGAAATTGCTGCTGTCCTACAAACCTCTGCGCTTGGAGGCCCAACATAGTCTACAAGAATAGAAGCGTGTGTAGACATCAAGCTATTTCTGGCGCCGTTGCCGGGGAAGTAAGTGGAAGCGCTGCGGCGGCGGAACAGAGGCGAGATCGCGAAAAAGGGTTCTGTCCTCGAGGGTTTCGGGACGAGAGGGATATATATGCGAAGGGGGGCAGCCAGAGGCGGAGCAGGGGCCCCAGGCGCCCCCTGGCGCGGCCAGGGGTGGGGTCGCGCCAGGTGGCCGCCTGGGCCTCCCCTGGCTCCCCTCTGGCCCATCTTTGGTTCTTCGCGAAGCTTCCTGTACGCTGATTTTTCCTATATTTTTCCTGGAATTTTTGGAGCACTTTTAATATGGGGGAAACCTGAAATAGAAAAACAGCAGAAAACAGGAACTGACACTGTGGTGCACTGAGTTAATAGGTTAGTCCAAATATGATCAAAAGTGTATGGAAGTGCATCAATATCATAGCAATATCACACAAAATAAGCATGGAGCAAGCAGAAATTATTGATACGTTTTGGACGTATCAACATCCCCAAGCTTAATTCCTGATTGTCCTCGAGTAGGTAAATATAACAAGCATAATTTCTGTGGTGACATGCTACCAACCATATAAGAACTTTCTAAGTAAAGCAATCAAGGCATGTAATTCACTTCAAGTCATAACAAGCAACAGTCTATATTAGCATCGTAACAAGCAACATAAGAACATAAAGGTGCAAGAGCTCTCGCTGTCCGTGACTCGAATGTCTCCAAATGGTGTTTGCGTGCAAGAAAGGGGATAGGGATATACGAGAGAGTAAAACATAGTTTTTGTATTGTTGAGAACTTAATCTACTAAAGTTTCACACTTGGTCTTCTTTGGAATCTTATCTTGACTCATCCCCAGACCACCAGCCAGGTACAAGTCAAAATGATCCACTCCCTTTCGATATTTTGAGCACTCATGCAATGGATGAGCGTAAGCAAGAAAGTTGACACTTAGGATGGCAAAGAGAGAAAAATGATGAAGGGGGAAGATGAAAAAAAGGTGTGAAAGGCTCACATCAATGAGGACAATCATAGGCGAGAGAAAGTCAAATGATAGATATGATGTGAGGAGTAGGGATTGCCATGCAACGGATGCACATATGAGCTAAGGTAAGCTCTCCAATGGAACTAGTGGGGGTGCATCCAACTTTCTCGCTCAAGAAGACCTAGAGCTCTTTTGAGGAGGCTCATCATTGGAATATACAAGCCAAGTTCTATAGTGTGAAGGTCCCCACATAGCTATATGCCTAAATGATAATCTCTATGGAGTACAAGGTATAAGATGGAGTTTGAGTGTGGATCTCTCAAAAGAAATAGTAGTGTGCCCCCTTCTCTCTTTTTATTTCTTTTTCTCTTTTTTTTATTTTTTTTATTTTTTGTGGCCTCCATGGCTCTTTCTATTTAACTCTCATTTGTCCTCTTTGGGATCTTTTGATTTTGTCCTCTTTGGGATCTTTTCCTCACTTTAGGGGCAACACTCTATGTATTACAAGAAGTATAGAAGATCTTTCACACTTTACAAAAGTACTCAACATAAAGAAAATGAAACTATCATGATGTATGCAAATGTATGCCTCTGCCGGTGTAGCAGGATATGCAATGATACTAGCGCGTCACGTAGCAATGATTAGGGCAAGGCCCAACTAGCATGCGGCTCATCGATCAAGCAAAAAGCATGTATGACATGAAGATCAAGTCATGAGAAGATGGATGTTGCAAGGCAATGTATCTCGGAAAGGCTATGGAAATGCCTTGTTAGGTAGGTATGGTGGCTGTTTTGAGGAAGGATATAATGAGGCTTATGATGACAGAGCGTATCGTGCCAAGGATTTGGATGCACCGGCGAAGTATGCGCCAACTCTCGAGGTGAGAAAGGGCAATGCACGGTACCGAAGAGGCTAGAAAAATATGGCTAGGTGGAAGTGTCAACTTTCGAATACTCACATTAGTCCGAAGAACTCATGCACTTATTATCGGTAACTCGCAATCTAATTAGGAGGTTCACACAGAGACAAGTACCCCGAGGAGGAGTGTATGGGGGTTTGGTTATCCTTGCGCATCCTCGACTCATGGTACGTGAGTGTACTCTAATATTCGATCCCTCCGAAGATTAGTGATCCATCTAGTAGATAAAGTTGTCAACTATTTTGTAGGTTTTTGAAAATAAACACGGATTGCCCAAAATACGACATCTATCACTAATAGGCTAAAGCTCTTGACACCAAAAGTTCAGACATTACTCATGGCAATACCTCAAAACTATTGGAAGTTACTACTAAAATTAAATAGCAACCTCAATTACCTACTTTAAGTTAAGACACACAACTCAGTGCAACAGGCAAACTCTCTTAACAAGATAAACATGAAAACTCAAGAGAGTTCAGCAACCAACTAAACAAAAGATCTTTAAAAAGAAAAGCATGAAAACTAAGAGCTAAACATGACAGCAGCTATGGAAAGACAAAGAACACACACAGCAAAGATAAGCATGAAAATCCTATGTTGTGTTCTAGGTTGAAGTGGAGCGTGTTTCTCTCCCACACAAAGAAAGCTGGGTTCTAACTTGTTATGAACAGCAAGCAAAGCTAAAGAAAACTAAAAAAAGAAACTAAGAGCAAGACGCTCCAAGCATAGCACATAACGCATGAAGTGATAAAATTATAGTGGAACGAAAGACGAACTGATAATTGTTGATGGAGAAGGGGATGCATGGGGGCATCCCCAAGCTTAGACGCTTGAGTCTTCTTGAATATTTGTTGGGGTGCACGGGGGCATCCCCAAGCTTGAGCGTTTGACCCTCCTGAATCTTCTTTTATCATCTTCCCTCGCACACTTGAAAACTCCCTTCATACATAACTCATCATAATCTGATTAGCGAGGTTAGTACCCACAATAAAATAATTTTTCCCTACTGGAAATAAAGATAATCTTGAAGAGCTACTGTTTCTCAAGATGGCCAAAATGTTTTTGCAAAGAAAAAGCAAGCTCAAGGTTTGCAAAACGAAGAAAATGCAAAACAGGACAGAATCTGTGAAAAACAGACCAGCAGGTATTAAATAATTTTTTCGGGGCACTTCTGCCACTCAAATCAAAAAACTCAGAACAGACGCTCGAAAGCCAATTGTATAGAGCACACTGTCAAAAAAATTCAGATCAAAAAGATGATCTGGTGATTTTATTCGATTTTTCTGTCCAAGGACAGAATCTGTTTTCTGGACAGCACGTCACAACTTTTGAACTTTCTTGCAATCGGAGGCTAAACTTGGCACAAAGCTGAAAAGAAAAGATACAATGATGATGCTATTGTAGTAACAAACATCAAGACACAACAAAAGCAAAATAAAACCTAATTCGTTGTGGGCTGCCTCCCAAAAGCGCTTTCTTTTATGCCTTTAAGCTAGGCATGATGCAAAAAAAGATCAAGTTTTATCAAGAGTAAGAGAATAGCTAGCCCGTGTAACAGACTCAAAAGGCAAATTAATCTTCTTTCTAGGGAAGTGTTCCATCCCTTTCTTGAGAGGGAATTGGAATTTTATATTCCCCTCTTTCATGTCAATGATAGCACCAACGGTGCGAAGAAAAGGACGTCCCAAAATAATTGGACATGAAGGTTCACATTCAATATCCATAATAGTGAAATCAACGGGAACATAATTGTCATTGACAATGATAAGAACATCGTCGATCTTCCCCAAAGGTTTCTTTATGGAAGAATCAACAAGACGAACACCAAAAGAACAAAGATCAAAAGGTTTCAATTCAAACATATCATACATTCTTTTGGGCATAACTGAGGTACTAGCTCCAACATCACATAAAGCATAGCAAGAGAAGTTATTCAACTTAATTTTAATCATAGGATCCCAACTATCTTCTAGCTTTCTAGGTATGGAGGCTTCTACCCTAAGCTTCTCCTCCCTAGCTTTGATAAGAGCATTAGTGATATGCTCCGTGAAGGCAAGATTAAGTGTGCTAGTGTGGGGATCTCTAGACATCTTGTGAAGAAAACCAATAACTTCAGAAAGGGTGCAATTATCAAAATCAAGGTCACTACTATCAAGTAAAGTGGTAGTGGTGTCCTTTAGGCTCACTTGTTTGGTAGCTTCTATGGTCATAGGAGTTTCTTCTTCTACGGTTGAGGTCATAGCATCACCATTAATAGGTCCAATGGGACTAGGAGTGCATTGGGTGCTAAGAGTTTGGATATCCTCAACAACTTGAATAGTAGCAACAGTGTGGTGGGTAGGAAGGCTCTTAATTCTATCTTCTTCCTCCTTTTCTCTAGCCCATCTCTTTTTAAGTTTAGCCATCATCCTAATGTTTTCATTAATTTGCACTTGAATAGCATTCATAGGAGTGGTCTTCCTCTCCTCAAGAGGAGAAGTTCTAATTTTAAGCAACTCTACCTCATGGGCTAAATTGTCTACCTTCGAAGAGAGATTATCTAGTTTGTCTAGTTTTTCTTCTACACTCTTATTGAAGGCCTTTTGGGTAGTGATGAAGTCTTTAAGCATAATCTCTAGTTCAGAAGTGGAGTTCTTGGTGCTAGGATAAGCATTGTTGTTCCCATAGGAATTAGAGGGGAACGGTCTAGGGTTGCTACCAAAATTACTCTTATAAGCATTGTTATTGAAATTATTTGTAGAGATAAAGTTCACATCTACTTGATCTCAAGCAATCAAATAATTTAAAGGAACATCATGAGGATCAATAGAAGATTGCTTCGAAAGTAGAGACAAGATCAAGTCAACTTTTTCATTTAGGGAGGAAATCTCCTCGACAGAGTTTACCTTCCTACCTGTTGGAGCGCGTTCGGTGTGCTATTGGGAATAATTGGTCATCATCTCGTCGAGAAGTTTTGTGGCAGCACCAAGTGTAGTTGACATAAAGGTTCCTCCTGCGGCCGAATCTAACAAGTTCCGCGAGGTAAAGTTCAAGCCTGCATAAAAAGTTTGGATAACCATCCAAGTAGTCAAACCATGAGTAGGGTAGTTCTTGACAAGAGATTTCATGCGTTCCCAAGCTTGGGCAACTGATACGTCCAAAACGTATCTATAATTTCTGCTTGCTCCATGCCTCTTTTGTGTGATATTCCTATGATATTTATACACTTCCATACACTTTTGATCATATTTGGACTAACCTATTAACTCAGTGCACCCCAGTGCCAGTTTCTGTTTTCTGCTGTTTTTGTATTTCAGGTTTTCCCATCACGTAAACTGCCAGAAAAATCCCGGAAAAATTATATAAAAAATCAGCGTTCCGGAAGCTTGCTTGCAGCCAAAGTAGGGCCGGAGGGGGGCCACCAGGGCTCCAGGCGCCCTGGTGGCGCGACCCTCCTCCTGGCCGCGCCGGGGGGCGCCTGGCCCCCCCAGGTCTCCGCTGATGCCCCCCTTTGGCATATATTTAACACGCGTCCCGAAACCCTCGAGGACGGAACCCTTTTTCGCGATCTCATCTCTGTTCCGCCGCCGCCGCGCTTCCAAGATCGGGAGCACCAGGAGAACTCTTCGCGGCACCCTGCCGGAGGGGAGGATCACCACCGGGAGCCTCTCCACCACCATGGACGCCTCCCGGATGAGTTGTGAGTAGTCTCCCTTGGACCATGGGTCCATGACCAGTAGCTATGTGATGTTCTCCTCCCCTTCTTGTGCTTCACTAATTAGACCTCGTGAGCTGCCCTACATGATCGAGGCACATATGTAATCCTTATGCTGTTGCTATGATGAGTTTGCTGGGATCCGATGGATTGTGAGATTATGTTCAGATTGTGTTTGAGTAATATATTTGATTTACCTCTTTTATATTTATGTTCTTAAGTAATTCTTGCATGTTCTCCGTTACTATTTATTGCTTTGGCCGAGTAGTAGGTAGTAACTCCAAGAGGGAACGTTATGCTTGATTGTGGGTTCATGCCCCTCGATGACTAGCTTGAGTGACAGAAACATGAGTCTAGGGGATGTGCTGTTGCCACAAGTGGGAAAACAACGGTGCTTGTACTCGCGGGTGCAAGGATTGTTTACTTTACGCAAAGTTCTTTTAATGCAGTTGTCTGTTGCTTTGAGTTTACACTATGGGTGGGACTCGCAACTTAATACCAGCGAGATGTTCTGGATAGATATCTCAAGGTGGATGATTAGTAGTAGATGCAGATGGATTTCGGTCTACTTACCTTGGCGTACCGCCCATGCTTTGAACCTCTACCTTTCTTGCAACATAGTTAGCATTGGTTTGCGCACATAATTCTGTCAATTGCCCAGCTGTAATTCGTTTACCTCACATAGCTGTTTTATCGTCTTTTGGGAGAGAGACATCACTAGTGAAAATCATGGGACCCCGGTCCATATTACCATCACTGATCACATCCGCTATTTACTTTCTGCTTTTACTTACTAGTTGCAGCAATACCTATCACTATTATCTCTTGTGTTTGATCCTTTGTAAACGACAAGGCCGGAGGGATTGACAACCTCTCTGTACTCGTTGGGAGCATAGTTATTTGTATCTGTGTGCAGGTCCAGTTGATTGCTAAATATCTGGCGCCGTTAGCAGTTGACACCTTCTTGTTGAACCTTGGAGTCTCAGGGGAAATCGATCCTTGGTATCTTTGCCAAGGGAAAACTACCGCTACACTGCATCTCAAACCTTCCACTTGGGGTAACCAAGGAGGGGCGAGAAGCCATCAGCAACGTGTTCATTATGCAATTGTTCTCCTTAATTGGATAATTTTAGCAGGGGGATAGTACTTCCCAATAAAGGCATCCTTGCACTTGTCCCAAGAATCTATACTATTCCTAGGCAAGGATTGAAACCAGATTTTAGCTCCTCCTCTCAAGGAGAAAGGAAAAAGCTTAAGCTTAACAATATCACCATCTACTTCTTTGTACTTTTGCATATCACAGAGCTCAACAAAATTATTTAAGTGCAAAGCAGCATCATCTCCAGCACCGGAGAATTGATCTTTCATAACTTGGTTCAGTAAAGCAGGTTTAATCTCATAAGAAGGTGCTGAAGTGGCAGGTGTAGCAATAGGCGTGCAGATAAAGTCACTGTTTTTATGACTAGTGAAGTCACACAACTTGGTGTTCTCGGTGGAACCCATAGCAGCAGCAAGCAAGATAACTATTTTTGTGATTTTTGGTAAGGGGCACTAAAGCAAAAACTGAAAGGTAAACTAACAAGACTAAAAAGCAAAGATAAAAGATAGCGTGCAACTCCCCTATCTTGAAGAGTGGAGTCCCCAGCAACGGCGCCAGAAACTTGCTTGATGGCTTCTCGCCCCTCGTTGGTTACCCCAAGTGGAAGGTTGAGATGTAGCGTAGCGGCAAATTTCCCTTGGCAAAGATACCAAGGATCGAATCCCGTGAGACTCGGAGGGTCGACAAGTAGGTGTCAACGGCGCCAGAAACTTAGCGGTTGACGGGACCTGCACACAGATACAGATAACTTTGCTCCCAACGAGTACAGAGAGGTTTTCAATCCCTCCGGCCTTGTTGTTTACAAAGGATCAAACACAAGAGATAATAATGATAGCTATGACTGCAACTAGGAAATAAAAACAGGAAGTAAATAGAAGGTGTGATCAGCGGTGGTAATATGGACCGGGGTCCCATGATGTTCACTAGTGATGTCTCTCTCCCAAAAGACGATAAAACAGCAAAGCGAGGTAAACAAATTACAGCTGGGCAATTGACAGGATTATGTGCGCAAACCAATGCTAACTATGCTGCAAAGAAAGGTAGAGGCTCAAAAGCATGGGCGGTACGCCAAGGCAAGTAGACAGAAATCCATCTGCATCTACTAATCATCCACCTTGAGATATATATCCAGAACATCTCGCTGGTATTAAGTTAGGAATCCCACCCAAAGTGTAAACTCAAAGCAACAGACAACTGCATTAAAAGAACTTTGCGTAAAGTAAACAATCCTTGCACCCGCAAGTACAAGCACCGTTGTTTTCTCCCTTGTGGCAACAGCACATCCCCTAGACTCATGTTTCTGTCACTCAAGCTAGTCATCAGGGGGCATGAACCCACAATCAAGCATAACACTCCCTCTTGGAGTTACTACCTACTACTTGGCCAAAGCAATAAACAGCAACAAAGAACATGCAAGAATTACTCAAGAACAAAGATATAAAAGAGGTGAATCAAATATATTACTCAAACACAATCTGAACATAGTCCCATAATCCATCAGTTCCCAGCAAACTCAGCAAAGCAACAGCAGAAAGATTACATATGTGCCTCGATCATGTAGGGCAGCTCACGAGGTCTAAACCATGAAGAGCAAAGAGGGGAGGAGAACATCACATAGATACTGATCATGGACCCATGTTCCAAGGTGGACTACTCATGACTCATCCGGGAAGCGTCCATGGTGGTGGAGAAGCTCCCGGTGGTGGTTCTCCGCTCCAGCAGGGTGTCGGGAAGAGTTCTCCTGATGCTCCCGATCTTGGAAGCGCTGCGGCGGCGGAACAGAGGCGAGATCGCGAAAAAGGGTTCTGTCCTCGAGGGTTTCGGGACGAGAGGGATATATATGCGAAGGGGGGCAGCCAGAGGCGGAGCAGGGGCCCCAGGCGCCCCCCTGGCGCGGCCAGGGGTGGGGCCGCGCCAGGTGGCCGCCTGGGCCTCCCCTGGCTCCCCTCTTGCCCATCTTTGGTTCTTCGCGAAGCTTCCTGTACGCTTATTTTTCCTATATTTTCCTGGAATTTTTGGAGCACTTTTAATATGGGGGAAACCTGAAATAGAAAAACAGCAGAAAACAGGAACTGTCACTGTGGTGCACTGAGTTAATAGGTTAGTCCAAATATGATCAAAAGTGTATGGAAGTGCATCAATATCATAGCAATATCACACAAAAGAAGCATGGAGCAAGCAGAAATTATAGATATGTTTTGGACGTATCAGAGATCACCTCCCGGAAGGGGAGATCATCGCCATCGTCATCACCATCGTCACGGGCATCATCGAGATCATCATCAACATCATCCCCAACATCAGCACCATCTCCATCTTCATCCAATCTCATCTCACAATTGCAACTTGTGTTGTAATCCGTAGTATCTATCCTCTCTACCCTATCGGTGTTGATTACTACTTTGTGGTGAATGCTATTGAGTTTTGTTGGAGGAATATCATTGTGTCCAGATTGTTTATCATCCATCTATCTCCACTGATCATGATCTCTTTTATGTCTTGTGAGTAGTTACTTTAGTTCTTGAGGACATGGGAGAAGTCTTGTTGTTAGTAGTCATATGATGTTGAAGTAATATGTGTTGTTTGATACTTAAGTCGTGTTGTTATTTTCCTAGTGGTGTTGTGTGAGTCGAACACTCAACACTTCGCCTTCTTAAGGACCTAGGGGAATACATTGTGTACAAAGAATGCTTACGGTGGGTTGCCGGAGTGACAGAAACCTGAACCCCAGTTCACACACTTTTGCACAAGGGAACAATGGATCATCGATCGTATTGCTATGGTTAGGCTTTTGCCTTAAATACTATCTTGTATTTGCGGATGCTTGCAAGGTGTTTAATCATAAGAGTGCACTCATATTAGTCTAGAGGGTGTACTAGCATAGATCCACCCACTCAACACTTATCAACACATCACATAGTACCGATACGGAATATGGCGAAAGCACATGACTACCTCTCCCGTGTGTCCTCAAGAACACTTTAGCATTTATAAGTTCAGTTGCTAGGCCTCTCCTTTGCTCAGAAAGGATTGGGCCACTTGTTACTCTCCAGTGCCTTTTACTTTGCTCGCTTTTACTTTCCTATTGCTTATATCAAGAAAACCCCTAAAAAGTTATCTTTTAGTGCTTGCAGTTATTCCTTGCTCAGAATCACTTATCAATACCTTCTGCTCCTCGTTGGGTTCGACACTCTTACTTATAAAAAACGCTGCAATAGATCCCTTACGGTTGTGGGTCATCAAGTACCGTTTTCTGGCGCCGTTGCCGGGGAGTGTAGCGCTATTGGTAAGTGAAGCTGGTAAGGAAGTTTTTATATTTCTATTTTTATTTTGTTGTTGCTGCTCTTTGTCCTTATGGACAACCTTGCTATTGGATCGTTGCTTGTGGGAAGACGCCCCACATCTGTGGTGGTTGCTCCTCCCCCTACTGAAATTGTGCCCTATAAAATACCAGCTGGTATTATCGATTATGTTTTGGCTAATCGTTATGGAGGAGACAGACATCCCGGTGAACACTTGCTATATCTGTCACAACTATGTTCATTATTTAAGCTTGCAGGTGTATCAATGGAGTTTGTCATGAGGAAATTGTTCTCCGTATCGCTTATAGATAAAGCTTCAGATTGGTATAAGCTTCTCGATAACTCACACTTGCTTGATTGGCAAGAGCTTATGTCTCTCTTGTATACCAAGTTTTATCCTCTTCATGAAATTCATTGAGACATGAACTATATCTATAACTTTAGGTCTTGTGACGGAGAAAGCATTGCTCAAGCTTGGGGGAGATTGAAGTCCCTACTGCTAAAATGTCCTATTCATGAGCTCCCCAAGAAAATTATACTTACAAATTTTTATGCCAGGCTTTCTCGTCAGGATAAGGAGATGCTGGATGCCTCCTCTAGTGGGGTATTTCAGACGAAGAGCGTTGAAGAAAGGTGGGATCTCATTGAAAGGATCCAGAGGAATACCGAAGATTGGGAAATTGTTAAAGGTATTGAACCCGCTATAAATTATGAGCATGATTATATTGAGAGCTATGTGAAAACTGATTACTTCAATACCTTTTGCTCTAAGATTGGTCTTGATTCCCATCTAATGATTGATTTCTGTAAGGATTTTGCCTCTCACGTTGATTCTTTTAAAAAGAAGAGAGATCAGCACCATGAACCTTTCAAAGAGTTACCTATTGATATTCATGTTGCTGACCCTATTTTGCCTGCAGTTATATATGAAAAGCCTCCTTTTCCCGAAAGGATAAGGGAGCACTCTCTTGTGACAGGCATAATAAATAAAAGTGAGAGAAGAATTGATGAGCCCGAGGACCAGATCAAGGTCGATCCTCAAGTTGCATTGGTTAAAGACCTTGTTACTAATGATGTTTTGGATTCCAATGTAAATTTTTGTGCTGTTTCCACTAACCTTGTCACAGCCAAGAATAAAGGCCCAATTTCAGGTACTCCAGTAGTATCTGTTAAAATTGGAGATCACAATTATTATGGGCTATGCGATTTGGGATCGAGTGCTAGTGCTATCCCCTATTCACTTTATCAAGAGATCATCGATGAGATTTCACCTTGTGAACTTGAAGAAGTTGATGTTACCATTCATCTTGCAAACAGAGCAACTATCTCTCCTATCGCAATTGTGAGAGACGTTGAAGTCCTATGTGGAAAGGTAAAATACCCTACCGACTTTCTAGTACTTGGTTTAGTGAGGGACAATTTTTGTCCTATTATTTTTGGTAGACCTTTTCTCAGAACTTGTGGAGCTATAATAGATTGCAAGAAAGGTAAAGTTTCTGTTGAATTCAATGGTGAGCCATATGAATTTAACTTTCCTAAGTTCTCTAAGCAGCCTCGTGGTACCAATTTACCTAGTGATGATAAAATTATTGAAAATATTGCTTCTATTGCTATTCCCCCTAATGATCCTTTGCAGCAATATATGGAGGACCACGAGAATGATTTGCATATGCAGGAAAGAAATGAACTAGATGAAATATTCTTGAGACAACCTGCTATCCTGAAGCACAACCTTCCTGTTGAACCTTTGGGAATTTTATCAAAACCAAAAGAAGACCCGGTGTTCGATCTTAAACCTCTTCCCGATACGCTCAAGTATGCTTATTTAGATAAAAAGAAAGTATATCCTGTTATTATCAACTCTAACCTTTCAGGATATGAAGAAGAGCGACTATTGGAAGTACTTCGTAAACACCGAGGTGCAATTGGCTATACCCTTGATGACCTTAAGGGGATTAGTCCATCTATCTGTCAACATACTATCAACCTTGAGCCCGATGCTAAACCAGTTGTTGATCATCAACGACGGTTGAACCCAAAGATGATGGATGTTGTAAGAACTGAGATTCTCAAGTTTCTAGCCGCAGGTATTATCTACCCTATAGCTGATAGTAAGTGGGTAAGCTCGGTACATTGTGTTCCTAAGAAAGGAGGTACAACTGTGGTTCCTAATGATAAGAATGGACTAATACCTCAGAGAATTATTATTGGATATAGAATGTGTATTGATTACAGGAAGCTGAACAAGGCAACCAGGAAGGATCACTACCCGTTGCCGTTCATCGACCAAATGCTTGAAAGGTTATCCAAAAATACCCACTTTTGTTACCTCGATGGTTATTCTGGCTTCTCTCAAATTCATGTTAACACTGCTGATCAAGAGAAGACCACTTTTACTTGTCCCTATGGTACTTATGCTTACAGGCGTATGCCTTTTGGTTTATGTAATGCCCCTGCTACTTTTCAAAGGTGTATGTCTGCTATCTTTCATGGTTTCTGTGAGGAGATTGTGGAAGTCTTCATGGACGATTTCTCCGTATATGGAACTTCCTTTGACCATTGTCTCCACAACCTTAATAAAGTTTTACAGAGATGTGAGGAGACAAATCTGGTACTCAACTGGGAGAAGTGCCACTTCATGGTTAACGAAGGAATTGTTCTTGGTCACAAGATTTCCGAAAGGGGAATTGAGGTGGACAAGGCCAAGATCGAAGCAATTGAGAGGATGCCCTATCCAAGGGACATCAAAGGTATTCGCAGTTTTCTCGGTCATGCTGGTTTCTATAGAAGATTTATTAAAGACTTTTCTAAGACTTCGAGACCCCTCACTAATCTTCTCCAGAAAGACGTTCCTTTTGTATTTGATGAAGATTGTAAGGAGGCTTTTGAAGTTCTTAAGAAAGCTTTAATAACCGCTCCTATAGTACAACCACCAGACTGGAATTTACCTTTTGAGATTATGTGTGATGCTAGTGATTTTGCTGTTGGAGCTGTTTTAGGGCAAAGGGTTGATAAGAAATTGAATGTTATACATTATGCTAGTAAAACCCTTGATAGTGCTCAAAAGAATTATGCTACTACTGAGAAGGAATTCTTAGCTGTAGTGTTTGCTTGTGATAAGTTTAGGCAGTATATTGTTGATTCCAAAGTTATTATTCATACTGACCATGCTGCCATTAAGTACCTTATGACAAAGAAGGATGCCAAGCCAAGACTTATCAGATGGGTACTCCTTATTCAAGAATTTGATTTGCAGATTGTTGATAGGAAAGGAGAAGACAATCCGGTGGCGGACAATCTTTCAAGGATGGAAGATATACCGCATGATCCCATCCCAGTCAACGACAGTTTTCCAGACGAGCAACTTGCCGTTGTAAAAGTACAATCTCTTTCCGATCCTTGGTTTGCAGATTATGCTAATTTTATCGTTGCGAAGTATTTGCCTCCGGGTTTAACATTTCAGCAAAGGAAGAAGTTCTTTCATGATTTGATGCACTACTTTTGGGATGACCCACATCTTTTCAAAGAAGGTCCAGACGGGATCGTGAGAAGATGCATACCGGAACATGAGCAGAAGGACATTCTCAGACAATGTCATGATAGTCCCTATGGAGGACATCATGCCGGTGAGAGGACCGCACATAAGGTTCTTCAATCAGGTTTTTATTGGCCTACTCTCTTTAAGGATGCTAGAAATTTTGTTTTAGCCTGTGATAAATGTCAGAGAGTTGGTAACATTAGTAGAAGGAATGAGATGCCTATGAATTACTCACTAGTGATTGAACCTTTTGATTGCTGGGGTTTTGATTTTATGGGTCCTTTTCCTTCTTCGCACAAGTACACTCACATTTTAGTAGCTGTTGATTATGTGACCAAGTGGGTTGAAGCAATCCCCACTGAAAGTGCTGATCACAAGACATCTTTGAAAATGCTCAAAGATGTGATTTTCCCTAGGTTTGGTGTACCTAGGTATCTCATGACTGATGGAGGATCACACTTCACGCATGGAGCTTTTAGAAAAGCTTTAGCCAAGTACGATGTCAATCATAGAATTGCTTCACCGTACCATCCTCAAACTAGTGGGCAAGTTGAGCTCACCAATAGAGAGATCAAGTTGATCTTACCGAAGACAGTAAATAGAAATAGAAAGGACTAGTCAAATAAGTTAGGAGATGCTTTGTGGGCGTATAGAACTGCTTACAAAAACCCCATGGGCATGTCCCCCTATAAGATGGTTTATGGCAAGGCTTGCCATTTGCCATTAGAATTAGAGCACAAAGCTTTCTGGGCTGTTAGAGAGCTTAATGCTGACGCAAAGTTAGCTGGTGAGAAGCGTCTCATGAACTTGACTTCTCTAGATGAGTGGAGAAGTGAAGCTTACGAGAGCGCTAAAATGTTCAAGGAAAAGGTAAAGAAGTGGCATGATAGGAGGATTTTGAAACGTGAATTTAATGTTGGTGATAAAGTTTTGTTGTTTAGATCCCGTTTCAGGTTTTCTCCAGGCAAACTACTTTCCAGGTGGGAAGGGCCATTTCATATTGAAGAAGTCTATCGGCCTGGTGCAATCAAGATTAACAATTTTGAAGGCACCAAACCTCAAGTTGTGAATGGGCAAAGACTTAAGCATTACATAGCAGGAGACCCTGTCAATGTTGATGTGAATATGATATACACAACAACTCGCGAAGAACATGTTGCAGCCCTGTTTCAGACACCAGCAGAAGCAGAATAAGAAAAGGTATGTATTACGGTAAGGAAACATCGCGAACCGCCATAAAAGTTCCATATTATGAGTTTTTGCAAAATTAGGAAAATTCTAAGCCTAAGTGGAGCCGGAGACAAGCTCCAGGGGGCCCAGGCGCCCCCTGGCACGGCCTACCTCCTTGCCGTGCCGGGAGGCCGCCTGGGCACCCAGGAGTCCGTCTCCGACCCCACTTTAGCTTGTTACCTTCCTTTCTGTGCAGAAATTTTTGCTATATATTTGCCCGGATTGTTCCGGCAACATATCTCACGATTTCGTGTGTTTTCTTTTCGATCTGTTTCTGCCAGGGTAAAAAGTTATTGTTAGAGATGTCTTCTTGTGGCTCGAGCGGAGAGGACTTCTTGGGATGGCGTCTACGTCAAGTCCAGAAGGATCTTAATCAAGGGAAGCACGTTGACTGGGCTACCGAAGAAGAGATTGCCGCAAGACAAGCGGAGATGGAGCGCTCCGTGAGGGAGGAAGTCAAGACTATCACTGCCCAACAACAAGGAGGCCCAAGCAATCCCATCATGGTGGGATCTGTCCAACCTCATTATGATCTTTCTCCTAACCTTTCTGGGCCCTCTACTTCACTTGAAGATCAACGTACGCTCTCCACCATCTCCGAGGATTATCGCATCACCAATCAGCTGTGCGAAGATTTCTGTGTACTAAAGGTACAAGTGGAGATCTTGGAGAAGGAAAACCAAACCCTTCGCCGTGTCATAAGAGATTTGAAGAATCAACGTCAACAAGAATGAGGAGTGAAATCTCCTTGGGTAATGGCATCCCCTTGGCTTGTTCCAAGCTTGGGGGAGTGCCCGGTATCTTTATCTTTATCTTTTGTCTTTTAGAGTCAAGTAGAGTCGTATCATGTCTAGGGAGGTTATTATATGAAATAGGTGTGTGCATTGAGGTCTATCACTTCTTCTGTGGAGAGATTGTATCCGTGAGTGTGGAGTCGTCTATGATGGAATATTAATGAGAAGTCTATTGGTTCCTTTGCTGCACTCGGTATTCTTCACGCAATCGACCTTATATGATGATTCTTATGGGGAGTATTGACCTTATATCAGGTATGGCTTTGAAAACTTTATTTAATCTTGGCAAACATAGCTTTGGTCATAACAACAAGCATGATTTTCTTAAAGTAGCGACATAGCCAAAACCTTTATGTTATTATGCTTGAAGTGTTATGCTGACAAGGAAGACAACTTGATGTGTTATGCTTATTTTAATGTTTATGCTTTATATTGCTTTGCATCTTAGTCATCATCAATTTTGTGTTCTCTCAAAGCCTTTGCTAGCTTAAACTCTGTACTAAGCGGAATTCTGCTTGTGCATCCATACCCTTAAACCAATACCTTCCATATGAGTCCACCATACCTTCCTATTCGTGGTATTCCACTACCACCTCCTAAAGTATAGAATTTATGTGTTATCCTTAAATGTTCAAAATCTTCTATTTTGTGCCCCTGTTTTAGCTCATGAGGAAGTAGTAGTTAATTCATGATCTTTTTAAGTTGGACAAGTTTTACCCCGGGATTGCATGTCTAATCTGCAAACCCCTAATACGAGGAGGAACTGGCATGAGTGCGCCCGGCTCATAAAAGATAATACAACAAACAAACCCTCCTTCACGCTTTGTTCATGAGAAATCAGAAAACTTTGGAAGTGATAAACAAAGGAGATTAAGGGGATGTGATCGGCCCCGTTCTGGAGCCGTTCCTCGAAACTTGTCCAGTTTGAGAAGTAATTGAGTTATCTATTAGCATTCGTTGACAAATCATGCACCTCTCAAAACTTTTTTTCATTCTGTTTGATTTAAGGATAGCACATGAGTTTTCCCTACTTCCCTAGAGCAGGGCCTATCTCTTAGTTTTAGGTTGAGTCAGTTATTCCTACTTCCTTCTATTCTTAAAGAGAGCAGACATTTGATGTTGACGAGGATTCATTCATATAAAGTTAGATTAAGATTTGTCATATCATATCCTTGTTGACATTATCATTTGATAAGTAAGTTGTTTGTCAAGCCCAGCTAAAGCAAACATCTTCCTTTGTGTTAACACTTTCACTTCTTGCCTAATAACATGTTATTTCAAAAGCTTCAATTAATCTCATCAAAACATAAAGAGAAAGAGCAAAAGTAAAAGCTATTAGTTGTTCTTTGACCAAATGACATGTTTGCCATGATTTGATGAGTTTCCTTAGCCCTACTTTTGATTATAAGTGTTACCACTCTTTTATAAGGGCCTTATGAGTTGAAGATTGCTGTTGAGGATATTTGAGTTTGGTGAAGAAACTGTGATGCTTCTTGTCCGTATTCTATTTATCGACACTTCACTCTCTAAACTTGTGGACAGGTTTACCGAGCTCAGTATTCGCTTGGGGACAAGTGAGGTCTAAGCTTGGGGGTGTTGATACGTCCAAAATGCATCACTATTTTATATCGTAATTCATCCTTATTCATTGATATATTTCACATTACGATGATGTTCTTATGTTGTTTTGGCCTATTTTACACAGTTTGCAACTTTCCGGTGACGAAGCAGCAGAAGCAGGATTCAGCGGTAAAAAGTGGACGCTGAGTTGATGAAGAAGAATACCTCCAAATTACCTGAAAATCGACGGAGGGTATTTTCCAGAAGGATCACGAAGATACGCAAAAGAGCAACCAGAGGGGGGCCACAGGGTGCCCGGGCGGCCACCTGGAGCGGCCCCCACCCTGGCCGCGCCGGGAGGGCGCCTGGAGCCCCTGGCCCACTCCAGGCTCTCCCGTCTGGCCTATATACTCCTCGTCATCCAGAAACCCTAAAAAGGAGAGAGTTTACGGAGTTCCACCACCGCTCCGTGGCGGAAACCTACAGAGAAGAAAAGCCATCTCCGGCGGGCAGATTCCGCCGGGGAGATCATCGCCATCGTCATCACCATCGTCACGGGCATCATCGAGATCATCATCAACATCATCCCCAATATCAGCACCATCTCCATCTTCATCCAATCTCATCTCACAATTGCAACTTGTGTTGTAATCCGTACTATCTATCCTCTCTACCCTATCGATGTTGATTACTACTTTGTGGTGAATGCTATTGAGTTTTGTTGGAGGAATATCATTGTGTCCAGATTGTTTATCATCCATCTATCTCCACTGATCATGATCTCTTTTATGTCTTGTGAGTAGTTACTTTAGTTCTTGAGGACATGGGAGAAGTCTTGTTGTTAGTAGTCATATGATGTTGAAGTAATATGTGTTGTTTGATACTTAAGTTGTGTTGTTATTTTCCTAGTGGTGTTGTGTGAGTCGAACACTCAACACTTCGCCTTCTTAAGGACCTAGGGGAATACATTGTGTACAAAGAATGCTTACGGTGGGTTGCCGGAGTGACAGAAACCTGAACCCCAGTTCGCACGCTTTTGCACAAGGGAACAATGGATCATCGATCGTATTGCTATGGTTAGGCTTTTGCCTTAAATACTATCTTGTATTTGCGGATGCTTGCAAGGTCTTTAATCATAAGAGTGCACTCATATTAGTCTAGAGGGTGTACTAGCATAGATCCACCCACTCAACACTTATCAACACATCACATAGTACCGATACGGAATATGGCGAAAGCACATGACTACCACTCCCGTGTGTCCTTAAGAACACTTTAGCCTTTATAAGTTCAGTTGCTAGGCCTCTCCTTTGCTCAGAAAGGATTGGGCCACTTGTTACTCTCCAGTGCCTTTTACTTTGCTCGCTTTTACTTTCCTGTTGCTTATATCAAGAAAACCCCTAAAAAGTTATCTTTCAGTGCTTGCAGTTATTCCTTGCTCAGAATCACTTATCAATACCTTCTGCTCCTCGTTTGGTTCGACACTCTTACTTATCAAAAACGCTGCAATAGATCCCTTACGGTTGTGGGTCATCAAGTACCGTTTTTTGGCGCCGTTGCCGGGGAGTGTATCGCTATTGGTAAGTGAAGCTGGTAAGGAAGTTTTTATATTTCTGTTTTTATTTTGCTGTTGCTGCTCTTTGTCCTTATGGACAACCTTGCTATTGGATAGTTGCTTGTGGGAAGACGCCCCACATCTGTGGTGGTTGCCACAAGAGGGAAAACAACGGTCCTTGTGCCCGCGGGTGCAAGGATTGTTTACTTTACGCTAAGTTCTTTTAATGCAGTTGTCTATTGCTTTGAGTTTACACTATGGGTGGGACTCGCAACTTAATACCAGCGAGATGTTCTGGATAGATATCTCAAGGTGGATGATTAGTAGTAGATGCAGATGGATTTCGGTCTACTTGCCTTGGCATACCGCCCATGCTTTGAACCTCTACCTTTCTTGCAACATAGTTAGCATTGGTTTGCGCACATAATTCTGTCAATTGCCCAGCTGTAATTCGTTTACCTCACATAGCTGTTTTATCGTCTTTTGGGAGAGAGACATCACTAGTGAACATCATGGGACCCCGGTCCATATTACCATCACTGATCACATCCGCTATTTACTTTCCGCTTTTACTTACTATTTGCAGCAATACCTATCACTATTATCACTTGCGTTTGATCCTTTGTAAACGACAAGGCCGGAGGGATTGACAACCTCTCTATACTCGTTGGGAGCAAAGTTATTTGTATCTGTGTGCAGGTCCACGTTGATTGCTAATATCTGGCGCCGTTAGCAGTTGACACCTTCTTGTTGAAACAAGGAGTCTCAGGGGAAATCGATCCTTGGTATCTTTGCCAAGGGAAAACTACCGCTACACTGCATCTCAAACCTTCCACTTGGGGTAACCAACGAGGGGCGAGAAGCCATCAAGCAAAGTTTTCTGGCGCCGTCGCAGGGGACTCCACTCTTCAAGATAGGGGAGTTGCACGCTATCTTTTATCTTTGGTTTTTAGTCTTGTTAGTTTACCTTTCAGTTTTCTTTATGTCTTTTCACTAGTTTTGCTTAATGGAAAACAACAAAAATATGAGAGAGCTTTATAAGCTCTACCTTGCTTTGGGACATGATGTGTTTGAAGAGAAAATTAAAAAACCTATGGAAATTTATTATTTGCATAACAATCATGATGGTGGTGATGTTATTAGTATGCTTTCTTTGAATATCAATATTGCTAATGACATGGAAAGCTCTAAGCTTGGGGATGACACGTTTGATGAACATGATATTTTTTGTCCCCCAACTTTTGAAGAGAAAATTTACTTTGATGATACTTTGCTTCCTATATATGATTACAATGATGAATATGATGTTTTCAGTCCACCTACTATTGAGGATAAAATTTATTATGATTATGATATGCCTCCTAAATACAATGATTACCATGATGGTTATGATTGCTTTACTCTCACTATTCCTAATAAGAAAGATTTTGCTTATATGAAGAGTAATGATACCTTTTTGCATGTGGATCGTGGTAACAATGCTTTATGTGATGCTTATATTGTTGAGTTTATTCGTGATCCCACTGAAAATTATTATGAGAAGGGAACATATGCTTATAGTTATTTCAATAATATCAAGTTCCCTCTCTTTATGTTGAAGGTTTTGAAGCTGCACTTGTTTTGTCTTCCTATGCTTATTGCTTTGTGCTTCAGTGAATTATTGTATTGCAATATTCCTATGCATAGGAAGCATGTTAGGCTTAAATGTGTTTGGTATTTGCTTCTTGATGCTCTCTTTTGTTCTTCAACTCTTATTCCTACGAGAGCATCATTAAAGTCTTAAGCCTATCTTTATGGCTATAAAGAATGAGCTCTAGGGAGACGACCCTTGTTATCTTTGCTTTCAGTTTGTTCTTTCAATTTTAGTGGTCTTGATGTTTGTTACTACAGTAGCATCATCATTGTATCTTTACTTTTCAGCTTTGTGCCAAGTATAGCCTCTGATTGCAAGAAAGTTCAAAATTTGTGACGTGCTGTCCAGGAAACAGATTCTGTCCTTGGATAGAAAAAATCGTATAAAATCACCAGATCATCTTTTTGGTCTGAATTTTTTCGACAGCGTGCTCTATACAATTGTCTTTCGAGCATCTGTTCTGAGTTTTTTTATTAGAGTTGCAGAAGTGCCCCGAAAAAATCATTTACTACCTCCTGTTCTGTTTTTCACAGATTCTGTCCTGTTTTGCCTTTCCTTCATTTTGCAAACCTTGAGCTTGCTTTTTCTTTGCAAAAACCTTTTGGCAATCTTGAGAAACAGTAGATCTTCAAGAATATCCTTATTTCCAGCAAGGAACAATTATTTTATTAAGGGTACTAACCTCGCTAATCAGATTATGATGAGTTATGTATGAAGGGAGTTTTCAAGTGTGCGAGGGAAGATGATAAAAAGATTCAGGAGTGTCAAGCGCTCAAGCTTGGGGATGCCCCCATGCACCCCCAAGAAATATTCAAGGAGACTCAAGCGTCTAAGCTTCGGGATGCCCCCGTGCATCCCCTTCTCCATCAACATTATCAGTTCGTCTTTCGTTCCACTATATTTTTATCACTTCATGTGTTATGTGCTATGCTTGGAGCGTCTTGCTTTTAGTTTCCTTTTTAGTTTTCTTTAGCTTTTCATAACGAGTCGGAACTCAGCTTTCTTTGTGTGGGAGAGAAACACGCTCCACTTCTACCTAGAACATAACATAGAATTTTCATGTCTATCTTTGTTGTGTGTATTCTTTGTCTTTCAATAGCTACTATCATGTTTAGCTCTTAGTATTCATGCTTATCTTTTTAAAGTGCTTTTGTTTAGTTGGTTGCTTGAATTCTCTTTAGTTATCATGCTTATCTTATTAAGAGAGTTTGCTTCTGTTGCATTGGTTGATATGTCTATGATAAAAATGCTACGTGCATAATGGTGCTTAGTAGTTCATGTTTTCTTATGGTTAGTCTCAAATAGCTGGGGGGTTCCCAATATGTTATTGGAGTACCAACATGATTTGTTTGCCTATGATGTGGTATGGTTTAGTAATATCTTCCTTCGAGAATTTATTTTGATTGACTTGGCGTATGCTCACGCATATTTAAGACTGTAAAGAAAGTCTGTCAAGCCTTGATGATCTTTTGTTTCTGAGTAGCGATATGACTTCCATGCCTGATTCAATGTTGCTTTGTCGCTCTGCATGATTATGACCGTCATTGCTCTTTTAGTTGGTCGCTCCGAGTCTTTTGCTAACCTCCACCTATACTAAGCAGACTGACTGCTTGTGCATCCAAAATCCTTTAAACCAGTTATGCCATATGAGTCCACCATACCTTCCTATACATGGTATTTACCTGCCATTCCTAACGAAGACTTTCATGTATCATCTCGAAATTATTCAAAAATGCATTTCTGTTTTGTGCCTCTGTTTTAGTTCATGAGGAAGTAGTAGTTAATTCATGATCTTTTTAAGTTGGACAAGCTTCACCCCGGGATTGCATGTCTAATGTGCAAACCCATAATACGAGAAGGAACTGGCAAAGAGTGCGCCCGGCTCAAAAATAATATAACAAACAAACCCTCCTTCACGCTTTGTTCATGAGAAATCAGAAAACTTTGGCAGTGATAAACAAAGGAGATTAAGAGGATGTGATCGTCCTCATTCGGGAGCCGTTCCTCGAAACTTGTCCATCTCAAGAAGTGATTGAGTTGTCTGCTAGCATTCGTTGACGGAACATGCATAATCTAAAAAAATAATTATTACCTCAGTTTTTAAAACTAAGAGCTCTGGTACATGTTTTGTCTTTGTTTCCGATTACGGGTTTTCAACCTTGCCAACAAAAGCCACGGTTCGAGAGTCTCCACCTTCTTTTAAAGCACCAATTACTGAGAGCATGATTGTCATTCTGAGTGTAATGTGCATTGTCCCAAAGTAGCATTGTCTTTTGCATGATTATGATATCGTTTATTCTGAAATCATTGTATCTAGTCATCACTTAAACCTTGGAGGTGCCCCTGCATTTATGTTTTGCTTCACTAAAGGGGGCAAGCGAGATATCACTTTATCATATTTGCTCACCATGCTCATTACAAATCTATTTGATGTTTCAGTATCATGTTGTAAAACTTTCAGTTCTTTGTGATTCTCTCATGAGGCAACTTAATTACTACAAATTCATTGTCTCAGTAAGCTTTTGTCATATGACTATGAAAAATCCTTATATGGTTAATAGCATGTCACCACAGAAATTATTCTTGTTATCATTTACCTACTCGAGGACGAGCAGGAATTAAGCTTGGGGATGTTGATACGTCCAAAACGTGTCTATAATTTCTGCTTGCTCCATGCCTCTTTTGGGTGATATTGATATGATATTTATACACTTCCATACACTTTTGATCATATTTGGACTAACCTATTAACTCAGTGCACCCCAGTGCCAGTTTCTGTTTTCTGCTGTTTTTGTATTTCAGGTTTTCCCATTACGAAAACTGCCAGAAAAATCCCAGAAAAATTATATAAAAAATCAGCGTTCCAGAAGCTTCCCGGCAGCCAAAGTAGAGCCGGAGGGGGGCCACCAGGGCTCCAGGCGCCCTGGTGGCGCGGCCCCCCTCCTGGCCGCGCCGGGGGGGCGCCTGGGCCCCCCAGGCCTCCGCTGATGCCCCCCTTTGGCATATATTTATATCGCGTCCCGAAACCCTCGAGACGGGAACCCTTTTTCGCGATCTCATCTCTGTTCCGCCGCCGCCGCGCTTCCAAGATCGGGAGCACCAGGAGAACTCTTCCCGGCACCCTGCCGGAGGGGAGGATCACCACCGGGAGCCTCTCCACCACCATGGACGCCTCCTGGATTAGTTGTGAGTAGTCTCCCTTGGACCATGGGTCCATGACCAGTAGCTATGTGATGTTCTCCTCCCCTTCTTGTGCTTCACTAATTAGACCTCGTGAGCTGCCCTACATGATCAAGGCACATATGTAATCCTTATGCTGTTGCTATGTTGAGTTTGCTGGGATCCGATGGATTGTGAGATTATGTTCAGATTGTGTTTGAGTAATATATTTGATTCACCTCTTTTATATTTATGGTCGTAAGTAATTCTTGCATGTTCTCCGTTGCTATTTATTGCTTTGGCCTAGTAGTAGGTAGTGACTCCAAGAGGGAACGTTATGCTCGATTGTGGGTTCATGCCCCTCGATGACTAGCTTGAGTGACAGAAACATGAGTCTAGGGGATGTGCTGTTGCCACAAGGGGGAAAACAACGGTGCTTGTGCCCGCGGGTGCAAGGATTGTTTACTTTACGCAAAGTTCTTTTAATGCAGTTGTCTGTTGCTTTGAGTTTATTCTATGGGTGGGACTCGCAACTTAATACCAGCGAGATGTTCTGGATAGATATCTCAAGGTGGATGATTAGTAGTAGATGCAGATGGATTTCGGTCTACTTGCCTTGGCGTACCGCCCATGCTTTGAACCTCTACCTTTCTTGCAACATAGTTAGCATTGGTTTGCGCACATAATTCTGTCAATTGCCCAGCTGTAATTCGTTTACCTCACATAGTTGTTTTATCGTCTTTTGGGAGAGAGACATCACTAGTGAACATCATGGGACCCCGGTCCATATTACCATCACTGATCACATCCGCTATTTACTTTCCGCTTTTACTTACTATTTGCAGCAATACCTATCACTATTATCACTTGCGTTTGATCCTTTGTAAACCACAAGGCCGGAGGGATTGACAACCTCTATGTACTCGTTGGGAGCAAAGTTATTTGTATCTGTGTGCAGGTCCACGTTGATTGCTACTATCTGGCGCCGTTAGCAGTTGACACCTTCTTGTTGAAACTAGGAGTGTTAGGGGAAATCGATCCTTGGTATCTTTGCGAAGGGAAAACTACCGCTACACTGCATCTCAAACCTTCCACTTGGGGTAACCAACGAGGGGCGAGAAGCCATCAGTTGCCGGAGTGACAGAAACCTGAACCCCAGTTCGCACGCTTTTGGACAAGGGAACAATGGATCATCGATCGTATTGCTATGGTTAGGCTTTTGCCTTAAATACTATCTTGTATTTGCGGATGCTTGCAAGGTGTTTCATCATAAGAGTGCACTCATCTTAGTCTAGAGGGTGTACTAGCATAGATCCACCCACTGAACACTTATCAACACATCACATAGTACCGATACGGAATATGGCAAAAGCACATGACTACCTCTCCCGTGTGTCCTCAAGAATACTTTAGCCTTTATAAGTTCAGTTGCTAGGCCTCTCCTTTGCTCAGAAAGGATTGGGCCACTTGTTACTCTCCAGTGCCTTTTACTTTGCTCGCTTTTACTTTCCTGTTGCTTATATCAAGAAAACCCCTAAAATGTTATCTTTCAGTGCTTGCAGTTATTCCTTGCTCAGAATCACTTATCAATACCTTCTGCTCCTCGTTGGGTTCGACACTCTTACTTATCGAAAACGCTGCAATAGATCCCTTATGGTTGTGGGTCATCATGATGCAGCTGACTCGAGCAAGAGGAGGCCAAGGCAGGGACGGCGGCGTCGACGTTGTCGCGGCGGCTCGTGCTCGTCGGCGCGGATGAAGAGGAGGCCGGTGATGGTCCCATGGAGGCGGCGTGGGCGCCATCGTGCGGCGGCAGATCGAGAGCCGAAAGGCTCGAGGGCCTCGGCGCTCGAGAAGAGGAGGCAGTGCCTCGGTGGCTGCAGCCCTGGCTCCCGGGGCGGTGACGCAGCAGGGTCGGGCGGGGGAAGGAGTTGGGACGGCGCGCGCTGGAGGAAGAAAGGAGGAGGGGTCGCGGGGCGCGTGGGGCGACGAGGAGGAGATCGAAGCGGAGGGAGAACGAGAGGATGGGGGTCGGTCGGTGTCGGTGCACTAAGGTAGGGGTACCTCAGTACCCCGACTTGTGCACGGGCAGTCGCAGCTTCCCGCGGCAAGGTTTACTGCGTGCTCGCCGGAGACCTTCCTGCCCCCTATTAAACCATTCAAAAACAAAGTATACGAGACATAAGACCGAGACCCCGGCAAGAGGAGCTTGCCGGGAAGGCCGTACCAGGCTCAAGACTGTTCCACTAACACAAGACCCTGGCAAGAGGGGTTTGCCAGGAAGACTAGAAGACATCGCCTCGGCGCTATGCGCGCCCCGGCAAGGGGCCCGGGGAGCGACAAGTTCCCGGGCCCGGCAAGATCAAGGCCCCGGCAAGGTACTTGCCGGGAAGGCTGCGCTGTGTGCCCGCGCTCCAGCTCATCGGCCCACGCGTCGCCCTGGGACCTATCCAGGGACGCGTGGCGGATGGCTGTGCAGCCTGGGGTACACGGTGGCACTCCACGGCGATAAATCCGTCGCCGTGGCGGAAGGAGACGCTAAGGCGGGAGCTTTTGGGGTCGACGGCGACGGGCATTAAATGCCCTTGTCCCCCACTGTTAAAGTAGGTATAGACCACTGTTCTGTACTGTAGCTCCACTGTTCCCGCACTATTACAACTACCACCTCTTTTACTCTTTTACCCCTTTCTCCTACGTTGACACCTGTCGGTGACCCCTTGCACTATAAAAGGAGGCCCATGCACAACGTGGAGGGGGTTCGAAACCTAGATTACTCTCACGCTCGGTGTAGCTGCTTCTTCAAGCTCCCGAGCGCCCAACTTAATACACAACCAAGCAGGAGTAGGGTTTTACGCATCCGTGCGGCCCGAACCTGGGTAAAACTGCCCGCGCGTTTGCTTCGATCTGCTCTTTGTGCTCCCTCCGCCCTCGTACCGCACAGACAAGGGGCTCCGGTCCCATAGGTGTTCGTGGCGGACAGTTTCCCCCGACATCTTTGGCGCGCCAGGTAGGGGGCGTCGAGGTTGTGCGAACCTGATCCGGCGTTCGCGCGGGCGCATTCTTCATCAACCTCTCCAACTTCATCAGCGACAACTCCATGGCCCCGAAGAAGAAGCCTTCGGAGGTCGGAGGCCCGTCTGCGTCCCATCCGCCGCCACCAGAGCCAACGGTGGGCGGGGGGGACGCCGTCGGAAGGGTGGTTGCCGGCGAGGACACTCACGGTGCCACCAGATCCAAGAACAGGACGGACGACCGGACCTCGGTCTCCGTGGACGCGCCGCGTCCATCACAGCACACGACGACCCCGCAGCGCCATACCACGGGAGGTGGTATCCGCTTGCTGGGGCAAGGCCAAACTGGAGGTTCGCGGGACGCCCCGGACCCCCGTCCGGGCACAAGTAAAGCGAAGGCGCCGGCGCGGGACCCCGCTCCTTCTAACGTCGTTAGAAGTCCGAGCGTATCCCGCTCCTCGCACCGCTCACCCGCGTTCCCCACTACTCCGGCAGAAGCGCTCGCAAGGGCGCAGCTACTCCTCGATTTTCCTCCGGCGGCCGACAAGGCCGAAGAATGGAGGGCCACTATCCGGAGCCTGATAGACTTCGCCAACAACGACTCTCCGCAGCAGCCGTCGACCTCACGGCCGCGGCAAGCTGAGAAGACGAAGGCTATCGGCGACAAGACGGCCGGGGGTGCGACGAGCGTGCACTCCCCGGCGCAGAAACAGAAGACGCCGCCCCGCCGGAACAACCCCGACGACGGCTCCACAGCCTCGTCGGACCCGCGGGCCCGTCGGGACCAGCGCCAGGTCCTCGACGACCGGCGAGATGAAGACGCTCGAACCACGATCGAGCGCCGCCGAGAAGCTCGGCGACAATCCGACAAGAGAGCTGGGAACACTGTCGACGCACACGCGCCCGGTGAACCAGGCGACTTGCCGTACGCGGCAGGCTGCCCTGCGTTCACCCGCGAGCTGCGGCGCGTCCAGTGGCCCAGTATGAAGAACTTTAAGCCCGACGTACCGGAGAAGTACGACGGCAAGACGCACCCCTCGGAGTTTCTCAGCGTCTACACTATCGCAGTGCAAGCTGCCGGGGGGCGCGACGAGAAGATCCTAGCCAACTACTTCCCGCTCGTGCTGAAGCCGAACGTCCGTTCGTGGCTCATGCACTTGCCGGAAGGCTCTATCTCTTCTTGGGCCGACCTCTGCCATCAGTTTGTTGGCGCCTTCACCGGCGGCCACAAACCCCATGGCCAGGAGAGCGATCTTCACATCTTGGCCCAGAAGGAAGGCGAACCCCTGCGCAAGTATATCCAACGCTTCAGCCGGGTGCAGCACAACATCCCTGACGTTCACCCTGCCGCGGTTATTAGCGCGTTCCATCAGAACGTGCGTAACCGCCGCATGCGTGAGGAAATGGCGATGACCAAGATTAGGGACGTCAGCGAGCTCTACGCTCTTGCTGACAAGTGCGCCCGCGCGGAAGAAGGGAGGAAACTCCCCGGGGAGGATGCTGGCGCGGGGGGAAGCGACAGCGACGACGCCGCCCCGGCGAAGAAGAGCCGGCGGCGGAACAACAGAAAGAAGGGCAAGAAGGAAGTGCTTGCCGTCGAGAAGTCCGGCAAGGAGGCCCCCGCCAAGCAAGCGCAGGCTGGCGGCTCCGGCAAGGAGCCTGCCCCTGCGGCGGCGGCCGACAAGCCGGGTAGCTCCGACAAGCAATACTGTAAGATTCACCGCACCAAGGGTCACGATCTCTCCAACTGCAAGCGCGTCGAGTACCTCGTCGAGCAGCAAAAAGATGAGTACGAGAGGCGCGACAAGGAGAAGGCCCAAGGTGGCGGGGAAGAGCCCAGCAAGAAGCGGCCGTTCAACGGCCGGGGAGGACGCCGCGGCAAGGCCAAGCAGCGGCAAGGAGATCGACCTCCCCGGGGCCGCGACAACGACGAAGACGACGATGAAGACATGGAGGATGACGAGAACAGCGAGCAGGAGTTCCAGAAGGCCACGGAGGTCCTGTGCGTCGACGGTGGCGCCTCCCTGCACACCTCCCACCGCCAGCTAAAACAGTGGGTGCGCGAGGTGAATGCAGCGGAGCCGCCCGTGGAGTCGCGCAGGCTCCTCAAATGGTCCAGCACGCCCATCGTTTTTGACCTTGAGGATCACCCTGACCGCACCACTGCGGTCGGGTGTTTGCCGATGCTGGTCTCTCCCACCATTCGCAACCTCAAGGTCACCAAAATGTTGGTTGACGGCGGGGCCGGGCTGAACTTGATCTCCTCTGCTGTGATCAAGAAGCTCCAAATTCAAGATGGCGAGCTCGAGGAGACCGGTTCATTCCAAGGAATCAACCCGGGAAGGAGCAAGCCCAAGGGAAAGATCACTCTGCCGGTGACCTTTGGCGGGGAGCTCAACTTCAGGACTGAGCGCATCACCTTTGACGTCGCTGATATTCCATTGCCCTACAATGGAATACTCGGCCGTCCCGCCCTCGCCAAGTTCATGGCAGCTTCCCACTATGCCTACAACGTGCTGAAGATGCCGGGGCCGATAAGCGTCATCACTGTCCACAGCGACAAGAAGGATGCGCTTATCTGCGCCAACAAGATTTACCGGGATGCGGCAGCTGCGGCCGAGAAGGATACTCTTGCCGCTGAAGCCCCCGGGGGGAAGAAGACGAAGACCAAGTCCGGCAAGTGCTCTGGGACCCACTCCGGCAACCGCACCTCTTCGGAGTGCTGCGCTGCCGTCGAGGACGTTCCATCGAGCTCCACCGGCAAGAGCAAGAAAGGAATGGCTGCTCCTCCGGCAACCAAGAAAGTGTCCGCAAAGGAGGATGGCACTGGTGGTACCTTCACCATCAGTGCCACCCTTGACAGCAAATAGGAAAGCGCGCTCGTCGCCTTCCTGCGGGCGAATGTCGATGTGTTTGCTTGGCAACCGTCTGACATCCCCGGTGTTCCCAGGAAGGTGATTGAGCACAAGCTTGCTGTCTGTCCTCATGCGCGGCCCATCAAGCAGAAAGTGAGGAAGCAAGCCGTGGAGCGCCAAGAGTTCATCAACGAGGAAATCAAGAAGCTAGAAGCAGCTGGCCTAGTTAGAGGTGTGATCCATCCGACGTGGCTGGCAAACCCAGTCGTCGTGCGCAAGGCCAACGGGAAGTGGAGACTGTGTATAGACTTCACCGATGTGAATAAAGCATGTCCCAAGGATCCCTTCCCTTTGCCGCGCATTGACCAGATCGTTGACTCCACTGCCGGATGTGAGCTACTCTGTTTTCTTGATGCATACTCAGGCTATCATCAGATTTTCATGGCCAAGGAAGATGAAGAAAAGACTGCATTCATCACTCCATGTGGCACTTATTGCTTTATCCGCATGCCGTTTGGATTGAAGAATGCAGGCTCAACTTTTGCAAGGGTAGTATACACTGCTTTTGAGCCACAGATTCACAGAAATGTAGAAGCCTACATGGATGACATCGTGGTAAAAAGCAAAAGCAAGGAAACCCTGATTCAAGACTTAGAAGAAACGTTTCAGAACCTGCGCAGGATACAGCTCAAGTTGAACCCCGAGAAGTGCGTCTTTGGAGTCCCCTCCGGCAAGCTTCTCAGGTTCTTTGTATCATAGAGAGGGATTGAAGCCAACCCCGACAAGATCAAAGCCATTGAGCAGATAGAGGCCCCGAAGCGCGTCAAGGATGTCAGAAGGCTTGCAGGTTGTGTTGCTGCCCTCAGTAGGTTCATTTCAAAATCCGCAGAACGCGCCCTACCTTTCTTCAAAATCTTGAAGAAGGCAGGTCCCATGAAGTGGACTCCGGAAGCGGAGGCAGCGTTGCAGGATTTGAAACGGTACCTGTCCTCCACTCCTACACTTGTCGCACCTAGACCACAGGAAAAGTTGTTGCTATACTTAGCGGCAACCAACCAGGTGGTTAGTGCTGCGTTAGTGGCGGAGAGGGAGTCCGACGAGGAGTCAGCATCACCGGCGAGCGAATCTAGCGACAAGCAGAGGGCTGTCCCGACGAGCTCTGGCCCCGACAAGGAAGATTCTGCGCAGGAACAAGGAGAGGTGCGGAAGAAGATGGTGCAGCGCCCAGTGTATTTTGTAAGTTCCCTTCTCCAGGGGGCTAGATCAAGGTACTCTGGTGTGCAAAAATTGCTTTTCGGTCTCCTCATGGCCTCAAGAAAACTGCGCCACTACTTCCAAGCCCATGAGATAACAGTGGTCACTCGCTTTCCGTTGAAGAGGATATTGCACAATCCAGAGGCAACAGGCAGGATCGTCGAGTGGGCACTGGAGCTGTCAAGCTTTGGACTCAAGTTTGAAAGTACTTCAACCATACAGAGCCGAGCTTTGGCAGAATTCATTGCTGAGTGGACCCCAACGCCAGAAGATGAAGTTCAAGAAGCAAGCGCACCCGTGCAAGAAGCGACAAGTGAATGGTTAATGTATTTTGACGGTGCCTTCTCGCTGCAAGGCGCCGGTGCCGGCGTGGTACTCATTGCGCCCACCGGAGAGCACCTCAAATATGTTATCCAGATGCACTTTCCCAGGGAGCAAGCGACAAACAACACTGCAGAATATGAAGGCTTGCTTGCCGGCCTCAGGATTGCGGCCGAGCTTGGGATCAGAAAGTTGATTGTGCGGGGCGATTCTCAGTTGGTGGTCCGACAAGTTAACAAGAGCTATCAGAGCCCTTTAATGGAAGCTTATGTCGATGAAGTGAGAAAGCTTGAAGAGCACTTTGAAGGTTTGCAGATGGAGCACGTCCCGAGAGCTCAAAATGAGATTGCAGATGGCCTTTCAAAGTGCGCCGCGATGAAGTTACCTGTGGAACCAGGGACCTTTTTGCTCAAGCTGACCCAGCCATCAGTTACACCATCAATTGGGCAGTCTAAGAAGAGAAAGTTGGTCTCCGGCGACTACTTGCCGGCGGATCTTCCTGAGACCGCCGCTAAAGTTCCCAAGATCAACAACAACGCTGAGGAACAGTTTGCTCCTGCAAGCCCTCGGGCTTGTGCAGTTGAAGCAAGTGTTCCCGACAAGCCTCGCCCCGGCGAGCTTGCCGGGGGACCGTCAGCTCCGGCAGGACCAGAGGTCTTTGCCGTAGAAGCTGAGGTTCCCGCAGCGGCCCTCGAGCCTTTAGTCCTTGCCGTCGAGCCTCGGGCTCCGGCATGGGCGCAGCAGATCGTCCGTTTTCTGCAAACTGGAGAACTTCCCGACGACCCTCAAGAGATAGAGAAGATAACCAGGCAGTCAAGTATGTATCAGTTCGTAGATAACGAGCTATACAGAAGAAGACTCAACGGTGTCAGGTTGAAGTGCATCTCCAGAGAAGACGGACAGAAGCTGTTGGCAGAAATACACGGAGGCATATGTGGCCACCACATTGGCGCAAGGGCGCTTGCCGGGAAAGCTTTCCGGCAAGGGTTCTTTTGGCAAGAAGCCCTCCAAGATGCAACTGCACTAGTAACCAAGTGTGAAGCGTGCCAGTTCCATGCAAAGCAAATCCATCAGCCAGCTCAAGCTCTCCAAACAATCCCTTTGTCATGGCCCTTCTCGGTCTGGGGGCTCGATATCCTCGGCCCTTTCCCTCGTGCTGTCGGGGGCTTTGAGTACTTGTACGTTGCAATCGACAAGTTCACAAAGTGGCCAGAAGTGGAGCCAGTGAGGAAGGTGACAGCACAGTCAGCAGTCAGGTTCTTCAGGTCGATTGTTTGCCGTTTCGGGATCCCTAACAGGATCATCACCGACAACGGTACGCAATTTACTAGTCGCACCTTCATGCAGTACGTCCAAGATCTTGGCGCCAAGGTCTGTTTCGCGTCTGTTGCTCACCCGAGGAGCAACGGCCAAGCGGAGAGGGCAAATGCTGAAGTGCTGCGCGGACTCAAGACAAGGACCTTTGACAGGCTGCGCAAGTGCGGAAGAAATTGGATAGAGGAGCTCCCGGCGGCTCTTTGGTCAATCAGAACGACACCAAGTCGAGCCACCGGGCAGACACCTTTTGCTCTAGTCTATGGAGCAGAGGCAGTTCTCCCCACGGAACTCGTATACGGATCTCCTCGAGTACTCGCTTATGATGAGCTCGAGCAAGAGCAACTGCGGCAAGATGACGCATTGCTCCTTGAGGAGGGACGTCTCCAGGCTGCTGTACGAGCTGCTCGATACCAGCAAGCTTTGCGCCGCTACCATAGCCGCAAAGTCAAGGCCAGGAGTCTCGAGGAAGGCGACCTTGTTCTTCGGCGTGTTCAGTCCGCCAAGAATTCCAACAAGTTGACGCCGAAGTGGGAAGGCCCTTATCGGGTGAGACAAGTTACGAGGCCCGGCGCTGTCCGCCTCGAGACCGAAGAAGGCTTACCGGTGAGCAATTCCTGGAACATAGAGCATCTTCGCAAGTTTCACCCCTAAGGCGCGGTTGTCGTGATCCGTTCCGGCAACCACCTTTTGTACAAGCCTTGCCGCTGTTGCATGTAACCCTTTGTACAAAGCCGGGCGCAGACCCCGTGCATCAGTAAAGCTTTCGTGTTTTTCGCATCGATTGCCTTTTGCATGCTTCTCTTTGCTATTTGCATGTTCTGTTTGGCATTTGATGCAACACTCAGATATACGGTAAGCACTATTATGCCGAAAGGCCAGATACTTGTTTCCCTCTCCCTTTCTCTTTCCTCTTAAACAGAAGGAACGGTCCTCGCGCACAAGTTTGCCGGGGGGGAAGGAGGTGGAGGAAGAACCAAGTGCTGTTCAAGAAAGAGAAGCCTTACCGGAAAGCAAGCAATATGAGCAAGCAGCATATGAAAGATAAGTTGTTAGAATTTGACCAGTTCAAATTTTAAATTCTGATTGCCTTCCTTGAACGATCACATTTTGTATGGAAAACCTGTGCGCGGAGGAACCTACCCGTAGCTTGCCGCACCCTTATCTTGTTTTCGAGTTCACTCAACGATTCAAGTGAGCTGCGACAAGTGTTGCGCCCTTGTTTCGTTTCCGAGTACGCTCATCAAGCTAAGTGCGTCGCGGCTAGCTGCGGCAAGGTTGCTTCCCGGCAAGGACCTTGGCCAGCAGGCTGCTCAGAGTCCAGCACTCAGCGCTCGCGGCAAGGCTCCCTTGCCGGCGAGCTCCCCGGGAGCGTAGGGTGAAAGACATACAAAATCAAAGATTGAAACAAGGAAGATGACATTGCACTGATTAATTAAAATAAAGTGAATATCTTACAAAGGATAGTTTGTCGCGATGGACTAATAGGTTCATAACATAATGTGCAGCGACAAAAAGATAAAGATAAATGGAGCCCTAGTCTACGCGGTCGCCCTCCTTCCTGCCAAGCTTTGCCACCTTGGCGATGATGTGGCCGACCTGCTCCTTCAGGGCCTCCGTGTCTGCATCTGCCGGCAAGCTGCGAAGAACATTCGTGAGGTTGATTCCCGGGTTGCGGTACACGATCTTCGTCAGCACCCGCTCCAGAGTTCCCGCGCAGAGCCGGCGCGACTCCTCGGCCAGCTGCGCGGGGATGCGGTTCCGGAGACCTGCAAGAGCCGGAGCGACGCCTCTGAAGAAGAGGCTGAGCTTGGCACTGTGCGGGAGATCTGGATCCGGCGAGTAGATAAGATGTTCGACCTTCAACGCCAGCAACTCCTGGTCAATGTTGGACGCAGAAGAAACCAGCTCTTCGGTCCACACTTCAATAGTCTGCCGGAAGAGCTCGGATGCCTTGTTGACGCTCTCCATCAAGGTTCGCTCCTTGCGGAGCTCATCCTTCAACTTGGTCTCCTGGGCCCGGGCAGCATCGAGCGATTCCTTCAGGGTGGTGACCTTCAGCTCCAAGTCCTCGATGGAGTCCTTGGCGGCCTTCAGCTCGTCACCCCTCTTGGATAAACTCACCTGAAGCTCTGAGTTTGTGTGAGCATCCTTCTCGCGCTCCAAGATGAGCGCGGCAACCTTCTCGGCGCTCACCTTCATCGCCTTCTCCAGTTGTTCGACCTTGGCGGCGAGTTCTTTCTTGGCGTCCTCCGCGGCAACCGCGGCGGCCTTCGCCTCCTTCAGCTCCCCGCCAAGGACAGCCTCGCGAGCGGCAAGGTCTTCTTCATGGGAGTCCAGCTCAACCTTCCGCTGCGCGAGCTCTCCCTCTCGCCGGGACATCTCCACCCCGGCGAGACGCTGCTGTTCATCGGCTTCAGCCTTCTCGAGCACCCACTCTTGGTACTCGCCGGCGAGGCGCTCACGCTCCTCCGCCACCTGGCGGAGGGCAGCCTGATTGGCGGCGCTGAGCTCCGCCGCACGCTTCTCCATCTCTGCCGCAGCCTTGGCGGCAAGAGCCTCCCGGGAAGCGAGCTTTGCTTGCCTGGCCCGGTAAAGGGCCAGGAGCTGATGAAGCAATCGCTCCTCCTCGGGCCCCTCACCTCCACCGGGCGCCTGGACGATCTTCAGGCCTGCGGAGGCGAGGACTTCTCCGTCGAACGCCTCGCCCTCCGCAGGAGCTCGCGACGAAGACCCCCACGGCATCTGAATGAAGACGCCATTGGGGGCCTCGAGATAGAACCTCTGCTCTTCGCCGGCGGAGGGACCGGTGGCCGGTGCAGCATCAGATGCTCCCGCCGCCTCCGGGTCGGCGGTGCGGCCACCGTCCCCCTCCCCGGCCGCTGCGTCCGCAGCCGGAGCAGTCTCTTGCGCGGCCGGCTCGGCGGCCTCAGTTGCCTCCTCGACGACTGGAGCGTCGCCGTCGCCGCCCTGCGCGTCCTCCTCCTCGAGGATAATCACCTCCGTCTCCATGGGCGCAGGAGGAGGAAGATCTAGAAAGAAGAAGAAGAGGAAGAAATTCAAGACTCAAGCAAATATCCAAAAAAGAGACAAGCCAAGAAGACAAGTTGCAAAGATTACCTTGGCGGACGTCCTCAGCGGCGGGCTCCCTCGCCGGGGAGCTCGGCCTCGTCGGAGTAGTCGCCCTCGCCGGGGAACTTGGCCTTGGCGGGGTGGCCGCCCTTGCCGGGCTGCTTGTCCTTGGCGGGGTACTCTGCCTTGGCGGAGTACCCGCCCTTGACGGAGCACTCTCCCTTGCTGGAGAGTCCTGCCTTGGCGGGGATGGCGGGGCCTGCGGCTCCTCAGCTGTGACCTCCGGGCGCTCTTCCCGCTGGGGCTCCTCCTCTGCACAGAACAAGACAAGAGATGTCAATACATGAAGACAAAATCAAAGCCTCAGGCGTACCCCGACAAGCGAAAAGAGAACCCCAGACTTACGCTGGGGGCTGCGCTGCGGGCTGCGCTGGGGGCTGCTCATCGGAGCAGTGCTCGAGTCCGGCAGGCTCGGCTCCGGCACGCCCTCTGTTGCCGCTGCCGCTGAGCCTTCCGCGACCTCGGCCCCGGGCGCCTTGGCCTTCTTCGCTGCGCGGTGGGCCAGGGTCCTGAAATCAAAACAGTAAACAGAGTCAGCATCAACAGAAGTTCAAGACAAAAATCAAGAAGATATAGAATCTCGGATCCTTACTCCTGGTCCTCCTCGTCGTCCTCGCTCAGGGCGGAGAAGTCATACTCCACCGTGGGCGCGTCGACGCGAGGAGCGGGAGGTGAAGACTCCCTCGCGCGCTTGGTGTTCACCGGGGCTGGGGGCTGCGAAGACCCAGCCCCTGTGGCCGCCGGCGCCCGAGGAGCGGGCGGAGCCGTTGCTCCGCTCCGAGAAGACCCCTGCCGGCTCGCTGCCGGCCTGCGGGGCGCCTCCGTCGTGGTCCGCGCACGGGCCGCCTCCGCTGCGGCTGGTGCGCCGGACGGCCTTGGCGCGGCTTGACTCCCCCGTGGAGCCGCCCGCCGAGGTGGCTGTTGCCGGGGCGCCTGCGCCCTCTCCCCCGTCGCCGCCTTGCGGAGGCGCTTTGCCGGGGACTGCTTCGGGCTTGCCGGGGGCGGGGAGCTCTCCGACGAGGAGAGGTCGTCGGCGTATAACTCCGTGGATCCGCCGGAGTCTTCGGCCTCCTCCTCCTCCTCCTCCTCTGCCCCGGCCGGCTCGCTGGGCCCAGCGTCCAGCACTGCAGCCCTCTTTCCCTTGGCGCCTCCGCCCCTCGCGGCGCCTCTGCTCCCTCCGGCGGTGCCCTCCATTGCCGCGGCCTCCGTCGCGATCCCATGGATCCCGGAGTGCCTCAACGAGGGGACCCCGGCGAGCGCGTCGGGTGGGAGGTTCAGCAACCGGCGGATCTCCGCCTCCTCCGCCTGGGTGGACGCCTCCTCGGCCTCCGCCTCCTCCGGCGAGAACCCGAAGACTCCTGCCGCCGCGGCTGCGGCGGCCTCCTCAGCCCGAGAAGCTATGTAGGCGATTTCCTGGTCGGTGGTGTCCCGCGTGTGCAGCTTGAGGTCCTCCTTGTTACTCGCCACCTCGGTGAGGTTGTCGTAGAAGTTGAGGACGTCGATGGGCTTCGGGGCGATCCACGAGCGGTCCAAGCCATGCGAGTCGCACATGGGCATCATGGCAAGGATCCGGTCCCTCGCGGCGTTGTTGCAGAGCGGCACCACTTCCCGGGGAGTCCTGAACCACTCGGGGTGCGTCGGGTCGTACTTGAAGAGTTCCCGTACCATTCCGCGCAGCTCCAGAGTGGTGAAGTTGAAATTGAGCCCGGGGCGCAGCCTCATGATGTCTGCCGGGCCGCCGTACTCCCAGGCCGGCCTCTTCCGGTCCTGGAGAGGGGCGATGCGCCGACGGAGGAAATCTGCGCCCACCTCGGCGACCGACAGCCGGGCCATCCGAAGACGGAGAATCCGGACGAGGGCGATGTCGAGCTTGACGTCGTCGGAGTCTAGATCACTCCAATCCCTGCCGCGCACGATGGGCGTTGTGCGCGGCGCAGTGAAGGCTTGCGGCTGGTCTTCTACAATCCAGCACCACTCCGCTCGCCATTCCTCCCACTTGCCGTGGAGCTCCCCCGGCAAGTATGCCCCTTTCTTATTGAGACGGAAGACCCAAGAAATTCCTCCGGAGAGGGGGGCATCGGCCTCGGCTCTAGGAGTGAAAAAGTGTCTAAAGAGGGCTACGTTGGGGTGGACTCCTATGAAGTTTTCGCACATATGTGCGAAAACGGCCATGGTGAGAATGGCGTTGGGGGTGAAATCAAGCAGATGGAAGCCGTATGTGTTCATGATATCACAGAAGAAGTTCGAAAAAGGAGGACAGAGACCGCAATGGAAAAAGGCAGCAAAGAAGTGATACCCGCCGGGATAGTTGTCCTTGGCGACGGCCGGGTATGCTCGCGTGCGGGGATGCGCATCGGTTCCCTTGGACCAGAACAAGTAGTACTTGTTCCAGAGTTCCTGCACGCCGAGCTTCGGCGGGAAGACGACGTGCCGCTTCCGGTAAGCAATGAGCTTGGCCGCTTGCTCGGATTTCTCCTTCTTGGATTTCTCCGCCTTCGCCTTGTCGGTCTTTGGGGCCATGGCGGACGCGGCGGAAGGAAGGGGACGAAGAGCTCGGCGGCGGCGGAGGTGTGGAGGCGGAGCGCAAGAAGGAATCTTTTGCAGGTAGAAGACGACGTAATGAGAGCGCAAGGAGGGGAACCGCGCCCGCTGCCTCTGCTTTTATGGGGGAGTGGGGGGCGTTTCGCCCTTTCCATTAAGAGATCGTGGGCACGTCCCATCCCACGGCGCCGCAATCGACGCGTGCCGTTACCGTGGGGTGCGGTGGATATGGAAGTGGATTCGGCGCGCCGCGGGCCGCGGGTGCCCGTGCACTGTTTTGGGCCTGGCCCAACAGCGCTCGGCACCGTGTGTGGCCCAGGCCCGGGGGCTCCTGTCGGTGCACTAAGGTAGGGGTACCTCAGTACCCCGACTTGTGCACGGGCAGTCGCAGCTTCCCGCGGCAAGGTTTACTGCGTGCTCGCCGGAGACCTTCCTGCCCCCTATTAAACCATTCAAAAACAAAGTATACGAGACATAAGACCGAGACCCCGGCAAGAGGAGCTTGCCGGGAAGGCCGTACCAGGCTCAAGACTGTTCCACTAACACAAGACCCTGGCAAGAGGGGTTTGCCAGGAAGACTAGAAGACATCGCCTCGGCGCTATGCGCACCCCGGCAAGGGGCCCGGGGAGCGACAAGTTCCCGGGCCCGGCAAGATCAAGGCCCCGGCAAGGTACTTGCCGGGAAGGCTGCGCTGTGTGCCCGCGCTCCAGCTCATCGGCCCACGCGTCGCCCTGGGACCTATCCAGGGACGCGTGGCGGATGGCTGTGCAGCCTGGGGTACACGGTGGCACTCCACGGCGATAAATCCGTCGCCGTGGCGGAAGGAGACGCTAAGGCGGGAGCTTTTGGGGTCGATGGCGACGGGCATTAAATGCCCTTGTCCCCCACTGTTAAAGTAGGTATAGACCACTGTTCTGTACTGTAGCTCCACTGTTCCCGCACTATTACAACTACCACCTCTTTTACTCTTTTACCCCTTTCTCCTACGTTGACACCTGTCGGTGACCCCTTGCACTATAAAAGGAGGCCCATGCACAACGTGGAGGGGGTTCGAAACCTAGATTACTCTCACGCTCGGTGTAGCTGCTTCTTCAAGCTCCCGAGCGCCCAACTTAATACACAACCAAGCAGGAGTAGGGTTTTACGCATCCGTGCGGCCCGAACCTGGGTAAAACTGCCCGCGCGTTTGCTTCGATCTGCTCTTTGTGCTCCCTCCGCCCTCGTACCGCACAGACAAGGGGCTCCGGTCCCATAGGTGTTCGTGGCGGACAGTTTCCCCCGACAGTCGGGCTATGTGCGGGACGAAGAGATGAGGCAGAGTGCTCGAGGTCTGGCGGCGCGAGGGAAGAGCGAGAGGAGTGCAACGGGCTAGGGTTAAGCCAGGGAGACAAGAGGCTGGGCCAGTGGCTGCGGTAGATGGGCCTTAGAGGCCGGCCCAGTCCGGCGGTGAGGGAAACAACCAGAGGCCTCGCTGCGGCTGGATCCCTTTTTTTATTAAACTCATTTTAGCTGCTTAACAAATAAACAGAGGGTATAATAAAAAAAATTAGAGAGGGGGTGTCTGGAAGAATAATTTGAGCAGAAGGCCATTTTTCTTGGACTCATAAAAATATGAGGAATATAACAAAAATGGCGTGAGGCTTTCTAGAGGAAGTAAAATCCAAACATGTTGAATTTACTTGACATGTTTGAATTTCGAAACCTATTCAAATGAACTCCAAAAGGATTGAAACTATACGAGATGACCCTACACACTAGATGTGATTTATGGGCAGATTTGGAACATTTCTAGAGAAAGTAAAATTACGACCCAATTTTACTAAAATGCCTCAATGGAAGAAATGAAGTTGAGTTGGACAAAAGGAAACTGAAGAACGGTGCTGATGTGTTATAGGTGATTCCAAGGAATGGAATATTTATATAGCTCCATATTTATTAGGAGGATATGTTATAAAGAGAAGTCATCCTTCCCTCGATTTAAATAGATCAAACGATCTATGCAATTTATTTAGTTGGGATGCAAAGATTAATGACATGCAGGCATGATGACATGATGCAATGCAAAATAAAAAGAGCAAGTACAAAATAAAACACACGGCGAAAACCCGGAACATCTGGAATCTTCTGGAGCGTCGGTCTTCGGGCTTCACAACCCGCAAGTGATCGTTGCGAGGCTCCCAACAGAGCGTTCGTCAACTAGTTGCTCTCTTTATTGGTATGATTATGGGTGGACATTCGGCAGATCCTAAACGGTGCCCGCTTCTTCAAGTTCCGCAAACGGGCACAGACCCCTCCGCCTCGCTGGGACGCCCGTTGTACTTTCTTTTCCTAGAACGCAAAAATTGAGAGAAAGCGTGATCATTACAGGCCATTTTGCACTGATTATGAATCGAACTAGCGAGAACTAGGTTGTAGCGTAGTGGCAATGGGTCATAGTGGTGCACCCTGCGGTCAGAGTTCGCATCCTGTCGGGAGCGAATTTCTAGTTCTCATCCGGGTGGGCTTTTCTATAAAAATATGTCATGTATGCTAGTGCCCATGGATCTCATTATTTTTTAATCAAACCGATGACTTCACGTGAAAAGGTACAGTGCAATGACCACCCCGCCACAGAACCCCATATGTTTACGTTCATCTTTCTTGTTCTTTTCTTCCTTCTGATTTTTTTATTTTCCCCTTTTTCATTTTTCTCGTTCCTGGTTCGGTGAAGTTTTTCTGCAACATATATGAAATATTTCTCAAATTTGATGTATTTTTTCAAAGCTGATGTAATGTTTTTTCAAATTTGACGTATTTTTTCAAATTTGGTAAACTTTTTTAAATCGATGATTTTTATTTCAGAATGGGTGAACTTTTTATCAAAATTGATGATTTTTTTTAAACAATTGGTGAACTTTTTTCAAAACTTGATGGCCTTTTTTCAAATCGACAAGCTTTTTACAAAAAATGACGAACTCTTTTTCAAAATAGCTGAAGTTTTTTTTCCAAAAACGATGAACTTTTTTAATAATTCCTAGTATTTTTTGTGTGATTATTTTTTTCATTTTTGTGGAATTTTCACACACCCCTCTGTCTAGGGGGTGCGCCGGCCCTAGAGATGGGATCTCTAGGGGGGCGGCGGCCTAGGGGGGGGGACTTGCCCCCCCAAGTCACATGGGGCGCCCCCCACCCCTAGGATTCCCAACCCTAGGCGCATGGGGAGGGCCTAAGGGGGGCGCGCCAGCCCACTATGGGCTGGTTCCCTTCCCCTTTCATCCCATGGGGCCCTCCGAGATAGGTGGCCCCACCCTGTGGACCCCCGGGACCCTTCCGGTGGTCCCGGTACACTACCGGTGACCCCCGAAACTCTCCCGATGGCCGAAAACTGACTTCCTATATATAATTCTTTACCTCCGGACCATTCCGGAACTACTCGTGACGTCCGAGATCTCATCCGGGACTCCGAACAACATTCGGGTTATCGTATGCATATATCTTTACAACCCTAGCGTCACCGAACCTTAAGTGTGTAGACCCTACGGGTTCGGGAGACACGTAGACATGACCGAGACGACTCTCCGGTCAATAACCAACAGCGGGATTTGGATACCCATGTTGGTTCCTACATGTTGCTCGATGATCTCATCGTATGAACCACGATGCCAAGGATTCAATGAATCCCGTAAACAATTCCCTTTGTCTATCGGTATAGTACTTGCCCGAGATTCGATCGTCGGTATACCGATACCTTGTTCAATCTCGTCATGGCAAGTCTCTTTACTCGTTCCTTAATACATCATCCCGTGACCAACACATTAGTCACATTGAGCTCATTATGATGATGTCTTACCGAGTGGGCCCAGAGATACCTCTCCGTCATACGGAGTGACAAATCCCGGTCTCGGTTCGTGCCAACTCAACAGATACTTTCGGAGATACCCGTTGCGTACCTTTATAGCCACCCAATTACGTTGTGACGTTTGGCACACCCAAAGTATTCCTACGGTATTCGGGAGTTGCACAACCTCATGGTCTAAGGAAAAGATACTTGACATTGGAAAAGCTTTAGTATTACGAACTACACGATCTTGTGCTAGGCTTAGGATTGGGTCTTGTCCATAACATCATTCTTCTAATGATGTGATCTCGTTATCAATGACATCCAATGTCCATGGTCAGGAAACTGTAACCATCTGTTGATCAACGAGCTAGTAACTAGAGGTTTACCACGGACACGTTGTGGTCTATGTATTCACACATGTATCACTGTTTCCGGATAATACAATTCAAGCATGAATAATAGACAATTATCATGAACAAGGAAATATAATAATAATCATTTTATTATTGCCTCTAGGGCATATTTCCAACAGTCTCCCACTTGCACTAGAGTCAATAATCTAATTACATTGTGATGAATCGAACACCCATAGAGTTCTGGTGTTGATCATGTTTTGCTCGTGGAAGAGGTTTAGTCAACGGATTTGCGACATTCTGATCTGTATGCACTTTACAAATATCTATGTCTCCATCTTGAACATAATTCCGGATGGAGTTGAAACGGCGCTTGATGTGCTTGGTCTTCTTGTGAAACCTGGGCTCCTTGGCAATGGCAATAGCTCCAGTGTTGTCACAGAAGAGAGTCATCGGGCCCGACGCGCTTGAAATGACTCCTAGGTCGGTGATGAACTGTGACGCCCGGGTAATTAAACTACAGTAACCTCACCCTAATGGTGCCATGTCATCGCAATTAATTTGCTAAACCTCACTTTGGCCCAAACCCGATTCAAATTCAAATTTAAAATAAAGTCAAATTATTATTTCTTCAAACGGTGAAACAAAAATGTTCGGTGGGTTGAAAATATTCACTAACAATTTTTCATTGAAGAATTAATATTAAAAAAAGAATTTCCCCTGTATGTTAAAACAGTGGACCAACAACACCTTTTTATCCCATTTAAATATAAATTCAAACTTAATAAATTATTAGAACCCAAACTTTTTGTGGCAGTGCAAAAAGAATTGCATTACTAATTTTGGGCCAAGTCTCTTAATTAATAAAAGTCATTTGCTTTTGGCACTAAAAGAAAACAGAAGCTAACTCAAAGAAACAGAAAAAAAGACTAAAGAAAAAGGAAGGATAGAAAGAAAGTGAGAGGGAGGCCCAAGTGGGGTTGGAGGCCCAGCCCACGCTCCCACTTTGCCTCCTTCCTCTCGCTACAGTACGGGAGGCAGCGGCGTGGCGGCCATCCACGGCGCCATGGCCGTGGTGGCAGCCATCCGCCACCCCCGACGCCCTATAATAGGCCGCCATCGGCTCCCCTGGCGAACCCTAGTTCACACTTTCCCCTCTTCCTCGATCGCTCTGTTCTTCCCAACACGAACACGACGTCGTTGTCGCCACGGCCGACCTTGCCTGCGTGCTCCTCATCGTCCCCGCCAGAAAGGAGCTTGTCCAAAAGCTCCGTCTGCCTCTGCTGCTTCCACTACAAGGATCGGTTCAAGCCGGGCGTCTCCACATCGCGGGGATCGAGCCCATCTTCAACCTCCGTTCGCCGCCGTTCGACATGTCGATCCGCGCGTTTCTGATAGCCTTCGGCCTCGTCGAGCCTTCCACGAGCTTCTCTGTGAGCCGCCGCTCCTTCTCGACCTCTCCTTGCTCCTTCCCGTGCCCCGTAGGGTAGTTCTTGTAGAGCACCGCCGTCGGACCTCGTCGTCCCGGTCACTTCCGACCGTCGTAGCTCGCGTCCGTGCCACCTACGGACGCGGCACGGTGCCCACGTTCCGCTGGCTCGAGCCATTGCTCGAATTGGTCCCCGTATATGCCCGCCCGTGCTAGCCGTCGCCGTACCCCGCTCGTCGCTCCCTGCCTCGCCCCGTCGCGCCTTGGCCGTGCACAGTCAAGCCATGCACGTGTCGCTCGCACTGTCGCCGCGCCCTCTGTCGCCCAGCCACCACGGCCGCTCGCTGCCACCTACTGCCCGTGCGCTTCCTCCCCTGCTTGCTGAGTTTGCTTGCTGCGTTACGCGCCTCTACTGCTAGCTGCGCTGCTGCTGGCTGCCTACTGCGCTGCTGGTTGCTCTTGCCACTACTCGCTTACTGCTATGGTACCGTTGTTGCTGTTGCCTGTTGTCGCCGCCGCGGTTGGTTTGACTGCCGCCGCTGCCGCTGCTCCCTGTGCTGCTACGTACTGCGGTTGCTTCTGGCTGCTGCTACTTGCTATGCAGCTGCTCTGCTGCTCGCTACGCTGCTGCTACTCGTGTGCTGCTACTACCTCCTGGACGCTAGCTACTACTGCTCCTAAATGTTGATGCTTGCCGCTGTTGCTAGATGATGCTCCAACCACTACTAATTGGCATGGCCAAGCCATGGCCGTGGCCTAGCAAGCGTGAGTGTGTGCGTGAGTGTGTGTGCAGATGTGTGTAGCCGGCCATTGTTTACTAGTAGTAGGTCTAGTTTAATAGGAGTATTCCTTTAATGCAGACTTAACCTATTAGAAATTGACAAGTGGGTCCCCTAGTTTAGATTAGATAAATCTTTTTAGAAATTTAGTAAAATCCTGACATGTGGGACCCACGGCACTGTTCACTTTGACCAGTCAAATTGACTTGGTCGATTCGGATTAATTAAATATAATAATTCCATAAATTTCTAAAATATCATTAAAACTTTAGAAAATCATATAAAATAATCCGTAAGTCGGATAAAATTAATTTATATACGAAAATTGCTCAAGAAAATACAACGAATCCGAATACGCAGTCCGTTCGTCCACCACACGTCCCTAGCATAGCGAACCTACAACCGTCCCCCTCCGTTTCACCTGTCTGAAAATACCTAACATCGGGGATACTTTCCCGGATGTTATTCCTCTTCGCCTGTATCACCGAGCACTGCGTTAGGTCACACGTAGCACCACGTTTTGCCACGTTATGCTTTGTGGTGCGATGTTTGCTTTATAATTAATGTTTGTTTCTCCCACCTCTTCTCTGCGATAGACACTGGGACTGAGACTGCTGACGGTGCCACTGTGTTCGACTGCGTCGACGACGACCCCTCCTTATTGCCAGAGCAACCAGGCAAGCCCCTCCCCTTGATCACCAGATATCTCCTATTCTTCTCTCTACTGCTTGCATTAGAGTAGTGTAGCATGTTACTGCTATCGAATAATCCTATTCTGTTGCATAGCCTGTCATTGTTGCTACAACCGTGGATACCTTTACCTGCTATCCTAATGCTTAGTATAGGATGCTAGTATTCCATCAGTGGCCCTACATTCTTGTCCGTCTGCCATGCTATACTATCAGGCCGTGATCACTCGGGTGGTGATCACGGGTATATACTTTACTATTACATACACATGATGATGATTCGAAGATGGGGGCTGAAGGGGCAGGTGGTTCCACCCAGGTAGTGGTGGGCCTGGGTTCCCGACAGCCCCCTGATGGTTACTTTGTGGCGGAGCGACAGGGCGGGTTGCGACCACCTAGGAGACAGGTGGGCCTAGCCCTGGTCGTTGTCCGCGGTTATTTCATAATAACACGTTTAACGGGATCTTGGTATTTGATCTGAGTCTGGCCATTTGGTCTATACGCACTAACCAGCTACGTGGGAATAGTTATGGGTACTCGTAGGGATGGCAATGGGTCGGGTTTGGGGCGGGTGGAGCTGGTCCAAATCCAACCCATGACCCATCTTCCTACCCTCTGCCCATCCACCAAATTATCCATGGGCACAACTTGTGCCCATGCCCAAACCCGCTGGATACCCACATACCCATGGAGGTCCATGGGCATAGAAAATTCAACATGAAGCCTTCCCAAAGATCAAATTAACTCATCATCATTCACCCACAAATGACAACATAAGCTACATGCATAAGTAGTCAACAAGTAATACGATGAGTCCTTAAGTGTGACATACCACAGGTTGATTCGGCAGCATACAACTTATGGCACTAGTTGCATATTGCGTGCCATTTCCCATTGATTCGCTCTTTATACTATCACTGGCATATGGCCCCACATGTCATACGGGTATCCATTGGATATCCATGGAGCACAAATTATAACCGTGCCCTACCCGGCTGTTCCTGGGTATCCATATCCATGGACCCATGGGCAGAAATGTGCTCCATACCCTTACCCAACCGGGTCGGGTATCCATGGGTATCCAGATCCATGGATAAAATTGCCATCCCTAGGTACTCGACGTCGTGGTATCAGCCGAAGCCTTCGTGACGTCAGTGACTTAGCGGCACGCGCCGGATTGGACTGGAAAGCCTACTCTCGTATTAGGAGAGGCTAGGTCTGCTTACCGGCCGCCCTCGCAACGTGCAGGTGTGCATTGGGCGATGGGCCCAGACCCCCGTGCGCTTAGGGTTTAGACCAGCGTGCTGACCTCTCTGTTGTGCTTAGGTAGGGCTACGACGTGTTGATCTTCCGAGGCCGGGCATGACCCTGGAAAGTGTGTCCGGCCAAATGGGATCGAGCGTGCTGGGTTATGTGGTGCACCCCTGCAGGGAAGTTAATCTATTCGAATAGCCGTGTCCCTCGGTAAAAGGACGACCCGGAGTTGTACTCTGACCTCATGACAACTAGAACTGGATACTTAATAAAATACACCCAGACAAGTTCCAGATATATCCCGGTGCTCGCTTTCCCACAGGGCGACGAGGGGAGGATCGTCGGGTAGGTTTATGCTATACGAGGTTACTTGGTGAACTTACCATCTATTTCTATTCTACTGCTGCAAGACGGAGGCTGCGAGAAGCGAGGTTACTTGTTACTTTCTATCTAGTCTCCTCTACTGCTGCAAGATGGAGGTTGCTAGAAGCGTAGTCTTCGATTGGATTAGCTATCCCCCTCTTATTCTGGCATTCTGCAGTTTAACCCACATATATTACCCCCCTTACACAGATACCATTGCATATGTAGTATAGATCCTTGCTTGCGAGTACTTTGGATGAGTACTCACGGTTGCTTTGCTCCCCCTTTTCCCCCTTTCTTCCTTTCTTCTCGGATGACGCAACCAGATGGTGGAGTCCAGGAGCCAGAAGATCCCGAGGATGATTCTACGTGGAGTTCGGCTTCGAGGAGTAGTTAGGAGGTCCCAGGCAGGAGGCCTTGCCTTTTCGATCGTTGCTATATTAGTGCTAGCCTTCTTAAGGCAAACTTGTTTAACTTATGTCTGTGCTCAGATGTTATTGCTTCTGCTGACTCTTGTGTTTCGAGCTTATGTATTCGAGCCCTCGAGGCCCCTGGCTTGTAATATAAAGCTTGCATTATTTTAATTTGTGTCTAGAGTTGTGTTGTGATATCTTCTAGTGAGTCCCTGATCTTGGTCGTACACATTTGCGTGCATGATTAGTGTACGGTCAAATCGGGGGCGTCACAAGTTGGTATCAGAGCCGACTACCTGTAGGAATCCCCCTTTCCAACCCCTTGGCCGAAGTTGAGTCTAGTCTTTGAAAAACAAATTTACTAACTTGTTGTGTGGCTTACGGGCCCACAACACCAATGGGTGGTATTATTATCTTTTACTCCTCGTCTATAGTCTGGGACTCTGACCTCTCTTCTATTCGGGTCAAAAGATTCTACTAACTATGATTCTAGGTTCTCGCAACTATTTCTCCCAAAGAGCCCTCGTTCCGGAAGATCACCTGCTTCGTCAGAAGATTCTGAGGATATCCCTCGATATTTTTCCCGAGACCCTTATGCTCATCCCCTTTGCAAATTCACTGCTACCGATATATCCCTACGAATATCTGTGTGCATTTGTCATTCTCACGATCGTTACTCGTCGCTCTTGTCGTTACAAGATGCCTCGAAATATTCTCCGTTGTCCTGAGAATCCTTTGAGTTTACTGTCTTGCAGTTTTATGTCACATGAAAACCCTTACGGTTATTTCCTCACATTTATCGAGGACCCGTTCTTCTCGATTGTTCATGTGTCTCACAAAGTTCATCGGGATACCTTTTGATCTTTCAAAAATCCTTCTGCAGCTTGTTACTCTTGAAATTCTTGCCTGCTTGCATTATGGTTAATTCCATATGACTAGTAGTCTTCGTTAATATCCCTTGTCTTAGCCATTTTGAGCCTATTGATTCAATATGTGCGTATGCACGCAATCATCAGGTTATCCTTTTTAAAATTATCCTTCCGGCTCAGACGTCATTGCGGACATGAGTTGGTTCTCGGCAATTCAAACCTTTATTGATTGTCCAACTAAGTGTTTTCAACTTATCCATCCTTCGTTTTGGAAACCATAATTTCTTTCTATTTTAAGCATCAGACTAGTCAGGTGATTCTTGAATCTGATGCCTCTGCATTATTTCTTCCTCTGAGTGAGTATCGATACTCACATCAGCTCCGTTGTGGATTGTCCGATCTATTGTTGGATTTTTATCCGACAATGTCCTTCTTATTCAATCACCTTGTGAGTTCTTCCCCTGATACATAATGCCTTTGGTAAATTGAATCCTTTGCTTGGCCAACCTTGCTCTGCTTTCGAGCTTGAGTATTCACTTTAAACTTGTGGTATATGTTACTAAGATGCCTGATGGGTTGAACCTATGCCTTCCGCTAATTCGCGAGGACCCGAAAGTTTTCACAAGGCATAATCTTCCGGTGTCTCACCAAATGAAATTCCAACACTACAGTTTTATCAAAGAGAGAGGTGAATGGAATGATTTGCATTAAAAAAGTGGGAGTCGACCTTGAACTTGTGTTCATGCCCATGAAAATGATGTAGACCGTCTCGGAAGCTTCTTGCAAAGTGAATTATTGTCTGAATAATCCTTTCGGTATCTTTAAATTGATCCCTTGCAGTTATGGTTCCGACCATGCTATCCTTATTCAATATATCTGGAAGAAATTCATTCCCGTGCCTCGTCAATTTTTGACAAGGTTAAAAATATTTTCTGTCGTTGGTCAACGACCCAGTTCTACTACTATCATGTTCTGCCTTCGAGCTTTACCCTCTGATATCTTGAGGATATCATGCCTTTGCACTACACCTTTTGAACTTTTGATGAAGTAATACCTTTGCTTGTTGTAATCACTCTATGGGTTCTAGGTTGCCGTCAACCGAGGACACCGTTTAGTAAATCAAATCTGCTCTAAGAATTCAACACCCCTAGTAGATGTTACTGGGAAATTTTTAAACTCAATCTGTTCTATTTCTAGACTATCGGGTACGTCCCTTGTCTAGCTATCTTTGACTGTGCTACCTCGTCCTTCTTTGGTGCACAAATTCTTCAGAGATTGAGCACAACTTACGTCGAGCTTTCAGCATCTGGTTGCTTGTTCAGTAAGGCAACTTTGATTCCGAGCTTGCATCTTATATATTGATCCTATAACTTGCCACTTCATCATTCCCTTGCTTGTTACCGTTGTTGTTTCATTGCATCCTCTTGAAACCTCCCGGCAAATGTGTCGGATCACCTTCAACACTTTGACTTGTTCCGAGATGTTAACTTTGTTCATGATGAGAAATACCCTCCTTGCCCTTGATGATTTTTATTATCATCGACAACATCCTTGACTCCCTTTCATCGCGAACTTGTCCACATTATGAATACAACTTGCTCTCCAGCTAGTGTTGTGTTCTTCCTTAAAGTATTATTGTCTTTTATGTCGAGAATGTTGTGGGGATTGCTCCACCTCTTAGAAATTCTCGGTATGATGATACTTCTCACCATCACCATTCTTCCTTGGTCCCCATGTTGTTTTTAACCGGGATACCAATATACTAACGATGATGCTTGAGTTTTGTACTTCTAGCAACCCTATTGCTTTGAAATTAATGATCGACAGTTCATTCTTAGACTGTTGGTTATTGAATCATCACTCTAACATTGATATGGTTGCCTAAGGTCATATTTTGGGCACACCTTTCAACTAATGATTAATGGTGTATGTTTTCCTCGAGCATACAACATTATATCATTTGAATTGACAATTGTCATCTTCTTGTTCATATTATTATGGAAATCCATCCATTTGGAATTCTCGATGAATTGTCGCTGAGCCCATCAGCCACCTCCTCATCCTTTCCTTGGTTTAATGATGAACTATTGTTTCGGGAACCCGCTCCCATAGTTCATTTCCCGAGAATCTTGCAATGTCTTTTCGTCGATTTGTGTTGCACCTTTTCTTCTCGAACATCCTGAGTCTGAGGTATCCAGACACTAGTCATATCCGAATTTCGGTCAGTTATGATGATTGGAACATAATCCCAAAAGTTATAACATTAGTTTTTGAACCGATAAGGTTCATGCCCAGCACACCTGGCCGGAGGACCTATTGTTATAGTTCTTCCTTTTTAGCAAGGTTAACCATTCTTTCATGAGGAAATCATAAGACTTATTCTGTGAGTTGTTCCTCATGGATGCTTTGTGTGTCTAAAGTCTGACAAGACCACGTCAATGCTATCTCAAAGCATGTCTGTGGTACCCTGATTCTCACAAGGAACATTTGGAACACAATGCTAAATGTTTCTTGATCAGTTATCCAAACACCGTGTATGGGTACATATCATGATTCTTATTAACCCTTTTATCCAAATGGTCATGTCTTTGATCTCCTATCACGCGTATCATGCCCTGCTTATCGTTGGGAACGATATACTCCCATTACATGTGTTTAAACCGATTTTCCTTTCCGTTGGTTGGTTTAACCTTTCTTGTGATCTACATATAATCTAAGCAGGAATAATTTTCTGCTTATGTAAACACCTCGGTGTACAACTCTGTCGGTAAGACCTTGTTACTATGGTTGATAACATTCCGGTAACCACTGATGGACGAGAACTTTGCCTACATGCCCGCCTCGTTTCAATGAGCAGGAAAATGATTATCTTCGTCCCTCGCCCTTGGTACCGATGTTGTTGCCGACATAACTGATAGACTATTCTCTAACATGCCTTGCTATCATGATCGTGCAAGATGACATCGCCCTTCCTACTTTTAACCCACATGGTGGGCCCATAACCCACAGTTCCACAGGATCAAAACCCGACTCTCCGATACACCCCTGTTTCCAAATTTAATTCCTCGCGCTTGGATTCGGATGTAATTCACGAGCCACCTTCCTAGAGATGATCTACTTCGGTACCAGATGCAACATTTATTTTTGTTGCTCTGAATCCCTTTTACCTCTTGATTAGGAATCGAACGATAGCATGCCCGCTCGAAACTTCTCATGGTACCTTCTTACATTGCTCTCGATATTTTCTTAATTTTCAATTCGAGAGTTACTTTTCGTCACCATCCCTGATGTTAACTACCAGATAAGCAACCTTGTAGAAGTCCATTCTACCAAAGCTACCTTTGTCCTTTCGTAAGTACGTTGAAGACCTGAAGGCAGGATGACGATGTCATGATGACCTGGAGCTGAGGAATGAAGACATAATACGAGAAGAAACAACCTCTTCATAAGAGCAAGCAAGATCGAGAAGACTCGTTAGAAATTTCGTAACCGACTCTTTCCCTTCACTCTACCTCCTAAATCTCGGGACGAAATTTCTTGTAGTGGAGGAAATTTGTGACGCCCGGGTAATTAAACTACAGTAACCTCACCCTAATGGTGCCATGTCATCGCAATTAATTTGCTAAACCTCACTTTGGCCCAAACCCGATTCAAATTCAAATTTAAAATAAAGTCAAATTATTATTTCTTCAAACGGTAAAACAAAATTGTTCGGTGGGTTGAAAATATTCACTAACAATTTTTCGTTGAAGAATTAATATTAAAAAAAGAATTTCCCCTGTATGTTAAAACAGTGGACCAACAACACCTTTTTATCCCATTTAAATATAAATTCAAACTTAATAAATTATTAGAACTCAAACTTTTTGTGGCAGTGCAAAAAGAATTGCATCACTAATTTTGGGCCAAGTCTCTTAATTAATAAAAGTCATTTGCTTTTGGCACTAAAAGAAAACAGAAGCTAACTCAAAGAAACAGAAAAAAAAGACTAAAGAAAAAGGAAGGATAGAAAGAAAGTGAGAGGGAGGCCCAAGTGGGGTTGGAGGCCCAGCCCACGCTCCCACTTTGCCTCCTTCCTCTCGCTACAGTACAGGAGGTAGGGGCGTGGCGGCCATCCACGGCGCCATGGCCGTGGTGGCAGCCATCCGCCACCCCCGACGCCCTATAATAGGCCGCCGTCGGCTCCCCTGGCGAACCCTAGCTCACACTTTCCCCTCTCCCTCGATCGCTCTGTTCTTCCCAACACGAACACGACGTCGTTGTCGCCACGGCCGAACTTGCCTGCGTGCTCCTCATCATCCCCGCAGGAAAGGAGCTTGTCCAAAAGCTCCGTCTGCCTCTGCTTCTTCCACTACGAGGATCGGTTCAAGCCGGGCGTCTCCACATCGCGGGGATCGAGCCCATCTTCAACCTCCGTTCGCCGCCGTTCGACATGTCGATCCGTGCGTCTCCGATAGTCTTCGGCCTCGTCGAGCCTTCCACGAGCTTCTCTGTGAGCCGCCGCTTCTTCTCGACCTCTCCTTGCTCCTTCCCGTGCCCCGTAGGGTAGTTCTTGTAGAGCACCGCCGTCGGACGTCGTCGTCCCGGTCACTTCCGACCGTCGTAGCTCGCGTCCGTGCCACCTACGGACGCGGCACAGTGCCCACGTTCCGCTGGCTCGAGCCATTGCTCGAATTGGTCCCCGTATATGCCCGCCCGTGCTAGCCGTCGCCGTACCCCGCTCGTCGCTCCCTGCCTCGCCCAATCGCGCCTTGGCCGTGCACAGTCAAGCCATGCACGTGTCGCTCGCACTGTCGCCACGCCATCCGTCGCTCAGCCGCCACAGCCACTCACTGCCACCTACTGCCCGTGCGCTTCCTCCCCTGCTCGCTGAGTTTGCTTGCTGCGTTACGCGCCTCTACTGCTAGCTGCGCTGCTGCTGGCTGCCTACTGCGCTGCTGGTTGCTCTTGCCTCTACTCGCTTACTGTTATGGTATCGTTGCTGCTGTTGCCTGTTGTCGCCGCCGCGGTTGGTTTGACTGCCGCCGCTGCCGCTGCTACGTACTACTGCTGCTTCTGGCTGCTGCTACTTGCTATGCAGCTGCTCTGCTGCTCGCTACGCTGCTGCTACTCGTGTGCTGCTACTGCCTCCTGGACGCTAGCTACTACTGCTCCTAAAATGTTGATGCTTGCCGCTGTTGCTAGATGATGCTCCAACCACTACTAATTGGCATGGCCAAGCCATGGCCGTGGCCTAGCAAGCGTGAGTGTGTGCGTGAGTGTGTGTGCAGATGTGTGTTGCCGGCCATTGTTTACTAGTAGTAGGTTTAGTTTAGTAGGAGTATTCCTTTAATGCAGACTTAACCTATTAGAAAATGACAAGTGGGCCCCCTAGTTTAGATTAGATAAATCTTTTTAGAAATTTAGTAAAATCCTGACATGTGGGACCCACGGCACTGTTCACTTTGACCAGTCAAATTGACTTGGTCGATTCGGATTAATTAAATATAATAATTCCATAAATTTCTAAAATATCATTAAAACTTTAGAAAATCATATAAAATAATCCGTAAGTCTGATAAAAATAATTTATATACGAAAATTGCTCAAGAAAATACAACGAATCCGAATACGCAGTCCGTTCGTCCACCACACGTCCCTAGCATAGCGAACCTACAACCGTCCCCCTCCGTTTCACCTGTCTGAATATACCTAACATCGGGGATACTTTCCCGGATGTTATTCCTCTTCGCCTGTATCACCGAGCACTGCGTTAGGTCACACGTAGCACCACGTTTTGCCATGTTATGCTTTGTGGTGCGATGTTTGCTTTATATTTATTGTTTGTTTCTCCCACCTCTTCTCTCCGATAGACACCGGGACTGAGACTGCTGACGGTGCCACTGTGTTCGACTACGTCGACGACGACCCCTCCTTCTTGCCAGAGCAACCAGGCAAGCCCCTCCCCTTGATCACCAGATATCTCCTATTCTTCTCTCTACTGCTTGCATTAGAGTAGTGTAGCATGTTACTGCTATCGAATAATCCTATTCTGTTGCATAGCCTGTCATTGTTGCTACAACCGTGGATACCTTTACCTGCTATCCTAATGCTTAGTATAGGATGCTAGTATTCCATCAGTGGCCCTACATTCTTGTCCGTCTGCCATGCTATACTATCGGGCCGTGATCACTCGGGTGGTGATCACGGGTATATACTTTACTATTACATACACATGATGATGATTCGGAGATGGGGGCTGAAGGGGCAGGTGGTTCCACCTAGGTAGTGGTGGGCCTGGGTTCCCGACAGCCCCCTGATGGTTACTTTGTGGCGGAGCGACAGGGCGGGTTGCGACCACCTAGGAGACAGGTGGGTCTGGCCCTGGTCGTTGTCCGCAGTTATTTCATAATAACACGTTTAACGGGATCTTGGTATTTGATCTGAGTCTGGCCATTTGGTCTATACGCACTAACCAGCTACGTGGGAATAGTTATGGGTACTCGGCGTCGTGGTATCAGCCGAAGCCTTCGTGACGTCAGCGACTTAGCGGTGCGCGCCGGATTGGACTGGAAAGCCTACTCTAGTATTAGGAGAGGCTAGGTCTGCTTACCGGCCGCCCTCGCAACGTGCAGGTGTGCATTGGGCGATGGGCCCAGACCCCCGTGCGCTTAGGGTTTAGACCGGCGTGCTGACCTCTCTGTTGTGCTTAGGTAGGGCTACGACGTGTTGATCTTCCGAGGCCGGGCATGACCCTGGAAAGTGTGTCCGGCCAAATGGGATCGAGCGTGCTGGGTTATGTGGTGCACCCCTGCAGGGAAGTTAATCTATTCGAATAGCCGTGTCCCTCGGAAAAAGGACGACCCGGAGTTGTACTCTGACCTCATGACAACTAGAACTGGATACTTAATAAAATACACCCAGACAGGTTCCAGATATATCCCGGTGCTCGCTTTCCCACAGGGCGACGAGGGGAGGATCGCCGGGTAGGTTTATGCTATACGAGGTTACTTGGTGAACTTACCATCTATTTCTATTCTACTGTTGCAAGACGGAGGCTGCGAGAAGCGAGGTTACTTGTTACTTTCTATCTACTCTCCTCTACTGCTGCAAGATGGAGGTTGCTAGAAGCGTAGTCTTCAATTGGATTAGCTATCCCCCTCTTATTCTGGCATTCTGTAGTTTAACCCACATATATTACCCCCCTTACACAGATACCATTGCATATGTAGTATAGATCCTTGCTTGCGAGTACTTTGGATGAGTACTCACGGTTGCTTTGCTCCCCCTTTTCCTCCTTTCTTCCTTTCTTCTCGGATGACGCAACCAGATGGTGGAGTCCAGGAGCCAGAAGATCCCGAGGATGATTCTACGTGGAGTTCGGCTTCGAGGAGTAGTTAGGAGGTCCCAGGCAGGAGGCCTTGCCTTTTCGATCGTTGCTATATTTGTGCTAGCCTTCTTAAGGCAAACTTGTTTAACTTATGTCTGTGCTCAGATGTTATTGCTTCCGCTGACTCTTGTGTTTCGAGCTTATGTATTCGAGCCCTCGAGGCCCCTGGCTTGTAATATAAAGCTTGCATTATTTAATTTGTGTCTAGAGTTGTGTTGTGATATCTTCTAGTGAGTCCCTGATCTTGGTCGTAAACATTTGTGTGCATGATTAGTGTACGGTCAAATCGGGGGCGTCACATGAACTCCTTCATCCAGACTCCTTCCTGCGCTGCTTCGCAAGCAGCTATGTACTCCGCTTCACATGTAGAATGCGCCACGATGCTTTGCTTGCAACTGCACCAGCTGACTGCCCCACCATTCAAAATATACACGCATCCGGTTTGTGACTTGGAGTTATCCAGATCTGTGTCGAAGCTAGCATCGACGTAACCCTTTACGACGAGCTCTTCGTCACTAATACGTCCTAAACGTATCTATAATTTATGCTTGCTCCATGCCTCTTTTGGGTGATATTGCTATGATATTTATACACTTCCATACACTTTTGATCATATTTGGACTAACCTATTAACTCAGTGCACCCTAGTGCCAGTTTCTGTTTTCGGCTGTTTTTGTATTTCAGGTTTTCCCATTACGAGAACTGCCAGAAAAATCCTGGAAAAATTATATAAAAAATCAGCGTTCCAGAAGCTACCAGGCACCCGAAGCACAGCCGGAGGGGGGCCACCAGGGCTCCAGGCGCTCTGGTGGCGCCCCCCCCCCCCGGGCCGCGCCGGGGGGGGGGGCGCCTGGGCCCCCCGAGCCTCGTCTCATGCCCCCCTTTGGCATATATTTATATCGTGTCCCGAAACCCTCGAGACGGGAACCCTTTTTCACGATCTCATCTCTGTTCCGCCGCCGCCGCGCTTCCAAGATCGGGAGCACCAGGAGAACTCTTCCCGGCACCCTGCCGGAGGGGAGGATCACCGCCGAGAGCTTCTCCACCACCATGGACGCCTCCCAGATGAGTTGTGAGTAGTCTCCCTTGGACCATGAGTCCATGACCAGTAGCTATGTGATGTTCTCCTCCCGTTCTTGTGCTTCACTAATTAGTCCTCGTGAGCTGCCCTACATGATCGAGGCACATATGTAATCATTATGCTGTTGCTATGATGAGGTTGCTGGGATCCGATGGATTATGAGATTATGTTCAGATTGTGTTTGAGTAATATATTTGATTCACCTCTTTTATATTTATGTTCGTAAGTAATTCTTGCATGTTCTCCATTGTTATTTATTGCTTTGGCCAAGTAGTAGGTAGTGACTCCAAGAGGGAACGTTATGCTTGATTGTGGGTTCATGCCCCTCGATGACTAGCTTGAGTGACAGAAACATGAGTCTAGGGGATGTGCTATTGCCACAAGGGGGAAAACAACGATGCTTGTGCCCGCGGGTGCAAGGATAGTTTACTTTACGCAAAGTTCTTTTAATGCAGTTGTCTGTTGCTTTGAGTTTACACTATGGGTGGGACTCGCAACTTAATACCAGCGAGATGTTCTGGATAGATATCTCAAGGTGGATGATTAGTAGTAGATGCAGATGGATTTCGGTCTACTTACCTCGGCGTACCGCCCATGCTTTAAACCTCTACCTTTCTTGCAACATAGTTAGCATTGGTTTGCGCACATAATTCTGTCAATTGCCCAGCTGTAATTCGTTTACCTCACATAGTTGTTTTATCGTCTTTTGGGAGAGAGACATCACTAGTGAACATCATGGGACTCCGGTCCATATTACCATCATTGATCACATCCGCTATTTACTTTCCGCTTTTATTTACTATTTGCAGCAATATCTATCACTATTATCACTTGCGTTTGATCCTTTGTAAACGACAAGGCCGGAGGGATTGACAACCTCTCTGTACTCGTTGGGAGCAAAGTTATTTGTATCTGTGTGCAGGTCCACGTTGATTGCTAATATCTGGCGCCGTTAGCAGTTGACACCTTCTTATTGAAACTGGGAGTCTCAGGGGAAATCGATCCTTGGTATCTTTGCCAAGGGAAAACTTCCGCTACACTGCATCTCAAACCTTCCACTTGGGGTAACCAACGAGGGGCGAGAAGCCATCAAGCCAAGTTTTCTGGCGCCGTTGCCGGGGACTCCACTCTTCAGGATAGGGGAGTTGCACGCTATCTTTTACCTTTGCTTTTTAGTCTTGTTAGTTTACCTTTCAGTTTTTGCTTTAGTATCTTTTATGGAAAATCACAAAAAAAAATTATTTGCTTTTCTGTTAGTAGTCCTTTCTGTTTAGCCAAACATGTTAGGATTTGGTGCTTTGAGGGAATCAGAAGTCCTAGATTTCCATCAAAGGGATGGAGAAAATATGAAGAAGGCATGGGACAGAATTTCTGATGCACATAGGAGAATTATGCCTTGGATACCTATAAAAATTGTGCTTAGAAATTTTTACCATGGTCTTTTTAAATGGTGTAAACACTCTCTTGATATTATAGCTGAAGGAGATTTCCTAGAGTGTGATGAAGCTAGAGCTCTTGAAATTATACATGGTCTATCTAGTTACTTTGTTTATGATCATAATTTTGATACTGTCATAGATAGACTTGCTACTATTGAGAATAGAATGGATGCTCTAGACTTAATGAAGGTAGAGAAACCGAAAGCCAATAAGAGAGATATTTTGGAAATAAACAATGATTGGGAGCCTTTTGTTAGGATTAGCATCTCTAATCAAGACTTCCTTGCTTATTGTGATATTAGATCTACGGTTTCTACTATGCCAAAAATTGTTCATGATTCTTTAAAATTTAACATGGATAGATTATCGTATTTTCATGAACACACTAATGGAGATATTTCTGAAATCCAGGGAAGAATAAAAGACGTTCCAGTTAAATTCCTTAAAGGGATTGCAATGATTGATTTCTTCATCATGGAGCCAAACCAAGAAATATAGTGCTTGGAAGGGACTTCCTCCGAGCGGTAAAATGCTTCATCGATATAGGTAAGGGACAAATCCGCTTACGCGGAAAGGCAAAAGGTGTGTATCCCTTTCCTAGAAGGAACAAGAGTGAACTTGTTGAGGAACCATTTGAAGCAATTTATAACTCCGATTATTATGATGGTTATTGATTCCTCTATGCATTATGCCTAGCTTAAAGGCATAAAAGAAAGCGCTTTTGGGAGGCAGCCCACATGAATAAATTTTTATTTTGTGTTTGTTGTGTCTTGATGTTGTTAACTACAGTAGCATCATCATTGTATCTTTGCTTTTCAAATTTTGTGCCAAGTGTAGCCTCTGATTGCAAGAAAGTTCAAAAGTTGTGACGTGCTGTCTAGGAAATAGATTCTGTCCTTGGATAGAAAAATTCGTATAAAATCACCAGATCATCTTTTTGGTCTGAATTTTTTCGACAGCATGCTCTATATAATTTTATTTCGTGCGTCTGTTCTGAGTTTTTTTATTAGAGTTGCAGAAGTACCCCGAAAAAAATCATTTACTACCTGCTGTTCTGTTTTTCATAGATTTTGTCCTGTTTTGCCTTTCCTTCATTTTGCAAACCTCGAGCTTGCTTTTTCTTTGCAAAAACCTTTTGGCAATCTTGAGAAACAGTAGACCTTCAATAATATCTTTATTTCCAGCAAGGAACAATTATTTTATTATGGGTACTAACCTCGCTAATCAGATTATGATGAGTTATGTATGAAGGGAGTTTTCAAGTGTGCGAGGGAAGATGATAAAAAGATTCAGGAGTGTCAAACACTCAAGCTTGGGGATGCCCCCATGCAACCCCAAGAAATATTCAAGGAGACTCAAGCGTCTAAGCTTGGGGATGCCCCCGTGCATCCCCTTCCCCATCAATATTATCAGTTCGTCTTTCGTTCCACTATATTTTAATCACTTCATGTGTTATGTGCTATGCTTGGAGCGTCTTGCTTTTAGTTTTCCTTTTTAGTTTTCCTTAGCTTTTCATAACGAGTCGGAACTCAGCTTTCTTTATGTGGGAGAGAAACACGCTCCACTTCTACCTAGAACATAACACAGAATTTTCATGTCTATCTTTGTTGTGTGTGTTCTTTGTCTTTCAATAGCTACTTTCATGCTTAGCTCTTAGTATTCATGCTTATCTTTTTAAAGAGCTTTTGTTTAGTTGGTTGCTTGAACTATCTCTAGTTATCATGATTATCTTATTAAGAGAGTTTGCTTCCGTTGCATTGGTTGATACGTCTATGATAAAGATGCTACATGCATAATGGCGCTTAGTAGTTCACGTTTTCTTATGGTTAGTCTCAAATAGCTGGGGGGTTCCCAATGTGTTATTGGAGTACCAACATGATTTGTTTGCCTATGATGTGGTATGTGATGGGCCTCTAACCCCTCGTTGGTTACCCCAAGTGGAAGGTGTGAGATGCAGTGTTGTGGAAGTTTTTCCCTTAGCAAAGATGCCAAGGATCGAATCCCCAGAGACTCCTAGGTTCAACAAGTAGGGGTCAACTGCTAACGGCGCCAGATATTAGCAATCAACGTGGACCTGCACACAGATACAAATAACTTTGCTCCCAACGAGTACAGAGAGGTTGTCAATCCCTCCGGCCTTGTAGTTCACAAAGGATTAAACGCAAATGATAGTAGTGATAGATAATGTTTGCAATAGTAAATAATTGCGAAAAGTAAATAGTGGATGTGATCAATGATGGTAATATGGACCGGAGTCTCATGATGTTCACTAGTGATGTCTCTCTCCCAAAAGACGATAAAATAGCTATGTGAGGTAAACGAATTACAGCTGGGCAATTGACAGGACCACGAACGCAAACCAATGCTGACTACATTGCAAGAAAGGTTGAGGTTCAAAGCATGGGCTGTACGCCAAAGTAAGTAGACCGAAATTCATCAATATCTACTACTAATCATCCACCTTGAGATATCTATCGAGAACATCTCGCTGGTATTAAGTTGCGAGCCCCACCCATAGTGTACACTCAAAGCAACAGACAACTGCATTAAAAGAACTTTGCGTAAAGTAAACAATCCTTGCACCCGCGGGCACAAGCACCGTTGTTTTCCCCCTTGTGGCAACAACACATCCCCTAGACTCATGTTTCTGTCACTGAAACTAGTCATCGAGGGGCATGAACCCACAATCAAGCATAACGTTCCCTCTTGGAGTCACTACCTACTACTTGTTCAAAGCAATAAATAACAACGGAGAACATAAAAGAATTACGTATGAACATAAATATAAGAGAGGTGAATCAAATATATTACTCAAGAACAATCTGAACATAATCTCATAATCCATCGGATCCCAGCAAACTCATCATAGCAACAGCATAAGGATTACATATGTGCCTCGATCATGTAGGGAAGCTCACGAGGACTAATTAGTGAAGCACAAGAACGGGAGGAGAACATCACATAGCTACTGGTCATGGACTCATGGTCCAAGGGAGACTACTCACGACTCATCCGGGAGGCGTCCATGGTGGTGGAGAAGCTCCCGGTGGTGATCCTCCCCTCCGGCAGGGTGCCGGGAAGGGTTCTCCTGGTGCTCCCGATATTGGAAGCGGCGGCGGCAGTGGAACAGAGATGGGATCGCGAAAAGAGTTCCTGTTCCGAGGGTTTCGGAGGACGCTTTAAATATATGCCAAAGGGGGGCATCGGGGAAGCTTCGGGGGGCCCAGGCGCCCCCCGGCGCGGCCCAGGGGGGGCACGCCGCCAGGGTGCCTGGAGCCCTGGTGCCCCCCCCCCCCCGGCTGTCCTTCGGATGCACGGTAGTTTCCGGAACGCTGATTTTTTATATATTTTTTCTGGATTTTTCCTGGCAGTTCTCGTAACGTGAAAACCTGAAATACAAAAACAGCCGAAAACAGAAACTGGAACTGGGGTGCACTGAGTTAATAGGTTAGTCCAAATATGATCAAAAGTTTATGGAAGTGTATGAATATCATAGCAATATCACCCAAAAGTGGCATGGAGCAAGCAGAAATTATAGATACGTTTTGGACGTATCAACATCCCCAAGCTTAATTCCTGCTCGTCCTCGAGTAGGTAAATGATAACAAGAATAATTTCTGTGGTGACATGCTATTAACCATATAGGACTTTTTCATAGTCATATGACAAAAGCTTACTGAGATAATGAATCTGTAGTAATTAAGTTGCCTCATGAGAAAATCACAAAGAACTGAAAGTTTTACAATATGACATTGAAACATCAAATAGATTTGCAATGAATATGATGTGCAAATATGATAAAGTGATATCTACCTTGCCCCCTTTAGTGAAGCAAAACATAAATGCAGGGGCACCTTCAAGGTCTTAGTGATGACTAGATACAATGATTTCAGAATAAACGATATCACAATCATGCAAAAGACAATGCTACTTTGGAACAATGCAGGTTACACTCAGAATGACAATCATGCTCTCAGTAGTTGGTGCTTGAAGAAAGAAGGTGGAGACTCAACATAAAAGTAAAAGAATGTTTATGTGCTAGAGCTTTTTTTATTTTGAAAACATAGAAGCAATTTTGTCAATGGTAGTAGTACTTCATATGTGTCATGCATAAGACATCCTATAAGTTGCAAGCCTCATGCATCGAATACCAATAGTGCTCGCACCTTGTCCTAATTAGCTCGGATTTCCATGGGTTATCATTGCATTACATATGTTTCAACCAAGTGTCCCAAAGGGGTACCTCTATGCCACCTGTACAAAGGTCCAAGGAGATAAAACGCAACATCCATACCGGGACAACATAGAAAATAGATGATGGACTCCTCTTTAATGCATAAGCATATTCTCATAAGAGATTGAGGATTAATGTCCAAGCTAAAACTTCCACCATGATACATGGCTTTGGTTGGCGGCCCAATGTTCTTCTCTAACAATATGCATATTCAAACCAACCCATGGCAAATCACCCTTACTTCAGACAAGACGAACATGCATAGCAACTCACATGATAATCAACAAAAGTGTGACAGTTGATGGCGTCCCCAGAGACATGGTTACCGCTCAGCAAGCAACTTATAAGAAATAAGATACATAAGCAACATATTCTTTACCACAATAGTTTTTAAGCTACTTTCCCATGAGCTATGTATTGCAAAGTTAGTTCGCTTAGTACAGGTGGAGGTTAGCAAAAGACTGGGAGCGACCAACTAAGAGAGCAATGACGGTCATAATCATGCAGGGCGACAAAGCAACATTGAATCAGGCATGGAAGTTATATCGCTACTCAGAAATAAAAGATCATCAAGGCTTGACAGACTTTGTTTACAGTCTTAAATATGCGTGAGAATGCGCCAAGTCAATCAAAATAAATTCTTGAAGGAAGATATTACAAAACCATACCACATCATAGGCAAACAAATCAAGTTGGTACTCCAATAACACATTGGGAATCCCCCAGCTATTTGAGATTAACCATAAGAAAACCTGAACTACTAAGCACCATTATGCAAGTAGCATCTTTATCATAGACATATCAATCAATGCAACGGAAGCAAACTCTCTTAATAAGGTAAGCATGATAGTTAAAGAGAGTTCAAGCAACCAACTAAACAAAAGCTCTTTGAAAAAGATAAGCATGAATACTAAGAGCAGAGCATGATAGTAGCTATTAAAAGACAAAGAACACACACATCAAAGATAGACATGAAAATTCTATGTTATGTTCTAGGTAGAAGTGGAGCGTGTTTCTCTCCCACATAAAGAAATCTGAGTTCCGACTCGTTATGAAAAACTAAAAAGGAAACTAAAAGCAAGACGCTCCAAGCATAGCACATAACACATGAAGTGATAAAAATATAGTGGAACGAAAGACGAACTGATAATGTTGATGGAGAAGGGGATGCACGGGGGCATCCCCAAGCTTAGACGCTTGAGTGTCCTTGAATATTTCTTGGGAGTGCACGGGGGCATCCCCAAGCTTGAGCGCTTGACACTCCTGATACTTTTTATCATCTTCCCTCGCACACTTGAAAACTCCCTTCATACATAACTCATCATAATCTGATTAGCGAGGTTAGTACCCTTAATAAAATAATTATACCTTGCTGGAAATAAAGATATTCTTGAATTTATACTGTTTCTCAAGATTGCCAAAAGGTTTATGCAAAGAAAAAGCAAGCTCTTGATTTGCAAAATGAAGGAAAGGCAAAACAGGACAGAATCTATGAAAAACAGAACAGCAGGTAGTAAATGATCTGTTCGGGGTACTTCTGCAACTCAAATCAAAAAACTCAGAACAGACGCACGAAAGACAATTATATAGACAATGTTGTCGAAAAAATTCAGACCAAAAAGATGATCTGGTGATTTTATACGAATTTTTCTATCAAAGGACAGAATCTGTTTCCTAGACAGCACCTCACAACTTTTGAACTTTCTAGCAATCAAAGGCTATACTTGGCACAAATATGAAAAGCAAAGATACAATGATGATGCTACAGCAGTAAACAACATCAAGACATAACAAAAGCAAAAAATTTATTCATGTGGGCTGCCTCCCAAAAGCGCTTTCTTTTATGCCTTTAAGCTAGGCATAATGCATAGAGATCAAGTTTTATCAAGAGTAAAAGAATAGCTAGCCCGTACAACGGACTCAAAAGGTAACTTGATCTTCTTTCGAGGGAAGTGTTCCATACCTTTCTTGAGAGGAAACTGAAATTTTATATTACCCTCTTTCATGTCAATGATAGCACCAACGGTGCGTAAAAAGGGACGTCCCAAAATAATTGGACAAGAAGGATCACATTCAATATCCATAATAGTGAAATCAACGGGAACATAATTGTCATTGACAATGATAAGAACATCGTCGATCCTCCCCAAAGGTTTCTTTATGGAAGAATCAACGAGACGAACACCAAAAGAACAAGAATCATAAGGTTTCAATTTAAGCATATCATATAGTCTTTTGGGCATAACAGAGGTACTAGCTCCAACATCACATAATGCATAGCAAGAGAAGTCATTCAATTTAATTTTTATCATAGGATCCCAACCATCCTCTAGCTTTCTAGGTATGGAGGCTTCTACTCTAAGTTTCTCCTCCCTAGCTTTGATAAGAGCATTAGTGACATGCTCTGTGAAGGCAAGATTAAGCGTGCTAGTGTGGGGATCTTTGGCCATTCCTTGTAGAAAGGTGACAACTTCTGAAATACTACAATTATCAAAATCAATTTTATCATTAGTGGGTAGAATTGTAGTGTCATCCTCTTTGTTTGAATCGCTCTCTATTATAAGAGTTTGAACATCTTCCGAAGTTTGGGGAAGCTTAGGAGCAATTTTAAACTGAGGCTCATACTCTTTTCCTGGAAGACCATGCCATGGGCATAACCCTCCGTCAAGACTAATATAATCACAAGGTTTATTACTTTTGTAGATCCCGACAGTGGTAATTGGGGTAATGGAAGAAGGGGTGTACTCCTCCCATTTAGTGTTTTTGATAGAACCCATAATAGCAAGCAAGCAAGATAACTATTTTTGTGATTTTCGATAAAAAATACTAAAGCAAAAACTGAAAGGTAAACTAACAAGACTAAAAAGCAAAGGTAAAAGATAGCATGCAACTCCCCTATCCTGAAGAGTGGAGTCCCCGGCAACGGCGCCAGAAAAACTCCTTGATGGGCCTCTAACCCCTCGTTGGTTACCCCAAGTGGAAGGTGTGAGATGCAGTGTTGTGGAAGTTTTTTCCCTTAGCAAAGATGCCAAGGATCGAATCCCCAGAGACTCATAGGTTCAACAAGTAGGTGTCAACTGCTAACGGCGCCAGATATTAGCAATCAACGTGGACCCGCACACAGATACAAATAATTTTGCTCCCAACCAGTACAGAGAGGTTGTCAATCCCTCCGGCCTTGTAGTTCACAAAGGATTAAACGCAAATGATAGTAGTGATAGATAATGTTTGCAATAGTAAATAATAGCGAAAAGTAAATAGTGGATGTGATCAATGATGGTAATATGGACCGGAGTCTCATGATGTTCACTAGTGATGTCTCTCTCCCAAAAGATGATAAAACAGCTATGTGAGGTAAACAAATTACAGCTGGGCAATTGACAGGACCATGAACGCAAACCAATGCTGACTACATTGCAAGAAAGGTTGAGGTTCAAAGCATGGGAGGTACGCCAAAGTAAGTAGACCGAAATCCGTCAATATCTACTACTAATCATCCACCTTGAGATATCTATCCAGAACATCTCGCTGGTATTAAGTTGCGAGCCCCACCCATAGTGTAAACTCAAAGCAACAGACAACTGCATTAAAAGAACTTTGCGTAAAGTAAACAATCCTTGCACCCACGGGCACAAGCACCATTGTTTTCCCCCTTGTGGCAACAGCACATCCCCTAGACTCATGTTTCTGTCACTCAAACTAGTCATCGAGGTGCATGAACCCACAATCAAGCATAACGTTCCCTCTTGGAGTCACTACCTACTACTTGGCCAAAGCAATAAATAACAACGGAGAACATGCAAGAATTACTTACGAACATAAATATAAAAGAGGTGAATCAAATATATTACTCAAGAACAATCTGAACATAATCTCATAATCCATCGGATCCCAGCAAGCTCATCATAGCAACAGCATAAGGATTACATATGTGCCTCGATCATGTAGGGCAGCTCACGAGGACTAATTAGTGAAGCACAAGAACGGGAGGAGAACATCACATAGCTACTGGTCATGGACTCATGGTCCAAGGGAGACTACTCACGACTCATCCGGGAGGCGTCCATGGTTGTGGAGAAGCTCCCGGTGGTGATCCTCCCCTCCGGCAGGGTGCCGGGAAGGGTTCTCCTGGTGCTCCCGATCTTGGAAGCGGCGGCGGCGGAGGAACAGAGATGGGATTGCGAAAAGAGTTCCTGTTCTGAGGGTTTCGGAGGACGCTTTAAATATATGCCAAAGGGGGGCATCGGGGAAGCTTCGGGGGGCCCAGGCGCCCCCCCGGCGCGGCCCAGGGGGGGCGCCGCCAGGGCGCCTGGAGCCCTGGTGCCCCCCCCCCCCGGCTGTCCTTCGGACGCACGGTAGTTTCCGGAACGCTGATTTTTTATATAATTTTTCTGGATTTTTCCTAGCAGTTCTCGTAACGTGAAAACCTGAAATACAAAAACAGCCGAAAACAGAAACTGGCACTGGGGTGCACTGAGGTAATAGGTTAGTCCAAATATGATCAAAAGTGTATGGAAGTGTATGAATATCATAGCAATATCACCCAAAAGTGGCATGGAGCAAGCAGAAATTATAGATACGTTTTGGACGTATCAGTATGGTTTAGTAATATCTTCCTTCAAGAATTTACTTTGATTGACTTGGCGTATGCTCACGCATATTTAAGACTGTAAAGAAAGTCTGTCAAGCCTTGATGATCTTTTATTTCTGGGTAGCGATATAACTTCCATGCCTGATTCAATGTTGCTTTGTCGCTCTGCATGATTATGACCGTCATTGCTCTCTTAGTTGGTCGCTCCCAGTCTTTTGCTAACCTCCCCCCTGTACTAAGCGGACTGACTGCTTGTGCATCCAAATTCTTTTAAACCAGTTATGCCATATGAGTCCACCATACCTTCCTACATGGTATTTACCTGCCATTCCTAACGGAGACTTGCATGTACCACCTCGAAATTATTCAAAGAAAAGCATTCCTATTTTGTGCCTCTGTTTTAAGTTCATGAGGAAGTAGTAGTTAATTCATAATCTTTTTAAGTTGGACAAGCTTCACCCCGGGATTGCATGTATAATGTGCAAACCCATAATACGAGAAGGAACTGGCATTGAGTGCGCCCGGCTCAAAAAAATAATACAACAAACAAACCCTTCTTCACGCTTTGTTCATGAGAATTCAGAAAACTTTGGCAGTGATAAAAAAAGGAGATTAAGAGGATGTGATCGTCCTCATTCGGGAGCCGTTCCTCGAAACTTGTCCATCTCAAGAAGTGATTGAGTTGTCTGCTAGCATTCGTTGACGAAACATGCATGATCTAAAAAAATATATTATTACCTCTGTTTTTAAAACCAAGAGCTCTGGTACATGTTTTGTCTTTGTTTCCGACTACGGGTTTTCAACCTTGCCAACAAAAGCCACGGTTCGAGAGTCTCCACCTTCTTTTAAAAGCACCAACTACTGAGAGCATGATTGTCATTCTGAGTGTAATGTGCATTGTCCCAAAGTAGCATTGTCTTTCGCATGATTGTGATATCGTTTATTTTGAAATCATTGTATCTAGTCATCACTTAAACCTTGGAGGTGCCCCTGCATTTATGTTTTGCTTCACTAAAGGGGGCAAGCGAGATATCACTTTATCATATTTGCACACCATGCTCATAACAAATCTATTTGATGTTTCAGTATCATATTGTAAAACTTTCAGTTCTTTGTGATTTTCTCATGAGGCAACTTAATTACTACAGATTCATTGTCTCAGTAAGCTTTTGTCATGTGACTATGAAAAAGTCCTATATGGTTAATAGCATGTCACCACAGAAATTATTCTTGTTATCATTTACCTACTCGAGGACGAGCAGGAATTAAGCTTGGGGATGTTGATACGTCCAAAACGTATCTATAATTTCTGCTTGCTCCATGCCTCTTTTGGGTGATATTGCTATGATATTTATACACTTCCATACACTTTTGATCATATTTGGACTAACCTATTAACTCAGTGCACCCCAGTGCCAGTTTCTGTTTTCGGCTGTTTTTGTATTTCAGGTTTTCCCATTACCAGAACTACCAGAAAAATCCCGGAAAAATTATATAAAAAATCAGCGTTCCAGAAGCTACCAGGCACCCGAAGCACAGCCGGAGGGGGGCCACGAGGGCTCCAAGCGCCCTGGTGGCGCGCCCCCCTTGGCCGCGCCGGGGGGGGCGCCTGGGCCCCCCGAGCCTCGTCTGATGCCCCCCTTTGGCATATATTTATATCGTGTCCCGAAACCCTCGAGACGGGAACCCTTTTTCGCGATCTCATCTCTGTTCCGCCGCCGCCGCGCTTCCAAGATCGGGAGCACCAGGAGAACTCTTCCCGGCACCCTGCCGGAGGGGAGGATCACCACCGGGAGCTTCTCCACCACCATGGACGCCTCCCGGATGAGTTGTGAGTAGTCTCCCTTGGACCATGAGTCCATGACCAGTAGCTATGTGATGTTCTCCTCCCGTTCTTGTGATTCACTAATTAGTCCTCGTGAGCTGCCCTACATGATCGAGGCACATATGTAATCCTTATGCTGTTGCTATGATGGGTTTGCTGGGATCCGATGGATTATGAGATTATGTTCAGATTGTGTTTGAGTAATATATTTGATTCACCTCTTTTATATTTATGTTCGTAAGTAATTCTTGCATGTTCTCCGTTGTTATTTATTGCTTTGGCCAAGTAGTAGGTAGTGACTCCAAGAGGGAACGTTATGCTTGATTGTGGGTTCATGCCCCTCGATGACTAGCTTGAGTGACAGAAACATGAGTCTAGGGGATGTGCTGTTGCCACAAGGGGGAAAACAACGGTGCTTGTGCCCGCGGGTGCAAGGATTGTTTACTTTACGCAAAGTTCTTTTAATGCAGTTGTCTGTTGCTTTGAGTTTACACTATGGGTGGGACTCGCAACTTAATACCAGCGAGATGTTCTGGATAGATATCTCAAGGTGGATGATTAGTACTAGATGCAGATGGATTTCGGTCTACTTACCTCGGCGTACCGCCCATGCTTTGAACCTCTACCTTTCTTGCAACATAGTTAGCATTGGTTTGCGCACATAATTCTGTCAATTGCCCAGCTGTAATTCGTTTACCTCACATAGCTGTTTTATCGTCTTTTGGGAGAGAGACATCACTAGTGAACATCATGGGACTCCGGTCCATATTACCATCATTGATCACATCTGCTATTTACTTTCCGCTTTTATTTACTATTTGCAGCAATATCTATCACTATTATCACTTGCGTTTGATCATTTGTAAACGACAAGGCCGGAGGGATTGACAACCTCTCTGTACTCGTTGGGAGCAAAGTTATTTGTATCTGTGTGCAGGTCCACGTTAATTGCTAATATCTAGCGCCGTTAGCAGTTGACACCTTCTTGTTGAAACTGGGAGTCTCAGGGGAAATCGATCCTTGTTATCTTTGCCAAGGGAAAACTTCTGCTACACTGCATCTCAAACCTTCCACTTGGGGTAACCAACGAGGGGCGAGAAGCCATCAGTCACCTCCATAAATGAGAAACACATCCTTAGTCCTTTTCAGGTACTTCAGGATGTTCTTGACCGTTGTCCAGTGTTCCATACCGGGATCACTTTGGTACCTCCCTACCAAACTTATGGCAAGGTTCACATCAGGTCTGGTACACAACATGCCATACATAATAGAACCTATGGCTGAGGCATAGGGGATGACACTCATCTTTTCTCTATCTTCTGCCGTGGTCGGGGATTGAGCCGTGCTCAATCTCATACCTTGCAATACAGGCAAGAACCCTTTCTTGGACTGATCCATATTGAACTTCTTCAATATCTTATCAAGGTATGTGCTTTGTGAAAGACCAATGAGGCGTCTCGATCTATCTCTATAGATCTTGATGCCTAATATGTAAGCAGCTTCTCCAAGGTCCTTCATTGAAAAACTCTTATTCAAGTAGGCCTTTATGCTCTCCAAGAATTCTACATCATTTCCCATCAGCAATATAGCATCCACATATAATATGAGAAATGCTACAGAGCTCCCACTCACTTTCTTGTAAATACAGGCTTCTCCCCAAGTCTGTACAAACCCAAATGCTTTGATCACATCATTAAAGCGAATATTCCAACTCCGAGATGCTTGCACCAGCCCATAGATTGAGCGCTAGAGCTTGCATACCTTGTTAGCATTCTCAGGATCGACAAGACCTTCCAGCTGCATCATATACAGTTCTCCCTTGAGGAAGCCATTAAGGAATGCTGTTTTGACGTCCATTTGCCATATCTCATAATCATAGAATGCGGCAATTGCTAACATGATTCGGACGGACTTCAGCATCGCTACGGGAGAGAAAGTCTCATCGTAGTCAATCCCTTGAACGTGTCGATAACCTTTAGCGACAAGTCGAGCCTTATAGATGGTCACATTACCATTCGCGTCAGTCTTCTTCTTAAATATCTATTTATTTTCTATGGCGTGCCGATCATCGGGCAAGTCCACCAAAGTCCATACTTTGTTTTCATACATGGATCCTATCTCGGATTTCATGGCTTCAAGCCATTTGTTGGAATCCGGGCCCGCCATCGCTTCTTCATAGTTCGAAGGTTCACCGTTGTCTATTAACATGATTTCCATGACAGGGTTGTCGTACCACTCTGGTGCGGAACGTGTCCTTGTGGACCTTTGAAGTTCAGTAGTAACTTGATCTGAAGCTTCATGATCATCATCATTAACTTCCTCCCTAGTCGGTGCAGGCACCTCAGGAACAACTTCCTGCGCTGTGCTACTTTCCGGTTCGGAAGGGATGACTGTCACCTCATCAAGTTCCACTTTCCTCCCACTCACTTCTTTCGAGAGAAACTCTTTCTCCAAAAAGGATCCATTCTTGGCAACGAAGACCTTGCCTTTTGATCTGAGGTAGAAGGTGTACCCAATAGTTTCCTTTGGGTATCCTATGAAGACGCATTTTTCCGATTTGGGTTCGAGCTTTTCAGGTTGAAGTTTCTTGACATAAGCATCGCAACCCCAAACTTTCAGAAACGACAACTTAGGTTTCTTTCCAAACCAAAGTTCATACGGTGTCGTCTCAACGGATTTAGATGGAGCCCTAATGCGGCAGTCTCTAAAGCATAACCCCAAAATGATAGTGGTAAGTCGGTAAGAGACATCATAGATCGCACCATGTCCAACAGAGTACGATTATGACGTTCGGACACACCATTACGCTGAGGTGTTCCGGGCGGTGTCAATTGTGAAACAATTCCACAGTTCCTTAGGTGCGTGCCAAATTCGTGACTTAAATATTCACCTCCACGATCCGATCGTAAGAACTTTATTTTCCTGTCACGTTGATTCTCGACCTCATTCTAAAATTCCTTGAACTTTTCAAAGGTCTCAGACTTGTGTCTCATCAAGTAGACATACCCATATCTACTTAAGTCATCTGTGAGGGTGAGAACATAATGATAGCCTCCGCGAGCTTCAACACTCATTGGACCGCACACATCGGTATGTATGATTTCCAATAAGTTGGTCGCTCGCTCCATTGTTCCGGAGAACGGAGTCTTGGTCATCTTGCCCAAGAGGCATGGTTCGCACGTGTCAAATGATTCACAATGAAGAGACTCTAGAAGTCATTCTGCATGGAGCTTCTTCATACGTTTGACACCAATATGACCAAGGCGGCAATGCCACAAGTATGTGGGACTATCATTATCAACTTTACATCTTTTGGCATTGACACTATGAATATGTGTAACATCACGTTCGAGATTCATCAAGAATAAACCATTGACCAGCGGGGCATGACCATAAAACATATCTCTCATATAAATAAAACAACCATTATTCTCGGATTTAAATGAGTAGCCATCTCACATTAAATGAGATCCAGATACAATGTTCATGCTCAAAGCTGGTACTAAATAACAATTATTAAGGTTTAAAAGTAATCCCGAGGGTAGATGTAGAGGTAGCGTGCCGACGGCGATCACATCGACCTTGGAACCATTCCCGACGCGCATCGTCACCTCGTCCTTCGCCAGTCTCCGCTTATTCCGCAGCTTCTGCCTTGAGTTACAAATGTGAGCAACTGCACCGGTATCAAATACCCAGGAGCTACTACGAGCGCTGGTAAGGTACACATCAATAACATGTATATCATATATACCTTTGACGTTGTCGGCCTTCTTATCTGCTAAGTATTTTGGGCAGTTCCGCTTCCAGTGACCCGTCCCCTTGCAATAAAAGCACTCAGTCTCAGGCTTGGGTCCATTCTTTGGCTTCTTCCCAGCAACTGGCTTACCGGGCACGGCAACTCCTTTGCAGTCCTTCTTGAAGTTCTTTTTACCCTTTCCTTTCTTGAACATAGTGGTTTTATTCACCATCAACACTTGATGTTCTTTCTTGATATCCACCACCGCTGATTTCAGTATTGAATACACCTCGGGAATGGACTTCTCCATACCTTGCATATTGAAGTTCATCACGAAGCTCTTGTAGCTAGGTGGGAGCGACTGAAGGATTCTGTTAACGACCGCTTGATACGTCTCAAACGTATCTACTTTTCCAAACACTTTTGATATTGTTTTGACCTCATTCTTGCATGATTTGAACTAAACTAACCCGGACTGACGCTGTTTTCAGCAGAGCTGCCTGTATGGTTTTATTGTGTGCAGGAAAACGGATTTTTAGGTATCTCAGAAAAATCCACGAAAAATCACAGAAAATCCACACACCCGAAGGAACCCGGAGCCAGAAGAGGGGCCAGAGGGGGGCCAGGGGGGCCCCAGGCGCCCTGGTGGCGCGGCCCAGCCCCTGGCCGCGCCGGGGGGTCGCCTGGGTGGGCCCCACCTCCCCTGGTGCCCTACTTTGACTCGTATTTTAGCTCGTGACGGAAAAATCCCAGATCAGAAGTTCTTTTCCCAGTTTTCGTCGCGGAGCCGCCGCCACCCTCTGTTCTTCTTCGGGAGGGCTAATCTGGAGGCTGAATTGGCCTCCGGAGAGGGAAGATCGTCGCCATCGTCATCATCATCACCACTCCATCATCCCTCCATGACTTCTCCTTCCATGTGTGAGTAATCCCCTGCTGTAGGCGAAGGGGATGGTAGGGATTGGATGAGTTAGATCATGTAATAGTTTGTCAGATCGTTGGGGGCATGTTGCCTATCATCTACTATGGTGTTTATCATCTTTGCTTCAACTTGTTATTCTTAATGCTTGACACTTAGGGCCCGAGTGCCATGATTTCAGATCTAAACCATATGTGTTTGCATGAATATATTTGTGTTCTTGATCCTATCTATGAGTTGTTTGCACCTATTACGGTTCGGAACCGGCGATCCCAAAAGTGACAGCTTGGGACACCAAAGGGGATGGTCCGTAGTTTGAGGATTACATGTATCCATTGAGTTTATTGCTTTGTTCCGGTGCTCTTTGACAGGAGCACCTTAATCTCCATAAGTTCCTTTTGGCCCCGTTCGTAGCGGGATGGTAGGACAAAAGATGTTGTGCAAGTTCTTATTGCAAGCACGTACAACTACCTACGGGATACATGCCTAATGTTTGATATTTGCCTAGATGATCATTACTTTTCCGCGTGCCTTGCCCCAAGTTAGAATCATGATATATCTCATCCATGCAGCGCCCAACCATCCGTCTCCCTAGCCTACAGTGTTTTAAATCTTGCTGGTTTCTAGTTGCTACTTTTGCTATTTACTCTTGCTATTTACTTTTGCTGTTTACTTTTACTATCACTATCATATCACTGTTACCACTTATCTTTTGTTGCAAGTAAGTATATTTCAGGTGCGGTTGAATTGACAACTCAGCTGTCAAAGCTTATAAATACTCTTTGGCTCCCCGTGTGTCGAATCAATAAATTGGGTTATTCTTACCCGCGAAGACTATCTCGATCCCTTACGGTTGAGGGTTATCAATTACCGTTTTCTGGCGCCGTTGCCGGGGAGCATAGCAATATTTACAAGTCTACTTAAAGTATCCTACCTGCTGCACTTCATCCGCTATGGGTAAGAAAGGAGACCCCAAGGTTCCGATCTTACTATCCACTACAAGAAGAGGTACTGTTCTGAGCACTAGTGCTACACTTGATTCACCTTCTGTTATGAGTAAGTTTGCCTCACCGCCACCATATGATGCTCCTACTGAATCTGTTACTATGTCCGATACTCTTGACGATTCTTCTACTACTGTTGATGATATTAGTTCCCTTGGTTATGCTCTTGAGAAACAGATCGCTGCTGCTGCTAAAAAGTCTGGAATTGAAATTCCTGTTACTCGCTACCCTATTGGTGAAACTTATGATTATCCTGATTTGAGTAAACTGAAGGAGAGACTCCTTGATGATGATTACTATATGCTTGATGAAGATTTATGCAGGGAACTGACAGAGTTTTCTGGCTCTGACCCTGAAGTTATTAAGAAACTGTTTGAAAAACACTCTTTGAAGAACAAAACCGTTCCTGATCCTGAATTTGCTACATCTCCTATATGCATTGATGATCCTGATTATGATTTCTCTGTTGATCTTTCACTTATACCTATGGTTGAAGCTGACCCCTTTTATGGCAGAGAAAATGATGATGCTATTGCACACCTGACTAAACTCGGTGAGTTGGGTGGCCTGTTTACCACAGATGAGAAGATACGATACTTTTATGTTACCAAGCTTCTTCCTTTCTCCTTGAAGGAAGGTGCTAAAGCATGGTATGATTCACTCCCATGCGGTTCCATTAAGAGTCCTCAAGACTTAGCTCACTCTTTTGTTGATAAGTACTTTCCTGCTCACATGCAACATGATGCTTTACAAAGAATTTATAACTTTAAACAGTTGCAGGATGAGTCCCTCCCTAAAGCTTGGGGGAGGTACTGCGGTCTGATTCGGGCTAGACCAGGACATGAAGTCCCTAAGAACGAATTAATCGATATATTCTATGCTGGTCTAACAGATGAATCCAGGTCCTATTTGGACAGTTGTGCTGGTTGTTTTTTCAGGAAAAGGACGCCCAAAGATGCAGAAGATTTGATGGGCAGGATTGCCAAAAACCATGAAGATTGGTCCGTCCCTGAACCACCTCCACCACCAAAGAAGAGGGGCATGTTTGTTCTAAGCCCTGAAGATATGTGATAAGCAAAGAAGTCTATTAAAGAGAAAGGTATTAAAGCTGAGGACGTGAAGAATCTACCCCCTATTGAGAAGCTGTGTGAGCCTACCACTCACCCTCCTATGGTAGAGGTACACTCTCTTTTAGATTTCAACGCAAGTGACATCCCTCATGGTAAGCCTCCTGATCAATGTTTAGATGAGTTTGATAATTTTATTATGAAACAAAATCATTTTAATGAGAGGATACAAAGTCAGTTGCATGATAATTCCCTTGCTATCAAAAGTTTGCTTGATGTTCTAGGTAGAACGGTTAGTGATGTTCAATGTCTTGTGAAACATTTTCATATCGTTCATACTCAGCTTGACCAAATTTCTAATGTGCAAAAAGATTTGCTTGCTAACAATGCCAAAAAAGATGATTTGCAGGCTTTCGGGATTAAGACCCGAGGAGGAACTAGCACTCAAGATCCTCTCTATCCAGAGGGGCATCCGAGGAGAATCGAGCAAGATTCTCAAATGCAGGAAGAAGAAATTGTTGGCTCTCCAAAGAAGAAGAAGAAACATAAGGAGACTGACAATTCTAATGACCCTATTGCAGATGAAGAGCCAGCTGTTGATCCCAACAGCGTATCTATCTCCGATGCTGAGACCGAAGACGGTGCTGAACCTGAAGGTAAGGATAATGAGAAGAATGATCCGCCTGAAGTTCAAGAAGAAGAAGCACCTGACAAACGTAAGAGGTACACTAAAGAAGACTTCATCGCAAGAAAACATGGGAAGGAAAGAGAACCATGGGTACATAAACCCATGCCCTTTCCAGGTAAGTCCATCAAATCCAAAGAAGAAGAGCATTACAATAAGTTTTGTGAGTGGATTAAACCTCTTTTTCTTCAAATCCCTCTGACTGAAGCTATTAAGTTACCTCCTTATTCAAAATATATGAAAGATATTGTCACTAATAAAAGAAAAGTTCCTAATGAAGCAATATCTACTATGCCTGCTAACTACTCTTTCAGTGGCAAGATTCCTGAAAAGCTCGGTGATCCAGGTATACCCACCATTCCTTGCTCCATACAGAATAATTATGTCAAAACTGCTTTATGTGATCTTGGAGCAGGAGTGAGTGTTATGCCTCTCTCTCTCTCTTTACGAGAGGCTCTGTTTAGAGAAATTAATTCCTACAGATAACTCCCTTCAGATGGCTGACAAGTCAACCGCCGTTCCGATAGGTATTTGTGAGGATGTTCCAGTAGAGGTTGCTAATTGTTTGATTCTTACTGATTTTGTTGTGCTTGACATGCCCGAGGATGGGAGCATGTCCATTATTCTTGGTAGACCTTTTCTTAACACCGCAGGTGCTATTATTGATTGCAATAAAGGGAAGGTTACCTTCAATGTAAATGATAAAGAACACACGGTATATTTTCCAAAGAAGACCGACAGGAGGCATGGCCTCAACTCTATAGAAAATATCGAGACCGTGAAGATTGGAGAATGGGATTGTCCACTACATGTGCCTCACAAATACAAAACTATCATGGTGGGGACAATGTCCATCAAAATAAAGGTTCAGTGATTACTTCGTCAGAGGTGAGACTTTTTGCTCTATATATGGCCTGTTTGTTGGTAAGACTTGATCAACCTTACTAGTAAACGTGTTTTATATAGATAAAAAGTTAAGCTTGTTATGTTTTCATTTGTTTTTAGTTTTTGTCCTACTTGTTGTACCAAGTATTTATGTTTTGAAGCTTCACAATACTACTCACTACTTCAAGTTTTCAAAGAGTTTCGCAGCTTTTTGAACTTCGAAAAAATTTCAACAGTGAAGTTTTCAGAAAAATTCCAGAAAAATAAAAATAAAAATTTCCACGTCGGGAGTGACCCAGAGGGACCTGGGGCCAGTCAGGGGGACCCACCAGTGGCCCAGGCGGCCAGCTGGCGCGGCCTGCCACAGGGCGCCTGGGGCCCACATGGCCCCCCTCCAGGTATGTCTTCTTCCTCCCTCTCTCTTTTTCTCCAAAAACGCGAGTTCTGCACTTGTTCTTGTGTTCTTGATGTTCTTGGAGGCGATTCTTCAATCTCTCTCTACAGCCCATCATTTGAGCTGAGATTTTGAACAAATACTCCCTGGTATGTGACTCCTCCACCCCTCCAATTAGATTTCTGATTGGTGGCTTCATTTGTGAGTATTTAGTAGTTCTTGGTGCTGTATAGATGAGCTTGCATGCATGTGTAGAAAGTTATTTTCCAAGTTTTGATGCATGTTTATGCCTTGGGCAAGTGAGTTGAGTAGTTTGCCTTAACTCAACTTGTTTTAATCCTCGTTTTTGTAAATTGCCAACAATTTCAGAAATAAGTTTATTAGGAAGGGCAAAAGGGTGGCTTGAGAAGAGGAGGCCCGCACACTCCGATCGAGTTACTAGAGTCGCAGCTTCGCCCTCGACTGCTAGGGTGAGCTACAATGAAGATCATGTGCCCCTGTAGTTGTTGGAAGGCACAAGTCCAGCATGTGCGATGACGTTTCCATGTGATGAATTCCTTGCAGCTGCGGGAATCAAGGATGAGTTTTATAATCTTTGTGCTAATGCAGGTTTGACACGGCTCGTCACGTGCCGTGTTACTCAGTATCAAAAACTCACCTCCAGTTTCATTAACAATTTTAGATATAATCCTGATTCAGGTGCTATTGAGTTTAAAATTTACAATGATCTTATCACCATGACTTTGGGAAAGTTTTGTGAAATAATAGGTGTGCCGAACGTTGGGAGGACGGCTAGGATGGCCACTCAGCCCTCCGAGCTGAAAACCGTCATCAACTCTCTCTGCAGCATGGGTACGAGGGATATTCATCGGTCAAAGATCTCCAGCATCTTATTTCCTCACCTCAGGTATTTTGCATATTATGTTGCTAGAGGGGTGTTAGCTCGTGACAACACGAGCAGCATTTCTGCTCCGGATGTTGCTATCCTGGCAGCAGCCCTCTCAGGGAGGTCTGATTATAATCTGGGTGCCTTAATTGCTCGACGCCTTGCTATGAACGGTAACAAGGGAGACTTATATGGTGGCATTTATGCCACACTTATCTTAGAACATCTTGGAGGCACCCCACACCCTGATGATAATCCTTTTACTTATTTAAGCTTTGATCTTGCTGCTATGAAAAGGCATAAGTTTGTTACCATGGCTTCTGAGCTTGATAACCTTGTTTATATCTTGCGTTTCGGAACTACTGCGAAACGCGAGATCCGTCTACCTGCACCTCTTTTGTTTGATTTTTCTCGCAGGAACGGATGGTCCTTTGATGTTATCCAGTTCGATGAGTTCATGGTCCAGTATCAGTTTCATAACCCTATGGAGGGGGTTGTGCCCGATGAGGAGGAGCACGGTAAGTTACCACCTTTTCAGGAAGAAACCGCCACCGAGTTTGGTGAAGGGTCTTCCTCTTCTTGGCGTACGGACCCTTCCTCGTGGGAGACTCCGAGGAGTTCGGTATACGCGCCAGCATCCTTCTACGACCCTTGGACTCACTACCATACCCCCGGAGCAGGAGGCTCCTGGGGGCAGTAGCTCCTACCAACTTAGGCCAAAAGCATAAGCTTGGGGGAGTACGTGCCCCTCTCACTTTTCCATTGTATTATCCGTTTTATTCGCTTTGATCTTTTCGAAGTTTTTGCCTGTTCTTCTTTATTTCTCTCTTTGCAAAAACAACAAAAAGATTTTCTCTTTCTTTTGCTTTCATTCAAACTTTGAAATAATCCAAAAAGATTTCCTTTTCTCTTTAGTTTGCTTTGTTTTCAGAGTTCAGCTCGAGTCCGTGATGGCATTTAATTATATTTCCTACGTTCGATCGTGCAAGTGACGAGGCAGTAATGACGAAGATCGACTGAAGGGAAGCAACAAGGAAGACCGGTATGAACTCTTCTTGTTTCTACTTTTGTACATATGCCTGTACTTATGATCTAGAGACCAGCTTGTAGCGATATAGTGCTATGTTTACAATGCTCTTCCAGTGGTTCATGCTTTCCTTGTGGCTAGTCTTGAATAGCTAGAGTATATAATGTGTTATTGAAATGATCTACATGCATTGCACTGTTCATAGTCTGGTATACTAAGGTGGTATTTCCCTTTAGAGAATTTTTGGATTGACTTGGCACATGCTTACACATGTTTGAGACTAAAAAGTCTGCTCTGCCTTGATGATCTTTGAGTTTTAGAATAGTTATATCACTTTCATGCCCGATTCAATGTTGCTTTGTCGCTCTGCATGATTATGACCGTTATTGCTCTCTAGTTGGTCGCTTCCCAGTCTTTTGCTAACCTCCACCTGTACTAAGCAGACTGACTGCTTGTGCATCCAAAATCCTAAAAACCTGTTATGCCATATGAGTCCACCATACCTTCCTATACATGGTATTTACCTGCCATTCCTAACGAAGACTTTCGTGTACCATCTCGAAATTAATCAAAAGCAATTCTCTTTTTGTGCCTCTGTTTTAGCTCATGAGGAAGTAGTAGTCAATTCATGATCTTTTTAAGTTGGACAAGTTTCACCCCTGGATTGCATGTCTAATGTGCAAACCCCTAATACGAGAAGGAACTGGCATAGAGTGCGCCCGGCTCATAAAAGATAATACAACAAACAAACCCTCCTTCACGCTTTGTTCATGAGAAATCAGAAAACTTTGGCAGTGATAAACAAAGGAGATTAAGAGGATGTGATCGTCCTCATGCGGGAGCCGTTCCTCGAAACTTGTCCAGCTCAAGAAGTGATTGAGTTATCTGCTAGCATTCGTTGACGAAATATGCACCTCTCAAAAACCTTTTTTTACCTCTGTTTTTAAAACCAAGAGCTCTGGTACATGTTTAGTTTTTGTTTCCGACCACGGGTTTTCAACCTTGCCAACAAAAGCCACGGTTCGAGAGTCTCCACCTTCTTTCTTAAAAGCACCAACTAGGAGAGCATAATTGTCATTCTGAGTGTAATGTGCATTGTCCCAAAGTATTACATTGTCTTCTGCATGCTTGTGATATGATTTATTCCGAAATTCTTAGTTCTAGTCTCCTTTAAAACTCTGGAGGAGTTTCTGCATTTATGTTTTGCTTCACTCATGGAGGCTAGCGAGATACCACCCTAATATGCTCAAGCTATGTGCAATGTAATCTTGTCTTAATTTTCAGTAATATATTATTTACTTTTAAGTATTTGTGATTGGCCACTTGAAAGAAGGATTGCTCCGTGCATTGTCCTCATAGTACTGTTTCAATACTTGCTAGACTCTTTTCGTAATACATGCTTATATACATCTAATGAAGCAAAAGAGTTTGTCAAAGTTTTCTTTGTCGCGTCTAGTTCGTTGAACTGAATTGCTTGAGGACAAGCAATATGCTAAGCTTGGGGGAGTTGATACGTCTCAAACGTATCTACTTTTCCAAACACTTTTGATATTGTTTTGACCTCATTCTTGCATGATTTGAACTAAACTAACCCGGACTGACGCTGTTTTCAGCAGAGCTGCCTGTATGGTTTTATTGTGTGCAGGAAAACGGATTTTTAGGTATCACAGAAAAATCTACGAAAAATCACAGAAAATCCATGCACCCGAAGGAACCCGGAGCCAGAAGAGGGGCCAGAGGGGGGCCTGGGGGGCCAGGCGCCCTGGTGGCGCGGCCCAGCCCCTGGCCGCGCCGGGGGGTCGCCTGGGTGGGCCCCACCTTCCCTGGTGCCCTACTTTGACTCGTATTTTAGCTCGTGACGGAAAAATCCCAGATAAGAAGTTCTTTTCCCAGTTTTCGTCGCGGAGCCGCCCCACCCTCTGTTCTTCTTCGGGAGGGCTAATCTGGAGGCTGAATTGGCCTCCGGAGAGGGTAGATCGCCGCCATCGTCATCATCATCACCACTCCATCATGACTTCTCCTTCCATGTGTGAGTAATCCCCTGCTATAGGCGAAGGGGATGGTAGGGATTGGATGAGTTAGATCATGTAATAGTTTGTCAGATCGTTGGGGGCATGTTGCCTATCATCTACTATGGTGTTTATCATCTTTGCTTCAACTTGTTATTCTTAATGCTTGACACTTAGGGCCCGAGTGCCATGATTTCAGATATGAACCATATGTGTTTGCATGAATATATTTGTGTTCTTGATCCTATCTATGAGTTGTTTGCACCTATTACGGTTCGGAACCAGCGATCCCAAAAGTGACAGCTTGGGACACCAAAGGGGATGGTCCGTAGTTTGAGGATTACATGTATCCATTGAGTTTATTGCTTTGTTCCGGTGCTCTTTGACAGGAGCACCTTAATCTCCATAAGTTCCTTTTGGCCCCGTTCGTAGCGGGATGGTAGGACAAAAGATGTTGTGCAAGTTCTTATTGCAAGCACGTACAACTACCTACGGGATACATGCCTAATGTTTGATATTTGCCTAGATGATCATTACTTTTCCGTGTGCCTTGCCCCAAGTTAGAATCATGATATATCTCATCCATGCAGCGCCCAACCATCCGTCTCCCTAGCCTACAGTGTTTTAAATCATGCTGGTTACTAGTTGCTACTTTTGCTATTTACTCTTGCTATTTACTTTTGCTGTTTACTTTTACTATCACTATCATATCATTGTTACCACTTATCTTTTGTTGCAAGTAAGTATATTTCAGGTGCGGTTGAATTGACAACTCAACCGTCAAAGCTATATATACTCTTTGGCTCCCCGTGTGTCGAATCAATAAATTGGGTTATTCTTACCCGCGAAGACTATCTCGATCCCTTACGGTTGAGGGTTATCACCGCTTCGTCCGGGAGATTAATTCCCAACTGAGACAAGCGATTGTGCAACCCAGACAATTTGAGTATGTGCTCGCTGACAGAACTATTCTCCTCCATCTTATAATTGTAGAATGCGTCGGAGACGTCATATCTCTCGACTCGGGCATGAGCTTGGAAAACCATTTTCAGCTCTTGGAACATCTCATATGCTCCGTGATGCTCAAAACGCTTTTGTAGCCCTGATTCTAAGCTGTAAAGCATGCCGCACTGAATCAGGGAGTAATCATCACAACGTGACTGCCAAGCGTTCATAATGTCTTGGGCTGCTGGGAAAACGGGTGCATCACCTAGCGGTGCTTCAAGGACATATGATTTCTTGGCAGCTATGAGGATAATCCTCAAGTTACGGGCCCAATCTGTATAGTTGCTACCATCGTCTTTCAGCTTGGTTTTTTCTATGAACGCGTTGAAGTTGAGGGCAACATGAGCGTGGGCCATTTGATCTACAAGACATATTGTAAAGATTTTAGACTAAGTTCATGACAATTAAGTTAATCTAAACAAATTTAATGAACTCCCACTCAGATTGACATCTCTCTAGTCATCTAAGTGATACATGATCCGAATCGACTAGGCCGTGTCCGATCATCACGTGAGACGGACTAGTCATCAACGGTGAACATCTTCATGTTGATCGTATCTTCTATACGACTCATGTTCGACCTTTCGGTCTTCCGTGTTCCGAGGCCATGTATGTACATGCTAGGCTCGTCAAGTGAACCCTAAGTGTATTGCGTGTGTAAATCTGGCTTACACCTGTCGTATGCGAACGTTAGAGCCTATCACACCTGATCATCACGTGGTGCTTCGGAACAACGATCCTTAGCAATGGTGCACAGTTAGGGGGAACATAATTCTTGAAATTTTTTGTGATAGATCATCTTATTTACTACCGCCGTTCTAAGCAAATAATATGTAATAAACATGATAAACATCACATGCAATCAAATAGTGACATGATATGGCCAATATCATCTTGCTCCTTTGATCTTCATCTTTGGGGCTCCATGATCATCATCGTCACCGGCATGACACCATGATCTCCATCATCGTGTCTTCATGAAGTCGTCTCGCCAAACACTACTTCTACTACTATGGCTAACGATTAGCAATAAAGTAAAGTAATTACATGGCGTTATTCAGTGATACACAGGTCATACAATAAATAAGACAACTCCTATGGCTCTTGCCGGTTGTCATACTCATTGACATGCAAGTCGTGATTCCTATTACAAGAACATGATCAATCTCATACATCACATATATCATTCATCACATCTTTTGGCCATATCACATCACACGGCACATGCTGCAAGAACAAGTTAGACGTCCTCTAATTGTTGTTGCAAGTTTTACGTGGAAGCTATAGGTTTCTAGCAAGAACGTTTCTTACCTACGCCAAAATCACAACATGATATGCCAATTTCTATTTACCCTTCATAAGGACCCTTTTCATCGAATCTGATCCGACTAAAGTGGGAGAGACTGTCACCCGCTAGCCACCTTATGCAACTAGTGCATGTCAGTCGGTGGAACATGTCTCACGTAAGCGTACGTGTAAGGTCGGTCCGGGCCGCTTCATCCCACGATGCCGCCGAATCAAGATAAGACTAGTAGCGGCAAGAGAATTGAACAAATCTACGCCCACAACTGCTTTGTGTTCTACTCGTGCAAGATACTACGCATAGACCTAGCTCAGATGCCACTGTTAGGGAATGTAGCAGAATTCAAAAAAATTCTACGCTTCACCAAGATCAATCTAAGGAGTCATCTAGCAACGAGGGAGAAAGGAGTGCATCTACATACCCTTGTAGATCGCGAGCGGAAGCGTTCAAGAGAACGTGGATGATGGAGTCGTACTCGTCGTGATCCAAATCACCGATGATCCCAGCGCCGAACGGACGGCACCTCCGCGTTCAACACACGTACGGTGCAGCGACGTATCCTCCTTCTTGATCCAGCAAGGGGGGAGGAGAGGTTGATGGATATCCAGCAGCACGACGGCGTGGTGGTGGATGCAACGGTATTTCTCCAGGGCTTCACCAAGCGCTGCGAGAGGAGGGAGAGGTGTAACGGGAGGGATAGGGAGGCGCCAGGGGCAAGGGTGCGGCTGCCCTCCCTCCCCCCACTTTATATAGGGGGCCTAGGGGGTGCACCGGCCCTAGAGATGGGATCTATAGGGGGGCGGCCTAGGGGGGGGGGACTTGCCCCCCAAGTCACATGGGGCGCCCCCCACCCGTAGGGTTCCAACCCTAGGCGCAGGGGGAGGGCCCAAGGGGGCGCATCAGCCCACTATGGGCTGGTTACCTTCCCCTTTCAGCCCATGGGGCCCTCTGGGATAGGTGGCCCCACCCGGTGGACCCCCAGGACCCTTTCGGTGGTCCCGGTACACTACCGGTGACCCCCGAAACTCTCCCGATAGCCGAAAACGGACTTCCTATATATAATCCTTTACCTCCAGACCATTCCGGAACTCCTCGTGACATCTTGGATCTCATCCGGGACTCCGAACAACATTCGGGTTACCGTATGCATATATCTCTACAACCCTAGCGTCACCGAACCTTAAGTGTGTAGACCCTACGGGTTTGGGAGACACGTAGACATGACCGAGACGACTCTCCGATCAATAACCAAAGCGGGATCTGGATACCCATGTTGGTTCCTACATGTTCCTCGATGATCTCATCGGATGAACCACGATGCGAAGGATTCAATCAATCCCGTATACAATTCCCTTTGTCTACTTGCCCGAGATTCGATTGTCGGTATACCGATACCTTGTTCAATCTCGTCATGGCAAGTCTCTTTACTCGTTCCGTAATACATCATCCCGTGACGAACACCTTAGTCACATTGAGCTCATTATGATGTCTTACCGAGTGGGCCCAGAGATACCTCTTCGTCATACGGAGTGACAAATCCCAGTCTTGGTTCGTGCCAACTCAACAGATACTTTCGGAGATACCCGTTGCGTACCTTTATAGCCACCCAGTTACGTTGTGACATTTGGCACATCCAAAGTATTCCTACGGTATCCGGGAGTTGCACAACCTCATGGTCTAAGGAAAAGATACTTGACATTGGAAAAGCTTTAGCATTACGAACTACACGATCTTGTGTTAGGCTTAAGATTGGGTCTTGTCCATCACATCATTCTCCTAATGATGTGATCTCGTTATCAATGACATCCAATGTCCGTGGTCAGGAAACCGTAACCATCTGTTGATCAACGAGCTAGTAACTAGAGGTTTACCAGGGACACGTTGTGGTCTATGTATTCACACATGTATCACTGTTTCCGGATAATACAATTCAAGTATGAATAACAGACAATTATCATGAACAAGGAAATATAATAATAACCATTTTATTATTGCCTCTAGGGCATATTTTCAACACACCTTTGTCCTAGACGGGTAGTTCCATGCCCTTGATTGTCTGAAGCACCGGTAAATTCTATATTCAAATCAATGTTTTGGTCTTACATGTCCTCATTTTTCAAAATAGTTCTAATAATGTGGATAGGAACCATCATAAGAGCATCTACAGCCGCGCCCCCAACAGGCCCCCAAGGCCGTTTTTTAGCGCCGGCGCCGAAAAATCGGCCCAGCCGCACCCCCACGATCTTGTTTTTCGCTGGATTGGGCCGAAATTGGCGCCGGCGCACCCAACCCGAATCCGTCGCGCTGGGGCGCCCGGGGCGCCGACGCGAACGCTTTGGCGCAAAAGAGTTGCGGGACCGGCGCGTCAGCGAGACGAAGGCTGGTCGTCCTCATCGTCTTGGTTTTCCCGTGGGGAATCAATGCCAATGCTGCCGCCAGTCAGCCTGCCATTGATTCACGGGCGGCGCATTCCAGCGACGCAGCCCCGCCTTCCGCCACGCGTTCGCACGTGGCCGCCCCTCGAGACACTATAAAAGGCGCCCCTGGCCGCGCCGGTGAGGAACACGCAGTCCCCCCTCCTC
>LR738709.1:82993642-83009583 GCA_902687465.1 Secale cereale
CCCCCCATCTCCCCCTCCTCGCCGCCGCACTTCCCACCCGGCAACCATGAGCGCGAGGTACCCCGGCTACGCGGCGGCGGCCAACGGTTTCGGTCGCCGCTCGCTGCATGAGTGGGAGGCGTGCCTCCTCCACGAGGCCAACTACCCCGCGCCGCCCGACGTACGTGCTCTGTCACGGTGGAGGCTCAGCGCCAGCGGTGTCCCTATCCCCCCTCTGCTCATCCCAGAGACGACCGCCTACTTCCACGCCGAGATCGAGCGTGCACGTGCCTCCCCGACGGCCTCGGAGCGAGCGCTCCCGGAGTACGCCGTCGGCAACCATGCGGCGTGGGCGGCGTTCTTCGAACGCCGGCAGGAGGAGCGGCTCGCCTCCACCAACAACGCGCCGGCGCCGCGGGGCCGCAACAACAGCGAGGGCCGCCGCCTGTGGTGGGGTGTCCCGGGCCGCACGCTCAGCCGCGTGCTCACGCACCTCGAGGGCGGCAACGACCCGCCGTTCGAGTACCCGACGGCGGCGCGTGGCTGCCGAGGAGGATGATGGGTTGGTCATCCTCCTCTTCCTGCTCCTCCTCCCAATCCTCCTCTCACTCCTCCGGCGCGCCGGCCTTGGTCAGCGTCAAGCCAGAGCTGGCCGAGACGCCGCTCGGTAGACGCACCCGCGGCGCCGGCCTCGTCATCAACGACGGCGGCCGTGGCTCCTCCTCCTCGGCCCCTCCTCGTCTCGTCAAGCCGAAAAGGGAGACAGGGCTGGCGACGGTGAAGCCGGAGCCGGGGCTCGCCGCCGTGAAGCCGGAGCCTGTTCTCGGCGAGGAGGTCGACGAAGAAGAGGCCGCCTTGAAGTGGGCGCGAGAGGACTACGCGCGCATTGAGCTGGATCGCCAGCGCCGCGCCCTGGAGGAGATCGCCGACCGCCGCCGCCGTGAAGCAGCTCGTCGGGGTGAGGGGTCGAGCAGCGGCGCCGACCGTGTCAAGGAGGAGAAGCAGGAGGACGACGCCGGCGACGACTACGCCCTGCTCAGCGCCTATTTCGACACGTAGTTTAGGGGTTTTTTTCGCCCCTTTTTCGTGTTAAAACGCCTAAATTTATGAGAAATATGCCGTGTTTGTTCAAATTTGATCGTGTTTGCTGAATTCTGGCCGTGTTTGCTGCATTATGGCCGAACTGTGGGGGCGGCCTGGGGGCGGCGGCTGGGAACGTGCTCGCCCCCACGCCTAATACAGCGCCGGATCGCCCCCAAACGACGGTTTTCGGCGCATCTAGGGGGCACAACGACTGGAGATGCTCTAATAATAAGACCCAAAATCAAGTTATGCTTTCAAATTTTGAAATTGAATTATGTTAGTATTTTTTGTTTCTAGCAATGTTATATTAGTCAACACATGCATTGCACGTGTACGATTACTAGTGTGTAGCGTTACACGCGACGAAGGGGTCCAAATCTCCATCAAAGGCATCATTGTCTATCCCTCCACTTGCTGCTATCCTCCGCTATCGGCAACAATCGTCGCTCTCCACTCCTCATGTTGGGGGAGTAAACGGGTGAGTGAAATTACGATTCTTTTTCTGGAATAAGCCAAAGCCGGGAATGCGGACAATAGTGACGGGATGGCCCGTAAAGACAGGAAAAACACATGCCCCGTAAAGAACCAACAGATGTGAACGACCAACATTCTTTTTCTGGAAGAATAGGGCAAACTAGCGGAAATCTTTTTCTGAGCCCAGGCTCGTCTGTACTGAAAAAATTCAAAGAATCCATTTTTTCATGGTAGATAATTTGATGCGTGAGGTCCACTGCAATTTTTAACCATTTGGACATCTGAGAAGTTCTCGGAACAAAGACAAATTTGGGTTCCGAAAAAAAGTTTATTGTTCATCTACTGTTCTGACATGATTTCTTTTTTTTTTGCTCAGAGCTACTCAGATTTTCAAATGATCTAAAAATTGAAGCGGACCTCACGTTGTAAATCATTTTTTTATTTTTTTTAAAGATTGCATTTTTTCTGACCAAATGCAGATGAGCCTGCACACCGAATCGATGCACTCCAAACTAGGGGCAGTTGTACTACTATGTAATTTACTTCATCATCTTTTACCCTTACTAGATGACCTGGTTGCGCCAATGGCGCAAAAAGCGAGTTAGAAGCGATGTTAGTAGTGAATAAGTAGGAAATGTAGATGAAAAGATAATACAATGTGGATTGTATTACATATGATAGAATGACTTAGATTGATTTTCATATGAAAAATATATAATGTTTAAAAGACGAAGTAAGCCATTGTGGATATAATGGCATATACAATAATATTGTTAAACTTGGATTTCATAAAGTACTAACTTCCCTTTTAATTCTTCTGGGATATTCATTGACGATCATATATTGAGCAATATAAATGGATTTCTTATCTATATTGGTCACAGAAGCAAAAAGGTTGTAACCTGAATATAAGAAAATATTTGCCTTGAACAGCAGGGATCATAAGGAAATAGATACTTAGGTATGCTCCTGAAGCAAATAGCGGAAGCAAACCAAATAATGAAGCATATGTAGTGGATTTAAACATCATGAAAGCAAAACTAAGATAGCATCTTTATACAGAATGGTTTGCGTCCGAGTTCACAGTAGCCTGATAGCCCTAAATCATGAAGGGGCATAAAAGAAAAGTACGAACGCATCTCCGCATAGCTTATTTACATCTGTCTTACAAACTACATAGTAGAAATCATAGTCAATATAGCATGACAGAGCCTAAACATTAACTAAAAACAAAAATAGGGTCCTAGGATGGTCTACAACAATATATTTAGATTGCTTTTATAAAGCGGAGCACTAAACCATCCAGCCATATGAACTTATGAAGCAGAGACCTTCATCGAAACGCCTTGTCATCTTAATTGTTTGTTGGACGTGATAACAAACCTATGTAAGAATATATAGTGTTAGTTGATGCGTGCATAGAATGTCTGAATGTGTTTGCAAAGCAGATAAAAATGATGAATCAGTGACCTTATAAAGACTGGAAGGGATTCAAGACTACATGCTCCATGCCTCCATCGGTATCAACAATCATCTCATCATCTAAGCAACTTTTCATGGTAGATCTCTTGCGCCCATGGCACAAGAAGCCTATTAGGACCAAGTATTATGGAGTAATTAAATGCTAATCAAATGGAATGAAACAATAAGCACTACTGTAAACATCATTCTTATAGCATAATAGGATGAGAGGCAGATATATTTTTAGATAGTCCTCAAATATTCTAAGATAATGTACTTTGGAGCGTATATTACATTGTATGATATAAGCATTCGTGGATCAAAAAAGGCATAGTAATCACAACATCACATAGATCAAAGAAAAATGAAACATACATAAGCATTAAAGCATCGACCGCTTATTTCAACTAAGATAGAACTTGCTCACTTAATCAGTCATCTCATACATACATAAGCTTTACCATTGATTGCCTAGAGTTAAAACACCGAAAACAGAATTAAAATTCATACATATTCACTTCATTCTTTCGTGGTATGGCACTGTCATGAAAATGTATGAAAAATACCTGAAAGGCATGGCACTGTCGTGATCCTTCCAGTAACATCTGCCTTTAGAGGCCTCATGGAACAATACCTGAAATGCATGGGACTATCGTGATCCTTCCAGTAACATCTACACATGAAGAGGACAGAAGGGTACACAACCAGTGTAAATTTGGGAGCACAAACAAATGCTGCCACACCCAGTGCAAATCGATAAGCATGTATAGGAATTAGGAACAACCATAAACCACAACAATGATGAAGTCTAATTAACTAAACAACTATGGAGAATAATATAAGTATATTAATGACAACAAACTCTAATATATATGGTAATGGTGAGCCATGTGACGGGGATATGAATGCAGAGGGTGTCAAAGTAAAAACTAACGTTGGAGCTCTCCTATAAGATCTGATATTACCTGAGGGAGCTGGTGCATATCCAAGAAAAAACAGAGTAGATTGACTTTCACAAAAAATCGCCGCAACCTTCAAGAATGCACAGGAGTAGTTATGATTTAGGAACTCGGGTATATTATAAAGACAATAAACTGCAGTTTCCCTATTGATGTATAGGAACATATTAACTACCTGCACTTGTTTCATTTGCTATTGATATCTACATGTTTCAACATTAGATGAGCACAATACAATACCATGTTTCTCTCTCCCATACTTGTAAAGTGATGTTTCAAAATCAGTACAAAAGCAACAGGAATAAGTAAATACCTCATGACTCATGACTTCACGTACGGTAGAAAATAGATACGCCCAAAGAACCTTACATGATATAATTTTGTACATGCAAATAGATGCCCAACAAACTGTTTGCGCCTTCAAAGTTTTCTTGAACTGGTGCCAACGGTGCTAGAATCAGATTTAAACCAAAAATTATTTGCATTTTGGAAAGGGAGTATAGGAGCAAATAAACAACAAACGATTTTTAACTCAGTCGGCACATCGAGAGGACCAAGGAAATAAATTAATGGATCAATGAAACATAAATAGCATTTCAGTATTTTTTTTCTCGAAAAGGAGGATAGTGGCATTTCAGTATATACATAGATAGCTTTCTTGAAAACATAAGTAAGGGGAAATGTTAGGAAAAAATATAACATCTTATTGCAACAGATAAGGGGAAACAATTGGTAGTAGATGAACAATATCATTTATCTGCTACAATTATTGCGAACCAATCAATCAGTCAGCTACAAATGGTGCTTTGGGGAGGAATAAGCACTCGTCATCTATTCCAAAAAACATCGCAATACCAAAATCTCATTATCAACAAAAGCAAAATAAGTTCCACATGTCCATCGCCTTTGTAAAGCATGCTTCTACCCTAGGCATAACTCGAAACGAAGTCCCTGGAATTGGAACATAATCAAAAGACTATAAAATCTCTGAAACACACATGCATATGTTCTGTCATGTCAAGACCTCCAATTCTACAATTCTGGAGATTTAATCAGTAGCAAGCACGCAGACGTTAGTCAGTTGATCCTAGTTAACTTCAAGCATATGTCTAAACAAAAATTAAGATCCTCATTAAATAGTTCCTAGTAAAAAGTATTAATCATGCTTGCAGATAGTTAACGGAATACACCTACTCGGAACAAGGATATTTTTTGCATGGTTACCAATTCTGATTAATTATTAAACATCTCGAGTGCAATATTCTCAACTACCAGCTGAAGAAATCACATTAGAAAACCCTCTAAACTTACATGTTATCTGCCATGAAGATAACATGACAATACATTGAGCAAATAATCCTATAAAACTCGAGAAATGGGGACAGAAAACTATTAGCTTGTACCATCCAGATTTTGACATAGCACCAAGTTTTTTGCTCCTTTATGGTATAAAAAAAGACCATAAGTGCAATTGGACTCATCCGATTTTGGATAGACAAGCTAAACTACATGTTTTTACATGCGGAGGCTGGCCAAAATAATGCTAACTTCAGTCTGATCATTATAAATAATAGTACAAATAGAAGTGGTTGGGGTGGGTGGGTGTGTGTGTGTGTGTTTAACACGTCATTGCATCAAAAAAATGATTAGAGAGAGAACACTTCTACTGCATCCTCAACAGGAAGAGTAATAACCAATGTCCAGTACATGAAAAAATAGATCACTTCTTCGGACCTTCTGTTTATTGTTGTATCTTGGACAGATCACTTCATCGGGACCGGAATGTCAGCATCATGTTATTGGTTTGCTCTTTGCTGCCAAGTATTCTGTTGTCTTCAATTGATTACCAGCACCTGAACCAAGAAATACAGAAACGAAGTACACACTCCTATTCATATTGCCTTGTGAATGTCACCATGCTACTGAATTCTGGTGTTGTAATGTGATACAAACAGTTCGATATTCCCAAATGTTGGTGCTTATTTTCATGACAATCTCCGCAGCAGTCATGTTCTCATGCTCTCCAGGGAGTTTCAGAAAATTACTCGCAAAAAAATGACAAGAGACTTGAGATATAGAACTTCAGCTTCGGCCCGCCAGAACTACTCCTCGAAAACGACGCTGATCTGAACCTTGTCGAACATGTTATGGAAGGGCCAGGTCTTCCTCTGCTCATTCCAGTGATGCATCTTCCATATAGCACCAGCAACCAACAAATGGTGAGTCCAGTGAAGATGTCCTTCACCACACTCGGCCCCTTGAGGGTAACATGTGCAACTCTGCCGCCTGCCATTTGCTGGCTGTTGAGCTGAGATGCCAAAATGCCTGCAAAAATTGAGAAGATTCTGTGAGCTGATTTCTTGGGAACATGGAGACAGAATATCTTCGACAGGGCAGAAAGATATTTTAAATATATGCAGGCATGTGCATACAACATAAATCATTTAGGTCGTGATCTATCATTTTTCAAACATTCAAAGGCCACTGCACAGAAAACAAGTCATATAAATTGTCAAGATGTAACTAAAGTGAAACTTTTCAAGAAAGAAGTAGTGCAAGAACTGGAATAGCAATCAACCACTTTATTTTGAGATGTAAATAGCTGATGATGCTATGTAAAACCAACATGCATTCACGAATGGCAGAGTACATTAGGGAAGTTCAGATTCCTCAACAGCTCAGGGCAACCTAATTGACTTCATCTTTCTCCTGCAATGTAATTTATACATCAGACTGGAATACATGTACATGGCCATCAAGCATTGAATAGTTAATAAGCACAATATGATTAAGCAGAATGCCTTGTCGGAACTATATAATGTAAGCAAAAGGTGCAGAAAAAACAAATTGAAGGATGAAATCCAAATCATCTGTGTTTTCTGTTGCTTGAGGCAAGACTACTCTTGGGCAAGTGACATTCCCTTCTCACCAAATCAAACTATTTTAAAAGGGCCTTAGATGCTAGCAGAAAGCTGCTGTAATTCTAAATGTACTCAACAGCAGACCAAAATAAAAATAGAATGAAGGTGTAAGTGTACCGAATCCAAGAAATAATTAGGATGCACTATATCTTTGCAGCTTGATGTATATTGCCTAGACCAAGAACTTTGTTTCATTCTAGTTAATTGAAATGTGTACTGGATTCTATTGATCCTAGTTAATTAATTGTTCATTTTAGTGAAGCACAAAAAATGCATGCGCATCAGCCCATCAAAAATAGAAAAGCAATGTACACACTAACCTGGCTGGTTGTACTCCTCCCTAAAGTTTCAACATAGTAGTATAGCACAATACTTCCATAATTTCTCCTGTTCTTCACTAACTGCAGCAAGCTGGCTGTAGATAAAAAAGTAAAACAAACAATAAAATCATATTTTGCAATATCCGACCAATACTACTGTCTGCCTCCATACTACTGTCTTGCTCTAGCTGCAGAGTCCCCACGTATTGTGCCAAAAAGGGGTCCATGAGGGCCAGAAGGTTGACCCTGGTCTTCACTCTTCCTGTAGATTCTTCTCTTCTTCATCGGATCTGCACACATCTTGTTCAGGAAAAAATACAAATCGAGAAATCAATATCATTGATGAAATCAAAAGCAAGAACCGGAAGGAAGAAGACAGCAGCCGGCTGGGCAGGCAGAGATACAGGAGTGCGCACCTGAGCAGCCGGTCGGACGCGCAGAGGCGGGCCACGGCACCAGGGGCCTCATCGCCAGGTCACCGTCACCAGTGAGTAGAGCTCGCGTCCCCCGTCGATCTCGCGCCTCCGCCGGCCGGAATCTGTCCGTGGGGAGGTGTAGAATGGAGGAGCGGTGGCGCAGGAAGAAGATGAGGGGAAGCGGCCGCCACCACCGCTCCTCCCCTTCGTGTTTCTCCTCCTCCCGCGTAGGATCCATGGCCCCACGGTGACAGCTGGCTCGAGGCGGGGGAGCGGCTGCTGGCTCGAGCCGGGGGAGCGGTGGAACTATACGGAGGGTTGGAAGCGTGGATCTTGGGGAGCTCCGGGGCGTGCGGCGGCCGGAGCTTGCCGGTACAGGCCGGCGTGGGTAGGGCGATGGGGGAGAGAGGGGTTAGCGAGATAGAGAGAGGAGCGCGATGAGGAGGGGGAGATGAGTGGGACGGGAGGCGGCGGCGAGGGTTTCTCCACGGGAGCGGCTCTACTTTATACCCCCTGCACATGAAATTACTAAAATGCCCTTGGCGGGGCACGAAATCTACAGGCGGTGGCAGCAATGCTGTTCATGGCGATGTAAAGCGACGTGGAGGCAACGGTTGTGACTACGAGTTCTCCGGGGTTTATATGTTCAATTATTACATGTGCATTGGATGCCTTGATGGATGGTATCCAAGCCAAGCAAAAGGCACAACACTTGACAAGAAAAAAAATCTACACAGAGCGCATGCAGGCGCATGCACACATTTGTCCACAAATCAATCCCACAAATCGAAGAAGAAGAAAAAATGAAAATAAAACATAACAACAAACGAATAATCAAATGCGACCGATCGAATTCAGCCCATGGAAAACGTCAACGATAGAAACTTGGATTTGGAAAGGGAAGCGCTTAGTAGTGGTTGACTAAGCGGCACTGCTTCCTGATCTCGCCCTTGCTGCCGTGCGGCATGGGCAGCTTGTTGAGCTTGACCAGCGAGTCGGAGAAGTCCTCATCCCACATCGTGCCGTTGTCGGCGTACTCGTGCACATGGCCCCACGCCTCCTTCTCCGTCAGCGGCTGCCAGTCGGAGTTGAAGGTGACGATCCTCGCCAGGTTGTTGTGGTAGTAGCTGTTGTCCAGGAAGTCCGACACCTTCCTCAGCTTCGGGAGGAACCCCGGGATGGCCGCCGCCACCGCGCTGGCGTCCTCGTTCCTGATGTTGTTCGTCATGATGGGGTCGGGGCCTTTGCCGCACTTCCCGGTGAGGAGGCCCCGGTAGGCCTGGAGGATCTGGTCGGCGGGAGCCGTGAGCCGGGCGCGGAGTGACGAGCAGTGGCCCACGCCCACGGCGTGTGCGCCAGATAGGATCACCAGCTCCTCGATCATGAAGTTCTTGTGCTTGAAGTTCTGAATGAGCTCGACGATTGTGAAGGTGGAGTCGGGAGGTCCTGCTGCGCCTCCGCCGCGTGGGAGTGCACGCCGTCCAGGCGGCCGGCTAGGGCGTCAAAGTGGACGTGGGCGTTGCTCAGCAGGCTAGCGGCGTCGCGGGCGGCGAAGATGAGGATGTCCGCGCAGGAGACGACGCCGGGGCACCAGTCCTCCACTGCCGACTTGATGTCGTCGAGCAGATCGAAGGCGGCCAGGCCGATGTTGATCGGCGCTGTCTTCTTCGTCGTTGAGTATAATGTTTATTAGGACTAGGATTTGTTCTGGCTTGTCTTGTACTCCAAGTAGATCATTGTACTCCTATATATATGCCCACGAGGCTAAAGCAATACAACAACTATTCCACCAAACCTCTCTCTCCCTTCTAACATGGTATCTATCGCAAGTCGATCCTAAACCCTAGCCGCGACAGCTTCCGCACCCGCGCGCCGCCTCCAGGGCGGTCAGCCTCCATGACTGCTGCCGGGGGCCGCGCCGCCCGTACCTAGAGTTCGTCCGCCGGCTGTGTTGGCCGGCTGCCCTAGAGAGTCTTTTTCCCGAGCTCTTGCTCCGGTTTTTTTCGCTCTCTCGCTGGTCGTTTTTGATCGGCGTTTTTCTTTTTGTTTTCCCGATCTAATCTTGATCGGTTTGCGTCGCCCGACGCCGCCGTCGACCCCGTGCGCCTCTACTCCGACCCTGGCACGTAGAGGTGGACTAACGAGCTACTCGGCTCGTTAAGATCGTACTCGTTAAGCTCGTGCTCGTTAAGGCTCGGCTCGTTAAGCTCGTTAAGATTAACGAGCAGAAATCCCTGCTCGGCTCGGTTCGTTTGAAGCGCGTTAAGCTCGTGACCGCTCGCGAGCGCTCGTTAACAGATTGTAATGTGCTATGGTCTACAGAATGAGTGTGTAGGTGCAATTTTTAAGATGAAATATGGTGATTCCAAAAATATATGCACTATTTTGTTGCCTCCTATGTCGATTAGATTGAATAGATGGCCTAAGGTACTCCAAAAAATTGTCACGTAAGATGAAAATATGTATTATGTTGTTACTAGCGAGCTAAACGAGCTACTCGTGAAACTCGTTAGCTCGCTCGTTAAGCTCATTAAGCTTAACGAGCTGAAATCAATGATTGGCTCTGTTCATTAAGAAGCGAGTTACGAGCTTAACTAGCCGAACTATCGAGCGCTCATTAAGCTCGCGAGCTACGAGCTTTTGGTTCAGCCTAGTGGCACGACCAGCCGGCCTCTCCTCCGACCCGGCGGCCACGCGCGCCGACGCGGCCCGTCCAGGCCAACCGTCGTCCACACGCCGGCCCGCCCGTCGTCCTGCGCCGGCCGTCACCGTCCTGCTTCGACCGGGACACCTGCATCGCCCACCCTGCGGCCTCGCACCATGCGGCGACCAATCATATCCGTCGTTCGCGCGCCGATCCGCCCATCTATCCACACCACCCGCCTCTGTCGTGTCTGCACGGCGGCCCTGCGGTCTACCTCGCCGGCCTCGTCTCCGACGGCGTCAGGCTCGTCGACTGTCTCAGCTCGGGCGCCGCTACTACGTTGGTCGCTCGGGCGCTGCTTGGCAGCCCGGGTGCCGGTCGCACGACGTCCCACGCTGTCCGTCCTCGCCGGCTTCATCTCGGACTCCGTCGCCACCCCGTCTTCACCGAGCGGCGTCCCCGACCTCGCGCGCGGTCGGATTGATCACCCGCCCGCCGCCGCGATCCGCCACATCTACGCCATGCGACCGACCTGGCCCGTCAGTTGCGCGCGCCTTCGCAGGTCCCGTGAAGATCGCCCCGAGTACCGCGCGCCTCTCCGCCGATCGAGCATCGGGCTACCGCTGTGTCGCCTCGTCGGGCCGCAGCGCCAGCGCCCCGTGGTTCTTCTCGCGGCTGCATCGACTCGTGCGTCGCCGCTGCGTCGCCCCTTCGGGCCGTAGTGCCGCGATACGCGGTCCCCGCCGCCGCCCCGAGGCCGTCCCCGCGTTGCACCGACACGCGAACCGCCGTTGCGTCGCCCCTTCGGGCCGCAGCGTCGCGGCCCGCAGTCCCCGCCGTCGCCCTGACCCGCCTGCCGCCGCTGCGTCGCCCATTCGGGTCGTAGCGCCGCGGCCCGCGGTCCACTCCGCCGTCACCGCGCGTCGACTTCCCGTGGTAAGCGCTGCGCCGTCTCCCTTGGCGCGGGAACGCCACTTTCCGCGCCGGTCTTCGTCAAGCTGTCGGGTTCTTCGCCTATTTCGAGCACCGCCGCCGCGATCCTAACCCAGCCGCCACCGCCACTATCCCCATAGCTGCCGCAGCCGCCCGTCCACCCCCTTCGTCTTCGACCAGCACCAGACTGTCGCCAGCGTCGTCGTCATCTACCCCGACCACTTCGTCTACTCCGACCACCGTTGGTGACATCGGCCCCGCGCCGATGAACGCCGCAATCGTCGTCGAGTTCTTCTCTGCTGGCACCTCCGACTTCTCCGGCATGGCATACAGCTCGTGCAGGTCCCTCGTCTACGCATGCCCGGTGTTGGCAACACCGATGCGTGCCTTCATCCACGACATGTCCCTGGGCCTGGCAAGCCTGGTCGGCGCTTCGTCAACTTCGTCTTCGTCCGTCTACGCATGCTCGGTGCTGGCAACACCGGTGCGTGCCTTCGTCTACGATGTGTCCCCGGGCTTGGCAAACCCGCCGCGACGCGTCGTCAACAACATCTTCTTCCCGGCGCACCACTACTTCGACACCACTGCGCCCATGACTAACTCGGCGCACCCCTTACGCCCGCGGCTCCACGGCGACTTCGTCGACACCGGCTACCGCGACTCGACATCGACCACAGCATTCTTCGCACGGCTACCTCGACCACGGCTCCACCACGTACGTTCTCGGCTACATCGACAAACGGCACAAAAGGCTACCGCCTGCTTGAGCAACCTCGTTGGTTTCCACTCCAGCCACGACTCCGCGATGCGTCGACCGTTCCGACTGTGGGGGGGTGTCCGTCGGCTTGCCTTCGGATTCTTCTCCAGTCTCATCGTCTGCGTCGCTACCGTTGTGACTGCGGGGGGATGTTGAGTATAATGTTTATTAGGAAAGAAGAGATAGACTAGGATTTGTTCTGCCTTGTCTTGTACTCCAAGTAAATCATTGTACTCCTATATATATATGCCCACGAGGCTCAAGCAATACAACAATTATTCCACCAAATCTTTCTCTCCCTTCTAACATCCGTGTTAGCTTTGATGGGACAAATCAAGCATTTTAACACAGCTGAAGTGTGCATGGGAAGTCATTTCGTCGGTACTTGCCAAGCATTATTATAGCACGATCTGCACGATTTGGATCTGAAATGTGCTGATTACCTTTTAGTTGTTGGACAGACATGTACTCCGAATGTACTGTCGGCAATGTGCATTATTGCGAAATAATTATTGATTAGTCACGGATATTTTCTCATAGAAGCACATGTTGTGCTTTTTCATTTTCGAGAAGTGAGAAGCAGCATCGCTTCTCGTGGGAGCACAAACTGTACTTTCGCCAAAAGCACAAGTTGTGCTTTTGTTGGGCTTCTCGTGAAAGAAAATTAACGATTCCATGAGAAACGCAACCGTGCATACCGTGGAAACATATTTTTTTTTAAGAAGCATAGTTATGCTTCATAAAAATTAATAAATAAATGACATTTTTTTTCTCAAAATCTTAGAATTAATCAGGCAAACCGAAATAGCGAAAAAAAGACTAAAAACTATCTAAAACACAAAAACGCGTACAGAAAAACAAACTCTAGGGCTGTATCACGCGCATAACAGGAGTTAACTCGGGATGCAGATGGGCTGACCCAATAAGGGTCCTAGGGGTGCGGTTTTCAGCTAAGTTTTTTGAATAGTTCACGTGTCTTTTTTGTTGTTTCTTTCTATGGTTGTTTTGTTGTGATTTTTCTGTGTTCTACTTTTACACACCGGTGTTCTGGTATTCATTTTTGTTTTTTTCATCGGTTGTCGTTTTTTGTGAGTTTTAGTGTTAGCTTCCCCTGTTTTTTTGGGCTTTCCCTTTTTCTTTTTCTATTTTTCTATGAACAAATATATTTAAAAAAATTATAATACATGTATAACCTTTATTAGTGGTGTGGATCCTTTTTTTCTTCAAATTCCATGATTTTTTTACATTATATTAACATTTATTAAATATGTCATGAACATATTTTGTACATGCGTGAATGTTTTGTTAATATGCCAGATGCATTTTTTTGAATGGCACGACACATGAATTAGGTGAAATTATTTTAAATTTTATAAATAATTTAAAAAGTATTAAGAATATGTTTTTTGATATGCATGCACATTTTTTAAATACCATCAGCGTTTTTTATATTCACATGTAAACATTTCTTTGGCAGTGCATGAACATTTTCTAAACACTGTGTAAACATTACCTAAACTATGCGTAACGTTTTTAAATATGAATATTTATATTTTATAATATTTTTGGAATATAAGAAAAAAAATCGAAACAATTGCAAACAAAATATGTCACACACATCTATGTTTCTTGGGGCAGCTGATTTACCATAGCGTTGTAGGCGAGCTCGAGTCAGAGTTTCCACTAAGACAAAGCGCTCGCACATGTTGTCGCGGGACACACCCCGCGGGAGCATGGGTTTTTCTCTTTTCTGCATGCATTTTTAGTTTTTTTGGGAGTTTTGGTATTTTGAATTATGCTTGATTTTTCGTAAAAAATTCTCAAAAAATATTTTCTGAGCCCAGGCTCTGCACCCGCGCTGAAGATTTATTTTTTAGAACTAGAAAAATTCAAAAAAAAAATACATTTTTTGCATATAGATAATTTGATGCGTGAGGTCCGCTGCAATTTTCAAATCATTGGACATCTGAGAAGCTCTCGGGAAAAAGAGAAATTTCGGGTCTATAAAAAAGTTTACTATTTATGTACTGTTCTGACCCGATTTATCTTTTTTGCTGAGAGCTACTCAGATTTCCAAATGATCTAAAAATTGGTGTGGGTCTCACGCAATAAATTATCATCATGCAAAAAATGGATTTTATTATTATTTTTTGTGCATTTTTTCTGAGCAGGTGCATATGAGCCTGGGCACCGAATTGCTGCACTCGCAAACTAGGGGCAATTGTACTACTATGTAATTTACTTCATCATCATCTTTTATCCTTATTATTACATGAGCATTGGATGCCTTGATGGATGGTATCCAAGCCAACCAAAAGGCACAACACTTGCCGGGAAAAAAATCTACACAGATCGCACGCACGCGCATGCGCACATTTGTCCACAAATCAATCCCACAAATCGAAGAGGAAGAAAAAAAATGAAAATAAAACATAACAACAAACGAATAATCAAACTTGACCGATCGATGCGATGCAATGCAGTTCAGCCCATGGAAAACGTCAGCGATAGGAACTTGGATTTGGAAAGCTTAGTAGTGATTGACGAAGCGGCACTGCTTCCTGATCTCGCCCTTGCTGCCGTGCGGCATGGGCAGCTTGCTGAGCTTGACCAGCGAGTCGGAGAAGTCCTCATCCCACAGCGTGCCGTTGTCGGCGTACTCATGCACGTGGCCCCGCGCCTCCTTCTCCGTCAGCAGCTGCCAGTCGGAGTTGAAGGTGACGATCCTCGCCAGGTTGTTGTGGTAGTAGCTGTTGTCCAGGAAGTCCGACACCTTCCTCAGCTTCGGGAGGAACCCCGGGATGGCCGCCGCCACCGCATCGGCGTCCTCGTCCCTGATGTTGTTGGCCACGATGGGGTCCGGGCCCTTGGCGCACTTCCCTGCGAGGAGGCCCCGATAGGCCGGGAGGATCTGGTCGGCGGGCGCCGTGAGCCGGGCGCGGAGCGACGAGCAGTGGCCCACGCCCACGGCGTGCGCGCCGGACAGGATCACCAGCTCCTCGATCGTGAAGTTCTTGCGCTTGAAGTTCTGGATGAGCTCGGCGATGGTGAAGGTGGAGTCGGGGAGGTCCTGCTGCGCCTCCGCCGCGTGGGAGTGCACGCCGTCCAGGCGCCCCGCCAGGGCGTCGAAGTGGACGTGGCCGTTGCTCAGCAGGCTGGCGGCGTCGCGGGCGGCGAAGATGAGGATGTCCGCGCAGGAGACGACGCCGGGGCACCGGTCCTCCACCGCCGACTTGATGTCGTCGAGCAGATCGAAGGCGGCCAGGCCGATGTTGATGGGCGCCGTCTTCTCCGTGTTGGGGTTCTCCGGCGTCGGGTCCAGCAGCACCGAGGCGTCACAACCCTGCACGTACGTTCTTCCGTCAGTTACTCCAACAGAATGATTATCTTAGCTACCTAATCGAGCAATTGTCTTACTCTTACACTAACTGCTAAGCAATAAGCACGGTCGTTAGTACAATTCGTTAACTTTGGTGGGACAAATCAAGCATTTTAATCAATCACACAGCTGAATGTGTTACGTGCAAGTGTACTAGATATGTACTGCAAGTGCGCATGGGAAGTCATTTCGTCGGTACTTGCAAAGCATTATTATAGCACGATTTGGATCTGAAACGTGCTGATTACCTTTTAGTTGTTGGACAGACATGTAGTACTACTACGAATGTACTGTCCCAATGTGCATTATTGCGCAATAATTATCGATTAGTCTAATGACTTATGTACTGATAGTTGGACCATCTCGGAAAGACTTGTATGCACCTTCATTTTCAGATGAAAAGGGGGCTCGTGTTTATGTTTTCCACCTATAATCCATTACCTATTAATTAGTCTTAAATACAAATAGTACTAGGAGCTTTTCAACAGATCATTTGAACTTGTGGGGTGTGGATTGAGCAATGAGCACCGGTGAAACCAATTATTGATCTTTGATATAGCAGGTGTGCTTTCTCTTTCTCTTTACAGTCTATAGCTTGCCTTTCTTCTTCTTTTT
>LR738709.1:83009754-83031804 GCA_902687465.1 Secale cereale
TTTTGCGGGGATTCTTTGTTTTCTTTCGATGGCAAAAGAACGATGGAAAAGCTAACGAAGTCTAATACATTCATACCTTGGTTATAGAATACACAGAATGCAAGATTAGTTTACACTAGTTGATTCTCAAAGACAGTATATACAAATATATCACAATCATCATGCACGCTTTACCTACTTTATACCTAGCTTTTTTATAGCTAGTCGTATACGGAGAAGAGAAACATCCATCAAGTACCGGCATCCAGTCAAGTATAAATGCTACAAGTAAGGACCTTACCTATTCTAGGTTGAAAGCACAAAACTAAAAAATGCCATTTTGTTGTCAAGTAGAGTATTGCACTTGCATTGTACATACACCCCTCCTAATTGGGGTGCCTACTTAGGGGAATGAAAAACACAATACGGCTCTTACCTAGAAAATTCTACATGCCGGATAGCTATGGACATGACGCCTAACCGTGCGCGGATCCTTAGAATTTTATTGTCCAAAGTCACCCGATCACTCACGAAGCTACAAAGTAAAATCTAAACGACTCGTAGGAAGACGATCGACACGTAACCGCGGATTCTCAAGAGAGCCAAAAGGAATCTAATCGCCCGTATCATCATCAGGCACATGGGGAATTAAAAGCAGAGAAATGCCAAAAGACAACGACACCAGGCACGGAAGAAAAGCAGAAGAAAAAAGAGCAGCCGAAGATAATGACAATGGGCACAGTGATGCCGGGGCCTAGCTAATTCGCTACGATACCTCAGCAAAGCGAAAGGTGGGCGACATGTCGAGACGGTAGATATGATAGACATCTACACGTCCAACTGCCCAAGGAAAGCATCGCATCGCATTCCGGCATCAGTTGCACTGTGCGAGTTTTGTGCTCGCCACGCTGGCGGGTGAGCGGCTAGCGCACGGAATCTGAGGGTGATGAACCAGCTACGTACTAGCTAGGTACGTAGCCGCCCAAGTTCAGTACAGTGGCTAGCTTGCTAGGAGTGACGTGCTTCCATGATTAACATCTGGAAGATGAGATGACAATGACGTGCAAACCAACTAATACTTTGAATCTCATGCCTAGCTCCTGACTGTTCAGATAACTCCGTCGGAAACTTGTAGTAGCCGTGCTAACTGATTGTCTGTTTAACGTTTTCGTCTAACTGTCTTAAACTTTTGGGTGAAGTAGTAGTTAGATTAGATTAGATCAATGCATGCAAAACCGCCAGACCGGTGTTGACTGAAATTACTGTCTTGCTAACAGCGGAGAAAGGTTATCTAGCGCAGCTCCGTGTCATGTACTACCTCCTACCCAAAATATAAGACGTTTTTGCAGTTCAAATTTAAACCGCAAAAATGTCTTATATTTTGGGACGGAGGCAGTAGAGTCTAGTGCCATGTCTGTGCATCATGTACCAACTAATGTGCTCTCATACGTTTAACACTTCGACAATGTTGATCACGAGCTGAGTCACTGTACATGCACCATGTAAATTTGCAGATGGTCTGCAGGCATGTACAAGCGGCTCTTACTAGTGCTACTGTGCTGGAGGACGTTACGGAGGTACTTTTGCTGGCTCCACAGCAGTGGCCGGCCGTGTGGTTACTGGTTAAAGGCTAAAGAGCAGAGTAGTGGCCGGCCGGAGTGACAGAGAGAGATAGACGGCGGCGGCGGCGTACGTACCCTGACGAAGCAGTCGTGGAAGATGAGGCGGACGAGGGCGGCGCCGTTCTTGCGGTTGGCCTTGATGGCCCTGGCGACGTGCCACTTCACCACGTTCTCCACGCCCCGGCAGCTCTTGTCGTAGTACCCCACCTTGAGCGAGCTCGCCTCCGCCGCCACAGCCGCCGCCAGCAGCACGGCCACCGCCACCGCAGCCACCGTCCTCATCATCCTCGCCGGCCGACCAGCTCACGCACTCGCGCACGCACGCACGGCGCCACCTACCTGCCGCCGACAGAAGCAGCGGCTGCGTGCTGCGCCTTTGCTCGCTCGAGTGGCCGGCACCAGCTAGGAGAGCAGTGCTGCTGGTTGGTGTGGTGCGGGCTGCGGAGTGCAGTGTGCTGCGTGCTCAAGGGAAGGCTCTGGGGCGCGAGGTATATAACGGCGGGGGCGGCTCGATCGTTGCTCTGACGATAATTTTAACGGCTGGTGATCTGCCCGATCGCCCCGTGACAGCGAACGCCCAACGTAAAAGGCGACGTGGCCCCGGCGTACGTCTGTGGCGTGGTACAACTTGCCAGGACTCCTCTTTGTCTCGACCGGGGCGTGAACAGAGTCTTGGGAGAAGTGGGACACACATCAGACATGTGCGTGGGTGCCAATATGTTCGGGCGAAACATAAACCCGCCCACATTTCAGACAAGATTCATTCAAACCTTTGTTAAACTTTTGTCGTCACGTGAATCAATTTAGTCAGCAGAAATTTAGGTTTGGTCCACTGAAACGAAACCGTTTTGGCAATTTACATACACGGAAAATATTTTCGGAATCAAATTTCAGGACACGGGTCCGACACGACAAGGTCGATGGTAGGACGATGCACATGAAATTTACATAAGACATTCAGTTACACATTTCTTGAAAGACCACTTATTGGAGTTACAAAGAAAGAATGATTCATGGTGTTGATGTAGAATGTGCACGGATTTACATCATTGTCGTGTCATTAGCTTACCATCACCGCTTTAAGACGCCGAGTATGTTTGCGAGTTGGAATATATGTGTGAGGATCTAGTACTTACGAGTCTTCTTGATACGGAGACCTTGGAGGTGGAGGAGCATGCGGCTCCTCTACAACCAACCGAGGGTCTTGGTAACTATCTCAGTCATGCGGGCTGTGAGATCATGCTGGATAAGCCCAAACGCACACGGAAGAAGAAGGTATATGTCCTCTCTGCCGTGTGTTGGAGTGCTAGGATTAAAATCAAGCTGAAATTTCATGATGATCCATGAAAGGGATCTTCTGGAATAGCAGAGGTCTTACGGACTTGGCTAAGGTAGGTTTTTGGTGGAGGCTTCCAAGGACTACAAGCTTGATTTTATTGCGTTGCTCGAGACAGGACGTGATAATTTCACCTTGCAGTTCCTTGGAATGATTTCTGGTGGTTTGGACTTTGATTGGCACTGTTTGCCACCTCGGGGAAGGTCTGGCGGGATCTTACTCGGAGTCAATTGCGAATCTCTTGAGGTGGTGAACGTGTTTATGGGTGAGTATGCCGTCAAATTTCATGTGCAGTCGAAAGTTGACAGTTTTAGGCGGGCTCTAGTGGCTGTGTGTGGGGCGGCGCAGCCGGAGTTCAAACCTGATTTCCTTGCAGGTCTGGTGAGGGTTTATGGGGGAGGGAGAGACTTTACTGAAGGAAATATGCCCTAGAGGCAATAATAAAGTTGTTATTTTATATTTCCTTATATCATGATAAATGTTTATTATTCATGCTAGAATTGTATTAAACGGAAACTTGATACATGTGTGGATACATAGACAAAATACCGTGTCCCTAGCAAGCCTCTACTAGACTAGCTCGTTAATCAAAGATGGTTAAGTTTCCTAACTATAGACATGTGTTGTCATTTGATAAACGGGATCACATCATTAGGAGAATGATGTGATGGACAAGACCCATCCGTTAGCTTAGCATAATGATTGTTCAGTTTTATTGCTACTGCTTTCTTCATGTCAAATACATATTCCTCCGACTATGAGATTATGCAACTCCCGAATACCAGAGGAATGCCTTGTGTGCTATCAAATGTCACAACGTAACTGGGTAATTCTAAAGATGCTCTACTGGTATCTCCGAAGGTGTTTGTTGGGTTGGCATAAATCGAGATTAGGATTTTTCACTCCGAGCATCGGAGAGGTATCTCTGGACCCTCTCGGTAATGCACATCATAAGAAGCCTTGCAAGAAATGTGACTAATGAGTTAGTTACAGGACAATGCATTACAGAACGAGTAAAGAGACTTACCAGTAATGAGATTGAACTAGGTATGAAGATACCGACAATCGAATCTCGGGCAAGTAACATACCGATGACAAAGGGAATAACATATGTTGTCATAATGGTTCGACCGACAAAGATCTTCGTAGAATATGTAGGAGCCAATATGAGCATCCAGGTTCCGCTATTGGTTATTGACTAGAGAGGTGTCTCGATCATGTCTACATAGTTCTCGAACTCGTAGGGTCCGCACGCTTAACATTCGATGACGATTTGTATTATATGAGTTATGTGATTTGGGGACCGAATGTTGTTCGGAGTCTCGGATAAGATCACAGACATGATGAGGAGTATCGAAATGGTCGAGAGGTAAATATTCATATATAGGACGATGGTATTTGGACACCGGAAGTGTTTCGGGTAATACCGGGTCATCGGAAGGGGTTCCAGGCAACCCCCGACAAAGATATGGGCTTAATGGGCCAAGTAAGGGAACACACCAGCCCACAAGGGGCTGGTGCGCCCCCTATAGGGCTAGCCATGTGGGGAGAAAGGGAAAGGAGAGGAGGAAAAGGAAAGTATGAAGTAGGACTCCTACTTCCTTCCCCTTTCCCCTCATTCCTTTCCCCCTTGTGCAAATATGGCAGGGGGCCGGATTGGACCAGGGGCCCAAGTAGGATTCCTCCTACTTGGGGGCGCCCTAGGATGCCTCCCTCCCTCTCCCTCCTTTATATATGTGGGGAGGGCACTCCTAGAACACACATCGATTGTTCCTAATCGTGTGCGGCACCCTCCTCCACAGTTTGCTCCTCCGGTCATATTTTTGTAGTGCTTAGGCGAAGCCCTGTGCAGATCACTTGACCATCACTGTCACCACACCGTCGTGCTGACGAAACTCTCCCTCGACATTTTGCAGGATCAAGAGTTCGAGGGACGTCATCGAGCTGAACGTGTGCAGAACTCGGAGGTGTCGTACGTTCGGTGCTCGATCAGTTGAATCGCGAAGACGTTCGACTACATCAACCGCGTTAATCTAACGCTTCCGCTTTTGGTCTACGAGGGAACGTAGACACACTCTTCCCATATCGTTGCTATGCATCTCCTAGATAGATCTTGGGCGAGCGTAGGAAATTTTTGAAATTGCATGCTACGTTCCCAAAAGTGGCATCATGTGTCAGGTCTATGCGTAGATGATATGCACGAGTAGAACACAAGGAGTTGTGGGCAATAATAGTCATACTGCATACCACAAACGTCTTACTTTGATTCGGCGGTATTGTTGGATGAAGCGGCCCAGACCGACATTACATGACTGTGTTTATGAGTCTGGTTCTACTGGCGTGCTTTGCACACAGCGCTACAAAAAAAAACACTTCCGTGATGATACGTTTTTTTGAGACAACCTCGCGAAGCTTTATTAAATCGTCACAATGTTTACAAGGACGGAAGGTAAATTCCCGGGGTGCCCCAACCACACATGTCGGCCACCACCGAGAGATAAAGCATGCTTCGCTAATTTGTGAGCTTCATAATTTGAGCTCCTAGGTTCATAACTAAAGGTGCAGAAATCAAATAACGAGGAGTGTTCTATTATTTCATGTACAATGGCACTGTAGCTTGACGAGTTATCCATCTTCAGATCTTGTACCACCACCTTACAGTCTGAAGCCACTTGAATCCTTCGCTCATACAGGTCGTCCGCTAAAGCCAGGGCTTCTCTGATGGCAAGTGTTTCTAATGTCGTCGGATCAACAATGTGGTTGAAGTAGAGTGTTGAGGCCCCCAAGAACCTGCCACTATCATATCTGCAAATTGCACCCACAACCCCGAATCCATTGCTAGACACAGCAGCATCCACGTTCATCTTTACATTGCCAGCCGTAGGAGCCAACCAACTCTGAGATCGCGCCACAGCCGGCACACGGACCCCCGGTGATCTCCTATTGACAATTTGCAGTTCGACCAAGTATTTTGTTATGAACGTATGAACTGAATGAGGTGTTTGGAAAATGTTTTCATGAATAGCCTTCCTCCGTACCCCCCAGAGCGCCCATAACGTGACCACCAGTTGATCAAACTATTCAGTTGGCAACAATTCATGCATGGAGAACGGCCACTCCCTCGGATTATCCTCTCCCCGATCAATCATGTGAGCTACGAGTTCTTCCGGTGCCAGTGCCAAACACTAGCCGCCATCGGGCAAGAGATGAGAGCATGTTTCCAGGTATCGACTGCCTCGCAGATCGGACAAGCGTCTTCCGTTTCCATATGCCGATGCTTCAAAATAGTGCCCATTGGCATGGACTTTTGGGCGAGTCGCCAAACAAAAAACTTCAGTTTCGAGGGGACCTGCAGCTACCATATCATAGACCACTTTTTGGTTTCACTGGGATCATACGAGGTCTCACCGTGCTCCTCAAACATAGCCTCGTGGGCGTGTTTTAAACGCAGAATCCTTCTGTAGGCCGACCGAACACTGAAACCCCCTCGGGTCTCTTCATGCCATGCCCAGAAGTCCTCGACTTGACGTGTGCATAGCGGGATCCGCAAGATGGCTTTCGCATCTCCCTGAGTGAAAACAGATCGGACCAGATTCTCTTTCCAACTAGCAGTTGTATTTTCAATAAGCTCTGCCACTTTAACAGGAGCATTAGGAACAAGCGATGTTACTGGGCATTTGAAATTGTCTCTGGGAATCCAATTATCACTCCAAATACTCGTCGTCTCACCATCACCTATCCTTCGAATAAGCCCATGTGCCATAACCTCACATCCGTCTAGAATGGCCTGCCATATCTGGGAGGGATGCGAGCCAAGTTCAGCTTGTAGTAGAGAACAGTCTGGAAAATAAACCGCCTTGAGAATTCTAGCACTAAGGGATGTGCTGTCCGTAAAGGTTCTCCAGGCCTGTCTCGCCAGGAGAGCAAGATTGAAAATCTCCATGTCACGAAATCCCAAACCTCCCAGATGTTTTGGCAACGTTATAGTATCCCAAGCAACCCAGCACGGCTTCCTCTTTCCTTGCTTCGAGCCCCACCAAAATTGACGGATGATGGAGGTGATATTCTCACAAAGACCTCGTGGAAGTCGGAAGCATGCCATGGAGTAGACGGGGATTGCTTGAGCTACGGACTTGATCGGAACCTCTTTGCCACCAGAAGATAGTAATTTTGCCATCCATCCTTTAATATTTTCCCACACTCGATCCCTGAGATACTTGAAGGTACCATTCTTCGAGTGGCCAACATCCGTTGGCATGCCAAGGTACCGTTCACTCAAGGACTCATTTTGGACATGCAGGTTTTGCTTTATCGACTCTTTCAACTGAACAGGGCAACCCTTGCTGAAAAAGATTGATGATTTCTCATTATTGATCCTTTGTCCCGAGGCCATATAATATGTATCAAGTAGGTTTGACACCGCATTTGATCCCTCCACACTCGCCTTGAAAAGCAACAGGCTGTCATCTGCAAAAAGAAGGTGGTTTACAGTTGGAGCTGTAGGGGCCACCTTTATACCTGGCACCGATGATTCAAAACTTGATTTAAGGAGGCACGAAAGGCCCTCTGCTGCAATCAAGAATAAGTAGGGGGAAATTGGGTCTCCCTGCCGGATACCTCTAGTTGGCTTAAAGGGTTCTAGATTTTCACCATTGAAACACACTAGAAAGGAAACTGAGGATACCATACCCATCACAACATTTATCCAGTGCTGATCAAAACCCAACTTGGTCATAATCCCTCTCAGATAGTCCCACTCCACTCGGTCATAAGCCTTCATCATGTCCAACTTCAAAGCACAAAAACTGTTTGTTTTTGCCCTAGATCGCTTCATAAAGTGCAGGCACTCATAGGCGCAGATAATATTGTCCGTGATCAACCTTCCAGGGACAAAGGCAGACTGCTCCTCAGAGATAATATCAGGCAAGATCACTTTCAGCCTGTTTGCAATGACCTTCAAGGCTATCTTGTACAAGACATTACACAGACTAATCGGCCGAAATTGAGCAAGAACAGTTGGGTTTGTTACCTTTGGGATTAAGACTAGAATTGTATCATTAATAGATTCTGCACTTTCTTCACGTTTCACAATCTTAAGAACTATTTTAGTTACTTCATCTCCACAGACATCCCAGTGGCGCTGATAGAAGTGGACTTGAAAGTCATCGGGCCCCGGAGCTTTCGTCGGGAACATTTGGAAAAGTGCAATATTGACCTCCTCCCTCGTATATGGCGCACAAGGTTTTGTGTTCATTGCGGCTGTCACTTCCCTGGGAACGTGTTCCAGCACCGCTTCCATATTCTGCACACCCTCGGATTGGTATAGATTCTCATAGAAGTTCTTGGCTAGGGCTTTAAGCTCATCCGGATCAGAGATCTCCACTCCCAAAGAGTTTTGTAATGCCTTGATCATATTCTTCTTTCTCCGGATACTAGCTCGTAGATGAAAAAATTTGTGTTCTTGTCCCCTTCCGTAAGCCACACAATCCGAGCTCTCTGTCGCCACATGATATCCTCCCTGTGGTACATTTCTATCAAACGCTCATTGATCTTTAGCTCTGCATGGGATGGGCCTGGTCTCATAGGGTCACTTTGTAGTTCGACCAGCATCTCCTTAAGCCTCTTTATCTCCTTTCTGACGCTTCCAAAGGTGTCCCTGCTCGACCTCCCAACATCCTACGCAAGATTTTGCAGTTTGCGACATAAATCAACCACTGTTGTGCATGGTGGCCCGTGCCCCCAGCCCGTCTGTATGTAGCCCTTGAACTCCTCATGTGTTTCCCACATGAGCTCATACCTGAAAGGGCGTTGAGTATGATCCTTTTCTCCCTCCTCCAGACGAAGCAAGAGGGGAGAGTGATCTGACGTGACCCCCGTAAGATGTGTCACAGAAGCCAATGGGTATCTCGCAAGCCATGCAGCGGAAGCTAGAGCGCGGTCAAGTCTGCACCTTGTAAAACTGCCTCCTGCCACTTTCTTCTCAAAAGTCCACTGGTTACCTCTGTAGCCCAGATCTAGCAACATGCAAACATCAAGCACCTCTCGAAAAGCTTGTATCTGAGCATTACTCCGCTGTCCAATGCCTTGATGTTCTTCCGGACGTAAAACCTCGTTAAAATCACCAATGCATAGCCAAGGGAGGTCGCTCAAAGTGCTAATGTTTTTCAAGGTCGTCCATGTTTGATGCCTCAAGTGCGTTTGCGCCTCTCCGTACACGCACGTCATTCTCCACTTGGCCGTACCTTGTTCCTCAATGGAAACGTCGAGATGATAACCAGAATAACCAAAAATTTCAACATTTATTGAGTTGTTCCAAAACAAGCCAATGCCACCACTTCTACCATCACTACTAACAGCATAAGAACTATCAAAACCAAGCGTTCCCGACAAACCTTCTACCCTAGTACTATCCATTTGAGTTTCAACAATACATAAGAGGGTAGGGGTAAATTGCCTCGCAAAATCGCGAAGCTCACGAACTGTCGCGACTTTACCCGAACCACGACAATTCCAGCATAATATACTCATTGGGCTCATATACGTGTTTATTAAGCACACAACATGCTTAATAAAGGCCCATTTACGGCCCGAAGCCAGATCTGGCCCGTTAATTGTTCGCCGAATATTTGGGCCCAATTATAGCCCAGTGACTTTCGTTCTGTTAGAGGCCCGATGTAGACATGGGCCCATTTCAGCCCGGTGTGACTTTCGGCCTGTGAATGGCCCGTGCTGCCCATGGGCCATATATGGTCCGACAGGACATCGGGCCCACTAACGGCGCGTGATAAAGCTGGCAACAGTTAAGCCCAACGTGACTTTGGGCCTGTTAAAGGTCTGTCACATAATTCGGCCCATTGATGTCTGTACTCAGCTTTCGGCCTCTTAAAGGCCCATGATATCAGTGGGCCAACTAAGGCCCGAGATATCGAACTCCCAGCCCAACGATAGAGAGGTAGCGTTCCTTACCACTTGAGCTGCTACGTCATTGCAATCAAAACGCTGCGTGACTACTTAAGAACAATATGTACTGACTGATCCAAAAATAAAAAAACCGACCATGGAACATTTTTTTATATACGTTGAACATTTTCGTAATATACGATGAACATTTCTCAAATACCCATTGAACCTTTTTTGTGATATATGCTGAACAATTTGAAAATACATATTTAACATTTTTGTGATATAACCTAAACAATTTAAAAATACACATTGAACATTTTTCTTCGGAGGGCAATTTCATACGATTAACATTTTTGAACGCGCTGAACAATTTTCGAATACACACTAAACATTTGTGTAATATACAGTGACCAAAATTAAGAAACATAGTGAACATTTGTATATTCGTTGAAAAAACAAAACCAAAAGAGAAAACTCAAAACCAAAAGAGGAAAACAGGACAAAAACCAAAAACCAGAAGAGAAACAGGAGAAAACCAAACCAGAAGAAACCTAAACAAAACTAGAAGAAGAAAACCGGAACAAAACCAGAAGAAAAAAACAAGAGAGAAAATCAAACGTGAAAGAAAAAAAAAACTAAAGAAAGAAACATCACCGAATGCAAAAGAAGCAAGTGAACCCCGTAGTGGGCCGGCCTAACATGCACGCGAACGAAACAGCTGCGAGCGTTTCCTCGACAGCTTGCCGCCCGCGCGCGTCAAATAGGAATTGCCGATATAACTGGGCCCAAAAAGGCCCCGTCTACATTTCAGCCTGCTGAAGGCCCGTCGACGACTAGTGAAAATTAAGGCCCAACATGCATTTCGGCCTGCTAAAGGCCCATGGTTTCATCTGGGCCGTAACTGGCCAGTACAATATTCAGCCTGTTAATGGCCCAATGCTACATGGGCCAAACTAAGTGCTGGGTCCACAAAAGGCCCAACTAAAATATAGGCCGGTGTAAGTTGTGGGCCTCGTGCAAAGTGTGAAGGCCCCAATGATTCGGGCCCAAGAAAGATGCATCCCGGCCCAATTGTGGCCCGCTAAACACCAGGCCCGTTAGAGGCGAATGTTTCGGCCCGGTCGACTACTTCTGATTTTTTTCAGATAGCGAATTATGGCAGTAACTAGTAAGAATTAAGAACAAACCTACTCTATACAATAAAGAAATTACGGCATAGTAACTAAGAATAAACCTACACTATACAATAAAGGATTTTTGGTATATTACATCCATTGGGCATCGAAGTTCGCCACTAGTGATCATAACGCGCAACGAAGAAGCAGATTACAAAAACTTGGCACCATTGCAGCGTAACAAAATAATACTGAACCGAGACCACTTCCAAAACAGTTCAAGAAAGGTTAGCCTTGCACGGGAACTGCTGCGCAAGCTACTGAGCAAGGTTGTGAGACCGGCCTAGCATGTCGGTCATAGCTTCCAGGTGTAGTTGTTTAGCGATGAGGTTCTCATTGGTGTTCTCCGCAATCTTTCTTAGAGATAGGACTTCAAGTCGAAGTTGAGTTGCAGAATGCCTTTCTGCTAGAACTTGGGACTGAAGAAGTCGAACTGATTCAGACAACGAATTCTGTGAGCTTGTTCGACTGCTAGTCTCAAGTAACTTGAGCACTGCACCAAGACAAGACTTTGGGGTTGTCTCGCTATCTTCAAGATGTTTTGCCTTCTTTGCTGCAATATATGTTGGGTTTGTCTCACAGCCTTGAGCAGACTTGTGCATGCCATCAGGCATATCACCCTGAAACAAAGCAGAGAGATGACATGTTTTGCACGTGTATAAATAAAGATGATAACTGTGTTGTCAATCCCATCCAATTTCAAATTAGAAAATAAAGAGTAAGTTCAAAATATCAATAGCATAATTTGGCATTGTTCGTAATGCGGGGAGCTTCACCACACTACTGGATTACCATGTCAACATAACAAGCATAGATGAAGGGCAAATAAAATCATTGTATCTATTTTGGTTAATGTGCATGGCATGTTGTTCATATCATCAGCCACGTCAGTAAGATAAAACAGGAGATGACAAGGTGCAAACGTGGGTGCTTTACCACACACTGGATTATAGATCCACAAAAAGAAGCATACATATAGGGAGTATTGAGTAATGTGCATGGTATGGATAAGGAATTTGGTTTTACAAGTAAAACTTAGAACTTATGGTTCTTGCGAACATGCATTTTGGTAGAAACAGCAAACTAAACAGCAGTAAACGATATGGAGAATGAGAAAATTAAACAGCAGTTGAGGATAAAGGCTTTAGAAGGACTGCCTTACATTAACAGTTAACACCGGCTTTATAATGCCCTTCTCCATGTCAAGGGAAGGATAACTCAAGAATTTCAGCACATAATCTTCTTCATAAGCATTGCCTGTACTCTACATTTTGTAGAGAGTAATTATAGATATGATAATACTAGAAGGGATAGAGGATAATGAAGATAAGATGCAGATTGATGCTACATAATCAACTACCAATCCCTGGAAGCAGAAGCATTACAGGACAAAATGTACTGACAAGAGCAATGGGCTACACTTCTGCACTGGCATTGTCTGTGTATTCTACTTTTCAGTAAGATTAAATATAGATCTGATCTTTTTTAGTAAATGGTGGGCGAGGGAGATAAGATGCAGAATGCTACACAATGAACCGATCCCTCTTCCCATAATACAAGAGTGTTTTAAACACTGGTGTACTGTACAAAACTTATATTATGGGACGGAGGGAGTAGTTGTTAATGTAAGTATAGTGATAGACGACGTTCAGTCCTTACAAGAGGACTGCAGAGCTAAACCTCTTCAAAAGCATTGGGTTGATTCCAAATTTATGTAAGAGTCCATACGGATCTTATAATGTCCACCATATGGACGATAACGAGGCTAACATTTGCAGTGATGCTACATAATCAAACAGCTATGAAAGTAAGTATGGTCATACGGGACAAGAGGTACTCACAAGAGCAATGCAGTGTGCAGTATAGATGCGAGATTCCGTAGTCCCTTGGGAATGAATGTTCTTCTGCTAACAGTTTTCATACAAGTGAGACGTTAAGGCAAATGCAGAAATGTAGTTCAAATTGTGATGTGATATCATAGATAGTACCTTACGCTGCAGCCGAGACTAATGCGTAACAAGATTATTCCAGTCACTGTCGGATAAATGCAGCACCGGAGACTTTACAGAAATTTTGTTTAGAGGCTTGCCACCGAAGTGCGCTTGCCTTAGGTAGGAACGATACTTCATCAATGAGTGCTTGAAAAGCACAACCAATCCTTGCTCGTCTTCACAATCTAGTTTGGTCCTCGCCTATTTAAAAGAATGAAATCTTGTGTCTTCTGTCAGCAGAAACATATGCAACAATGACCATGACTTAACATCAGTACATTACTTATGCGTAAGTTGTGGAGGAAGACTGGAAATTGTTCTGTGTATGCGGTATAATCTTTCCATGAAGGAAAGATGCGCACAAAGTTTGTGACAACAATATAAGCTTTGTCTTCTAAACTGGGAAGAAATGGAATAGGGGTCCTATTTGCTGCAATTGGGGCTCTCTCTGGTTCGAAAAGGGATTTGGCAACTGGATTTGGTGTACTCTTTGCTGGAATGGGGGTTTTGCGACGTACATCTATTGCTATGTCAACTGGCATAATCATAATGTTTGCTGCAGTTGGGGTCTGCTGAGTTGGGGCATCATAAATGACCAGTGTAGTAGGGCTAGAGTCTGCTGGAGTTGGGGTGTTTTGTGGGTCAGGTGATATTGCAACTACACCTAATGGGCTATTTGATTTATCAGGTGCCACTACCTTTTCCAAATACTTTGCTTGTGCTCCTCCACGATCAGCAATCGCCCTCTTCCTTTTGAACGTCTGATACACAAGAACAACATTTGAATGGATAAATATGGTATGATGACAGATGGAATATGTACTGAAAATGGATAGGCAGGGCGTATTCACATACACGATGTGTAAACTAAGCTTATGGCAGTTCAACAAAGTAGGAGCAATGCAAAGCATCAGTTGCAAGATGTGTGCGACAAACGTAACCTTGGAAAGTTAGAGCAAGCACCTTGATGGGTGAATAAGATAGGGCATCTTCCTCTAACTCCTCCACTAGGGAGCTACAATGACTTAGGTCTCTCTCTAGCTCAGAATCACTGTTAGGATCATATTCTCAGCATGAATCTATAGGTGGAGAGCGTTTGCATTGTACTGCATCTAGACTTGATTTCAGTCCCTTAATGCCAAGTTTGACAACCATGGCATTGTTCTGCTTTATTCTTTTCATGCGCGCAAGCTCATAATCATTATGATGCTGTTCAGAATCTAAGATTCATGAAACCATAAAAAGTAGTTAGATTATCTATGGAATGCATTGCAGATTCAACTCGAAGAGTGTCTCCCTATAAACCCCTACATATGCAAAGTTCACCACCAACCGTGCTGACCAGACCACACACAGAAATACAAACCCCTTATGTCTCTATAACAGGCAGACACACATTTCAAAACTGAAGTAGGAACATTAGAATCATATGAAATTCGTATTTGAACAAATAAACTAAGGAATTATGAGTGGCATAATGTTTAGCTTCAAGGGTGGAGTGTTGGTAGTGCGACACAAAGCAAGTAGGAAAATTGTATTCCATGTAAAAGATCGAAGCCTATGTAAAAGCTGGAAATGACACTTTCTTTCTATACAATGCAGTGTTCGTTGCCCACACATGATGGAAGAGATCACATAGAGAAATAATATTCACTCATGTCCACAGTTGCATTATTTAGAAACATGGTGGTCCATCCTAAAAGAATATTGACAACAAATATGACAAGTCAAGCATAGATGTAGTGAATCAATCATTTACTTATGAGCTTACTAGGAAAAGTATGCAGAATTGTAACTGCAGTAAGAGACCGTCCAAAATCTGAATCAAGAAGTTTGTCTAGCACTTATTGTTTGCAACTAATCGACGTGAATAATTGGATATTATATCGAATGAGTAAGAAAGACAAGTAAAATTGTCAGCAAACCTGGCTTGCAGTAGTAATCTGGGTCAATGTCACTACGACCAACAATCCAAAATGACTAGTGTTTGTTCCTAGGGCCGGAATTTTGAAAACCCTGTGAACTTTACAGGTACTAAAGATTACCGAAATACATCTGAACCATTAAGTGTAGGTAGCACTGAGCACACAACAAACCTTAATGACAGTCCTGCCTAATGAGTAATGAATCAATTAGAAAATGGGTGATGAGGAGTGGCTGCTGAGTGTTGAGGACTTATCTCAGGATAAATTGGGTTGGCTTAATGGGTGCTGCACGCCCGAGCCCTGAACGGACTGGAAAGGTAGGCATGGCGGCGCGCCCGGGCAGTGGTGACGCTGTTGGGCGAGCGGCTCCTGACCTCCTGTTATTCCGGCATATCCTCCTAGAGTCATGCCGTCCGGGGACGGCAAGTTGCCGGCGAGGCAGGCGGCTGGGGGTGAGTAGAGATCGGAAGCGCGCAGCAGAACAGAGGGGAATCGGGGCCTGGGACGACCCAAAATCCCAGGGTGGGCCGGCCCATCGTGGGCACCCTGTAGAGATACACACCCGAGCGGCGAACATGCATTTTCGAAACTAATTTAGGAACATTTAGCTGACCAATTAAATGAATCTGTTTTAATAATATCAGATTCCTATTTGAACAACTAAGCTTGTTTAGCTTGATGGGTCGAGCAGTGCTATTATGACACGAAGCACGTATTCTGATCGCATAGTGATCATAAAAGGGGGAAACCGAAGAAATGGTATTTAGCAGCCATTGTTTAATTCGAACTAAGAACTAAATTCTAAGAGCTGAAAAGAAAGTAGAGTAACCAAGTTAAGATCTATTTTCTGGTTGAGATCAAAAAGTTGAGGAGATATGAAGTACCACCTCTCTTGCGGCGCCATGTAGGCATCGGGGGTGCGATGGCTGTCGATGGCGTTGAAGCAGATCTGCGACGGTAGATGGGTGCATCGGGGGATAAGTCCCGTTGCAATGGAAGAGAAGGTCGTGTGAGTGGCCCCGACAAAGAGGATGACCGCGCCGATGAAGCGAGAGGACATGATGCAAGGCTCTTGGTCCGTCGCCGTGGATGAGAAACGTCCATCTCTAGCAGTGGACGACGCATTCTTGGTAGGCGCTCCGGCATGGTGGAGGACGGTGGCGATGGATGTGGTGGAGGACGGCGGCGATGGATGTGGTGGAGGACGGCGGCGATGGATGGGGTGGCGGATGGAGGCTGGTGTGGGGATGGTGTTCTAGCGCGGACGGTGTATGAATGGGAAAATGGAGGGAGAGGTACGGGGAACCATGTTTTTGGGACACGCCTGTCTAAAATATGGGAAAGTTACGAACTTAGCCCCCGTTTAAAATTTGGACATCTCGTCGGTTGGGGATACGACGGTAATCTCGCATCTCCCCAATATTTGCCCAGAGCGATTTCGGGCGAGGAGAGTGTCGCGGAATTGTCACGGCAGATGTCCTATGTGTGAGGACTTAGTCGTGAGGCCAGGCATCTATGTGGTAGCTTGAGAGGGGTTGAGCGGAATCGAGAGACGCAACACGCAAGACACGGATTTATACAGCTTCGGGCCCCGGGAAACATCATCCGGTAATAGCCCTACATGCTGTTTGAGGCTAGATCTCATTATGACCCTCATGGTGTCGCCGGTAAACCGGCTCTTTATGTCTAGCCCTAGAAATTGTTTCTTCTTCCTTGTCCCCCTTTGGGGAGCCCTGCCCCTCCTTATATATCTTGAAGGGGAGGGTTACATATAGAGTCCTAATAGGAATAGGACTAACTTATCTTCTAATCCAAACGGAACACAAGTCCGGGTCTTGCTTCCTTGTACAATAATTATTCCTCTCGCTTTCCATCTTAAATCGGCCCACCATAACATGAGCCGGCCTTTCATGAACCGCCCGTTGGGCCACCGGATCTTGTCGCTCCTTTGACCCGCCTGCCGGATTACCAATGAATCGTAAACCGCCAGGTCAAAGCGGATCGCCTGTGAATCGCCAAACTCCAGCCGGGTCATACATCCGGCGGTTTATACCGCGGGGTATATCCCCGACATTAGCCCCCAGTTTAATTTGGATTTATCCATGTTAAACTGATCCTGTAAAATAAACACAAGAACAAACTTGACAGGTTGTGCTCTGGGTTAAATATTTTCCTGAACCGGCACCTGATCATCCTTAAATCCTTTTCATTTTCTCCTTGATATGTATCCATGATCTCATAGAAAATCTCCTTAGGAGATATGTTCAAACATTACCAATGAAAAAAATCTAGGCACTTCTTCTGAAAACTCCGGGTCAATAGACCAGCTTCATAATCAATTTGCTTGCAGAAGATATTTTAATAAAGAATCCATTTGAATCGGCCTTCAATGCTCTGATTTGACAAAAATATTGGTCTTCAAATATCCAATTGATATCCAGCCAGCTTGAAGATTTAGAACTTGCCGGTTTATGATTGCCAAAATTGCCAGGTTTATAAAAACTGATGATCCCGGGTCATGACTGTTTATAAACGTCGGGTTATGATTGTTGCCAATGCCGGGTCACACAATTAATCTTCCTGATTTGCCCAAAACTGAGAATTTGAAGATGTTCCTCCTTTATATGCATATTACCTGTAGCCCCCAAGTCTTAGAGGAGAACATAGTGATATCTTAAGACTTGTTTGAATATAAATGTTGCAACTCACGAAGAAATCCAGATTGTTCATCCCAGTCACTAGTAAAAAACTGAATACTCCATATTAAGTAGCCGCCAAGTGCCGCGTTGTCATGCTTGCAGCAACCTGGGAGTTGTAAGTGCCTGATGCTCAAAAACTTCAACCATTGTAGGCCCCAAGGGCCGGGTCATTATGTAATAATGAGCAGGGACTTTGTAGATATGATCATGTAGATTTGAACAGCAACGTGTAGCCCCCAAGGGCCAGCCTAGTAAAATAATATTGAGTTGGGACTTTGTATATACTTCATTGAAAATAACATTATATAATGTAACTCCCACACTACTAGGAAAGGGCTATAGATGATATGGCCACTAATGGCGCACCAGACATGTGGTGCGCCATTAGTATATACTAATGGCGCACCATGTGTCGGTGCGCCATTAATGTACAAATACTAATGGCGCACGAGATATTCGGTGCGCCATTAGTAACAACTTTTCTTTACAGACATACTAATGGCGCACGGTGGCACAGTGCGCCATTACTAGTTTAACTACTAATGGCGCACCTGCAACTCAGTGCGCCAGTACTAATTTTTATTTTTATTTGCAAAACTACTAATGGCGCACCAGCCATCAATGCGCCATTAGTAACACTGGTTACTAATGGCGCATTGATGACTTATGCGCCATTAGTAAAATGGGACCAGCTAGATATTTTGGACAGCCACACCTACACACTCACTTTCCTCACTTCATTCTCTCCACCTCCTCCTCCAAGCTTGTGTCGGCTGCCTCCTCCTCCTCACCTCATTTGCACCATAGATTCATCAAATTAAGTGGTTAAATTACCTTTTTTTGATAGGTAAGTAAGGGAGGAAAGCTATCTTTATGTTGTAGATCATTTTTTCTCCTTCGAGCTCCAACAACCGCGCACATGCACTTTTTATGGCCTAGCTAGATCTATGTATGTTTGTGGTGTTGCATATATGTTTGTGTTTGCAGGTACCGGTATTTGAAATGCGATAGTTGCTAATATTTTGCCGAAATGTTGATTCATTTCCGTTTCGGCAAGAATTTTGGCACTATGCATTCTTTTTGGTCCTATTTTAGGGAAAGTCATGCCAAATTTTTTCTTGGTTCTAAAATATCGTTTTGCTCTACTCCACAGGCGACCATGGTCCGCACGATGACCGTAGGCATCGTGAATAGGTTTTTGAGCTCCGCGAAGGCCGAGATGCTTCAAAAGAACGAGACGGAGATAAGATGTCTGTGTCGAAGATGCAAGCTGAAGAGCCTTATTGCGGACCCGGATTCCGGGCAGGTGCGGGACCACCTGCTCTTGCATGGTTTCATGGATGGCTATCGGTGGCAAGGTGATGAAGATGACTATGAAGTCGTCCATGGCCGGGCAAGAAATGAGGAAGTGCAGCAAGACAACCACCGCGGCGAGGGCGGGCGAGAAGATGAAGAATCTCCAGGACATGATCACGACGGTGATGCTGTACAGTCATCATGTAGAAGATGCCGGACATGATGATGAGGAAGATCAAGACGAAGGGCATGATCATGATCTAGATGAAGATGCCGGAGCAGACGATGATGGAGGCTGGGTGCAGGACCCTCATATTCAAGAGCTGCTTCTCAAGCAGACGGATAACGCAAGAGCTGCCGCCCGAGAGAAAGCCAAGCTGTATCAACTGGAGATAGACGCGGTTACTCCATTGTATGAAGGATGAAGGCGCGAGGATACCCGCCTGAAAGTAACGCTCATGGCTCTGGAGATGAAGGTAAAACACAAGATGACCGACGCATGCTTCGACGAGAACATGCCATTCTAGCACGAACGTCTTCCCAAGGGGAACAAGTGCCCGACCAGTTTCGAGGAGGCGAAGAAAATCGTGTGTCCTCTGGATTTACCGCACGTGAAATACCATGTGTGCATGAACAATTACATCATTTATCGGGACGAGCACGCGGAGTCTACCATATGTCCGGTGTGCGGCGTCACTTGATACAAGAAGCGGAAGAAAGATCCTCGAAAAGTGGTGTGGTACTTTCCGATCACTCCTCGTTTGCAGCGGTATTTCGCGGACCCTAAGGTAGCAAAGCTCATGCGTTGGCACGCGGATAGGGAGGAGAAGAAGCGAGAAGATGACGGAAATGATCCGGAGATAAATAAAAAAGACAAGATGCTGAGTCACCCTAAGGATGCGAGCCAGTGGCAAGCGTTGAACTTCGAAGACCTAGAATTTGGGAACGATCCAAGGAACATCGTGCTGGGTGCGAGCACCGATGGAGTCAATCCGTTTGGCAGCCAGAGAAGCACACATAGCACCTGGCCTGTGTTTGTGTGGATGTACAACCTTCCCCCCTGGTTGTGCATGAAGAGGGAGTACAACCTCCCCCCCCATTCGAAAGGATGAATGGTGTCATCAAAGGATACGTTCGCAACATGTCACGTCTAGAGGGAAGCATAGCCAGGGGCTTTCTGACCGAAGAGTGCATCTCCTATTGCACCAATTATCTAGGCATCGAGAACCCCGTTGGTCTGCCCGTCAACAGGCACCTCAGCAGGCCCACTGGATGGGGTCACCACGAGGGTCGCCGCGAAATGCATGTCGACTTCGAGGGTCGACTCGCCGACTTTGAAAGAGCAAACCTAGTCGCGCTACAACACATAGACGTGGTCGATCCTTGGGTGGTAGAGCATAAAACCTTTATTGAGAATACGTACAATGACCGAGGCCAACAGAGGACAGACGGAGATATAATCAAAGAGCACAACTCATGTTTCACGCGTTGGTTCAAGGAGAAGTTCTGTCGTACCCTTTACATGAGGATTCTTCCGCAGAAGAAAATCTCATATTCGCCTTGTCACAGGGCGCCGAGCACAACCTGATGACCTATGAGGCGTACGATATCAACGGGTACACGTTCTACACCGAGGACAAGGACATGAAGAACGATGGTTATCAGAACTCCAGGGTAACGATGGAATCCTACACCGGTAACGACAAGGACAGATACTACGGAAGGACCGAAGAGATCTGGGAGCTGAGCTACGCTGGAGAGAAGGTCCCGATGTTCCGTGTCAGATGGGCCAAGAGCGTCCTAAAAGAAGACTGGTATTTCACCACCATGGTTATACCCGAAGCCAAATCCAAGACCGCGGGCGCAAACGTCATCGCGAAAAATGAGCCATGGGTACTGGCTTCCCAAGTGGATTAATGCTTCTTCATTACCGACCCGTCAAAGCCCAGTCGTGTTGTCGTGAGGAGAGGCAAAATGAAGATCATCAGAATGGATGGAGTCGCCAATGAGCAAGACTTCGACAAGTACGGCGACCCGAAGATGGAACATGACGACGACGACGAAGTGCCATACACCATAAGAAGAAGCAGGACCACCCTACCTAAAGGACGTTCGTTCAAGAGAAGAACTCCATTTGCGAAAAAGAAGGGCAAGAAGATTGTGAACAAATAGCTAGCTAAGATTGATTATATTTAAATTGTAGCCTTCATTTCTCGATTGTATTTCGACATATTCATAAATGTTTTTTATGGGCACTTTTTGAATTTTTGAATATTTTTTCAAATTTGATGATATTTTTTCATATTCATAAATGTTTTACCAATTCACAAATGAATGCAAAAATCCAAAAAAAAGACTAGTTGTACTTGGTTATATGTTACTCCCAAAAGCATATAAAGTTTGTCAAATTTGAAGCTATGGATATTTAGTTATGATTTAAACAAGTTTGAACATATTTAAACACAAATAAATATCAAACAACATTTAAAATGTTGTTAACATGGCAACAAACTCCATATTATTTTTCTACATGATATTCTCAGCATCTAGCATATGTGACATGTTATATTTGGATGCATGGATAAAAAGATATGTGCAAAGGAAAAAAATGCATAAAAAATTGGGGAGGCTGGGAATCGAACCCAGGACCTCCTGGTGTGTGCGCTGCGTGCTCACCAGTCGGTCTAGTAGATGGGGTTTGATGTAGATAGAGTTTGGTGGAAGAAAACCCGTGGGCTCGAACAGAAACCAAAAAAAACTAATGGCGCACCACGGGGGAGGTGCACCATTAGAATAGATGTACTTATGGCGCACGAGGGGGAGGTGCGCCATTAGTATTCTGCCCCCATCCATACCTCTAGCCTCTCTCCCTCACCCTCGCTCGCCAGATCCCATTTCGTCCCTCTCCTCGCGCTGCCCCGACGCCGCCGCCCCAACCCTCGTCCCTCCCTCCACCGCGCCGCCGCCGCTGCCCCGACCCACTGCGCCGCAGCCGCCCACGCGCGCCTGCCGCCTCCCTCTCCCCATCCTCCCCTTCCTCCCCCTCGAGCGCCGCCTCCCCCCGAGCCCCGCCTCCCCCCTGAGCGCCGCCTCTCCCCCGAGCGCCGCCACCAGAGCCCGCAAC
>LR738709.1:83033574-83183375 GCA_902687465.1 Secale cereale
CGAGCGCCGCCACCAGAGCCCGCAACACTGCATCGCTTTCTCGTAGGTGAGTCCCCATCTCGCTCGTGCCCCCCGCTTCCTCCTCCCTCCCTCCTCCCTCACTAACATCTCAGCCGCGCGCAGGCAGTGTGGCAGGCAGGCACCTATTCCGCCACCCGCTCCGGCGACGTTGAAGAGGTCGACGACGCGCGCTTCTCTCACCACCCGCTTCTCCTCCGCCGCCCCACCTGCGTGGGTAAGTGCATCATCCTCTCCTCCCCCTCTCGCCTCCTCCCTCGGCCGCGACGCGCGTGCGCCCACCAACCGAAGCACGGCTGGTGGATGGATGGTCGATTTTGGGTCCGTTTTCCATGGATTTCGACTCGGTTAGATCAGTCGATGCTTCCTAGTACATATTGAATGAGCGATTGCTGCTGGATATCGCCCTGGATCCTGTCCCTGTCTGTCTGTGTCGCTGTATCGGTGTGTTTGTTTTGCTGCTTCAGTTTCGGACCTCCGTGCTGTCTCTATTAGTAAGCCAACAGTGAAATTCTCTATGAGTTGACTGTCATTTGTATTCTGTAGTATATCTGATCGATGCATTATTAATGTATTGTTTAACAACTACAGTATATCTGAATTTTATATTTTCAATAATGCATGTAGAGACGGGGGTTATCCTTCTTAAAAAAACTGCAGTATACAAAGTAGATCATGCCTTTTGAGTTTAGAGATCCTTTGTCATTGCCAAAATAATGGTGATGAAACGTGTGGCTGGGAGCATTCGCTTGCGGCATACTACAGTTTCTCACTCTTCTTTCCCACCTGTGCCGCAGTTGGCATTGCTCATTTTGATTGAAGAAATGGAGGGGCATATAAAGAAAAGAACGACGGAAGGTACCTCGAAATGATAGGATAGCATGTATGCATTGGAAAGAAAAATTATAGTATGTGTTTTTTTACATCGACATGTTAGAGAGGACAAGGGGAGGAGCTTATAGAAGGTTGTGATGTAGAACGGGACAAGTAGAAACTGCAAGACTTGATTGGAATACAAAGTCATCCTTCACGGTTGAATAAGTCGACGTGGAACGATTCGTAAATCTTTCTAGAAAAGTGTATTGGTGGATGGTGGCGTTGTCAGCACCTCGGTTGCTGATGCTGATGCTGTCAGATTTAAATATATATGTCATGGGACCAAATGTCAAGCTTGCTTCAATTATTGTTGAAATTATCTAATGCAGTAATTCTCGTCCGCTAGAAAAGTAAGCCAATAGCGCAGGACATGACTTCCAGTACCCCAACTAATGACCAGTTTTAACCCCCATGACTGGTTTACTGTTTTCTATCTTAAAACAGTAATATTTTGTAAAGGCCATCCTCCTATGTCATGTGAGTTGACTAGTTAATTCAATCAACATGGCATTCACCATCAACCCTACACGGCCTCATTTACATTATGATTTGAAGGAACAGACACCATCTGAAGTCTGAATGTTCCATCTTCTCTAGCCTGTCATTTTATTTATGCAATGGCAATGGGTATGCCTCTGCTACTTATGTGCTGTACAGCTCTACTTATGTGCTTCAGCTCTGTACCTCCGTTCCATTTTCTTTACTTAAATGCACACTGCATCTCCTTTGTCTTAATGATTTTCTGTCCAATGATATCGGATTGTTTCATGATGTAACTGCGAAAGCAAATGATATCTGTTGATTTCTGAAAGTTGTGTACTGGATTTTAAGAAGCGAGTGTATGATGAGGAGCAAACTGTAGATCATTTAAGAGTACTAGAAGCTGTCGTTTGATTACGTTTGGCACAACTCTTTTTTATACTTGTATATTACTGCTTCTTAGTAATTAATGCTCTTTGAAACCTAGTATGTTTCTTAGTAATGCTCTATATGTTTCTTTATGAAGCTTCAGTACCAGACAATATATGCTTTTGCAAGCTATACACAGCTAATTGAAATGATATGCTCAAGCCTATGCAAACTGGAATTTGAATAGTCTAAAGTGGAGTTGAAAGCCCGATGCACTCCATCCAGATTTTTGCTAGGTTTTGTCTCCGACCATCGTGTCGTGATGATTTTGCAGGTACCCCGAGAGACCCTTGAGTTTGCTGGAATATTGATTAACTTCCGTTTCGGCAAATTTGGGTACTCCATATGTCCTATTTTCAGCAAAGGCCATGCTGAAATTTTCCGTGAATATTAGCATGAGTTTGCTAAAAATAGGACATATGGGGTACTTGTGACTAATGCATGGGCCGGGGTATCTTAGTACTTAATTAAGTAGGATCAACTGCCCCTTTATTCTTTGCCGATCATGGGTACGATGGCGAATTCCTAGATCTCTTTCCTTCTTGTGCATTGACAAAAAAATGATTTTCAACATTTTCTAAATTATATAATATATTTGTAATGTAAGATTCGATCATGCTAACTTATGAAAACCTCAAGTCCATGTTTTTCACTATCTATCCTATGTAGATAAGGTTTGTTCTTTGCACACACCATTACCAAGCACATGCCCACTGTATGCAGCATGTCTCATCAGTCAAGCAACATTGAAGCACCTACTGTGATCATTGCAGCATCAGAATATAAATACTGCAACAAAGCATAGCTGGCCGGCATCTAGACAGTTGATATACTTCAGAGACATACTAGATTAATTAAGTCTCTATACTTAAGAGTCTGCCATACTACTTAAGAGTCTTCCATACTACTTAACAGTTCACAAACACTTCCTACCTTCCAGATTCTTCACAGTTCACAACCATACTAGCGCAAAAGTTAAACATCATCAACTATACTGATGATTAGTACCACTACCAGCTTCACAGAGGGTGACTAGATGGGACCCATAGCCTTCAGGAGGTGTAACATCCCAAATTTTCAATTTGGAATGTTATACATAGATCATATTGCATTGCATGTTCTTTTGCATTTTTGTTTGTGGCGTTCCTCGAAATTCTAAGCAACTCAAGGACCTACGAAGAGAGTTGGGAATTTTACCATTTTTGTATTCGAGTTCGCTCGAATACCGGTACGAGGACAGTGTGATTCTAATTATTTTTCTCTCCTAAAAATATTTCTAAATGCAAAATATGAGCGGAGATAATATGACTTCTCCAAAATAACAGAAATATTGGAGGAAAAATATTAAAATCACTTTTGGTATTTTTCTGGATTTATTTGCGAATATATTTGCATAGGAAAAATGCGCGTTTTTCAAAATTGCATTTAGGTCCGGGAAAAAATGTTCCCTTTGTCCTAAATATTATTAGAGGACGGTGAAAATTTATTTCGGGATTTCTGGAGTCCGTTTAGTATTTCTTTCGTTAGTTTTTCTGCGCCAGGACTCTAGTTAGAAAAAAAACGCGTAACCGACTTGGAGTCGTAGAGGCCCAGGACTCTGGGCTTTATAAGCCAGCGCCCCGGCCCGACAGCCCCAGCCCAGCGCCCCGCCCCCTGCCCTAGCCGCCGCGCCGCGCCTCGCACTTCGCGCTGCCGCCGCCTCGCACTTCGCGCTGCCGCCCCGCCGCCCGCGTTAGCCGCCGCCGCCTCCCGCGTTAGACGCCGCCGCCGCCGCTCGCTGCCCGCGCTAGCCGCCACCGTCGCCGACCGCCGTCGCCTCGCCGGAGAACCGCCGCCCCGCCGCCGCCGGAGCGCCGGATCCCGCCGGAGTTCGTTGCTCGAGGTAGTTATCGGTTTTTTATAAGAACCGATCGTTTTTTTAAAACCGTAGATCTGTTTTTTTAGATTAGATCGGTTCGGTTTTCCGTCGGTTTAGTTACTTAGCGGACGTTCGTCCGTACGTTCATTTTAACGAACGGTTTTCGTCCGTTAGCCGCAGACAGCGAACGTTCGTTCGTTAGCCTGTTCGTCCGTTTTCTTTTTCGGGGTATTTATCCGCGATTACTCAGATCGCGATTTCTGCCCTGCTCTTGTTTTTCGTTTTTCTTTTCGCTCAAGAGTCGGAATCAGGTGATTCAAAATCCCAGATCTTCGTCTCGATGCCCTCTTTACGTTTAATCAACTTGAACAAAGTTTTGGCTACTGTAAAATTTGACTTTAGGCCAACTAGCAAACCGGAGCTCGTTTTTTTCGCAGTTTGAGTTTCGTTGCTTCTTTCGACTTGATTCTTTTTGCAAACCGGAGTTCTTAAGTTGAACCTTCTGGTTAGATCTCTTAATTGTGTTTTACCCGTGCATTAGTTAAGTACTTATTGTGTGCTTGTTTGATTGAGATAGAGTACCCGGAGTGCGCCGCTTGCTACTTTGAGTCTCTAGGTTTTGCGGATCATCAGCAAGGCAAGTAACACTTTGATCATACTTTCCAATTACCCAGTTTTCATTGCATTAGTCCAACCCTCACACATTGCATGAGTAGGATCAATTAACTTGTGGGATTGGGAAGTAGATTGAGGTAGTACCTATTACCTGCATTACATTTAAACCCTTGGGAGTTACTTCTACGTTTGCTGTTAGGAATTGCTATGCTCGTAGACGTGGTTTGGGTTTGAGTGAAATCCATGACAGATGTGAGTTTATTAATTAATGGTTCAACTTAAGGTGGCAACTTTAACACACATCTGGGTGGATTGAGGCATCTGGTTATTCCAGTGATTGCCTGTTTTTCTTTTGGACCACCACCCAGGCTCAAAGGGATCATGAGATTTTTCATACTAGAAACTTCCGTGTGCAGCCACATGCCAATATGGGCTCTGGCATAGTTGAGTAAGTTGTGGGGAACCTTTCCATGATGGGCTAGCAGATGTAGTGGGCTTTGTAGGTGTACCGGCCTATCTATCTGGTTAAGGGGACCTCTTCGGAAAGAGTGTGTCTCCGTCATCCGTTTCTCCAACACCATGCAGAGCAAGAAACCAAACGGAGGCGATCGAGTCTTGTGGGGAAAAGTGCACAAACCTCTGCAGAGTGTACAAACTAATCATGATTAGCCGTGTCCCCGGTTACGGACGTCTTGAGTATCTAGTACTTGGATTATCATGTGAATCTCATCATGTTACTTTAATTAATTTTGTTGGGTTTAATGATTATTTTTAATTGGGGTTGAGAGGATGTCTATCTTCTCAACGATGTTTCAACTACCATGATAGTTAAATTAAAATCTATTCCTTTGAAGTAGGGAAAAATTGGCTTTACGCAAAAACTTAACCATAGAGCTTTCCACCAGCCAAATATGCATGTAGTACAGCTTTACTTTCATTGCATTCTCTTGTGTTACCTTGCCAGCATATTCCATGTGCTGACCCGTTTTCGGGCTGCAACGTTTCATGTTGCAGATTTTTTCAGACGACGAGTAAGATGCCTTTTAGGTCGTGGTTCTATACTCAGTGATACCGTTGGAGTTGATGGACTCACTTATCTTCCAAGCCTTCCGCTGTTATCGTCTTAGATGGCCTTTAGCCATATTTATTGTAATAAGTTCACCAGTTGAACTATCGATGTAATAACTGTGTGATTGCTACTCTGTTATAAATCCTTCAAGTACTGTGCGTGTCAGCATTACTGATCCAGGGATGACACTAATGCACAGAGATCAGACTGTTTGAGGTCTGGTCGCTACAAGATGGTATCAGAGCACACGCTGACTGTAGGACACGACCACCAAGCAAAAGCCCTAGATCACTATTCACTCTTCTCTTTTCTGACTCCTCTTCTTTTCTACTCTTTAGGATGGTGGATGCAAAGAACAAGTTCATGCAACCGGATTATGATACACCATTTGGACGACACCTGAAGGAAGTCACCAGATATCTAAACATTGGACTACCAAGTTTCACCGGAACCTACAATGCCACTCTACCCGGGGAGGGACGTTGGTTGATTCAAGCCCAAGTTCCAGGAACGACGTTCGCACCCGTCACCTCGCTCATAGCATTTTCTTTCAATGCGCCTACATGGAACCTAGGCAGGAGCATGGCAGCCCACATTGCTATGGGAAGGATTGGAGAAGTCTACAAGCAGGAGCTAAAGGACACCATCTACCAAATTTGTGGACGCCGAGATGAGAATTGGGATATGATCAGCACCCGGAAGGATAGATCCATTGCAGCATTCATCCAGGAGTTGAACCATCACATTCGTCGCCAGGAGCACCAGATGTGTGCAGGGATGATGGATTTGAAGAAATCCCTAAATAGGAATTTGGAGCTAGAGGAAGAACTTAAGTCTACATGCGATGAATACGAGGAGGAGATGCTAATACTTGTGGAGAAGAATGATGATTTGACACGGAAGATAGGAATACTCATGGGAGAAGAAGACGAGGAAGAAGAACCCAAGGAGATTCCACCAGAGGACTACATCATTATAGATGACACAGATTCGGAAGCTGAGGATAGCAAGGACAAAGACTATGAAGATGAAGCTGGAGCAGATATTATGGAATCCTCTGCCGATCAATATTTCTAGATGACCACCCTGTGACTAGTAGTTACTTCCATATATTAGTTTTAGAGCACTTTTGTAATGATCGTTAGATTTGTAAGACCTTGCTTGAAATTGATTGGTGTGATCTGATTGTGTGTTTGCCACATGTGCATATGGGTAGTGATTTTCCCTTAAACCTCTTTTCTATTCTAATCTCTTCCCTCTACACCCATCAGATGCCTCCAAGATGTGAATTTGAGTTTCCCCCTGAGCTCACCCAGTTGATCCAGCAGCAGAACACCCTGATGCAACTTCTTGTCCAGAACACTCAGAACAACCAGAACAACAACAACAACAACCCTCCACCACCACCACCCGTGGACAACCTGACACGTTTCTTAAGGTTGCAACCACCCGTGTTTGCTAGCAGCATCGAACCAATAGTGGCTGATGACTGGCTACGCAAGATTGGAAGGGATTTGACCACCGCCAATTGCTCGGATGCTGAGAAGGTGCGATTTGCCGCACACCAGTTGTCTGGACCAGCCGCAGCATGGTGGGAGAATTACACAGCCACTTATCCCGTAGCCAATTTGACTTGGGATCAGTTCCAGCAAGCTTTTCGTACCGCGCATGTCTCAACTGGAGCTATCAGTATGAAGAAGCAGGAGTTTCGCAATTTGCGCCAAGGCAACCGTACTGTGGCCTAGTACGTGGATGAGTTTAGTACCCTATCTCGTTATGCCCCAGATGATGTGGCCACAGATGCCGCTAAGCAGGAGAGATTCATGGAAGGGCTGAATGATGAGATGAGTGTACAGTTGATGGTGGCTACCTTCAATAACTACCAGGAGTTGGTTGATCGTGCCCTAATGATTGAAAGGAAGCATCAACAAATTGAAAGTCGCAAAAGGAAGCATGGACAAGGAAAGTATAACTCTGGAGCTCAGCAGAAGCCCCGTTTTACCCCTAAAACGGCAGGACAGTTTCAACATACCCATGGAGGAGGTAGCTCGCACAAACACAATGGCACCAAGAATGGAAATGGAAATGGGAATGGAGCAAATGGTAACCAGAGCCGCCCTACACCGTCCACACCCACCAAGAGGGATTTCAGCCATGTCACTTGTTACAAGTGCGGGAAGAATGGACATTATGCCAATGAATGCCCAGAAGCTAAGAATGGGAACGGCAATGGAAGCACCGCAAAGAAGCCCAACCCGTTCAACAAAGGACAAGTGAACCTCGTGACCGTGGAGGAGGTAGAAGAGCAACCAGATGCTGTTGTCGGTAAGTTTTTGGTTAAGACATTTACCGCAATAGTTCTTTTCGATACTAGTGCATCACATTCATATATTTCAAGGGGATTCGTAAATAGACATAGGATGTCCACCCGAGTTCTTAAGACCCCCATGTTAGTAAGTTCACCTGGAGCAGATTATATGGCACACCAAGGATGTTTTCAGACGCCATTGATCATAGGACGCCACACTTTCCCCTCAGACCTAATAGTCCTGGAGTCACAAGGATTGGATGTGATATTAGGTATGGATTGGCTATCGACGTATGGAGGTAACATTGACTGTGCCAGTAAGTCAATATTGCTCACCACCCCGGAGGGAAAAAAGATTAAGTATGTATCTAGGTATTCGCCAATAAGGACTCAAGTACATTCTCTCACGGGAGTTGTTCAGGAGGAAGTGCCAGTAGTGAAGGATTATCCGGATGTGTTTCTAGAGGAGTTACCTGGCATGTCACCGAATAGAGATATAGAGTTTTTGATTGAACTTTTGCCAGGCACCGGGCCAATTTCTTTGAGACCATATAGGATGCCCGCAAAGGATTTGGAGGAGATAAAGAAACAGATTAAGGAGTTACTGGATAAAGGATTCGTACGCCCAAGTTCTTCGCCTTGGGGTTCACCAGTACTTCTAGTGGAGAAAAAGGATGGATCGTTAAGAATGGTTGTTGATTACAGAAGGCTGAACGAAGTAACGATCAAGAACAAGTACCCATTGCCGATGATCAATGATCTGTTCGATAGATTGCAAGGAGCTAAGATATTTTCCAAGATCGATCTACGATCAGGGTACCACCAATTGAAGATCCGAGAGCAGGATATACCTAAGACGACCTTTACCACCAGGTACGGGTTGTACGAGTATACCGTTATGTCTTTTGGTCTGACTAACGCACCGACATACTTTATGAACCTGATGAACACAGTGTTTATGGAGTATTTGGATAAGTTCGTCGTAGTGTTCATAGATGATATATTGATCTTCTCGAAGGATGAAGAGGAGCATGCAGAGCATTTGCGTTTGGTATTGGAGACGCTCAGAGAACATCAGTTATATGCCAAGTTTAGCAAATGCGAGTTTTGGTTGAAGGAAGTCGGATTTCTCGGACACGTTATATCTGGAGAAGGAATAGCAGTAGATCCCGCTAAGGTGGACACTGTGACCCATTGGTAAGCTCCAACAACAGTTGGAGAGAATCGGAGTTTTCTTGGACTTGCAGGATACTACAGGAGATTTATTGAGAATTTCTCGAGGATTGCCAAGCCAATGATGGAGTTGTTAAAGAAGGACACCAAGTTCAGTTGGACAGAAGAATGTGAGGCCAGTTTCCAGGAATTAAAGAAACGTGTGGTCTCATCACCTGTGTTGATTCTGCCAGATAAACATAAGGATTACGAGGTGTACTGTGACGCTTCACGTCGAGGACTTGGAGCAGTTCTTATGCAGGAAGGAAGAGTTGTTTTGTATGCTTCACGACAACTGAAACCTCATGAGATGAACTATGCCACCCATGATTTGGAATTAGCAGCCGTAGTGCATGCATTGAAGACGTGGAGACATTTTCTCATTGGAAACCATTGTGAAGTATATACGGATCACAAGAGTTTAAAGTATATATTCACTCAGAAGGAGTTGAATCTTAGGCAAAGGAGATGGCTGGAACTCATTAAGGATTATGACATGAGATTGCATTATCATCCCGGAAAGGCTAACGTAGTAGCCGATGCGCTAACCCGTAAGAGCCATGTCAATACCCTAATGACGGAGGATTTTCCAAAGGAGTTAGCCGAGGACCTACGAGAACTATGTTTGGAGATAGTTCCGAGAGGCTATGTAGCAACCCTGGAGATCCAATCTACCCTGATGGATAAAATCAGAGAAGCTCAGAAGGATGATAAGGAGGTTGCCTCTATAAAGGAGAGGATGCGCGAAGGAAGAGCTAAAGGTTTTCGTGAGGATGAACACGACACCTTATGGTTTGAGGACCGCATTTATGTGCCTAATGACCCAGAGATCAGGAAGTTGATTCTACAGGAGGCCCATAATTCACCATACTCGATTCACCCAGGAAATACTAAGATGTATTTGGATTTGAAGGATACTTTCTGGTGGACCGGTATGAAGAAAGATATCGCGGAGTATGTAGCAGTTTGTGATGTATGTCAGAGAGTAAAGGCAGAACATCAGAAGCCAGCAGGATTGTTACAACCTATGCCAATACCCGAATGGAAGTGGGAGAAGCTTGGCATGGATTTTATCATCGGATTGCCCAGGACCAAAGCAGGATATGATTCAATCTAGGTAGTAGTGGACCGATTGACGAAGGTAGCCCACTTTATTCCTGTGAAAACCACATATACCAGTGCAAAGTTGGCAAAGATATACATGACCAGAATTGTATGTCTGCATGGAGTTCCGAGGAGCATCGTATCAGATAGAGGAACCCAGTTTACCTCAAAGTTCTGGAATCAGTTACATGAAACTTTGGGTACCAGACTAGAGTTTAGCACAGCTTTTCACCCGCAGACAGATGGACAGACTGAGAGAGTCAATCAGATTTTGGAAGATATGCTGAGAGCCTGTGCACTAGATTATGGATCTAGTTGGGATGACAATTTGCCCTACGTGGAGTTCTCATACAACAACAGTTACCAAGCCAGTTTGAAGATGGCCCCTTTCGAAGCATTATACGGAAGAAGATGCCGAACACCGTTGATGTGGGATGAAGTTGGAGACCGACAGTTGTTTGGACCAGACTTAATCAAAGAGTCTGAGGAGAAGGTGAAGTTGAACCGAGATAGACTGAAGGTAGCTCAGTCCAGGCAGAAGAGTTATGCAGACTCGAAGCGCAAGGAGATAGCCTATGAGATCGGAGACAAAGCGTACTTGAGAGTATCGCCTTTGCGAAGAGTTAAACGTTTCGGAGTTAAAGGGAAGTTAGCCCCGAGATTTGTGGGACCTTACCGTGTTTTGGAATGCATGGGAGAGGTTGCCTATAAGTTGGAATTGCCCGAAGGATTGTCAGGAGTGCACGACGTGTTTCACGTTTCACAGCTTAAGAAGTGCCATGCGGAGATGGCCGATATACCGCTTAGAGACACAGTACCCCTGGAAGCAATTCAGTTGGACAGTGATCTGACCTACGAGGAGAAGCCTGTTAAGATTCTCGAATTTTCGAGCAGAGTCACCCGCAGTAAGGTTATCAAATTTTGCAAAGTTCAGTTGAGTCACCACACCGAGGAAGAAGCCACTGGGAACGAGAAGATGATCTACGCAAGGACCACCCACACATGTTCTCTAGACAAGTCGAATCTCGAGGGCGAGATTCATTCTAAGGGGGGTAAGTTTGTAACATCCCAAATTTTCAATTTGGAATGTTATACATAGATCATATTGCACATGTTCTTTTGCATTTTTGTTTGTGGCGTTCCTCGAAATTCTAAGCAACTCAAGGACCTACAAAGAGTGTTGGGAATTTTACCGTTTTCGTATTCGAGTTCGCTCGAATACCGGTACGAGGACAGTGTGATTCTAATTATTTTTCTCTCCTCAAAATATTTCTAAATGCAAAATATGAGCGGAGATAATATGACTTCTCCAATATAAAAGAAATATTGGAGGAAAAATATTAAAATCACTTTTGGTATTTTTCTGGTTTATTTGCGAATTTATTTGCATAGGAAAAATGCGCATTTTTCAAAATTGCATTTAGGTCCGAGAAAAATGTTCACTTTGTTCCAAATACTATTAGAGGACGGTGAAAATTTATTACAGGATTTTTGGAGTACGTTTAGTATTTCTATCGTTAGTTTTTCTGCGCCAAGACTCTAGTTAGAAAAAAAAACGCGCAACCGACTTGGAGTCGTAGAGGCCCAGGACTGTGGGCTTTATAAGCCAGCGCCCCGGCCCGACAGCCCCAGCCCAGCGCCCCGCCCCCTCCGTAGCCGCTGCGTCGCGCCTCGCACTTCGAGCCGCCGCCGCCTCTCACTACGAGCCGCCGCCGCCTCGCACTTCGCGCCGCCGCCGCCTCGCACTTCGCGCCGCCGCGCCGCCGCCAGCTGCCGCGCCGCCGCCCGTGTTAGCCGCCGCCGCCGCCGCTCGCCGCCCGCACTAGCCGCCGCCGCCGCCGACCGCCGTCGCCTCGCCGGAGCACCGCCGCCCCGCCGCCGCCGGAGCGTCGGATCCCGCCGGAGTTCGTTGCTCGAGGTAGTTATCGGTTTTTTTTATAAGAACCGATCGGTTTTTTTTTTAACCGTAGATCTGTTTTTTTAGATTAGATCGGTTCGGTTTTCCGTCGGTTTAGTTACTTAGCGGACGTTCGTCCGTACGTTCGTTTTAACGAACGGTTTTCATCCGTTAGCCGTAGACAGCGAAAGTTCGTTCGTTAGCCTGTTCGTCCGTTTTCTTTTTCGGGGTATTTATCCGTGATTATTCCGATCGCGATTTCTGCCCTGATCTTGTTTTTCGTTTTTCATTTTGCTCGAGAGTCGGAATCAGGTGATTCAAAATCCCAGATCTTTGTCTCGATGCCCTATTTACGTTTAATCAACTTGAACAAAGTTTTGGCTACTGTAAAATTTGACTTTAGGCCAATTAGCAAACCGGAGCTCGTTTCTTTCGCAGTTTGAGTTTCGTTGCTTCTTTCGAGTTGATTCTTTTTGCAAACCGGAGTTCTTAAGTTGAACCTTCTAGTTATATCTCTTAATTGTGTTTTACCCGTGCATTAGTTAAGTACTTATTGTGTGCTTGTTTGATTGCGATAGAGTACCCGGAGTGCGCCGCTTGCTACTTTGAGTCTCTAGGTTTTGCGGATCATCAGCAAGGCAAGTAACACTTTGATCATACTTTCCAATTACCCAATTTTCATTGCATTAGTCCAACCCTCACACATTGCATGAGTAGGATCAATTAACTTGTGGGATTGGGAAGTAGATTGAGGTAGTACCTATTACCCGCATTACATTTAAACCCTTGGGAGTTACTTCTACGTTTGCTGTTAGGACATGCTATGCTCGTAGACGTGGTTTGGGTTTGAGTGAAATCCATGACAGATGTGAGTTTATTAATTAATGGTTCAACTTAAGGTGGCAACTTTAACACACATCTGGATGGATTGAGGCATCTGGTTATTCCAGTGATTGCCTGTTTTTCTTTTGGACCACCACCCAGGCTCAAAGGGATCATGAGATTTTTCATACTAGAAACTTCCGTGTGCAGCCACATGCCAATATGGGCTCTGACATAGTTGAGTAAGTTTTGGGGAACCTTTCCATGATGGGCTAGCAGATGTAGTGGGTTTTGTAGGTGTACCGGCCTATCTATCTGGTTAAGGGGACCTCTTCGGAAAGACTGTGTCTCCGTCATCCGTTTCTCAAACACCATGCAGAGCGAGTAACCAAACGGAGGCGATCGAGTCTTGTGGGGAAAAGTGCACAAACCTCTGCAGAGTGTACAAACTAATCATGATTAGCCGTGTCCCCGGTTACGGACGTCTTGAGTATCTAGTACTTGGATTATCATGTGAATCTCATCATGTTACTTTAATTAATTTTGTTGTGTTTAATGATTATTTTTAATTGGGGTTGAGAGGATGTCTATCTTCTCAACGATGTTTCAACTACCATGATAGTTAAATTAAAATCTATTCCTTTGAAGTAGGGAAAAATTGGCTTTACGCAAAAACTTAACCATAGAGCTTTCCACCAGCCAAATATGCATGTAGTACATCTTTACTTTCATTGCATTCTCTTGTGTTACCTTGCCAGCATATTCCATGTGCTGAACCGTTTTCAGGATGCAATGTTTCATGTTGCAGACTTTTGAGACGACGAGTAAGATGCCTTTTAGGTCGTGGTTCTATACTCAGTGATGCCGTTGGAGTTGATGGACTCACTTATCTTCCAAGCCTTCCGCTGTTATCATCTTAGATGGCCTTCAACCATATTTATTGTAATAAGTTCACCGTTTGAACTATCGACGTAATAAGTGTGTGATTGCTACTCTGTTAAAAATCCTTCAAGTACTGTGCGTGTCAGCATTACTGATCCAGGGATGACACTGATGCACAGAGATCAGACTGTTTGAGGTCTTGTCGCTACAGGAGGGCTGCATGCTCTGCCCTGATCTTCACGTCCCTTCCACTCGTCTTTAAACCACATGCATGCGACATAAGGTGCTCATACATCCCATCCTTGGGAATTGGCTTAGTGCTGTAGTATGGGCACCTGAACTTGCCCCACTTGTAGTACGCCGCCTTCCCCTTCTCCCTGATCTTGTTGGCTTCATGCTCAATGAAGGACTTGTGGTTCCACTCTTCCACCTCATCTCCAGAGTTGTACTGCACATACAAATGATTTGCATAAATACATACTTCCCATTTAGAGTAATGTAATTAACAAACATCTGATAATTGCCATTTACTGGAATTTAATGAACAAAAAACATAATAGCCCATTCATATAGGGCATCATCAACGAACAACATCTCACACAGATTAATAAACAGACAAAAAACAGCTTGGGGTTACCTCGTCGTCGTTGTTAGAATCAGACGGGTCGTTGAATCCAGCGATGTCCAGCTTCCTCTTGTTGCCAGCAGCTTCCTCATTCTGCAATATAAGTAATTAATTCAATTATACTACTAACTACATATAACACAGTATGCAAAGGTCAAGCAATCTGTAATGTGCTTCTAATAACATAAAATGTAATTTGGCCTAAAATTATCCAAAGATTAAGCATTCTACAATGATACCTTGGTCAAACTAAATTTTTTGATCAAGCTGACTATTTTGAAATTGCGCACTAGTTATTTTAGTTTATGGATAATGAAGTGAAGCTCCTAACTATTTTGAAATTATGCACTAGTTATAAACGTATTGTGTTCATTTCAACAATTAATTGAGGGAATATGCACAACAAATCTAACAACATATACATCACATAACAGAATCTGAGCACGTGCGGCAATCCAGATTCTAATATAAATAACCTAACTAAACATCTAATTAGTAAACCCTAACCACTACATCCACTGGATGATTCAATCACATATTCTACATATCACTGTCTATAAATTAATCCAATACAAAAAAACCCTAACCACACTACATCCACTGGATCATTAATTCAATCATAGATTCCACATATCAGTGGCTATAATTGAATCCAATACAAAAAACCCCCAACTAAACATCTAACTCAAAAACCCTAACTAGTAGATCTACTGGATGATGCAATCACACCAAACTTAACCTTTCACTATAAATCAATCAATCAAACATCTAAAAACCCTAATTAATTATGAGAAGGGGATTGATGTAGCAACTAGCAACAACAACAAAAAAACCTAACACATAAATCTACTTCTTAATGGGGGTAACTAGAAACGGAGGGGACTGCTGGCAAGGTTTACCTGCAGGTCCACGTGCTCGCCGCCGGCCTCCGTAGGTCCATGAGATGGGCCGCTCGACGCAATCATGCCAAGCTCCAGCACGGCGGAGGCCGCCACGGACACCTTCTTCTCCTCCACACCCGTCGCCGCAGCGACCGATCTAGCGCGTGGGGATGCAACACCTCCTGCACCCACACCACCGACGAGGGCCTTCACGACATCTGCTACGGTCTCCGCGCCCGTCCTGTCGAGATCTCCTTCTGTGATGGCAGCTTTGCCACGGCCTTGCTCCATCCGAGCCAGAAGCAAGCAGGAGGAGAGTGGGAGGCGGTGGTGGTGAGAGAGCAGGTGGGGTGGCCGGTGAGGGAGACTACGAGGCAGAGGAGAGAGCAGGGAGAGGGAGGCAATTTGGGGGAAATGGGGTGGGCGATGCGGCCGGTGCCCGTTCCCCTCCTCTTATACTAGGGGCCTTTTTTTGGAAAATATCCACACACACGTGCACGCGCACGACTACGGGGAAACGGAACCGCCAGCGTATAATACATGTATAATACTCTCGGTAATGGCCACCTTTTCTGAGAGGAGCTCTCGGTAAAGCATCTAACCTAGATCTCTTTCCTTCTTGTGCATTCTCGATAATATGTATTATAATTTTGTTGTTGTTTTCTTCCATGCTTGGCAAACAACCTTAGCACATCATAATTACCGTCTTGTGTTTTCTTCTTTGGATGGGCCTCATCCGGTTCTAGAGACCGGCACCCCTCCGGTGGCCCCGGCGGTCTAGGGCGTTGTTCGGCACCTAGAGGGGGTAGGCCACGGAGAATAACTGCTTCTTCGTGTTAGGGAATGTCATTGCAAGATGAAAGACCAAGTCTAGGCCCGTTCTGTCACCGGATCACCCACCGAAGACTCTGTCTCGGGGACGAACGCAGCCGCTCCTCGACGTTCCCGCCCATGTGTGTGGTTTGTGAGGCGCGTGCCACGTCAAGGACGTGCGTTGCTTATACAAATAGCACACCATGTCCATTTGCCCATGTACGTACATTTGCCAACATCGATAAGTATTTTGCCGATCATGGGTACGATGGCGAATTCATGGGGCCTCCTTCTCAAGAACCCAACCCTACAAAGGACGATCGCGATCTAGCTGGTACCGCGGAGAAACCAAGTTGCAACAGGCGTCGTCTGGCGTTCATTTCTCAGGAGACGCCTCCAGCTGCCGACTTCAGCGAGCCTCAGGTAGCCGAGGTGCAAAATATTATCAGCCCCAACACACTCAAGAAGGCGGTCTGTGAGCAGAACTCGGTCCCATTACAGGAGAAGAAGAGGCAGAATCTAGATACGCGCGCTATCTAGCGGGAGAGAGGAGGGGGCGTTGGAGGAACCGGATTAAGACGAGTTTCATCGCGATGATGCTCATCGTGATGACCGCAGCTCTCTTCTATGTGATGGTAGTTTAGATGATCGATATCGACTTGTAATGTGAAGACAAACTCGCTACTTGCGGTCTCGAGACTTGTAATATAATGTTCTATCTTTGTTCGGTCTTTTGAATTCGGAGACTAATATGATGAATTGTATTCGGAGACTAATATGATGAATTGTATTCGGAGACTAATATGATGAATTGTATTTAGAGACTAACCTTCTATTGTATTCGATGAATCTGGTGTTGTCAAAATTCTGTCTAATAATATATTTTGTATCCTGCGAAAATATCAGAAAAGGAAAAAAATCCCTAATATTCATACTAGTGGCGCACCACTCAAGATACTAATGGCGCATTGTCCATATGAAACTAATGGCGCATCACCCATCAGTGCGCCATTAGTATGCCAAAGCACATGGGTACATATGGCCCCCTGGGAGGCATACTAATGGCGCACAAATGGACATACTAATGGCGCACCAGGGGTGCGCCATTAGTAAAAAAAAATCTAATGGCGTGGTGCTAGTGGCGCACCACTAGTGCGCCATTAGTAGGCAAAAGTGGTGCGCCACTAGCATGCCTTTTCCTAGTAGTGCCATCATGGGGCTTGAACCCACGTCCACAAGGTTAAGAGCTTTGTGCTTTACCAACTGAGCAGTGGATACTTCAATATAATAGATTAATACTTGTGTACCTTGAATTGTTGACAGGAGCAATTGGTAGCCCCCAATGGCCGGCTCATTACAATGTGATGAGTCGGGTCTTCAATAAAGGTGAGCAAAAAATGACTTTGCGTTAGCCCCCAAGTGTCATGGTGCATGCTTGCAGCGACATGAGACTTGCATATTTGATGTAATCTTAACTTGAATAATGTAGCCCCCAAGTGCCGGGTCGTAAGCCTGCAGCGACTCGGGACTATTCCTTCAATTGTAGAATAAATCATACCCAAAAATAATATCCATTGCGCTGAAGCGACTTTGAAAACCTCAATCATAATATTGGTTATTGATAACCATAATAAAAATCCAACCATGTTGGCTATTAAAGATTTGAATAATATAACCTATTTTGAAAACCGGTTCCAGTAATGTTTGATCACATGGTTGGTTTTACCAAGCTAGTGTAGTAAGGATGATAACCCAAAATTTGAACATTGGTGATTATCATAGATTGCCGGTTTATAAACAAAACCAGGCCGGGTTAATAAACACCGGCCATTATCTTATCTCATACTGGCGACTTATAGTCAAAAGCCAGGCCGGTTTAATAAACACCGGTCATTATCTTATCTTATACTGGCGACTTAATTATAGTCAAAAGCCAGGCCGGTTTAATAAACACCGGTCATTATCTTATCTTATACTAGCGACTTATAGTCAAAAGGCAGGCCGGTTTAATAAACACCGGTTTATTGTAGTGGCAACTTATAGTCATCCACTCCCCGAATCAATGGACTTGGATAAACACCAATGATCTCAAAGATAAAAAGCTTTAGCAAAATCAAAGGAGACATTGTCAAATAAAACCTTGTAGTCGAGGCTTTTTACAAGCTGCCAGGCTCCAAATTCGAGGCTTTTATGAGCTACAAGGCTACTAACATTAACCATTTCACAAAGGCTATTAAGATGGTCCTCAATCCTTAACCAAATCACCAGTTTAAGGTTACCAAGTTCAGGGTCTGTAAAGATTGACTTGTGTATACGTTCGACGATCGTCAATTTAACGTTACCAAGTTAAGGGTCTGTAAAGTTTGACTTGTGTATACGTTCGACGGGTCGTACCAGGTTTACCTGGGCGGAGTGATTTACTTAATGCAAGCAGGCTAATCCGGGGTTTTAGGTGTATACACCAGGCTTCCAAGCCATGGCTTGATAGCCTACTACTAGGGTTGTCAATTCGTTGATGCTATGCATCAGGAGCACCCAGGTAGCATTTGAGCTATGCTCGTTGGGGCCTATGTTTGAGTTGTGCTATGCATCAAACTCTCTTTTGCCCCTCATCATCATGTGGGCTTTAATAGCCGGATTACCGAAGCAACCAGAGCTATGCTCTTATGATGGTCTTGGTGTAGCCGCCGGTTTAGTAGGGTAGTTAGAACTCCGCTTTATAAACAGAAGCCCCCATGTGATATATTTCTGAGCTGTGCTTGCCGGGTGCCTATGTTTGAGTTGTGCTGTGCAGCAAACTCTCTTCGGTCCCCTTAATTCTTCCTGAGAACTCGAACTTGCGAGAAATTATTCATCTTGAATCGGAAATGCTTTAAACCGGATATTGAGAGCTTCAAAGCTTTGTGGGAGACATCTTTTCCTTTAACCGGATCTTAAACCGGAATCTTCATTTTCAGCCGGAATTTTTCTGACGGCCTTCAAACTCGAACTTGCGAGAGATTCTTGTTAAACCGGAGATTCTTAAACTGGATTTGAACTGACAACTTCAGAGCTTTGTAGGAGACAAAATTCCCTTGAACCGGATTCTAAATCGGATATTTGAGTCATGTCATCGTAGCCCCCGAGTCTTGAGACTACTCGAGGAGTTGGCTTGAGACTCTCCATATTTGATCATAGCATAAGGTGTCCATCATCAGTGCGATATGAATCCATAGAAAATTGAGGTGACTGCAGCGGGTTATCAATGATCCCGTATGAGCCGTGTCAGCAACTCGGCCAATGGTTCCTTCCAACCAGCGGTTTGAAATTAACCAAACTGTAGTGGCGGCGACTTCTGCGCCTGCCCCTTGAGACACCCAGTGTAGACGGCGGTTGATAGTATATGATAATTTGTCTCCATTTTGCTGAAAGAAAACCGGGCTACCCAAGCTGTGACTTGCTCATACTCAATAAACACCTCATGTAGACAGGTGCGGCCCGGTATGTTGATGTAGATCAGGCCGCAAGAGACTGCGGCATTATAAGCCGGCGCGGACGGGCGAGTCAATCATAGGCGCGGTCCCGACAAGTCTGATATAAACTGGGCCGTAAGGGCAGCGTCTTGCACGCGTCCATGCACCGTGTAATGTGGCACAGACGAACGCCGGGCCGGACGTTGCCAGCGCGTGCTTCGTACTCATGGTATAAACCATGTTTATAATAAATAACTGTCCTGCATAACAAAATATACGGATCGAAGTAAATGTTTTCTTGAGGAAAACAATATATACCAAGAAAATAGATTTAGATGGTATCACCTGACTTTGTTTGGATGATAGATGATTCTTATATATATCATATATCGTCCATGAATAATCCGGAGCGATTTCAACGGCACTTTTAATCATTTTCTCGAGGAGACCTGAAAGATAACCCGGTGGGTTAAAGCCCGCAAGATGAGCGTGGGAGGAGCAGGACCACAGGCAGCTCGCAACAGCGGTTTGGATGCAACATCCGCAAGGAAGACGATGGATCGGCGATTTAAAAATGGCACCGTGACGGTTTAGGGCCCTGCATTAGATAACTTTGCAAGCCGGAGTAATTGCTCCTTTAAAGGAAGCGATATATAATATAAAAATATACTGGATGGATTTCACCTGACATCTTTAGGCCAAAAATTATCCACCGCGGAGTTGATTATCACCACGGTGAAACTAACATCAATCACGGTCGAGTCGACCGTAGGAGCAGACAGATAAGTCGGCCGCAATATTACAGGCCGGTGCGGACGGGTGATTTGTCCTCCTCTTTGTAAGCCGGCGCGGCCGCGAGAGACAGCCACGGTGTGATAAACCGACGCGGTCACGAGATACGGCTACCACGTCGTAAGCCGGTTCGGGGTTCGTTGAATAACGATGACCACTTGTGCCAAATGATGTTGGCGTGCCTCCATCTCCGCGGTATAATACAATTTTGTAATGAATAATTTTCCTGCGTATAAAATACAACAGGGCGAGGTATTTTTGCTCGGATGAATTAATATGTATTAAAAATAAATAGGATAGATATCACCTGATTCCCCCGGACAACAGATGAGTCGACCGCGGCATTGTAAGCCGGCACATACGGGCGAGTTAATCACATGCGCGGACAGCCGAGTCGGCCACGTATTGATGTAAACGAACAACGGGGGCATCGACTATGGGGCTTGCGCACGGTGACTCGAACAACAGATGGGTCGGCCGCGCCGACGGGCTAGTTGTCCTCCTCGTTGTAAGACGGCGCGGACACATGAATCGGCCGCGAGGGCGGACGGGCGAATCATCTGTGGCGTTGTAAGGCAGCGTGGACGGGCGAGTCGTGCCATGTTGATGTCAATTGGGCCGTAAAGCGGCGATTTTCACATATATTCATCATGGCATGCTCATCGCTTCTCGAAGTGAACAATTGCCCTGCATACACAATATTGCAGGCCAAAGCAAAGATAAATTGTTCTTTGACAAAAATAATATATGCTAAATAAACAAACTTAGATAGATATCACCTCATGTCTTTGAATAACTGATGATTTTCTAGACTGTCAACTTAAATCACCGGGACTCGTGCTCCGGTTGATTTGGCAACGTGGTCTTCAAAACAATTATGCATGCATGCACTTCCTTTGCATTTGAATGCTCTAGTGGGAAGAGACTTGAACTTGACTAGTATTATTTGTTCTTGCTCGCTTCACCGAATGAAAATGCACTGATTTCTTTTGTTGTTAATCTTCACGCATACGTAGCTTGCCTCTCTTTGCTTCTCTAGTAGCCATCTCGCAGTAAGGCAGGGGCAGCTCCACGTGCAGCGTGGGGGCAGAACGACTGTTCAGGAGGCAAGGCGGCGATGACGTTCTTGACACGAGTGGTTCAACTGCGCCGGTTCAGTGTGGCCACAGCTGAGGAGGCCCCCGGCAATCTCAAGGCGTCCGCCACAGCGGCGAATTGGAGAGGCGCGACCGTGGCTGGTTCAGCGCGGCGGCGTGGTGGTGGCTGCGGGAGAACTGCCCCAAGGCAGCGGCCGTGGCGTGTTGGGTTGGGCTGAGTCGGCAATAGAGGATCACAGGGCGGGTCACCCGGAGGCGAACGACGGTTTACACGGGCGCGTCCGTGACTGCGGTTCAGAGTAGCAGAAGCTGTAGGAGGTGAGGCGTGGCGACTCGTGGCAGAGGTAAGTCCGGCTCAACGTGCAGGCGGGTCAAGGCGGAGCGAGGCCATGGCTGTAGCAGCGCTTCAGTGGCGACTCAACACAAAGGTAAAGAGCAATGTCGGCTCGCAGCCCGGTGAGGTGAGCAGCCCAGGGAATTAAGGCAGAGTCGTGGCGGCTTGGAGGTGAGAACGCTCCATCGCAGGTAGAGATTCAGTAAAGACTAGGCCACAGCGGATGCAGTGGCTCAGAGGCGCTGGCTCTCGGGAGAGGCAGAGTAAAAACGGGTGGACGTGCCCATAGGTAGGCGGCGACTTGATCAAAGCTGAGGAGGCGAAGCCGGTCGTCAGGGCCGTGAAGGCATTCGGCAGCTGTACTTGGGTCGCGGCCGTATTCGCTCCGGGTTGTGGCTGCTAGAAGATTGCGGCTCAAAGGACGGTGACCGCGACAACAGGGCCGGCCCGCGGCAGCTCGAGGCGAGGGGAGATCTTGGCGGCTCAACGGAAGCTCCGACAGCTCGAAACCAGTGGCTCGTGGCGGACCACGGACAAGGCGTCCCGAGGCGAGCGACATGGGAGTAAACTTGTCGGCGGCCTAGAGGCACCACTCCGACGGACAAGAGCCGGCCACAGTAGTAGATGAGAAGTCCGGGTCAACGCCCACAGATGGTTCCGGGTCGTAGTCGTCCCCGACCACGTATACTTCTGAAACTAGAAGTTTTAGCATGGCCATGACTTGTCCGACCCCAGAATGTAGTCGTGATGATTTTTTGACTGGAGGAAAAAGCGGTTTCGGTGACTTGTAATTTGATAGCCACATGAGCAACGACTGCAGCGAACAAATCTTAAGGGACACACACGCGGACGACCGTGAATCAATTTTGGCTAGACTTCATTATCGGCTTGATCTTCTCTCGTGTGTCGGGACCCGCGACCATCTGAGATTTAATCACATGCAATCTGACGACGGCTTGCAAAGCAATTGAAGAATAATCATAATTGCCAAAGTTGATTGAAAAACTTGTGGCTGACATAGATCCTTCTGAGCCGTTCCTTCATCTCGTTAAGCGTGAATTTCTCGATCCCTGGAAAGATCTCTTCAAGAACTCAACATCACTGTGCGCAAGCACCGCGTATTGATATCCCTGACAGAGAGGGTGGTTGGCGCCCACGGTTGACGCCCACGGTGTATGAATGGGGCTGACAGGTAGGGCGGTTGTGTCACGTTTGAGTGAAGTTACAAACCTGCCACTATTAAAAATATTTGCCTACATCGATTTCGGCCGAGTGGAGTTTGTTTTGCCACCCACCGTGTATGAATGGGGAAATGGAGGGATAAACAGAGGTCTTTCGGATGAGCTTGAATCAAATGTGTTTTGCCGCCCATGTTTGGCGCCCACCATGTCTGAATGGGCTCAGAGGCGGTCGTGTCATGTCTAATTGAAGTTACTATCCTATCCTTATTTAGAGAAGTGGAAATCGGGCCGATGGATTGTCCGTGTAATGGGTAGACAGTAATTTGCATCTCCCAAACACTTGGCTTCGGGCAGCCGACGTGGGAGTGGACATTTTGCCGCTTCTTTCGAATTTCGGGACAATAAGCATCCACGTTTACCCTGGCGACTAAATTCGAATCCATTTTTTATTCCTAGACGAATCTTTATAAATCATTCTATGCGTTTTTATATATCTTCAGAAGGACGACAAAGATATATTCCACTGTCATATATGAATATGGTCTACAAATGCCGATACTCAAATTCAGAAGCTAGAATTGAGTTTAAGGTGAATTCGAATATTTGAAACACTTCATGTCCAACTCAAATGTCACACGCAACATAATGTGTACTCCTATTTAGATATGTACACAAGCCATGTATCCAGATTCAAATACCGAGTCAATCAGCTAAGAATGTACAGAACTAATAGACATATAAACACTTATAGAGTATATGGATCAATAATATCAACTAACATACATAAGCCAGGCAGTTGTACTTTTCTTTGCTACAACAACATCCTTTTTTAGCCAAGCTACTACATCGTCTTGGCCCTTTCCGATGCGTGGCACTGATGGTCCATCTATACTACTATTATTGCTGAATGCACATTCAGCTCGATTGGCATATTTGTAGGTCTGGCACAGCAATCAAAATGAAATGTCTCCGAGTCTTATCAATTAATACAGACTTGTGCTCAAATAAAATTACAAACCAAAAAACAAAAAAAATTATTACATGATCTCTAAAACAAATGTTTTGATTGATTACATGAACAAACAACACAAAGGTTATTCAACGATGGAAAGAACATTTCACCTATGATTTACCAAGTGGGAATTTAATTTCCTTTTTTTCCTTCACGACCTTAACAATCTGGTCAGTCTCAGCTTGCTTTGTTTTGAAATCCACCAAATATTTAATGGTTGTCTTGAGTACTGCTACTAATTGTGATGTTTGCTTCCTCAACATGTCAGCTTCATATCTAAGTGCAGAAGCAGAATCTCTTTCTACCACTAGTTTAGCCTCTAGAGCATCAGCAGTTGGCAATTCATAATGCACGATTGGGCCGGTGCCACTGCTGTGGGATGATACAACGTCCATGGGGACCTCGCTCTTTGATCTTGGGCTAACCTATTTTGCCATTAAATTACCGATTGGATTCAGAAAAGTTGAAGTTAGCAAAACATCTCAACTGGGAGTTCTAACAGCAAACCATTTAAACAAACAAGGAATTAAAGAGTTTCAATTCGATTCTGAAAAGTAGTTATTAACATCATTGTAACCCGTTGTTGCAGCAGCAAAGCAGTTAAACAAACAAGTAGCTATTTAAGTTCAGGCAAACAGGTAATTCTTAACAGTAAGTATCAAACACATAGATAGGCGTAGTCTATAATAGGATTAACAGGTTGTGGCATTATGTAATAAGTAGCAAACTAAATTAAGCCAAGCAACGTAATTGAACAATTTTGCAATAAGTGGCTAACTAAAATTCCAAGAAGCAGGTAACTGAACTTACGCTAGTTCTTTGTACATGCACACTACAACTTCTTTTTCGCTTACAAGGTTGTATGAAGGAGTCCATGACATCAATTGCTTGGATACGCAGTCCCAATACTTCTTTCTTCCCACACTGCATTGGTAAGTCGAATGGTTAATTTGGTAAGATGGTGCGTCCTTGATATGTTATATGAGGACGTGTAGTCAGACTAGTTGTAGCCACACACATCACACTGGCTTTTACTGTATATTTCATGCGATTACTTTTGGCATATCGAGATCTAAGCAATCTACAATAGGATGAAAAGACTGGCATCCTTCACATTATTGGCGAACTCAGATCATAGAAACAAGCAATTCAACCATTCCGTGGGTAAATCAAAAGCACCACTGGAATATTTTTCACTATGCCAATCATACACGCAAAAAGGGGCGACGCCACCATAGGGGCTGGTATGGGCGGCCGCCTCGGGTGGCTCGAAAGTTTGCACCTAGTTTGAGTCGTCCAGGTTGGCCCAAGTTTTAGTTTTGTTCGTCCCAACGCACGAGCAGACAATGTAAAAAATGAAGAAAAATCTTTCAGTTTGGATAGGCCAATAACATAAGTGCAAGGCAAGCCCTATAGCAGGCTCGCGGCACAAACGAGCGCCTCCCATATCGATCGACAGCAGGAAAAATCCCAATTCATCCGCTCCAGCCTCTAGTCTGGTTCGCTCCTAACCTGCCCACCGCTGGACAGACCGACACAACACTTCCTCGCGCCCTCATTGGAGGGCAGTCGCCGGGCTTCAAGCAAACGGAAGGACAAGAAGATGAAGATCCAACCCTGGGTGTAGCCTGCGTGGGAGGCAGCGGCGGTAGCACGGGCATGGCATCGAGCTTGCGCAAACGGACAGTCGCAGCTTGCAAGAGTAGCATGCGCAATGAGCAGGTACATCACATCCCTGATTATATCTAATTCAACTCTTCAATTTCTGGCCAATAGTTAAATCTGACGGTGTTGTAAAACTGCTTGTATGTAGGGAATCTATGAGAAAATGAAACCAATTTCTACGTATTTTATAACTCCCCCAATCAATACTGAACTGACTGAATCTAATGAATCTAATCAAGTTTCCGGTGCAAACATCCAAGCTCATGTTGTTCTTGAGCCTGAAGTGTCTAATGAACAGACTGGTAATGAAGGATTTGATGCAAACATTTTACATGCTCCTAGTGATGAACATATAGTGTCTAATGAGGCATCTAATGCAAGCATTTTGCAAGCTCCCATTGAAGGATTTAGTGTCTAGTGATGATCTGCTATGTTGAGAGAGACATAGAGATTTGTAGGCATTGATGGCAAGCAAATTATAGTGCATATTCATGGCTTGAGGAAACATCGAGGCCATCTACCAGAAAGTCCTCGTATCATGACAACGTAGCATAAATACTTTTCTAATCTATTGTTTGAAACTATTGGCATACTTGTGCAGGATAGATATATTGATATGTAGTTTGCGCACTGGTTATAGGTGCAATTACACTTCGATATTTTCAGTCCGAGAACGAATAATTCAAGCAGGTACGGACCATGTTTGTAGTCTTTGTACACCATGTTGCATTTTGTGTTTTTTGGTGCTTGCATCATTTAGTGTTTATAATCTGAACTACTTTGGATCATTAGCTGATTTTCAAAGTGCATGTAGCTTCACATTTCTCAAGTTATGTTGATTTCCGGAGTGCCCGTGCCTTCGTATTTTTTAAGTTAAATGTTCGCCCCTGGTAACTTGAATTCGTGGATCCGCCACTGCACACAAATCATACACGAATGCCAGTACGAATTAAATGAAATGCAGGGACTTACGCTAGCTCGTTGTACAGGCTCACTGCAGTTCTGCTTGCGCTTGGGATGTTCCATGTACAAGTCCATGTTACCACTTGCTTGGTTGTGCAGGCCTTGTGCTCCTTGCATCTCCCTCTGCATTTTTGACATGGCGAATGGTTGATCAAATAAGAGGAATCGACCTTGCTGTTGTACCGGAGGACATATACTTACAAGGTTATACGGGTGTGCCGGATGTGTACCAAATCCCGTAGCGCCGTCATGCTTCGCTAAAAAAATGGTTTGCTTGTTTAAGATGATATCTCCAGAAGAAATAAGAGTTAAAGTCAGAGTTGGATAGGCGTGTAAGCTAAGAGAGCAGTGAAAGGATATCCAAACATCGTCGGAACAGTGCACAAGGGAGTGATGTGTGGATACTTAGTTCGGGCCGGCGTTTGGTCATGCTCGCCTAGCTAGAGTGCGGGTCACAGCTACTTCTCAAGCTTGCGTTGTATTCCCTCAAAGAGGAAAGGGAGATGCAGCACAGTAGCGTAAGTATTTCCCTCAGTTTTTGAGAACCAGGGTATCAATCCAGTAGGAGACCACACGCGAGTCCCTCGCACCTGCACAAACAAATAAGAACTTCGCAGCCGACGCGATAAGGGGTTGTCAATCCCTTTACAGTCACTTACGAAAGTGAGATCTGATAGAGATGATAGTTTGATATTTTTGGTATTTTTGATTATAAGAACAGAAAGTAAAAGCGGAAAAGTAAAATAGATTGTAGATTGATATGTTGAGAATAGACCCAGGGGGCATAGTGTTATATAGTGGCTTCTCTCATGATAGCGATATTCTACGACGGGTAAACAAATTACAGTCGAGCAATTGAGAGAAAAGCGAATAATTATGAGACTATCTAGGCATGATCATCATATATAGGCATCCCGTCCGAGACAAGTAGACCGAAACGATTCTGCATCTACTACTATTACTCCACACATCGACCGCTATCCAGCATGCATCTAGTGTATTAAGCTCATAAGAACGGAGTAACGCCTTAAGCAAGATGACATGGTGTAGAGGGGTAAACTCAAACTTAGTGATCGAAATCCCATCTTTTTATCCTCGATGGGAACAATACAATACGTGCCTTGCTTTCCCTACTGTCATTGGGAAAGGACACCGCAAGATTGAACCCAAAGCCAAGAACTTCTCCCATTGGAAGAACTATAGATCTAGTAGGCCAAACCAAACCAATAATTCGAAGAGACTTGAAAGGATATTATAATCATGCATAAAGAGTTCAGAGAAGAACCAAATATTTCTCATAGATAATCTTGATCATAAACCCACAATTCATCGGATCTCGACAAACACACCGCAAAAAGAGATTACATCGAATAGATCTCCTCGAAGACCGAGGAGAACTTTGTATTGAGATCCAAAGATAGAGAAGAAGCCATCTAGATACTAGCTATGGACCCGAAGGTCTGTGGTAAACTACTCACAACTCATGGTGAGGCGAAGATGATGATGTAGAAGCACTCCGTGGAAGATCCCCCCTCCGGCAGAGCACCGGAACAGGCCCCAAGATAGGATGTCACGGGAACAGAAGGTTGCGGTGGTGGAACTAGGGCTTTATCTGTTGTTCTGATAGTTTCGGGGTACGTAGGTAGATATAGGAGGAAGGAGGGCACCGGGGGCCAAACTTGGGCCCACGAGGCAGGGGGCGCGCTCTATAGGGGGGGGGGGAGGGCACCGGGGGCCAAACCGTGGTTCTCAAGTCTCCCGTGCATGATTTTCTCCAAAAATATCTCTCCCGAAGGTTTCATTCCGTTTGGACTCCGTTTGATTTTCCTTTTCTGTAAAACCCTGAAACAGGCCAAAAAACAGCAATCTGGACTGGGCCTTTGGGTTAGTAGGTTAGTCCCAAAAATAATATAAAAGTGTATAACAAAGCCCATTAAACATCCAAAACATCACAAATAATAGCATGGAACAACAAAAAATTATAGATACATTGGAGACGTATCAAGCATCCCCCATCTTAATTCCTGCTCGTCCTCGAGTAGGTAAATGATAAAACAGAATTTTTGATGTGGAATGCTAACCAACATAGTTTTTCAATGTAATTCTCTTAATTGTGGCAGGAATGTTCAGATATGAAAGATCCAAGACAAAGGTCTATATTGACATAAGAAACAATAATACTTCAAGCATACTAACAAAGCAATCATGCCTTCTCAAAATACTATGGCTAAAGAAAGTTATCCCTACAAAATCATATAGTATGGCTATGCTCCCTCTTCATCACACAAAATATTCATATCATGCACAACCCCGATTTCAGCCAAGCACTTGTTTTCATACTCTATTCTTTCAAACTTTTCAACTTTCACGCAATACATGAGCGTGAGCCATGGACATAGCACTATGGGTGGAATAGAGAGGTGGTTATGGGGAAGACAAAAAGGAGGGAGATAGTTTCACATCGACTAGGCGTATCAACGGGCTGTGGAGATGCCCATCAATAGATATCAATGTGAGTGAGTAGGGATTGCCATGCAACGGATGCACTAGAGCTAAAAATGTATGAAAGCTCAACAAAAGAAACTAGTGGGTGTGCATCCAACTTGCTTGCTCATGAAGACCTAGGGCATTTGAGGAAGCCCATCGTTGGAATATACAAGCCAAGTTCTATAATGAAAATTCCCACTAGTGTATGAAAGTGACTGAACATGAGACTCTCTATCATGAAGAACATGGTGCTAGTTTGAAGCACAAGTGTGGAAAAAGTAGTAGCAATTGTCCCTTGTCTCTTTTCTCTCACATTTTTTTGGAGGGGCTTTCTCCCTTTTTTTATTTAGCCCATCTCTATTTTTTTGGGCCATCTCTTTTTTTATTGGCCTTTCCTCACATGGGACAATGCTCTAATAATGATGATCATCACACTTTTATTGATTTACAACTCGATATTACAACTCGATACTAGAACAATGCATGACTCTACATGAATGCTATCGGCGGTGTACCGGGATATGCAATGAATCAAGAGTGACATGTATGAAAAATTATGCATGGTGGCCTAGCCACAAATACGATGTCAACTACATGATCATGCATGGCAATATGACAATATGATGCGTGTCATATGAACGGAACGGTGGAAAGTTGCATGGCAATATATCTCGGAATGGCTATGGAAATGCCATGATAGGTAGGTATGGTGGTTGTTTTGAGGAATATATATGGTGGCTATTTTGAGGAAGGATATATAGTGTGTGTATGGTACCGGCGAAAGTTGCGCGATACAAGAGAGGCTAGCAATGGTGGAAGAGTGAGAGTGCGTATAATCCATGGAATCAACATTAGTCATAAGAACTCATATACTTATTGCAAAAATTTACGAGTCATCAAAACAAAGCAATCAACACATGCTCCTAGGGGGGAGGTTGGTAGGAGTTAACCATCGCGCGCCCCCGACCTCCACACAAAGGTTGACACTTTACAATTACCTCATGCTCTAACTTCGTCACAAAGCGGTTCACCATACGTGCATGCTACGGGAATCATTAACCTTAACACAAGCATTTCTCAATTTCATAATAACCCCATTAGCATGACTCTAATATCACTATCCTCATATCTCAAAACAATTATCAAGCATCCAACTTCTCATCATATTCAATGCACTTAGTGTAAAAGTTTTTACTACATTGATATTGGATGTCTATCATGTGAAGACTAGTTTTATAGCCTAAGCACATTACCATGCTGTTTTAATAGACTCTCAAAAGGATATAAGTGAAGCATGAGAAATCAACAATTTCTTCAAAATATTATCACCACCGTGCTCTAAAAGATATAAGTGAAGCACTAGAGCAAAAACTATTCAACTCAAAAAATATAAGTGAAGCACATAGAGTGTTCTATCAATTACTAGGCCATATTTAACTCTCTCAAATAGGTGTGTCCAGCAAGGATAATTGTGGCAAACTAACAAGAAAAGACTCAAATTATACAAGACACTCCAAGTAAAACACATATCATGTGGTGAATAAAAATATAGCTTCGAGTATAGTTACCGATGGATGAAGACGAAAGAGGGGATGCCTTCCCGGGGCATCCCCAAGATTAGGCTTTTGGTTGTCCTTGAATTTTACCTTGGGGTGCCATGGGCATCCACAAGCTTAGGCTCTTGCCACTCTTTGTTCCATAGTCCATCAAAGCAATACTCAAAACTTGAAAACTTCACAACACAAAACTTAGACAAAAATCTCGTGAGCATAGATGCATTGAAATAAGCAAACAACACACGAAAAACAGAATCTGTCAAAAACATAACAGTCTGTAGTAATCTGCAGTTTTCGCATACTTCTGTAACTCCAAAAAATTCAAACTAAATTGGTAAACGTGAGGAATTTGTCTACTAATCATCTTCCAAAAGAATCAACTAAATAGCACCCTCCAGTAAAATCTGGAGGCCATTCTAGCGAGCGCTAACGATTCTGTTTTTCACAGCAAGATCATATAAACTTCACACAAGTCTTCCCAAAGGTTCTACTTGGCACAAACATTAATAAAACAGCACACTAGCGTGAAGGATAAGTAATGTGAAGTGGGGGAGAGTAAATTGAGAGGCAAATAATGTAATGTGAAGGATAAGGGTTTGTGGTAGGTACTTGGTATATGACTTTTGCGTAAGCCTCCCCAGCAATGGCGCCAGAAATTCTTCTTGCTACTTCTCGAGCTTGCGTTGTATTCTCTCGAAGAGGAAAGGGAGATGCAGCACAGTAGCGTAAGTATTTCCGTCAGTTTTTGAGAACCAAGCTATCAATCCAGTAGGAGACCACACGCGAGTCCCTCGCACCTGCACAAACAAATAAGAACTTCGCAGCCAACGCGATAAGGGGTTGTCAATCCCTTTACGGTCACTTACGAAAGTGAGATCTGATAGAGATGATAGTTTGATATTTTTGGTATTTTTGATTATAAGAGTAGAAAGTAAAAGCGGAAAAATAAAGTAGATTGTAGATTGATAGGTTGAGAATAGACCCGGGGGCCATAGTGTTCTCTAGTGGCTTCTCTCATGATAGCGATATTCTACGGCGGGTAAACAAATTACTGTCGAGCAATTGATAGAAAAGCGAATAATTATGAGCTATCTAGGCATGATCATCATTTATAGGCATCACGTCCAAGTCAAGTAGACCGAAACGATTCTGCATCTACTACTATTACTCCACACATCGACCGCTATCCAGCATGCATCTAGTGTATTAAGCTCATAAGAACGGAGTAACGCCTTAAGCAAGATGACATGATGTAGAGGGATAAACTCAAACTTAGTGATAGAAACCCCATCTTTTTATCCTCGATGGGAACAATACAATACGTGCCTTGCTGCCCCTACTCTCACTGGGAAAGGACACCGCAAGATTGAACCCAAAGCCAAGCACTTCTGCCATTGCAAGAACTATAGATCTAGTAGGCCAAACCAAAGCAATAATTCGAAGAGACTTGCAAGGATATTATAATCATACATAAAGAGTTCAGAGAAGAACCAAATACTTCACATAGACAATCTTGATCATAAACCCACAATTCATCGGATCTCGACAAACACACCGCAAAAAGAGATTACATCGAATAGATCTCCTCGAAGACCGAGGAGAACTTTGTATTGAGATCCAAAGAGAGAGAAGAAGCCATCTAGATGCTAGCTATGGACCCGAAGGTCTATGGTAAACTACTCACAACTCATGGTGAGGCGATGATGATGATGTAGAAGCACTCCGTGGAAGATCCCCCACCGGCGGAGCTCCGGAACACGCCCCAAGATGGGATCTCACGGGAACAGAAGGTTGTGGCGGTGGAACTAGGGTTTTCTCTGTTGTTCTAATAGTTTCGGGGTACGTAGGTATATATAGGAGGAAGGAGGGCACCGGGGGCCAAACGTGGGGCCCACGAGGCAGGGGGGCGCGCCCTATAGTGGGGGGGGGGGCCCACCCTCGTGGGCGCCATGTGTGCCCTACTCCGTGGTTCTCAAGTCTCCCGTGCGTGATTTTCTCCAAAAATATCTCTCCCGAAGGTTTCATTCCGTTTGGACTCCGTTTTGATATTCCTTTTCTGTAAAACCCTGAAACAGGCAAAAAAAAATAACAATCTAGACTGGGCCTTTGGGTTAATAGTTTAATCCCCAAAATAATATAAAAGTGTATAACAAAGCCCATTAAACATCCAAAACATCATAAATAATAGCATGGAACAATCAAAAATTATAGATACGTTGGAGACATATCAGTCACTTCAGAGCCGTTGAGGGTGATGCGCTGGCGTTGGCTGGCCGCACACGGATGCAGATCTTGAGTGGCAGTGGAGCGCTATGATGCAGTGGACGAGACCGTTGGTGAAGCCCCAGCAGCGTCGGGGGGCGGAGGCGTGACGATGTGCTTGGTGAAGTAGCCCCGGTGAGCTGGGAGATGGCGTCGGTGAAGCGCACCTGATGCGGTGGAAGTCGGTGTCTGTGAGGCACGTCGGTTGCGGCGGCCGAAGTTGTCGGTTGACCACCCGGTGCGGTGGACGAGGGCGTAGATAAGGTAGCTCCGGTGCGGTGGTGAAGCGCGACCGTCGTCTTCGTCGTCGTCGTCCTGCACTGAGCTGGGGAAAGAGACGAGACGAGGGGCGATTCGAACTTTGCTTGGGTTGGCGGTGAATTAGGGATTTGAGCAATCTAGGTGCGGAAGGGGACAGTGGAGAAGGGAGATTTTGCAAGGATGGAATTGGGGCCTGATAACCCACAAGTGTAGGGGATCGCAACAGTATTCGAGGGTAAAGTATTCAACCCAAATTTGTTGATTCGACACAAGGGGAGCCAAAGAATACTCTTAAGTATTAGCAGCTGAGTTGTCAATTCAACCACACCTGGAAACTTAGTATCTGCAGCAAGATAGTTTAGTAGCAAAGTAATATGATAGTGGCGGTAGCGGCAATAAAAGTAACGATTGTTTTTTGTAGTTTTTGTAATAGTAGCAACGGAAAAGTAAATAGGCAACAAGCAATATAGGAAAATCTAGTAGGCATTGGATCAGTGATGTGAAATTATGTCTGATGCAATTCATCATGTAGAAGTTATAAACTAGGGTGACACAGAACTAGCTCCACTTCATCAATGCAATGTAGGCATGTATTCCAAATATAGTCATACGTGCTTATGGAAAAGAACTTGCATGACATCTTTTGTCCTACCCTCCCGTGGCAGCGGGGTCCTATTGGAAACTAAGGGATATTAAGGCCTCCTTTTAATAGAGTACCGGACCAAAGCATTAACATATAGTGAATATATGAACTCCTCAAACTATGGTCATCACCGGGAGTGCTCCCGATTATTGTCACTTCAGGGTTGCCGGATCATAGCACATAGTAGGTGACTATAGACTTGCAAGATAGCATCAAGAACACACATATATTCATGAAAACATAATAGGTTCAGATCTGAAATCATGGCACTTGGGCCCTAGTGACAAGCATTAAGCATAGCAAAGTCATAGCAACATCAATCTCAGAACATAGTGGATACTAGGGATCAAACCCTAACAAAACTAACTCGATTACATGATAGATCCCATCCAACCCATCACCGTCCAGCAAGTCTACGATGGAATTACTCACGCACGGCGGTGAGCATCATGGAATTGGTGATGGAGGAAGGTTGATGATGACGATGGCGACGATCTCCACTCTCCGGAGCCCCGAACGGATTCCAGTTCAGCCCTCCCGAGGGAGATTAGGGCTTGGCGGCGGCTCCGTCTCGTGAGACGCAATAATTCTTTCTCCTTTATTTTTTTCTCCCCGAAAGTGAATATATAGGATCTGGAGATATGTCGGTGGAGCACCAGGGGGCCCACGAGGCAGGGGGCGCGCCCCCCACCCTCGTGGACAGGGTGTGGCCCCCCTGGTCTGGATCTTCTTGCAGATATTTTTTATATTTTCCAAAATAAATCTCCGTGGAGTTTCAGGTCATTCCGAGAACTTTTTATTTCTGCACAAAAACAACACCATGACAGTTATGCTGAAAATAGCGTCAGTCCGGGTTAGTTCCATTCAAATTATGCAAGTTAGAGTCCATAACAAGGGCAAAAGTGTTTGGAAAAGTAGATACGTTGGAGATGTATCAACTCCCCCAAGCTTAAACATTTGCTTGTCCTCAAGCAATTCAGTTGATAAACTGAAAGTGATAAAGAAAAACTTTGACAAACTCTGTTTGCTCTTGTTGTTGTAAATATGTAAGCCAACATTCGGGTTGTCAACAAGATCATGAACTAACCACATTCACAATAACTTTCAGGTCTCAAGACTACACACATCAATGCTATAATCAACTAGCGAGCAATAATAATATACCTCAGATGAGAACACTTTCTCGAAACAATCATGATATGATATAACAAGATGGTATCTCGCTAGCCCTTTCTGAGACCGCAAAACATAAATGCAGAGCACCTTTAAAGATCAAGGACTGACTAGACATTGTAATTCATGGTAAAAGAGATCCAATCATGATCATACTCAATGCAAATTAATAGTAATACATGCAACGACAGAGGTGCTCTCCTACTGGTGCTCTTTGATAAGAGGGTGATGACTCTGCATAAAAGTAAATGGATACGCCCTTCGCAGAGGGAAGCAGCGATTTGTAGAGGTGCCAGAGCTCGATTTTTAAATAGAGATGAATAATATTTTGAGCGGTATACTTTCATTGTCAACATAACAACCAAGAATCTCGATATCTCCCATGCTACACCCATTATAGGCGGTTCCCAAAGAGAATGGTAAAGTTTATACTCCCCCAACCACCAACAAGCACACTCCACTGCCATCCGAATCCATGGGGTACCGTCCAAACAAGCAACAGCCCTGGGGGAGTTTTTTTAGTTATTATGATTTGAGCATGGGACTGGGCATCCCGGTTACCAGCCATTTTCTCATGAATGATGAGCGGAGTCCACTCATCGTGAGAATAACCCACCTAGTATGGAAGATATAGACAACCCTACTTGATACATGAGCTGTTCGAGCATACAAAACAGAATTTCATTTGAAGGTTTAGAGTTTGGCACATACAAATTTACTTGGAACGGCAGGTAAGTACCGCATATAGGAAGGTATAGTGGACTCATGTGGAATAACTTTGGGGTTTATGGAAGTGGATGCACAAGCACTATTCCCGCTTAGTACATGTGAAGGCTAGAAAAAGACTGGGAAGCGACCAGCTAGAGAGAAACAACGGTCATGAACATGCATTAAAATTAATCTACAATGAATGCTAGCATGAGTAGGAAATAAATCACGATGAACATAAATATCATGGAGGCTATGTCGATTTGTTTCAACTACATGCGTGAACATGTGCCAAGTCAGACCATTTGAATCGTTCAAAGGAGGATACCACCCCATCATACGACATCACAACCAGTTTAATATCATGTTGGCACGCAAGATAGACCATTATAAACTCTCAGCTAATTAAGCATGGCATAAGCAGTTATGATCTCTAATTGTCATTGCAAGCATGTTTCATTCATAACAAGCCGAATCAGGAACGATGAACTATAATATTTACAAAAACAAGAGAGGTTGAGTTCATACCAGCTTTTCTCGTCTGAATTAGTTCATCATATATCATCCTTATTGCTTTTTACTCGCACGACCGAACGGTGTGGATAATAATAATATTTCACATGCATTGGACTAAGCTAGAATCTGCATACATTTATACAAGAGAGAAGACAAGGCAATATGGCGCAAGGTTAAATCAACAACAAAGCATATGAGAGCCACTAAGCATTTTAATCATGTTCTTCTACTCTTATCCCCCAAAGAAAAGAAAAGAAACTATTTACATGGAAAAGCTCACAACAAGCAAAAGAAGAACGAGAAATATTTTTGGGTTTTCATTTTTACTAGTAATACAAGCAAAGAATGTAAACTAGCTAGAAGCTACAACTAATATTTTTTTGTTTTTCTGGGTTTTTCTAGCACACAAGAAAAAGATTAAGAAAAAGAAATTGAAACTAAGCATGGATGGTATAGTGAAAGAGTGTGAACACCGACAACTAGAATAAGTGTGTGAACATGAATGAAAAGTCGGTGAGAAACACGTACTCCCCCAAGCTTAGGCTTTTGGCCTAAGTTGGTCTATGGCCAGTATTGGCCTGACGGATATCCAAAGTTGTAGTTGGGGTTGTACTGAGATGCAGCAGCCACTGCATGTTGAGCTATAGCTCGAAGGCGGGCTGCCTCCGTCATGTTATAATAAGAATTTGCCTCCTCCATAGTTATAGTGTATCTCCCTTTTGCCTGAAAGTTAAACAAAGTGGGGGCAGGAAGAACAATAAGGATGGCATGCTGCCTTTTAAAGATTAGTCGATATTTGAGGGTTTGATCATCCCACTCTATAAACTAGTGACTAGTCATAGCATGGCAATCTAAATGAGCAAGAGGTAAAGGTTCATCATTCTCGTGCACATGCACACCAAGACGGCGGGCTATGCGAGTGGCATAAATCCCACCAAATAAATCTCCATGCAACCCATTATGGTGTAGCCTACGTGCAACAATGGCTCCCAAGTTATATTGTCTATCACCAAGTACAGCACTCCTGAGAACACTAAGATCAGGGACACACATGTGGCAAGCCTCATCCTTACCGTTTATGCATCTACCGATAAAGAGAGCAAAGTAATGAATAGCAGGAAAATGAATGCTCCCTATGGTAGCCTGTGTGATTTCTCTAGATTCCTCCATAGTGATACTAGTAAAGAAATCTCTAAATTCAGATTTGCGAGGATCACCCATACCGCCCCACTGTGGGAGCTTACAAGCATCATTAAAATCCTCTAAGTCCATGGTATAGGATTTATCATAAAGGTCAAACAGGACAGTGTGAGAATTACGTGAAGATGAAAATTTAAACCTTCTCACAAAGTTATCACTTAAGCCACGGTATTGAGGGCACTTATCTTGTATGAAGCCCTCGAGGTCAGCGTTGTGCACGTATGCGTAAAATTCATCCTTGATGCCAGCCTGATCCATAAAGTCATCTGACGGCCATTCACAAGGCCGTACGTCAGCATCCCTCGGTAGTTCATCGTCCGGCTCACGGAACGCGAGCCTCGGTTCTTGCTTCCTTGAAGAACCACCTTGAAAGTTTTTCCTATGCATTTTTCTGAAATTTTCTGAAATTTTTAGTAACTCATTGTAAAAGTTATCCAAACTCAACAAGATTGATAGCAACAACTCCTATAAGTGCCTAGAGACTATATCATGCATTAGAACTACTCGGGACCAAGAAAGTTTCACATGCAAGCTCAAGAACAAGCTCACCAAAGCAGCATAAATTTGCAATAAATAAAGCACTAGAACAAAAACTAATTGGACCAATGGAGGAGTCACATACCAAGGAACAATCTCCCCAAACAGTTTGGTGAATGGTGCTTTGAGCAAGGAGATCGAAAATGGCAGCAAGATGAGGTAGAACTCGGGTTTGAGCTGGTTGGTGATTTTTTTGGGAGGAAGAAGAAGAGCATGGGTGCAGGAATAAGTGGAGGGGGGCCACGTGGGGCCCACGAGGCAGGGGGCGCGCCCTGGACCCTCATGGCCAGGTGCTGGCTACCCTCGTTGTGTGTTCTGTGCCATATTTTCTCAAATATTCTAGAAAAAAAATCATATTTCATTTTCATGGCATTTGGAGAACTTTTATTTTTGGGATATTTTTTATTGCATGGATAAGTCTGGAAACAGACAGAAAATACTTTTTTTATTTATCCTAATTAACAGAAAGTAAAAAGAAGGGTACAGAAGGTTTGTGCTATCTAGATTCACCTATGCCATGCTCATCAAAAGGAATCCATTAACAAGGTTGATTAGGTCTTGTTAATAAACTCTTTCCGAGTAACATGAAACCGGAGAATTTTCGAATAACACTAGGTTACCTCAATGGGGATATGTATGTCCCCAACAATAAGGATGTCATATGTCTTCTTGATAGTAGGAATAGGAAACTCAAAACCTCCAATAGTGATAGTTAATTTTTTTTCCAATATAATTGATACTATGGACCTGAGGTTGTTTCCTCGGAAAGTGAACCGTATGCTCATTACCATTGACATGAAAAGTGACATTGCCTTTGTTGCAATCAATAACAGCCCCTGCAGTATTCAAAAAGGGTCTCCCGAGAATAATAGACATGCTATCGTCCTCGGGAATATCAAGTATAACAAAGTCCGTTAGAATAGTAACATTTGCAACTACAACAAGCACATCCTCACAAATACCGACAGGTATAGCAGTTGATTTATCAGCCATTTGCAAAGATATTTTAGTATGTGTGAACTTACTCAAGTCAAGTCTACGATATAAAGAGAGAGGCATAACACTAACACCGGCTCCAAGATCACAGAAAGCAGTTTTAACATAGTTTTTCTTAATGGAGCAAGGTATAGTAGGTACTCCTGGATCTCCTAATTTCTTAGGCATTCCACCCTTAAAAGTGTAATTGGCAAGCATGGTGGAAATTTCTACTTCAGGTATCTTTCTTTTGTTCGTAATAATATCTTTCATATACTTAGCATAAGGATTTGTTTTAAGCACATCAGTCAAACGCATACGCAAGAAGATAGGTCTAATCATTTCAGTGAAGCGCTCAAAATCCTCATCATCCTTTTTCTTGGATGGTCTCGGAGGAAAAGGCATGGGTTTCTGAACCCATTGTTCTCTTTCCCTACCGTGCTTCCTAGCAACAAAGTCTCTCTTATCATAACATTGATTCTTTGATTGTGGTTATCAAGATCAACGGAAGGTTCAATTTCTACATCATTATCATTGCTAGGGTGAGCATCATCATGAACATCATCATTAATAATATCACTAGGTTCATGTTCATTACCAGATTGTGTCTCGGCATCAGAAACAGATATATCATTGGGATTCCTTGGTGTGTCAGCTACAGGTTCAATAGAAGCATGCAAAGTCCTATCATTTTTCTTTTTCTTCTTCTTAGAAGAACTAGGTGCATCTAAATTATCTCTTTGAGAATCTTGCTCGATTCTCTTAGGGTGGCCTTCAGGGTACAGAGGTTCCTGAGTCATTCTACCACCTCTAGTCACAACTCTAATGGCATTATCATTGTTCTTACTATTTAATTCATTGAGAAAATCATTCTGAGCCTTAAGTACTTGTTCTACTTGAGTGGTAACCATAGAAGAATGTATACTAATGAGTTTCAGTTCACCTTTAGCTCTAGACAAATAATCACTCAAGCGTTCAATCATATAAGCATTGTGTTGTAATTGTCTACCAACATAAGCATTGAAGTTTTATTGTTTCACAATAAAATTGTCAAACTCATCTAAGCATTGGCTGGCAGACTTATAATGAGGAATATCACCTTCATCAAATCTATAAAGAGAATTTACCTTTACTACCTGTGTCGGGTTATCAAGACCATGTATTTCTTCAATAAGTGGTAAATTCTTAACATCTTCAGCTTTAATACCTTTTTCTTTCATAGATTTCTTTGCCTCTTGCATATCTTCGGGACTGAGAAATAGAACACCTGTTTTCTTCGGAGTTGGCTTAGGGGCTGGTTCAGGAAGTGTCCAATTATTTTCATTGGCCAGCATATTATTCAATAGTAATTCATCTTGTTCAACTGTCCTTTCCCTGAAAATACAACCGACACAACTATCCAGGTGGTCTCTGGAAGCATCGGTTAGTCCATTATAAAAGACATCAAGTATATCATGCATCTCCAGAGGATGATCAGGCAAAGCATTAAGTAATTGGAGAAGCCTCCCCCAAGCTTGTGGGAGACTCTCTTCTTCAATTTGCACAAAGTTATATATTTCCCGTAAGGCAGCTAGTTTCTTATGAGCGGGAAACTATTTATTAGAGAAGTAATACATCATATCCCGGGGACTACGCACACAACCAGGACGAAGAGAATTAAACCAGGTCTTAGCATCACCCTTTAACGAGAACGGAAATATCTTAAGGATATAGTAGTAACGAATCTTTTCATCATTGGTAAACAGGGTAGCTATATCATTCAACTTAGTAAGATGTGCCACAACAATTTCAGACTCATAGCCACGGAAAGGATCAGATTCAACCAAAGTAATTAACTCAGGATCAACAGAGAATTCATAATCCTTATCAGTAACGCAGATAGGTGAAGTAGCAAAAGCAGGGTCATGTTTCATTCTAGCATTCAAGGACTTTTCTTTTAGCTTAGCTAATAATTTCTTAAGATCATATCTATCATTGCAAGCAAGAAAGTCTCTAGCAGTTTCTTCATCCATAACATAACCCTCAGGCACAACAGGCAATTCATATCCATTGGGAGTAGCCTCATCATTACTTTCATAAATATCATCAGTTTCAATATTTGCATTCTCCATAACCTTAGCAATTTGTTCATCTAGAAATTCACCTAGTGGCATAGTATTATCAGGCATAGAAGTAGTTTCATCATACATAGCAGAAGTAGCATCATCAAGAACATACGACATATCAGATTCAATAGCGGGAGTAGGTGTCGCAAGTTTACTCATAATAGAAGGAGAATCAAGTGCAGAGCTAGATGGCAGTTCCTTACCTCCCCTCGTAGTTGAGGGTAAGATCTTGATTTTTGAGTCCTTCAAATTCTTCATAGTGATCAATAGATATAAATCCCAAGTGACTTAAAGAATAGAGCTATGCTCCTCGGCAATGGCGCCAGAAAATAGTCTTCATAACCCACAAGTGTAGGGGATCGCAACATTTTTCGAGGGTAAAGTATTCAACCCAAATTTGTTGATTCGACACAAGGGGAGCCAAAGAATACTCTTAAGTATTAGCAGCTGAGTTGTCAATTCAACCACACCTGGAAACTTAGTATCTGCAGCAAAATAGTTTAGTAGTAAAGTAATATGATAGTGGCAGTAGCGGCAATAAAAGTAACGATAGTGTTTTTGTAGTTTTTGTAATAGAAGCAACGGAAAAGTAAATAGGCAACAAGCAATATAGGAAAAGCTCGTAGGCATTGGATCGGTGATGGGAAGTTATGTCGGATGCAATTCATCATGTAGATGTTATAATCTAGGGTGACACAGAACTAGGTCCAGATCATCAATGCAATGTAGGCATGTATTCCAAATATAGTCATACGTGCTTATGGAAAAGAACTTGCATGACATCTTTTGTCCTACCCTCCCGTGGAAGCGGGGTAGTATTGGAAACTAAGGGATATTAAGGCCTCCTTTTAATAGAGTACCGGACCAAAGCATTAACACATAGTGAATACATGAACTCATCAAACTATGGTCATCACCGAGAGTGGCCCCGATTATTGTCACTTCGGGGTTGCCGGGTCATAACACATAGTAGGTGACTATAGACTTGCAAGATAGGATCAAGAACACACATATATTCATGAAAATATAATAGGTTCAGATCTGAAATCATGGCACTCGGGCCCTAGTGACAAGCATTAAGCATAGCAAAGTCATAGCAACATCAATCTCAGAACATAGTGGATACTAGGGATCAAACCCTAACAAAACTAACTCGATTACATGATAGATCCCATCCAACCCATCACCGTCCAACAAGCCTATGATTGAATTACTCACGCACGGCGGTGAGCATCATGGAATTGGTGATGGAGGAAGGTTGATGATGACGATGGCGATGATCTCCACTCTCCGGAGCCCCGAACGGTCTCCAGATCAGCCCCCCGAGGGACATTAGGGCTTGGCGGCGGCTCCATCTCGTGAAACGCGATAATTCTTTCTCCTTTATTTTTTTCTCCCCGAAAGTGAATATATAGGATCTGGGGATACGTCGGTGGAGCACCAGGGGGCCCACGAGGCAGGGGGCGCGCCCCCCACCCTCGTGGACAGGTTGTGGGCCCCCTGGTCTGGATCTTCTTCTAGATATTTTTAATATTTTCCAAAATAAATCTCCGTGGAGTTTCAGGTCATTCCGAGAACTTTTTATTTCTGCACAAAAACAACACCATGGCACTTCTGCTGAAAATAGCGTCAGTCCGGGTTAGTTCCATTCAAATCATCCAAGTTAGAGTCCATAACAAGGGCAAAAGTGTTTGGAAAAGTAGATACGTTGGAAACGTATCAGGGCCGCCAGATATTTCAATCCAAAACGTGGAAGTGCGAAATTATTTTGTCGTCCTTTTTTTGGGGGGGGGGGAGGGAGGGGCATGGGTGGCTGGGTGCTAAGCGTCCGTCCGACACATGCGACCACCACGACACGACCCTAGTCCGCCGGGTGCGCCTACATTTGCGAATGTAAACGAATCTTCTTTCATTTGCAAACAAATATGTATGTATTACCATGCCCGTGTTTTCCTTGCAATAATTAGTCATTCAAAACAAGATACTATAAATTAATTAATGAGGAGTTATTTGACAAAAAATCGAAACGGTATCCACGCTAACGTGGATTAGAGTGTGTGTCACATAATTAGTTATTTGAATTAGAGTGTGTGTCATATAGCGATCTCCAATTCTAACGTGGATTTCGCATTTCACTGTATCCATGCTACTTTTTTAATACAAATTCATATGTATATGATGAACACCATGGTAGTGAGAATTTTTTTGGATGGATTCAAACATATGACGTACAAAATAGCTCAACAAATCGAGTCAATGTCAACTTTTAGAAACCTAGTATGGCATGAATTCGAAATAATTACCCATATGCATGGTCCTTAGTTCAAATCTTACAATGTACACCGAATTGAATCATCGATATTAAGTATCATACTATCTACGTTCAAATGTTGTTTTTAGCCCCCCCCCCCCGCACACACGCTACATACTTCCTGTATCGATCAATCTTCCTCTCCTAACCACCTTACGAAGCTATAGGTTTCCAACACACATACATTCTTTCTCTCCATGTTTCGATCTCTAACTCTCTCAACTACACAACCCCCCTTTTTCCACTATGTTATAAAATGTATTTACCTCACACACCCGCCATTGCACCCCATGTCGAGCTCTCTCTCTCTCTCACTCCCTCTCCCTCACACCCTCTCATGCTAAATACATGCATTGCCTATCTAGCCCCCCAACCTCTCGTGCGCATGCACGCATGTTGTCTATCTAGGTCACTCCCTCGAGTCTGTCTCACTCTTTCTTCCGCACGGCGGGCCACACTCGCTCAATCTCGCTCTCTTTATCTGAGTCTTGTTTAACCTCGTTTTCTTTCACACACAAATGATATATCTCCCTGTTCGGGCCTCGTTCGACACACTCTATACTCTCTCACGCGGAATGTTTATCTAGGTCAGTCCATCGAAGCCGCCCCCACTCTTTCGACCTCATAGAGGACCACACCCTCTCTCTCTCTCTCTCTCTCTCTTTCTTTATTTCTCTCTCCCTCTCTCTCTCTCTCCCTCTCTCTCTTTCTTTGTATGTCTCGATTGACATCGCTCTTTCTCGGACAAAAAACGATATATCACCATGCTTGAGCCCAATTCGACTTATTCACATTGTATACTCTCTCACGCACATTGTCTATCTAGGTCACTCTCTCCAACCCGTCTCACTCTTTCGATAGCACTACGACCCTATGTGATCGATTGACCTTGCTTCTTCCCACGCACAAAATATATCTACACGTCTGTGACTAGATCATCTCTCAAGCTCTATCTTACAGCCCTCACCCTTGCCAAAAGCTCAATCGGACAATATCTCTCCAGAGCATATATATTTGTTCAATGAATGTCGGACCACACCCACTTTGTCTCTCTATCTATATGTCTCTCGATTGACCTTGCTTTCTCACGCTGTATCTTCCACGCATTGAAGCTAACCTCTCCATCGCTCACAAAGCCGGAGCTATTTACATTGCGAGGGGCACTCCAACCTTGGATTAATTTGTGTAGGCATTTATTCCGGTCGGTTTAGATTATATTTTCGTAGCACTCGGCCCATAACTACTCGAAACACCGTTGCAACCCTCGCAACTCCCCTAGTTGATTTCCCTATGGCTCGGTCATCGCTCTCTCGCACGTCCTTTCTCGCCTTCAACGTCGCACCATGATATTATTGCAAAAAACTCTGTTGTTGTCTTTAATTATTATAAATAAGCTACAAAACTATACACCGATAGTCCACTTGGAATGGAACAAATTTCGACCCACAAATTAAAGTGCTACAAACTACACACCGAGGGGCCCACATGTCATGAAACAAATTTGGACCCATATACAAATTAAAACATAAAGGACGAGGAACGAACATGTGACCAGGGCCTTCAAGCCGCACGTCAATAGGCAACATACGTATAACAACAATGTTTGTTGTACCTCCCTTTGTTCACATAATGTTTTTATATTACCACAACCTATTTAATTGATAACATGTAATCTTATTTTTAGTACTATCTGCCTTCACTTACTGGTGGGTTCCATGTGTGCTCTCTCTCTCTCTCTCTCTCTCTCTCTCTCTCTCTCCTCCCCTTCTGCGTTTAGACGCACGGGCAAACACGAAGAACTCGCGGGCGATGTTGCCGTTGACCATATCTGGACGCGTTCACAAGTTACGGCACCAGTTTCACGTGCTAGCAGCACTAGTCAGTGTGTACGTGCAATGCACGTTAATTTGTAAATATATTAAGTGCATGCAGATATTAAGTCGGATATTATTTGCGTGTTATTATGTGATTAGCACTATTTTTGGCATGAAATTAACTGCAGGCTAAACGTATTGAGCGCTCGACATTGAAGCAGTCTAGGTCGTTGGATGACAAGGAATACATGTGGCTTGATGACGTTTTATATTTAATTTGATGCGGCTCTAGCAGAACATTCAATCGATCAAACCATAGATTTCGTTCAGTCTGACTCCGACTTTAAATTATACGATGATCGATCTAAAATAAACGGAAATGATAAATGTTCGGATTTTAAGCATGGCAATCTGAATGTTTTTCATGGCAAATTTAGATTACGCGGCGGCGGGGGCGTCTTGCGGTTGGAAGCGGCTCCTCTGCCGTGCTCTGTGTGTCGTCGGGCCACTGACCGACGGCGACGGCGGCGCCTCGCCGTTGTTGGCGTACTCCTGGATGTTGGCCTAGCTTCAAGGAAGGCCAAAATGTTCTGGACTTCAGAGCGAGTCAACTGGCGGGAGGAGGCGACTGGCGTTGGTGCAAGGAAGCGGTCGACGACGGCCATCCATGCCGCTGAGGGGGCACTGGCACCCGCGCGGGGACAGGCGCTATCAACGACGCGGCGGAGACATTCGTGTGCACGGGCACCGGCACAGGTGCGCACGTCAGTGCACATGCAGGCGCATGCGCTGGCAGGTGCACGGGCACCGGCACGGGCGTGCGCGTCAGTGCACGCGCAGGCGCATGTGCTGGCAGGTGCACGGGCGCGTGAAAGTCGGCGAGGACCTCGTGGAACCCCGCGGCATCATGCTCGGTGACAATGTGCGGCTCCTAGCCCATCAATGCCACGGGGATGGGCGCTGGCGCAGTCGGGGCGACGGGAGCCGGAACGGGAGTGGGGACAGGCGCGGCGTCTTCCCGCAAGGCCAGTTCAAGCTCGTCCCAAAGCGCCTTATGTTCATTAGACTCCAGCTGGGTGTCTTCCTCAGGAAACTGGAAGACTAAGGGCAGACCATCGTGATGCGGCATGGTTGTACATTTAGGCCAGGCTGGTTGGAGGTAGACGACAGGAGAATCGCAGAGAAAGAGAGAAGATTGTAGCGATACCGGGTTGTGCGGGGTTGATTTTAAACTGCGGCGCCGGTGACATTAAAAGTGGGAGCAGTTGGGACAAAGGTGGGCGGCAGAGCCTGGTCAAAGGGCTTGCCTCCCGATGAGCCTGCACATTGGTCTGCTCGCACGCCTCCCTGTCAGCCGGTGCAGCGATCTGCTCGCACGCCTCCCGTCGACTCACACGCTTGCTCGGGCGGCACCCGCTGATGAGAAGGGGGACTCGTGGCGGCACGTAAACGCCCACGGTTTCAATAGTGAAAGTGTTCGCCTTAACATGACATGTCTTTTTCCAAAATACCTTGGCTCTTCATTTGTGCAACTTGTCATAAGCAGCTTGTCTCAAATTGAAGAAGAAAATTACGAAGTAATATTTGTGCCATATCACGTGACCATGCTCAGTTTCAAGAATTTATGGTCACTTTTGGATTTTCTGAAATTTAAGATCCAGGATTCGAAACAATATCATAACCTGCATCATGCAATAAATTTTCAAGCCATACATTTGTCCTGTTGTATTTCTTAAGAAAGAATTTGGTCAAACATTTTGCTTAGTTAGACTTCAGACAAGTTATATATGCAGAGCAAAAGGATAATCCCTCCGTACCAGTGCATTGCCTGATATATTAACTCAAGTACTAGGCACGAACAAACGGGCTCAATTATGTGCTCATCCTGGTGTAGTAGTAGTAGTAGTACTAGGCAATGCAGTTGACGGGTGACCTTGGCGAGCGGCGACCGAGGGAATTGAACCGTACTCGGCACGGTAGGTAACGTTGTCTAGTTACTAAAGCACCCTCTGTTGTTCATCGGTAGTCATTATGGACCGGGGACATGAGGGGAATTTCCTAGGGCTGGAATTCTGGCCGCCAGATATTTCGACTCGAAACGCGGAGGCTCGACTGGTTGGGGTTGCCTAATGTGCATACCACGCACGCCACCAGAAGGACACGAGCCCGTATTTTTTTATTTTTTTAGGATCAACACGAGCCAAGGTCTGGCTGGTACGTCGTTGGGTCCTACCATTCGAGAATACAAAAGGAACCTTTTAAATTGCCGAACGAATCTATGTGTATTACAATGCCCGTATTTTCCTTGCAAATACTAATCTCAACGTGGTAATTGATTTATGACGAGTTGTTGAATTATAGTGAGTTTGTGATATAGTGATCTCAACGTAGATTTCACATTTCATGGTATCCCTGGTAAGTTTTTCAATGCAAATTCAAATTTAAAAGATGAACAATATGGAGGTGAGAAAACTTTGTATGTATCAAGCATATGACCACACACGCACACACAGAGACACCCACACACGAACACAACAATAATTCAATAAGTATAGTGCATTTATTTTTACAAACCATGCATGTATGACATGAATTCAAAAATACTCCTTCTGTTCCTTAATATTAGTCTTTTAGAGATTTCAACAAGCGACTACATACAGAGCAAAATGAGTGAATCTACACTCTAAAATATGTCTATATACATCCGTATGTGCCTGTCCACTTGAAATCTCTAAAAAGACTAATATTTAGGAACGAAGGGAGTAAAATGTAAGACATGCATGGTCGTCAATCCAATATTTGAAATGAACATGAAACTGAAACATGCATATTAAGTCTAGTACTACAGTACATGCAAATGTTGTGTTTAATTAGGCGGAGCTATGATTGTCAGGGGTCACCCCCTCGACCTTAGATAAAATTGTGAAGCTCTGTTTAGTTTTGTTTAGATTATATTTGTCCCCACCCTCCCAACCACCGATTGGTTGTGCACCCCCACCCCTCCTCCCCGGGAGAATATCATGTGCCCCCATACCTTAGATATGCTGATACGAGTTGCTTGGAGCTTGTAGATCTCAGATATAGCAGCTCACATGATGTCTTAATATTTTTACAGGAAACCTTGATGAGTTTGAGAATTGCACACAATTTGTACAAAAACTACTTAGATGCCCTTGGATCCCATATCCAACGACCTCGAAGCTCGTATCACCGTAGCATCTAAGATGAAGGAGGACGTCATATTCTCATGTGCTACCACACCTTAGATGATTTGGTGATACAAGCTCTTCGGAGCTGTTGGATTTGTGACCCAACACCTCCTCGGTGGTTCGAATGGCTTTTTGCAGAAAAGCCCCCAAAGAGTTCGGCCACTGCTTACAAGCACAAAGACTGCTCAGATGCCATTGGATCTCAGATCAAATGACCTCGAAGCTCGTATCATCACAGCACCCAAGCTACGAGAGCACCTTATGTTTTCTCGCACGGGAGAATATGAGGTGCTCCCGCACCGTAGATTCTATGGTGATACGAGTTCACGGAGATCTAACGGCCCACAGTAGGAGGTTTGAATGTTTTTGCAATATACTGATGAGAGAGTTTGGGAATTGCGCAGAAAGTACAAGTACTACGCATGTGCCATCTGATCACTGATCATACGACCTAGATGCTCATATCACCGTAGCGGGTAATTAAGCTACGGGGAGCACCTATTATGAGCAGCGGGCAGCCGTTGGATCCAAGATGCAGCAGCACACACGAGGCCTGAATGTTTTATTTGCAAAAAAACCTTCGAAGAGTTTGGAAATTACGCATAATTACAGAGACTACTCCCAAGCCATTGGATCTCACTTCCAATGGTGTAAAAACTCGTATCACCATAGCATCTAAGCTGCGGGGTGGATGTGATATTCTATTTCGCTGTCATTTTTATTCATAAACTTGCAAAATACGTGTAACTTCTGCCGTTACTTGTCTAACCGGGGTCCCACTTGTCATTAATCAAATTTGGACCTAAAACTAACAAATATGAAAGACGAGATTTGAACTGGCAACCTGGACTACAAGGCGTAAGTCAATAGCCTGAAACAACAACAGTTGTTGGCTTTGTCCCATAACTTGACTTTATACAGTATTACGTTGAGTAGAGTAGAGGGAGTGCCTCGTCAACACGTGCATGACCGTTGACTCACTTACTGGTGGGTCTCAGGTCTGCGATCTCTCTCTTCTCTCCATCGTCTAACCTTTGCATGGGCACACACGAAGAGTGGCGCTAGCTTGCCGTGGTGTTATTACCACTAAAAAATCTTGGAAAATGCCTAGAACAAGAGACGTTGTGGCTGGTCAAGACGGATCTAACCACACCAATCCTCCGTGCCATGTTAGCATGATGAAGCTGTGTGGCTAGTGGGGTGTTTTCGACCGACTGGCTGGGTCCCGAGGTCGAACCATAGGTACTACGTCTGATACAGTAATTTTTTACACACACATTTTTCCTCCATGCCGAGACATGTCGCACCCTATCGCGCGGTTTCGGGGTCCTCCCGGGTGGCGCACACATATATTCTTCCTGACATGGGATGCCCTACCGCGCATTTTCGCCAAAGCAAGTAAATCAATCATCAAATCATGAAAGACCACTTTTCACGTCGAGTACATCAGTGAAGCACGGTGGCTAGCTAGTTTGGCTAGTTCGACCGATTAGCTAGGCCGCCGCCACATTTGTTTTTTCACCCCTTTTTTTATCTACTTGCCGGCAGGTAAATTTAAATATCCACTGCGGCGTTGCTCTGGTGTTTGAGTGCAGCATGATTTTTAGTTTCTTGATTGACGGGTGTAGGCGTGGTAGGATTTTTAATTATTTGATTGACGGGAGCAGGCGCGGCAACAATTAGTCATGATGACTCTGCCTGTAAAACCGACTGCTCCCTGATGTGAGAAGTCGTCGACTGGTGTTTTACCATGGTGAAAACCAAAAGATTCCCCGCTCCTCAGCTGGCTCCCTCCGCCTTCCCGTAGATTGCATTGCCTTTCAGCCGTTTCGCCCCCTACATCACCAACGTCGTGCGCCTCGAGAAGCAGAGGGACTTCGGTGGTGTTTAGGCGCCCTCTGCATGGCCATGTCCATGTCTCGGCGCAACATGACCATTGGATCAAACTCAGACGGTGCTGATCAGTCACTGTAGCACAAAGCAGGTGGGTGTGTTTGGTTGCATTCTCATCTCAGTATACTCCTCTGTCTAGGTGTGTAAGCCACCTTACGAAAACCAAATAATCCCAAAACACTTAGGCACAGTACATTAACTCCCTCCCCGTTTCTTGTTTCGTGACATAGCAACCAATAAGAGACGTGGGTCGTGCATGCTTTCAATGACTTGAGACTAATAAACATGACATACAGTGGTTAGTTCATTGCATGCAATGCTATTAATTAGCAAAAAGACATTAAGTTTTCTCGTTTTCCTCTCCGCCTTGGTCGTAGTGCACAACGTAAGATGACTTACACACCTAGACGGAGGGAGTAGTTGTTTCCTCTTCGTGTATTTGTGTTAACCTACTAGTGTGGACTCATGCACCCTTCATGCACTCTGCCAAACACCCAAAAGTGGGTCGAGAAGGGAACTTTTGCTCCCATCCCGTGCACCCTTCATACACCCTGCCTAACACTATTCGTGCTTCATATGGTTCATGTTTCGTGGAATACTGTAGCACCATACTCTCCGTGCGTTGTAGACCTAGTTCTGTTAACATTGATCTCACCGTTCATTCTCGACCGGACAGTCGAGAAAGAGGTATTATGTTACTACATTATTGTTCATATAGTTGACATGCGCACAACATCATTTGTTGTTGTCATATCTTACTACACTAGCAACAAGATTATGTAGTACTGACGTATGAACCACTGCACATGCCTAGTAGTAGGAGCACTGTGTATGTTCAAGTGGCTGCCGTGTTTCGCACTCCTCCGTCGTAAGAGTGGAAACGCTTGCTGTAATCATTTTTTCTTCTTCGGAAAAACAGTGGACACGCTATACTATGCGGATCCTCCTCTAGCCATGCACTAAATTACTCCGTAGTAGAGTGACGGTAGACTACCCCGATCGAAGCACCGCAATAATGCCCAATGAGCCGTCAAATCACAAAACTCCCTCCTTTCTAGCAGTAAGTTTGACGGACAAAGCAACCATCATTTCACTCTTCTCTCTCAGCTTCCTCTCTACCCAACTCGCTTCTCCCTCATCTTGTTCCTCATTTCTTCAAGAAAACCCCGACCTGCTTCTGCCATTGTTCTTCTCTCCCAAAGAAGGAAAGGTGAGCGCATCAATGGTGTTGATTCTGGCCAAGGCCCGGTCTTGCAACCCCGAGACTGATCCTATAACTCCCTCTCTTTTCTTCTTTTGGGTTTGTGATTATGGTTTCTTTTCTTTTATTTCTATTTGACAGTTCCTTGATGGACGCTGGAGCACCAGCCGAAGTGATGTCTATGGCTCTGGCCAAAATCGTCGAGGCTCATGGTACGAAGAAGCGCGAGCACCCCGCCAAGACTACCGCAGACAAGCTCAAATCCATCGCCTTGTCCAAGCCCCCCTCTCCGGGATCCCTCACTAAGCAAGTCCAGGTAATGTCTCTTCTTGGCGATCTTTTCCTCGATCTTGATCGTGTTTTTTCATCTAACACGCAGTACTAGTACTAGTAGTACAACTTTCCGGGTGATCTTGCATGTGATTTTTGTGTGCCAAATGACGGTTCTAAATTCCTCTTTTGACCAAAACATGCGAGAGGTTGACACCGATTTCTTATAGATTACTTTCAACTAACTTTATGAACATCAGTGCTACCTTTGAAGAGGATATATTTGCCTCAGTAACTTGTGTTACGGATATTGCAAGTAATCCCTCTGCTCTCATGCTTTGAAGACATGTTCTAGTGTCTTTGTTCACTTATTTCTGTGTGTATATGTAGTCATATATGGAGTATAATATCGAAAATCATCTTATATTTCTGAACGGAGGTAGTAATAAAATATGGTTTTTGTTTGAATTAGAACCGGGTCCGCGGTGGAGATGAAGTTCTCAAAGTCAGGCCATGTGAACTGGAAGACCTGAGGATGAGTTCTACTGCTAAACTATCCAGCTGTTGTGTCCTTGTCGCCACGTGTCCTGAACTAGTGTTTTCCTGTAGCATTGTTGTCAGGCGTGTTCTCGAGGCTGTACTTGACCACAACAATGTCCTGGCTGTGCCTTCGATTATGAAGGGTGTGGTTATTGTAAAGCTTCCCAACAAATCTGATGCGGCCTGTCTTCATGATCATGTTTATGAGTGGAAAGACCACTCTGTTAGGTTCTCCAAGGTTGCCGAGATGGTGATGGTGCATGTAGACATCTCTCATGAAGTCCATGGCCTATTCAGTTATGCGGGGTTCATCCCGTAGGTCGGTGGCAGGAAATAGTCTGCAGAGTTCAATTAGTGCAACTTTGCTTGTCTGTAGTAAGTACTATTGTTCAGTACTTGATTTGTGTTTGTGAACCCTAATTTTTTTATTAGTACTGCTGCTTTTGGTGTGTGGTCAGTCCGGAGAACGGTCTATGTTAATGTCTGTCCACTCAATTCAGTCCGTATATTTTGAAGTATCCAGATCATCTTTTTTGTGAGGACGATTTATCAATTATGGTTACACTCTAATATCTGTATGCATTGCAGGGTTTATCGCACCCACCAGGATTTCTAGTCCCATGGATGTTCGGTCCATACGATTTGTCATGACCATTGGACTGTCCTGCCTGTGGGAGTAGGCGGGGCCCCTGCATGCCACCCGTAGTTGGACGATCAATCTTTTGTTTAGTACTTCAACATAGTGATTTCATGGTAAGGATTCACTCGTGTCACATCAAGTAAATCTTATTGATTTACTATCTAAATCTTATTGATTTAATATCATGTTTTCTTTCTTTTCCTGCAATTTTACGATGCAGGTTTTGCCATGTGACATTCATCATAGAATAAACCGTTTGGTTTGCTCTAAGATGGCTATTTTTGCAGGTTTCACTTCTTATGTAGTGTGAGTAAGGAAGGCACTGTCCATCACTTATATTACTGAAAAAAATTGGATCAGTCTGTTATCTGAGTACAAGCTGAATCCCTATGATGAACTGTAGTTTGGTTTAACAAAAACACCACAATTAGTCCTTCTCGCGTTTAAAAGAAATGAAGAAAGAAACTGGATCACGGTCACAAAGCCTAGTCAAGTTAGAAAGCTGATCATAGTAGACCAGACACGATTGTCACTGTCTCGCACATCGGTACCACCTTCAGCAACGGATCGAGCACCGGCAGTTGCTCTAGCACTGACAGCGGCAGTAGCTGAGTCTGATCCATCTGAGGATTGGGCACTGACCGCGTCCGCGGATCAGGCTGATCTACCGGATGATCGGGCATCTACACCGGCACCTGCTCCGACACCGGCACCAGCTCTGCAAGGAGCACCATCTCCGACAGCAACAGTGGCTTCGGCACCTGCACCAACACTTGCACTTGCATCTGCTCCGGCCCCTGCAGCGGCAATAGAACGAGCAGTTGCACCGGCAACAGACTGAGTTGCGGTTCGCATTTCATATACCAAAGTCCTTACAAAAACCGACATGTCCACCTTCTTGGTAAGCATTGGCCGCCCAAGTGTTTCGTTCTTTTTCCTTTCCATGTTGTTTCGCATGATTCACTGTGTTGATCTAACTGTTTGCGTATGTCTTCTTGTTTGCAAACAGAGAATTCCTAGAGCAACGAGGGAGTGGTTCAACAATCCGGGCGATAGCGGCCAAGTTTCTCTTACCATGCGCAACCTTGGTGTGAATGAACCTGCTCAATATATCGTAAGTACAAAGGATGGTCACATTATGATTGATGCTAAAGGATGGTTGATGACCCACAAGTGTAGGGGATCTATCGTAGTCCTTTCGATAAGTAAGAGTGTCGAACCCAACGAGGAGCAGAAGGAAATGATAGGCAGTTTTCAGTAAGGTATTTTCTGCAAGCACTGAAATTATAGGTAACAGATAGTTTTGTGATAAGGTAATTGGTAGCAAGTGACAAAAGGTAAAAGTAAATAAGGTGCAGCAAGGTGGCCCAACCCATTTTGTAGCAAATAACAAGCCCGTACAAACTCTTATATGAAGGAAAGCGCTCCCGAGGACACATGGGAATTATCGTCAAGCTAGTTTTCATCACGATCATCTGATTCGCGTTCGGTACTTTGATAATTTGGTATGTGGGTGGACCGGTGCTTGGGTGCTGTCCTTACTTAGACAAGCCTCCCACTTATGATTAACCTCTAATTCAAGCATCCGCAACTACAAAAGAAGTATTAAGGTAAACCTAACAACAGCATGAAACATATGGATCCAAATCAGCCCCTTACGAAGCAACGCATAAACTAGGGTTTAAGCTTCTGTCACTCTAGCAACCCATCATCTACTTATTACTTCCCAATGCATTCCTCTAGGCCCAAATAATGGTGAAGTGTCATGTAGTCGATGTTCACATGACACCACTAGAGGAGAGACAACATACATCTCATCAAAATATCGAACGAAGACCAAATTCACATGACTACTAATAGCAAGACTTCTCCCATGTCCTCAGGAACAAAAGTAACTACTCACAAGACATAATATTGTTCATGATCAGAGGGGTATTAATATGCATAATGGATCAGAACATATGATCTTCCACCAAATAAACCAACTAGCATCAACTACAAGGAGTAATCAACACTACTAGCAACCCACAGGTACCAATCTGAGGTTTGGGTACAAAGATTTGATACAAGAGATGAACTAGGGTTTGAGAGGAGATGGTGCTCGTGAAGATGTTGATGAAGATAGCCCTCCACAAGATGGGAGAGTTGTTGGTGATGACGGCGGTGATGATTTCCCCCTCCTGGAGGGAAGTAACCCCGGCAGAACAGCTCTGCTGGAGCCCTAGTTTGGTTTCTGCCTTGGTTCCGCCTCGAGACGGCGACATCTGGTCCCGAAAGCCTCCTTTTGATTTTTTTGCAGGTCAAAACTCCTCATATAAGAGAATATGGGCATCGGGGGGCCTTCGGGGGGCCCACGAGACAGGGGAGTGCGCCCAGAGAGGAGGGGGGGCGCCCCCACCCTCGCGGACAGCCGGTGCCCCCCCCACTACAGGAATCAGGTAATTTGCCGTCTGTGAATCCCAGACAGCAAAGACCTGAATACAGACGGCAAAGAGTTTGCCGTCAGGATGCAGACGGCAAAGTCAGACAGCAAAGCCAAGTCGGCAAATAATACTTTGCCATCAGCTTTTCATCGGGATGACGGCAGAGACTTTGCCGTCAGCCAATCTCAGTCTTTTGCCGTATGGACAAATACTAACATACGGCAAAGCCACTTCTTTGCCGTAAGCCAAAATGCGATCTTTGCCATCAGTCCAACTACTCTACAGACGGCAAAGTTTTTTTTAATATGCTGGACACATGGACATCGATAAGACACGAAGGACTAGAGCAAAATTCTGCTATACCATTCTCACACGCAAGAAACTTATAGATCTGAACATCAACAATTTCTATATAGACTGAATTACAAAATACTTATACAATTTTGCCGTCTCACTACAGATCTAAACATCCTGAACTATCTCACACATTATTTACAAAGAAACTTGGCTCGGGGTGTTGGCTGGGGCCGTCAGTGGCGCGAGCATAGGAGGCGCGGGGCAGCCCCCATCGGCAGTCGCGCAGGCCTTGGAGCCGTTCGGCGTGCTGCACCAGTTGTGGGCGAACGACAGCGGCCCTTAGCATCCGTCGTTGCTCCCTACGACCGCCGGTGGCGCGAGCGGCGATCGGTGGCCCGTGCGGCGGCGGAAGCCGGTGGCCCGAGCGCCCGAGCAGCGGAGGCGGTTGATGGCTCGAGGGGCGGTGGCGGTTGGTGGTGCGGCGGTGGCCCTAGCGGCCACGGCGGCCGGCGGCCCGAGCGGCGGTGGCGGTTGGTGGTGCGGGCAGTGGCCCGAGCAGCCGCGACGGCCGGCGACTCGAGCGGCGGAGGCGGTTGGTGGCGCGGACAGTGGCCCGAGCGGCCGCGACGGCCGGCGAACCGAGCGGCGGAGGCAGTTGGTGGCGCGGGCGGTGGCCCGAGCGGCCGCGGCGGCCGGCGGCCCGAGGCTGGTGGCACGAGCTGTAAGGGAGAAGAAAGGGGCATGAACGCGGGTGGCGGCCGGTGGCCGAAGCTGTGGCGTCCAGCGAGATCGAAGGGAGTCACTCTGGATCGAAGCAGGGAAGAGGATTCGAGAGAGAGAGAGAGAGAGAGAGAGAGAGAGAGAGAGAGAGAGAGATGCGAGAGACATGTCGTGGGGGTTGAGAGAGATGCGAGAGAGACAGGTCGTGGGGGTGGATAAGGTTGGTGGGCTGCGGGTGTTGGGTTGGGGCCCCGTGACGTGAAGGGAGAGAGAGATTGGTGGGGATGTGATGTGCATCTACGGTGGATATTGCTGCCAAGTCATCGATCCGTGGGATCAATCTGTGGGCTGTGTTTGCTCTTTGCCGTCTACGTTTTTATTTGTAGACGGCAAAGAGCTCACTTTGCCGTCTGTCAACAAAAATGTTGACGGCAAATACTACGCCGTCTGTGGTGTTCTCTGCAGACGGCAAAATTAGCTATTTGCCGTCTGTAAATAAAAAACGCAGACGGCAAAGATACTTTGCCGTTTGTCCTTTTTTTTACAGACGGCAAATTAGTCTTTGCCGCCAGTCTTTCTTTGCCGTCAGCAACTGTTGGCAAAATTAGTCTTTGCCGTCTGTCCCAACGAAATGCTGACGGCAAAGTGCAGTACTGATGGCAAATTTCCTGTTTCATGTAGTGCCCTCGTGAACTTCTTTCGCTAGATATTTTTTATATTTTCTGAAACGAAGTTCTGTGAAGGTTCGGGGCTTTTGGAGTTGTGCAGAATAGGTCTCGGGAGTTTGCTCCTTCTCCAGCCCAGAATTCCAGCTGCCGGTGTTCTCCCTCTTCATGCAAACCTTGTAAAATAAGAGAGAAAAGGCATAAGTATTGTGATAAAACATGTAATAACAGCCCATAATGCAATAAATATCAACATATAAGCATGATGCAAAATGGACGTATCAACTCCCCCGAGCTTAGACCTCGCTTGTCCTCAAGCGAAAGCCGATATCGAAAAATATGTCCACATGTTTAGAGATAGAGGTGTTGATAAAAACAAAATACAGACATGAGGGCATCATGATCATTCTTATAACATCAACATATATATATATATTGTCATATGATTGTTATGCTAAAGTAACAATTCATCCACAATATCAAGTATGAATCATAAACTCCATTGAAAACTAAAAAACTTTGGTCTCGGTCATTGAAGCAATTGCAATTTATCGTAACATCGGAAATAGTCAATATAAGACCTTTTCATCAAGCCTACATACTCAACTATCATATAGTCTTTCACAATTGCTCACACTCACGCAATACTTCTGGTTATGGAGTTTTAATTGGACATAGAGAAAGATAGAGGCTTATGGTGTTGCCTCCCAACCTTTTACCTCAAGGGTAATGTCAACAGTAATAGACCATGAAAACTTACATCCAAGTGGGTATATATGTTAGGATCTTTCCAACACAGTGTGCTTGCCAAAGGATAAAATGTAAAAAGGAAAGGTGAAATTCACCTTGACTCTTATAAGGCGGGCATAATAGATAGGCCCTTCGCAGAGGGAAGCAGAGGTTGTCATGCGTTTTTATGGTTGGATGCACAAAGTCTTAGCACAGAAGAACGTCACTTTATATTGCCACTTGTGATAAGGACCTTTATTATGCATTCCGTCGCTTTTATTACTTCCATATCACAAGATCGTATAAAGCTAATTTCCTCCATACTAATAAATCATACATGTTTTAGCGAGTTTGCAACATGACAACTTACTTGGAAGGATCTTTCTCAATCCATAGGTAGGTATGGTGGACTCTCATGGCAAAACTGGGTTTAAGGATGTATGGAAGCACAAGTAGTATCTCTACTTGGTGCGAGGTGTTTTGGCTAGCATGTGGGGGAAAAGCAAGCTCAACATGTTGGATGATTCATGAAAATATACTTTATTTCAGATATAAGAAAACATAACCCATTATGTTGTCTTCCTTGTCCAACATCAACTCTTTAGCATGTCATACTTTAATGAGTGCTCACAATCATAAAAGATGTCCAAGATAGTATATTTGTATGTGAAGCCTCTCTTCTTTTATTACTTCCTATTAATTGCAACGATGACTAAAACTATGTTTGTCAACTCTCAACAACTTTTATTCAACATACTCTTATATGTGAAGTCATTACTTCCCATAAGATCAATATGATCTCTTGGATACTTTTTATATTTTCTTTCTTTTTATCATGACCCAAGTGAGGAAACCAAGCCCTTGGCTCAACACTAATCTTTATTATCTAGCTCAAGGACTCGATTACAAAGGGTAAATATCATAAGGCAAAAGCTCACAACTAGATCATGCTAACTTTATTCTACTAGATCAAGATACTGCCAAAAGGATCGAACTAAGGAAAACGATAAAGATAGGAGTGATGGTGATACGATATCGGGGTCACTCCCCCAAGCTTGGCAGTTGCCAAGGGGAGTGCCCATACCCATATGATTACGTTTCCTTCTTCGGGGGCGGTGATGATGGCTTCTACCTTAGCTTGCACTTAAGGACAGAATTTTGCTCCTTTAGATCATTGATCTCTTGCTCAAGATTTAATATCTTCTTGCATAGTGCCTGCTTGTTTTCCTGCAAGAGGTTAAAAGGGATAAATTCAATCTTAGGTTTCTTTACTCTGTCGGGGAGGCTTGACTTTTTGAACTCCACATGCATATCCCCAGGTTAAGGTAGTGGGACTTCTTCTTCATCCGAGCTAGTCCAATCCTTCCCCTTTGGATCATGGTCCTCTTCTTCCTCCGTGGTCCAACCATAATGCTCCCAATCCCCATAGACCTTAGGGTCAGCAAGGGAATCAGCCACATAGCTTTCTCCCTCTGAATCCTAGGACGACATGTTGCTTTATCTGTGACAGAAACAGCTCGAAACGAGAACAGAGGATTTTTGCGTAATACAGAGGTCAAAACCTTCGAGAGTATACATAATGAATTTTTACCGACCAAAAGGAGTAACCCACAAGAAATCAGAGTCCGGGAGGCACACGAGCTGCCCACAAGGCGGGGGGCACACCCAGGGAAGGAGGGCGCGCCCTCCACCCTCGTGGATGGCTCGTGTCTCTTCCAGACTGCTACTTATTTTTCTATTTTTCTAAATATTCCAAAACGGAGAAAAATTGCCTTTAGAACTGTTTTGGAGTCGGTTTACTTACCGTATCACGTACCTCTTCCTTTTCGGTGGCTGAATCGTTCTAGAAAGTGTCCCTTATGTACTCCTCCGGGGTTACGGTTTTAATAACATTGGTTTAAACATTTATAGGATTACCTGAGATATAATGTTCAATTCTTTGACCGTTCACCACCTTCGGATTTGTGCCTTTGAAGTTGTTGATTTGTATGGCACCGGAACGATAGACCTCCTCGATAACGTAAGGTCCTTCCCACTTGGAGAGAAGTTTTCCTGCAAAATATCTTAAACGAGAGTTGAATAGCAAGACATAATCACCTATGTTAAACTCACGCTTTTGTATCCTTTTGTCAAGCCATCTTTTAACTTTCTGTTTAAACAGTTTGGCATTCTCATAGGCCTGGGTTCTCCATTCATCAAGACAGCTAATGTCAAATAACCTCTTCTCACCGGCAAGTTTGAAATCATAAATGAGCTCTTTAATAGCCCAATATGCCTTATGTTCTAGCTCAAGAGGTAAGTGACAAGCTTTTCCATATACCATCTTATATGGAGACATACCCATAGGATTTTTGTATGCAGTTCTATAGGCCCATAATGCATCATCAGGTTTCTTAGACCAATTCTTCCTAGACCTATTAACTGTCTTTTGCAAAATTAATTTCAACTCACTATTACTTAGTTCTACTTGACCACTAGTCTGTGGGTGATAAGGGGATGCAATTCTATGATTCACATCATATTTTGCAAGCATTTTACGGAAGGCACCATGAATAAAGTGTGAGCCACCATCAGTCATTAAGTATCTAGGGACTCCAAACCTCGGGAAAATAACTTCTTTAAGCATCTTAATAGAGGTGTTATGATCAACAATACTAGTTGGAATAGCTTCTACCCACGTAGTAACGTAATCAACAACAACTAAAATATGTGTGTACCCATTAGCGGCAGGAAATGGCCCCATATAATCAAAGCCCCAAACATCAAATGGTTCAATAACAAGTGAATAATTCATAGGCATTTCTTGACATCTACTGATAGCAATTCTTTGACATTCATCACAAGATAAGACAAACTTACGTGCATCCTTGACGAGAGCAGGCTAATAAAAACCGGATTGCAATACCTTATGTGCAGTTCTATCTCCCGCATGCTGTCCTCCATAAGCTTCGGAGTGGCACTTGCGTAGAATCTGTTCCTGTTCATGCTCAGGTACACAACGTCTAATAATACCATCTACTCCTTCTTTATAAAGATGTGGGTCATCCCAGAAGTAATGTCTCAAATCATAGAAGAACTTTTTCTTTTGTTGGTATGTGAAGCTAGGAGGTATAAACTTAGCAACAATATAATTAGCATAATCAGCATACCATGGAGCAGTACGAGAAGTATTTATGATAGCTAATTGTTCATCAGGAAAGCTATCATCAATAGGTTGTGGGTCATCAAGTATATTCTCTAACCTAGACAAGTTATCTGCAACGGGGTTCCCAACTCCCTTTCTATCAATAATATGCAAATCAAATTCTTGCAGCAAGAGAACCCATCTAATAAGTCTAGCTTTAGCATCTTTCTTTTCCATATGGTATTTGATAGCAGCATGATCAGTGTGAATAGTTAGTTTAGAATCAACAATATAGGGTCTAAACTTATCACAAGCAAATACAACTGCTAAAAATTCTTTCTCAGTAGTAGCATAATTTCTATGGGCACTATCTAGAGTTTTAGTAGCATACGGGATAACATTCAATTTCTTATCAACTCTTTGCCCTAAAACAACACCTATAGCATAATCGCTAGCATCACACATAATCTCAAAGTGTAAATTCTAGTTAGGAGGTTGGACAATGGGTGCAGGGATCAATGCTTTCTTAAGTATTTCAAATGCTTCTAGACAATCATCATCAAAGACAAAAGGAATATCTTTTTGTAAGAGATTAGTTAGAGGCCTGGAGATTTTGGAGAAGTCCTTTATGAACCTCCTATAAAACCCGGCATGACCAAGGATACTTCATATACCTTTGATGTCCTTAGGGCATGGCATCTTTTCAATAGCATCAACTTTAGCTTTGTCAACTTCAATGCCTCTTTCAGAAATTTGATGTCCTAAGACAATGCCTTCATTAACCATAAAGTGGCACTTCTCCCAATTCAAGACAAGATTAGTGTCTTCACATCTCTGCAAAACTCGATCAAGGTTGCTTAAGCAATCATCAAAACAAGTTCCGTAAACGGAGAAATCATCCATGAAAACCTCAACAATATTTTCACAAAAATCAGAGAATATAGACATCATGCATCTTTGAAAGGTAGCAGCTGTATTACATAAACCAAAAGGCATACGTCTATAAGCAAAGGTACTGAAAGTACAAGTAAAAGTGGTCTTTTCTTGATCCCCTTTTGACACAGGTATTTGAGAGAAACCAGAATAACCATCTAGAAAGCAAAAATGAGTATGTTTGGATAACCTTTCTAGCATTTGATCAATAAAAGGCAAGGGGTAATGATCTTTCTTAGTAGCTTTATTTAACTTATGGAAATCAATTACCATCCTATAACCTGTAACTATTCTTTGCGGGATCAATTCATCTTTATCATTAGGAACGACAGTCATGCCTCCCTTCTTAGGGACACAATGGACATGACTTACCCACTGGCTATCAGCAACTGTATAGATAATACATGCCTCTAGAAGCTTTAATATTTCCTTCCTTACCACTTCTTTCATCTTAGGGTTTAACCGTCGCTGATGATCAATAACCGGCTTAGCATTTTCTTCCAATTTTATCTGGTGTTGTCTTATAGTGGGACTAATGCCCTTAAGATCATCCAGAGTATATCCAATGGTAGCACGGTGCTTCTTCAAAGTTTTCAGTAATTTTTCTTCTTCCTGCTCTGAAAGGTTAGCACTAATAATAACATGATATATCTTCTTTTCATCAAGATAAACATACTTAAGATTATCAGGTAAGGGTTTAAGTTCAAACACGGGATCACCCTTGGGTGGAGGAGGATCCCCTAGGATTTCAACAGGCAAGCTGTTTTTCAATACAGGTCCCTGTTTAAATAATATTTCATCTATTTCCCTTCTCCCATTCATATGCATATCATTTTCATGGTCTAGCAAGTATTGTTCTAAAGGATCATTAGGAGGCACATCAATAGAAGCAAGACCAATAATTTCATCCTTACTAGGTAGTTCTTTATCGAGGGTTTGTCTACAAAATTTAGCAAAGTTAAAATCATGAGACATATCCCCTAATCCAACAGTAACAATATCTTTCACGCAGTCTATCTTAGCATTGATAGTGTTCAAGAAGGGTCTACCAAATATAATGGGACAAAATTCATCTTGTGTGGAACCAAGAACAAGAAAATCAGCAGGGTATTTAACCTTCCCACACAAGACTTCAACATCTCTAACAATCCCAACTGGTGAAATAGTGTCTCTGTTAGCTAGCTTAATAGTAACATCGATCCCTTCTAGCTCAATAGGTGCAATGTCATGCATAATATCTTGATATAAGGTATGAGGGATAATACTCGCACTAGCACCTACATCACATAAACCATGATAATAATGATCTCCTATCTTAACAGAGATGACATGCAAGCCTACAATAGGTCTATGTTTATTCCTAGCATTGCGTTTGGCTATTCTAGCATATTCCTCTTGGAGGTAAATAACATGTCCATCTAAATCCTCTACCAAGAGATCTTTAACCATAGCAACACTAGGTTCAACTTTAATTTGCTCAAAGGGTGTAGGCGTTCTAGTATTACTCTTACGAACTACAGTTGAAGCTTGAGCATAATCCTTTATCCTAACAGGGAAAGGTGGTTTCTCAATTTAAGCAGTAGGAACAATAGGATCAACATTATAAGTGATAGTCTTTTCTTCAACTTTAACAGGTTCAACTACTTTTACTTCAATAGGGGGATGGTATTTAAACCACTTCTCCTTGGGGAGTTCAACATAAGTAGCAAATGATTCACAGAAAGATGCTACTATCTCAGAGTCAAGTCCATATTTAGTGCTAAACTCACGGAAAACATTGATATCCATAAAAGCTTTAACACAATCAAAGTTAGGGGTCATACCTGACTCCTTCCCTTCGTCGAGATCCCAATCTTCGGGGTTACTATTAATTCTTTCCAATAAATCGCATTTGAATTCAAAAGTCTTCATCATAAAAGAGCCAGAACAAGAATTATCGAGCATGGTGCGATTACTGAGAGAAAGTCGAGCATAAAAATTTGGAATGATCATTTTTCTTGAGAGCTCATGATTGGGGCATGAATATAACATTGCTTAAGCCTCCCCAAGCTTGAGGGATGCTTTCTCCTTCGCGAGGCCAGAAATTATAAATATAATTACGATCACGATGAACCTGGTGCATAGGGTAGAACTTCTCATGAAATTCCAACTTCAGACGATTATAGTTCCATGATCCAATATCATCGCATAGCCTAAACCATGTCAATGCATCTCCCTTCAAAGATAAAGGGAAGACCTTCTTCTTGATAACATCCTCGGGCATACCCGTAAGCTTAAATATTCCACAAACTTCATCCACATAGATTAGGTGTAAGTCGGGATGCAGTGTTCCGTCTCCTGTAAAAGGATTTTCAAGCAGTTTCTCTATCATACCCGAAGGAATCTCAAAGCAAACATTTTCAGTAGGTGCAGTAGGTTGAGGAGCAACTCTTTGCTCTTCTGGTCGGGGTGAAGATACCCCAAACAAGCCCCTCAAAGGATTTTGAGCCATAGTAACAAGTGACAACAAATTTCAGCACACTATATAAATTTTTCCTTATCAAAGGCGCTTCACTCCCCGGCAACGGTGCCAGAAAAAGAGTCTTGATGACCCACAAGTGTAGGGGATATATCGTAGTCCTTTCGATAAGTAAGAGTCCAGAACCCAACGAGGAACAGAAGGAAATGATAGGCAGTTTTCAGTAAGGTATTTTCTGCAAGCACTGAAATTATAGGTAACAGATAGTGTTGTGATAAGGTAATTGGTAGCAAGTGACAAAAGGTAAAATTAAATAAGGTGCAGCAAGGTGGCCCAATCCTTTTTGTAGCAAAGGACAAGCCCGGACAAACTCTTATATGAAGGAAAGCGCTCCCGAGGACACATGGGAATTATCGTCAAGCTAGTTTTCATCACGATCATCTGATTCGCGTTCGGTACTTTGATAATTTGGTATGTGGGTGGACCGGTGCTTGGGTGATGTCCTTACTTGGACAAGCCTCCCACTTATGATTAACCTCTAATGCAAGCATGCGCAACTACAAAAGAAGTATTAAGGTAAACCTAACCATAGCATGAAACATATGGATCCAGATCAGCCCCTTACGAAGCAACGAATAAACTAGGGTTTAAGCTTCTGTCACTCTAGCAACCCATCATCTACTTATTACTTCCCAATGCCATTCCCTAGGCCCAAATAATGGTGAAGTGTCATGTAGTCGACGTTCACATGACACCACTAGAGGAGAGACAACATACATCTCATCAAAATATCGAACGAAGACCAAATTCACATGCCTACTAATAGCAAGACTTCTCCCATGTCCTGAGGAACAATTTAAGGTTTGGGTACAAAGATTTGATACAAGAGATGAACTAGGGTTTGAGAGGAGATGGTGCTGGTGAAGATGTTGATGAATATAGCCCTCCCCAAGATGGGAGAGTTGTTGGTGATGATGGCGGTGATGATTTCCCCCTCCCGAAGGGAAGTATCCCCGGCAGAACAGCTCTGCCGGAGCCCTTGATTGGTTTCCGCCTCGGTTCCGCCTCGAGACGATGGTGTCTGGTCCCGGAAGCCTCCTTCTGATTTTTTCCAGGTCAAAATACCTCATATAGGAGAAGATGGGCAGGGGGGCCTTCCGGGGGCCCACGAGACAGGGGGCACGCCCTGAGAGGGGGGTGCGCCCCCACCCACGTGGACAGCCGATGGCCCCCCCTCGTGAACTTCTTTCGCCAGATATTTTTTATATTTTCTGAAACGAAGTTCTGTGAAGTTTCGGGGCTTTTGGAGTTGTGCAGAATAGGTCTCCAGAGTTTGCTCCTTTTCTAGCCCAGAATTCCAGCTGCCGGCATTCTCCCTCTTCATGTAAACCTTGTAAAATAAGAGAGAAAAGGCATAAGTATTGTGACAAAACATCTAATAACAGCCCATAATGCAATAAATATCAACATATAAGCATGATGCAATATGGACATATCAATGGTCAAGGTTCAAATCTAGATCATATCTTGTGGTAGGCGATGATCTCAAAATCGAACTTTCTCGGGAAGGAGAGCTGGTCCAAATCAACTCTGAAATTCTTCAGTAGCAGCACGCAACTCCCGAACTGATCTATCCTACGAGAGATTTTGATGTAATAATTTGGCATGGTATATCGTTGATAGAATTATTTATCACATGGTATATCACATGGTATATAGTTGATAGAATTGCAACTCTCATTGCTGGTTAGGAACTGTCGTTCGATTTCATTCCAATAGTTGTCGTGCTTTATTCAATTTTGTGTATTCGCCTTGCGACAGCATCTAAAACCAGCGTCGTACCGATCGCTTGCAATATGAAAAGCGCTGAGGTAGAACACATGAGCCCTCAAACATGCAGGGTCGGCCTGCGGCCCAAAGTCGAGAACCATGAGCATGTCTGAGTATTATATTCTCACCTTAACCACCATAATGCCCGTGCATTGCATGTAACATTAAGATGCATTTGTATGAGTATTTTATCTTGTGAGAGAAAAGGATGAACGAGGGAAGGCCTTATTTGCAAATGTGGAGAGGTGTGTGGGTACCTATTTGCAAAATTGCCATAGTTTCCCTCCTATCCGTCAGATATAAATTTGTATGTATAAACTTATGACATAAAAGATTTCTATATTTCTTTACAGAGGGAGTATCTCTCTGTCAAAAATATATTTTTGTGCAACTAGTTACTCCCGTCTTTCTACTTCCTTTCGTTGATATGTGGGGCATCCGGCAACAGAGTCCACGTGCCATATGCACAAATTAGAGTGCACAACTTCACGGTAGACACACCCCGGTTGTAGCGCTGCAGTAATGCCCAATGAGCCATCAAATCACAACCCCCCTTTCCAGCTTTAGCAGTAAGCTGGACGAACGAAGCGGCAATATTTCACTGGGCCTGAATCCCCTTCTCCCTCGTCTGCTTGTTCAGAGAAAACCCCCTCTCGGTGATTGCATAGGGTTTTCACATGGAGAACCAGGTACGAATTCTTCATCGATCTCCGATAAATCCAAGTCCCTTAGTCGCTGGTAATCCTAGGATGACAGCCGCCACCGCTGGCCAGGCCATCCCTCTACTCACCCACACCCATTGTTATTCTGCGGCGACGGGAGCCTCACACCGCAGCGAACCAGTCAACCCTCATACTCCTCTACGCGTGGTGCCATTCCTAGGCCTCGCCGTCGTCCACCGCCCTAGTGATCTCGGCGCGGCGTGGTCAACGTCGTCAAGGAACGGCTTCCATCGGACGTGGACTGTACGTGGAGAGGCTGGCAGCTGGGTCCACGGCCGCAGCAAGGAAGTACCTCCTTATTACGCGCAAAATAATTATTCCTCCACCTGACAGCGGGGACCCACCGGACGGGCCACCGTATTTTGCGAAAAAAATGTTTCCCCCTGACTGCCGGGACCCACCAGACGGGTCACCGTATTTCGCGAAAAAAATGTTCCCCCCGCTGTCAGCTCAGACCCACCGGAAGTGCCTCCTTATTACGCACAAAAAAATGAATACTCTCCCTTCTAGTTGGGACCCACCTTGGTGGGTGGCTGACTTGTGGGCCTACTAAGTTGACGGGGACGGAGTGCTTTGTCAACTTAGTCAATATGAACAATTCTAGCTCCAATGATCGTACGATGTCCATCCAATGGCCGTAGTGCTTCTTCAACCTCTCGTCTTCTTGCTCCAGCCGCCCAAAGCAGCGCCGGTCATGCCGCATGCTCCTGCCTCTCGTGGCGGGCTGTGCTGCCACGGAGGCCTCACCGCCCCCTACTATTCCCACCGCTGGCCAGGCCCTGCGGCGACGGCAGCCTCATACCATAGCCGAACCAGTGAACCCTCGTACTCCTCTTTGCATGGGCTTCCACTGCCGCATCTTCCCCGGCTCTGCATCGTCCCCTTCCTAGGCCTCGCTGTCGTCCACTTCCCTGGTGCTCTCGGCTCGGCGTGGTCAACGTGGTCAACGAACGACTTCCATCGGAAGAGTACTGTACGTGGAGAGGCTGAAGCTGGGTCCACGACCGCAGCAAAAAGTGCCTCCTTATTACACGCAAAATAATTATTCATCCACCTGACATCGGGAACCCACCGGACGGGCCATCGTATTTCGCGAAAAAAACGTTTCCCCCAGACTGCTGGGACCCACCAGCTACATCTTCACATGCAAGGAAGTGCGTCCGGGCAAAAAAACGATTCACACCCCTGACTGCTGGGACCCACCAGCTACATCTTCGCACGGAAGGAAGTGCCTGACAGTCGGGACCCACCTGGTCGAAGCGTACGTAGCGTTTTCATTCTGGTCGCGAACGTGTACATACATACTGGTCGATGTAGAGGCGCGCACGTAGCATGTACATGTACGTACAACGGCCAGGGTGCAAGAAAGTAAATACGGCCATGTACGTACATATGGGCGGGGTCTCGAACACCTACCCACGCGTACGTACGGCTAGGGCTCGTGTACATGGCTGGGTCGGAACGGAGAAAGAATGTCATCTTCGTATTCATGGGGAGCCAACCGGCTAGATCCGAACAGAATGCGTCGTCGTGTTCATCGGGAGGTTTTGGATGGAAGAGCCGGTGGAAACGAGGCCTGGCGTACTGCAGAACGGAGGAAACGACCTTGTGTTCGACCGGCCACGTTCGAAACGGGATCCTGTTCATCGGGAGGGGTCTGGCGTACCGCAAAACGAAGGAAATGGACCTCCTACGGTCGAAACGGGGGTCCTGTTGATCGAGAGGGGTGTGGCGTATCGCAAAACAGAGGAAACAGACTTGTGTTGGAGCGCCACGGTCGAAACAGGGGTCCTGTTCATCAGGAGGGGTGTGGCGTACCGCAAAACGGGACTCCACGGGATACTGTTCATCTCCACCGTCGACCCCCTCCAGCCTCCACGGGCTACTATTCATCCACCGTCGACCTCCTCTAGCCTCCACCTACGACTGTTCAGCCTCCACCGCGCGCTACTCCACTGGCTACTGTTCAACCAGCCCTCTCCATGGGCTCCTGTTCAATCACCCCTTCACGGGCTACTGTTCCTCCAGCCCTCCACCATCTACTGTTCATCCTACCCTCCACGGGGTGGTCCTGTTCATCCAGCCCTCCACGTTCTCCTGTTCATGCAGCCCCAACCGGCTCGATCGATCGGGGTCCTGTTCATCCAGAGGCAACACCACAGGGTCCTGTTCATCCACCCCCATCGGGAACTGTTCATCCAAACCCCCTAGAAACGCTCACTGTTCATGTAGAGGCAGCATCGATCGGCTTCAGTTAGCAGCAGTAGCGAAGGAACCGCTCGATCGGGTTCAGTTAACAGCCATCGATCGATCGCTCGGGTTCAGTAACGTGTAGCCTGCAGTGCAATCGCTCGGGTTCAGTTAGAGCCCAATGCCTCGCTCGGGTTCAGTTAGAGCCCAACGCCTCGCACCCACGCGCGTGCGTGTATGAGAGAAACACGCATCGCTCGGCCCCGACCACCCACCGTAACCAGGAACACCCCGTTATTTTCCTCGCCCTCACTTCTACACGGTTTTTTCCGTCATGGACGGCCCAAAGAATGTCATGCAGCTGCGTCTTCGACACGCCCAGGACGAAAAGCCCATTATCTATCATGATTTTTTGTCATAGAAGTAGGACCCCACCACATCTATGATGATACCGTGTTTTGTCACAATTATTGTCATAGAAGTGTCATAAGTATGACAGAAAAAAATATGTTCAGGCCAAAATGTCACGGATGTGCCTTTTTCTTGTAGTATAGGTGGCTGGTAGGTGTTTCTCCAACTTTAGTTGTATCGAGTTTGACTACGGCCGATCCTTGTTGAAGGTTAAAACAACACACTTGACGAAAAATCGTTGTGGTTTTGATGCGTAGGTAAGAACGGTTCTTGCTAGAAGCCCGTAGCAGCCACGTAAAACTTGCAACAACAAAGTAGAGGATGTCTAACTTGTTTTTGCAGGGCATGTTGTGATGTGATATGGTCAAGATGTGTTGAGTTATACGTTGTTGTATGAGATGATCATGTTTTGTAAATTATCGGCAACCGGCGGGAGCCTTATGGTTGTCTCTTTATTGTATGAATTGTGATCGCTATGTAATTTCTTTACTTTATCACTATGAGTTAGCGATAGTAGTAGAAGCAATAGTTGGTGAGATGACCAAGATGATACGATGAAGATCATGGTGTCAAGCCAGTGACGATGGAGATCATGACGCTGCTTTGGAGATGGAGATTAAAAGCACAAGATGATGATGGCCATATCATGTCACATATTTTGATTGCATTTGATGTTGATCTTATTATGCTTCTTATTTTTCTGAGTACGGCGGTAGCATTATAAGATGATCCCTTACAAAAATTTCAAGGTACAAGTGTTCTCCCTGAGTATGCACCGTTGCGAAAGTTCTTCGTGCTGAGACACCACGTGATGATCGGGTGTGATAGGCTCTACGTTCACATACAACGGGTGCAAGATAGTATTGCACATGCGGAATACTCGGGTTAAACTTGACGAGCCTAGCATGTACAGACTTGGCCTCGGAACACTGGAGACTGAAAGGTCGAGCGTGAATCATATAGTAGATATGATCAAAATAAGATGTTCACCGTTGAAAACTACTATCTCACGTGATGATCGGACATGGTTTAGTTGATATGGATCACGTGATCATTTAGATGACTTGAGGGATGTCTATCTAAGTGGGAGTTCTTAAGTAATATGATTAATTGAACTTTAATTTATCATGAACTTAGTCCTGATAGTATTTGCATATCTATGTTGTAGATCAATAGCTCGTGATATAGCTCCTGTATATTTTTGATATGTTCCTAGAGAAAAATTGAAAGATGATAGTAGCAATAATGCACACTGGGTCCGTGATCTAAGGATTATCCTCACTGCTACATAGAAGAATTATGTCCTTGATGCACCGCTAGGTGAGAGACCTATTGCAGGAGCAGATGCAGACATTATGAACGTTTGAAAAGCTCGGCATGATGACTACTTGATAGTTTAGTGCGCCATGCTTTATGTCTTAGAACTGGTACTTCAAAAACTTTTTGAATGCCATGCAGCATATGAGATGTTCCAAGAGTTGAAATTATTATTTCAGATTCATGCCTGTGTCGAGAGGTATGACACCTCTGACAAGTACTTTGCCTACAAGATGGAGGAGAATAGCTCAACCAGTGAGCATGTGCTCAGAATGTCTGAGTACTACAATCGCTTGAATCAAGTGGGAGTTAATCTTGCAGATAAGATAGTGATTGATAGAGTTCTCTAGTCACTATCACCAAGTTACTGGAACTTCGTGACGAACTATAATGTGCAAGGGATGACGAAAACAATTCCCGAGCTCTTGTGATGCTGAAATCAACGAAGGTAGAAATCAAGAAAGAGCATCAATTATTGATGTTTAACAAGATAACTAGTTTCAAGAAAAAGGGCAAAAGAAAAGAAAGGGAACTTCAATAGAATGGCAAGCAAGTTGTCACTCCCGAGAATAAGCCCAAAGATAGACCCAAGAGTGAAACTAAGTGCTTCTACTGCAAAGGAAATTGTCACTGAAAGCGGAACTACCCCAAATATTTGGCGGATAAGAAGGATGACAAAGTGAACAAATGTATATTTGATATACATGTTATTGATGTATGCCTCACTAGTGTTCATAGTAGCCCTTGGGTATTTGATACATGTTCGGTTCCTAATATTAGTAACTCAAAACAAGAGTTGCAGAATAAACGAAGACTAGTTGAGGGTGAGGTGACGATGTGTGTTGGAAGTAGTTCCAATATTGATATGATCATCATCGCACACTCCCTGTACTATCAAGAATAGTGTTAAATCCAAATAAATGTTATTTGGTGTTTGCGTTGAGCGTGAACAAGATTGGATCATGTTTATTGCAATACGATTATTCATTTAAGTCACAAAATAATTGTTATTCTGTTTACATGAATAAAACCTTCTATGGTCATACACCCAAGGTGAATGGTTTATTGAATCTCGATCGTAGTAATACACACATTCATAATATTGAAGCCAAAAGATGCATAGATGATAATGATAGTGCAACATACTTGTGGCAATGCCGCTTAGGTCATATTGTTGTAAAACGCATGAAAAACTCCATGCTAATGGACTTTTGGAATCACTTGATTATGAATCATTTGATGATTACGAACCATGCCTCATGGGCAAGATGACTAAAACTCCGTTCTCCGGAACAATGGAGCGAGCTACTGACTTATTGGAAATAATACATACCGATGTATGCGATCCGATGAGTGTTGAGGCTCACGACAGGTATCGTTATTTTCTGACCTTCACAGATGATTTGAGCAGGTATGGTTATATCTACTTAATGAAACATAAGTCTGAAACATTTAAAAAGTTCAAAGAATTTCAGAGTGAAGTAGAGAATGATCGTAATAAGAAAATAAAGTTTCTATGATCTGATCGCAGAGGCGAATATTTGAGTTACAAGTTTGGTCTTCATTTGAAACAATGTGGAATAGTTTCACAACTCACGCCACCTGGAACACCACAGCTTAATGGTGTGTCCAAACGTCGTAACCATACTTTATTAGATATAGTGCTATCTAATATGTCTCTTACCAATTTACCACTATCGTTTTGGGGTTATGCATTAGAGACAACTACATTCACGTTAGATAGGGCACCATCCAAATCCGTTGAGACGACGTCGTATGAGCTGTAGTTTGGCAAGAAATCTAAGCTGTCGTTTCTTAAAGTTTGGGGATATGATGCTTATGTGAGGAAGCTTCAGCCTGATAAGATCGAACCCAAATCGGAGAAATGCATCTTCACAGAATCCCCAAAAGAAACTATTGGGTACACCTTCTACCACGGATCCGAATGCCAGATCTTTGTTTCTAAGAATGCATCCTTTCTAGAGAAGGAGTTTCTCTTGAAAGAAGTGAGTGGGCGGAAGGTAGAACTTGATGAGGTAATTGTACCTTCACTCGAATTGGGAAGTAGATCATCAGAGAAAGCTCTTCCCGTGATGCCTACACCAAGTAGGCAAGAAGCGAATGATAATGATCATGAAACTTCGGATCAAGTTTCTACCGAACCTCGTAGGTCAAGCAGAGCATGTTTCGCACCAGAGTGGTACGGTAATCCTTATCTGGAAGTCATGTTACTAGACCATGACGAACCTATGAACTATGAGGAAGCGACGATGAGCCCAGATTCTGCGAAATGGCTTGAGACCATGAAATCTGAGATGGGATCCATATATGAGAACAAAGTGTGGACTTTGGATGACTCGTACGATGATCGGCAAACCATTGAGAATAAATGGATCTTCAAGAGGAAGACATACGCTGATGGTAATTGATGGCTTCTCGCCCCTCGTTGGTTACCCGAAGTGGAGGGTGTGATATGCAGTGTAGCGGAAGTTTTCCCTTGGCAAAGATACCAAGGATACATTCCCCTGAGACTCCCAGTTTCAACAAGAAGGTGTCAACTGCTAACGGCGCCAGATATTAGCAATCAATGTGGACCTGCACACAGATACAAATAACTTTGCTCCCAACGAGTACAGAGAGGTTGTCAATCCCTCCGGCCTTGTCGTTTACAAAGGATAAAACACAAGTGATAGTAGTGATAGATATTGCTGCAATAGTAAATAAAAGCGGAAAGTAAATAGCAGATGTGATCAATGATGGTAATATGGACCGGAGTCCCATGATGTTCACTAGTGATGTCTCTCTCCCAAAAGACGATAAAACTGCTATGTGAGGTAAACGAATTACAACTGGGCAATTGACAGGACCATGTGCGCAAACCAATGCTGACTAAGTTGCAAGAAAGGTAGAGGTTCAAAGCATGGGCGGTACACCAAAGTAAGTAGACCGAAATCCATCTGCATCTACTACTAATCATCCACCTTGAGATATCTATCCAGAACATCTCGCTGGTATTAAGTTGCGAGAACCACCCATAGTGTAAACTCAAAGCAACAGACAACTGCATTAAAAGAACTTTGCGTAAAGTAAACAATCCTTGCACCCGCGGGCACAAGCACCATTGTTTTCCCCCTTGTGGCAACAGCACATCCCCTAGACTCATGTTTCTGTCACTCAAGCTAGTCATCGAGGGGCATGAACCCACAATCAAGCATAACGTTCACTCTTGGAGTCACTACCTACTACTTGGCCAAAGCAATAAATAACAACGGAGAACATGCAAGAATTACTTACGAACATAAATATAAAAGAGGTGAATCAAATATATTACTCAAACACAATCTGAACATAATCTCATAATCCATCGGATCCCAGCAAACTCATCATAGCAACAGCATGAGGATTACATATGTGCCTCGATCATGTAGGGCAGCTCACGAGGACTAATTAGTGAAGCACAAGAACGGGAGGAGAACATCACATAACTACTGGTCATGGACTCATGGTCCAAGGGAGACTACTCACAACTCATCCGGGAGGCGTCCATGGTGGTGGAAAAGCTCCCGGTGGTGATCCTCCCCTCCGGCAGGGTGCCGGGAAGAGTTCTCCTGGTGCTCCCGATCTTGGAAGCGCGGCGGCGGCGGAACAGAGATGTGATCGCGAAAAAGAGTTCTCGTCTCGAGGGTTTCGGGAGACGGTATAAATATATGCCAAAGGGGGGCACCAGACGAGGCTCGGGGGGCCCAGGCGCCCCCCGGCGCGGCCCAGGGGGGGCGCGCCACCAGGGCCCCTGGGGCCCTGGTGGCCCCCCTCCGGCTGTGCTTCGGGTGCCTGGTAGCTTCTGGAATGCTGATTTTTTATATAATTTTTCCGGGATTTTTCTGGCAGTTCTCGTAATGGGAAAACCTGAAATACAAAAACAGCCGAAAACAGAAACTGGCACTGGGGTGCACTGAGTTAATAGGTTAGTCCAAATATGATCAAAAGTGTATGGAAGTGTATAAATATCATAGCAATATCACCCAAAAGAGGCATGGAGCAAGCAGAAATTATAGATACGTTTTGGACGTATCAACATCCCCAAGCTTAATTCCTACTCGTCCTTGAGTAAGTAAATGATAACAAGAATAATTTCTGTGGTGACATGCTATTAACCATATAGGACTTTTTCATAGTCACATGACAAAAGCTTACTGAGACAATGAATCTATAGTAATTAAGTTGCCTCATGAGAAAATCACAAAGAACTGAAAGTTTTACAATATGATACTGAAACATCAAATAGATTTGTAATGAGCATGGTGTGCAAATATGATAAAGTGATATCTCGCTTGCCCCCTTTAGTGAAGCAAAACATAAATGCAGGGGCACCTCCAAGGTTTAAGTGATGACTAGATACAATGATTTCAGAATAAACGATATCACAATCATGCAAAAGACAATGCTACTTTGGGACAATGCACATTACACTCAGAATGACAATCATGCTCTCAGTAGTTGGTGCTTTTAAAAGAAGGTGGAGACTCTCGAACCGTGGCTTTTGTTGGCAAGGTTGAAAACCCGTAGTCGGAAACAAAGACAAAACATGTACCAGAGCTCTTGGTTATAAAACAGAGGTAATAATTATTTTTTTAGATCATGCATGTTTCGTCAATGAATGCTAGCAGACAACTCAATCACTTCTTGAGATGGACAAGTTTCGAGGAACGGCTCCCGAATGAGGACGATCACATCCTCTTAATCTCCTTTGTTTATCACTGCCAAAGTTTTCTGATTTTTCATGAACAAAGCGTGAAGGAGGGTTTGTTTTTTATATATCTTTTTGAGCCGGGCGCACTCAATGCCAGTTCCTTCTCGTATTATGGGTTTGCACATTATACATGCAATCCCGGGGTGAAGCTTGTCCAACTTAAAAAGATCATGAATTAACTACTACTTCCTCATGAACTTACAACAGAGGCACAAAATAAGAATGCTTTTTCTTTTTGAATAATTTCGAGATGGTACATGCAAGTCTCCGTTAGGAATGGCAGGTAAATACCATGTAGGAAGGTATGGTGGACTCATATGGCATAACTGGTATAAAGGAATTTGGATGCACAAGCAGTCAGTCCGCTTAGTACAGGTGGAGGTTAGCAAAAGACTGGGAGCGAGCAACTAAGAGAGCAATGACGGTCATAATCATGCAGAGCGACAAAGCAACATTGAATCAGGCATGGAAGTTATATCGCTACTCAGAAACAAAAGATCATCAAGGCTTGACAGACTTTCTTTACAGTCTTAAATATGCGTGAGCATACGCCAAGTCAATCAAAGTAAATTCTCGAAGGAAGATATTACTAAACCATACCACATCATAGGCAAACAAATCATGTTGGTACTCCAATAACACATTGGGAACCCCCAGCTATATGAGACTAACCATAAGAAAACATGAACTACTAAGCGCCATTATGCACGTAGCATCTTTATCATAGACATATCAACCAATGCAACGGAAGCAAACTCTCTTAATAAGATAATCATGATAAATAAAGAGAGTTCAAGCAACCAACTAAACAAAAGCTCTTTAGAAAGATAAGAATGAAAGTTAAGAGCTAAGCACGATAGTAGCTATTAAAAGACAAAGAACACACACAGCAAAGATAGACATGAAAATTCTATGTTATGTTCTAGGTAGAAGTGGAGCGTGTTTCTCTCCCACATAAAGAAAGCTGAGTTCTGACTCGTTATGAAAAGCTAAGGAAAACTAAAAAGGAAAACTAAAAGCAAGACGCTCCAAGCATAGCACATAACAGATGAAGTGATTAAAATATAGTGGAACGAAAGACGAACTGATAATGTTGATGGAGAAGGGGATGCACGGGGGCATCCCCAAGCTTAGACACTTGAGTCTCCTTGAATATTTCTTGGGGGTGCACGGGGGCATCCACAAGCTTGAGCGTTTGACACTCCTGAATCTTTTTATCATCTTCCCTCGCACACTTGAAAACTCCCTTTATACATAACTCATCATAATCTGGTTAGCGAAGTTAGTACCCATAATAAAATAATTGTTCCTTGCTGGAAATAAGGATATTCTTGAAGATCTACTGTTTCTCAAGATTGACAAAAGGTTTTTGCAAAGAAAAAGCAAGCTCTAGGTTTGCAAAATGAAGAAAAGGCAAAACAGGACAGAATCTGTGAAAAACAGAACAGCAGGTAGTAAATGATTTTTTCGGGGTACTTCTGCAACTCTAATCAAAAAACTCAAAACAGACGCACGAAAGAAAATTATATAGAGCACGCCGTAGAAAAAATTCAGACCAAAAATATGATCTGGTGATTTTATACGAATTTTTCTATCGAAGGACAGAATCTGTTTCCTGGACAGCACGTCACAACTTTTGAACTTTCTTGCAATCAGAGGCTACACTTGGCACAAAATTGAAAAGCAAAGATACAATGATGATGCTACTGTAGTAAACAACATCAAGACACAACAAAAGCAAAATAAAATTTATTCATGTGGGCTGCCTACCAAAAGCGCTTTCTTTTATGCCTTTAAGCTAGGCATAATGCAAAGAGATCAAGTTTTATCAAGAGTAAAAGAATAGCTAGCCCGTACAACGGACTCAAAAGGTAACTTAATATTTTTTCGAGGGAAGTGTTCCATCCCTTTCTTGAGAGGAAACTGGAATTTTATATCCCCCTCTTTCATGTCAATGATAGCACCAACGGTGCGCAGAAAAGGACGCTCCAAAATAATTGGACAAGAAGGTTCACATTCAATGTCCATAATAGTAAAATCAATGGGAACATAATTGTCATTGACAATGATAAGAACATCGTCGATCCTCCCCAAAGGTTTCTTTATGGAACAATCAACGAGACGAACACCAAAAGAACAAGAATCAAAAGGTTTCAATTTAAGCATATCATATATTCTTTTGGGCATAACAGAGGTACTAGCACCAACATCACATAAAGCATAGCAAGAGAAGTTATTCAACTTAATTTTAATCATAGGATCCCAACCATCTTCTAGCTTTCTAGGTATGGAGGCTTCTACTCTAAGTTTCTCCTCCCTAGCTTTGATAAGAGCATTAGTGATATGCTCTGTGAAGGCAAGGTTAATAGTGCTAGTGCGGGGATCTCTAGACATCTTGTGAAGGAAATCAATAACTTCGGTAAGAGTGCAATTATCAAAGTTAAGGTCACTACTATCAAGTAAAGTGGTAGTGGTGTCCTTTAGGTTCACTTGTTTGGTAGTTTCTATAGTCATAGCATCACCATTAATAGGTCCATCGGGACCAGGAGTGCATTGGGTGCTTAGAGTTTGGATATCCTCAACAACTTGGATAGTAGCAACAGTGTGGTGGGTAGGAAGGCTCTTAATTCTATCTTCTTCCTCCCTTTCTCTAGCCCATCTCTCTTTAAGTTTAGCCATCATCCTAATGTTTTCATTAATTTTCACTTGAATAGCATTCATAGGAGTGACCTTCCTCTCCTCAAGAGGAGAAGTTTTAATTTTAAGCAATTCAACCTCATTGGCTAAATTGTCTACCTTCAAAGAGAGATCATCTAGTTTGTTTAGTTTTTCTCCTACACTCTTATTAAAAGCTTTTTGGGTAGTGATGAAATCTTTAAGCATAATCTCTAGTTCAGTAGTGGAGTTCTTGGTGCTAGGATAAGCATTGTTGTTCCCATAAGAATTAGAGGGGAACGGTCTAGGATTGCTACCAAAGTTACTCCTATAAGCATTGTTGTTGAAATTGTTTCTAGAGATAAAGTTCACATCTACTTGTTCTTGAGCAATCAAAGAATTTAAAGGAACATCACGAGGATCAATAGAAGATTGCTTCGAAAGTAGAGACATGATCAAGACAACTTTTTCATTTAGGGAGGAAATCTCCTCGACAGAGTTTACCTTCCTACCTGTTGGAGCGCGTTCGGTGTGCCATTGGGAATAGTTGGTCATCATCTCATCGAGAAGTTTTGTGGCAGCACCAAGTGTAGTTGACATAAAGGTTCCTCCCGCGGCCGAATCTAACAAGTTCCGCGAGGTAAAGTTCAAGCCTGCATAAAAAGTTCAGATAACCATCCAAGTAGTCAAACCATGAGTAGGGCAGTTCTTGATAAGAGATTTCATACGTTCCCAAGCTTGGGCAACGTGTTCATTATCCAATTGTTTAAAATTCATTATGTTACTTCTCAGTTGGATAATTTTAGCAGGTGGATAGTATTTTCCAATAAAAGCATCTTTGCACTTGTCCCATGAATCTATGCTATTTCTAGGCAAGGACTGAAACCAAATTTTAGCTCCTCCTCTCAAGGAGAAAGGAAAAAGCTTAAGCTTAACAATATTACCATCTATTTCTTGGTACTTTTGCATATCACAAAGTTCAACAAAATTGTTTAAGTGTAAAGCAGCATCATCTCCAGCACCGGAGAATTGATCTTTCATGACTAGGTTCAGTAAAGCAGGTTTAATTTCATACGAAGGTGTTGAAGTGGCAGGTGTAGTGATAGGTGTGCACATAAAGTCGTCGTTGTTGTGACTAGTGAAGTCACACAACTTGGTGTTCTCAGTGGAACCCATAGTAGCAAGCAAGCAAGATAACTATTTTTGTGATTTTCGATAAAAGATACTAAAGCAAAAACTAAAAGGTAAACTAACAAGACTAAAAAGCAAAGGTAAAAGATAGCGTGCAACTCCCCTATCCTGAAGAGTGGAGTCCCCGGCAACGGCGCCAGAAAACTTTGCTTGATGTCTTCTCGCCCCTCGTTGGTTACCCCAAGTGGAAGGTGTGAGATGCAGTGTAGCGGAAGTTTTCCCTTGGCAAAGATACCAAGGATCGATTTCCCCTGAGACTCCCAGTTTCAACAAGAAGGTGTCAACTGCTAACGGTGCCAGATATTAGCAATCAACGTAGACCTGCACACAGATACAAATAACTTTGCTCCCAACGAGTACAGAGAGGTTGTCAATCCCTCCGGCCTTGTCGTTTACAAAGGATAAAACACAAGTGATAGTAGTGATAGATATTGCTGCAATAGTAAATAAAAGCGGAAAGTAAATAGCGGATGTGATCAATGATGGTAATATGGACCGGAGTCCCATGATGTTCACTAGTGATGTCTCTCTCCCAAAAGACGATAAAACTGCTATGTGAGGTAAACGAATTACAGCTGGGCAATTAACAGGTCCATGTGCGCAAACCAATGCTGACTAAGTTGCAAGAAAGGTAGAGGTTCAAAGCATGGGCGGTACGCCAAAGTAAGTAGACCGAAATCCATCTGCATCTACTTCTAATCATCCACCTTGAGATATCTATCCAGAACATCTCGCTGGTATTAAGTTGCGAGTCCCACCCATAGTGTAAACTCAAAGCAACAGACAACTGCATTAAAAGAACTTTGCGTAAAGTAAACAATCCTTGCACCCGCGGGCACAAGCACCGTTGTTTTCCCCCTTGTGGCAACATCACATCCCCTAGACTCATGTTTCTGTCACTCAAGCTAGTCATCGAGGGGCATGAACCCACAATCAAGCATAACGTTCACTCTTGGAGTCACTACCTACTACTTGGCCAAAGCAATAAATAACAACGGAGAACATGCAAGAATTACTTACGAACATAAATATAAAAGAGGTGAATCAAATATATTACTCAAACACAATCTGAACATAATCTCATAATCCATCGGATCCCAGCAAACTCATCATAGCAACAGCATGAGGATTACATATGTGCCTCGATCATGTAGGGCAGCTCACGAGGACTAATTAGTGAAGCACAAGAACGGGAGGAGAACATCACATAGCTACCGGTCATGGACTCATGGTCCAAGGGAGACTACTCACAACTCATCCGGGAGGCGTCCATGGTGGTGGAGAAGCTCCCGATGGTGACCTCCCCTCCGGCAGGGTGCCGGGTAGGGTTCTCCTGGTGCTCCCGATTTTGGAAGCGCGGCGGCGGCGGAACAGAGATGAGATCGCGAAAAAGAGTTCCCGTCTCGAGGGTTTCGGGAGACGGTATAAATATATGCCAAAGGGGGGCACCAGACGAGGCTCGGGGGGCCCAGGCGCCCCCCCGGCGCGGCCCAGGGGGGCGCGCCACCAGGGCTCCTGGGGCCCTGGTGGCCCCCCTCCGGCTGTGCTTCGGGTGCCTCGTAGCTTCCGGAACGCTGATTTTTTATATAATTTTTCCGGGATTTTTCTGGCAGTTCTCGTAATGGGAAAACCTGAAATACAAAAACAGCCGGAAATAGAAACTGGCACTGGGGTGCACTGAGTTAATAGGTTAGTCCAAATATGATCAAAAGTGTATGGAAGTGTATAAATATCATAGCAATATCACCCAAAAGAGGCATGGAGCAAGCAGAAATTATAGACACGTTTTGGACGTATCAGTAATACACTAAAAGAGATATGTCAACTTATGACCTTTTGTTAGTGACCCTGGAAGAATTGGTCATAGATCTATGACCATTTCAGACCAATTGGTCAAAAGCTGTTCGGGGGGCTCCAAACCCTAAACTATAACGACCATTTTTGTCAGAAAGGTCATAATTTCCTTACACGAAATGGTCATAAAGTAGATAGCCCTGGTTCGCTGCCTTATTTCTAGCTGATCATGACCAATATAGATGGTCATAACCTTGTAAATTGTGGTGGGTTGCTACGACTAGGCGCCACCTCATCAGTTTTGCCTATGTGTCATGTCCATGTGGTAGTTTTTGCCCTAGGTTGTGAAGCAACCTATATTTCTGTCATTCCCAAAATTCCCCAAAGAATCTCATAAATTCTTTGGGTCATATCTTCGTCAAATATGTAAAAAACCTTCCTTGCCTAGTTCAAAAATATTCATTTTCCTATTCTGTTCAAAAAAACACTTTGTGAAGGAAGTACCACTTTGGCATGTCCAAATGGTATCCATTTTCTACAGTGCTTTCCTATGCCCAAATAACTATCCTCCACCAAATGCCAGCTCAATCCATTCATTATTTTGAGCCCAGTTTCAACATTCGTATTTATGTCCAGTGTTGTACTTTGCAAAGCAAGTACCACCTAGACTCCTCCTTTTGAGCTGAAAATTTGTGAAGACGGTCTTCTTAGTAATTGATCATCCTCAACCAAAACTCAAGCCCAATATCCATGTGCATTTCCCGTACCGCTAATCAAACACTTTGCTGCTAATTCATGTTTGAGCATCGATCGGTCTCCTCGTGAGAATCTTATGTTGTCATTTTCTTCCTAGCACCTACCTAGGGAGTTCCCAACCCACTAGACATGCCTAGGCCGCCCATAACACATGGCAACGCCACAGTCACGCGGTGACCACGCGGCGGGCATGCGAGTTTACGCGCTCTAGAGTTGGGGCCCTCGACCACCGCCCAAACCTCGATGTATCGCCACCAAACCATGTATTTATGATTAAATATATACTTATGTAACTAGAAATGATTTTTCGGAAAAAATAAATAGCAAACTATGAGGCAGCTGCAGTTCAAATTTGACCCGCTTCGAGCTGAATCGGCGGAAATTTGTCTTTTTCACGACAGGTGGATCAAAACTTTTTACACCCAACCATTTTGTCAATTGTGCATTAAATATGTCCTAGTATTTTATAAAATTGATTTGGTCCAATTTTGCAACAATTATTTGGGAGGTCCTTCACAAAAAAACCTCCTTTTGGGCACTCAAAAAATGGAAAATGATTTTTTCGTCCAAAGAAAATGAAAACTTCCTTAGGCAATATTGTTTGCCATTCCAAGATGCACCCTTGTGCACAATATGAGATCATTTGAACAAACTATGCCATGAATGTGGCCATAGGATTGATCATTTGGCTTGAAAGCCATGAATCTTCACGCATGATAGCTCATTTCTGAGAACACTTTTTTAAAAGAATTGTCTTATTACAAGTTTATTATTTTTCCTGGTAACTTGGTCACATATAATGACACAATGCGAAGGTTTTCCAATTTTTTGATTTTTTTTTGAATTTTTTATGCCCGTTTCAAAATGCGTTCAAAACGGCGGGAATGACCGTTCATAGCTAGTGGTTGAATCTTGGAATTTTTTTGGTGTTTCTATGATTAAATAGATATTTATGTACCTACAAATGATTTTTGGAAAAAATAAAAAGCAAACTACGAGGTAGCTACAGTTCAAATGTGACCCGCTTCCAACTGAATCTGTCGAAATTTGTCTTTTTCACCAGAGGTGGATCAAAACTTTTGACACCCAACCATTTGGTCAATTGTGCATTAAATATGACCTAGTATTTTAGAAAATTGATTTGGTCCAATTTTGCAACAAATATTTGGGAGGTCCTTCACAAAAAAAACCTCCTTTTGGGCACTCAAAAAATGGAAAATGATTTTTTCGTCCAAAGAAAATGAAAACTTCCTTAGGCAATATTGTTTGCCATTCCAAGATGCACCCTTGTGCACAATATGAGATCATTTGAACAAACTATGCCATGAATGTGGCCATAGGATTGATCATTTGGCTTGAAAGCCATGAATCTTCACGCATGATAGCTCATTTCTGAGAACGCTTTTTTAAAAGAATTGTCGTATTACAAGTTTATTATTTTTCCTGGTAACTTGGTCACATATAATGACACAATGCGAAGGTTTTCCAATATTTTGATTTTTTTTAGAATTTTTTATGCCCGTTTCAAAATGCGTTCAAAACGGCAGGAATGACCGTTCATAGCTAGTGGTTGAATCTTGGAATTTTTTTGGTGTTTCTATGATTAAATAGATATTTATGTACCTACAAATGATTTTTGGAAAAAATAAAAAGCAAACTACGAGGTAGCTACAATTCAAATTTGACCCGCTTCCACCTGAATCGGTCGAAATTTGTCTTTTTCACCAGAGGTGGATCAAAACTTTTGACACCCAACCATTTGGTCAATTGTGCATTAAATATGACCTAGTACTTTAGAAAATCGATTTGGTCCAATTTTGCAACAAATATTTGGGAGGTCCTTCACAAAAAAACCTCCTTTTGGGCACTCAAAAAATGGAAAATGATTTTTTCGTGAAAACTTCCTTAGGCAATATTGTTTGCCATTCCAAGATGCACCCTTGTGCACAATATGAGATCATTTGAACAAACTATGCCATTAATGTGGTCATAGGATTGATCATTTGGCTTGAAAGCCATGAATCTTCACGCATGATAATGATAGCTCATTTCTGAGAACACTTTTTTAAAAGAATTTTCGTATTACAAGTTTATTATTTTTCCTGGTAACTTGTTCACATATAATGACACAATGCGAAGGTTTTCCAATTTTTTGATTTTTTTTGATTTTTTTATGCCCGTTTCAAAATGCGTTCAAAACGGCGGGAATGACCGTTCATAGCTAGTGGTTGAATCTTGGAATTTTTTTGGTGTTTCTATGATTAAATAGATATATATGTACCTACAAATGATTTTTGGAAAAAATAAAAAGCAAACTACGAGGTAGCTATAGTTCAAATGTGACCCGCTTCCAGCTGAATCTGTCGAAATTTTTCTTTTTCACCAGAGGTGGATCAAAACTTTTGACACCCAACCATTTGGTCAATTGTGCATTAAATATGACCTAGTATTTTAGAAAATTGATTTGGTCCAATTTTGCAACAAATATTTGGGAGGTCCTTCACAAAAAAACCTCCTTTTGGGCACTCAAAAAATGGAAAATGATTTTTTCGTCCAAAGAAAATGAAAAATTCCTTAGGCAATATTGTTTGCCATTTCAAGATGCACCCTTGTGCACAATATGAGATCACTTGAACAAACTATGCCATGAATGTGGCCATAGGATTGATCATTTGGCTTGAAAGCCATGAATCTTCACGCATGATAGCTCATTTCTGAGAACGCTTTTTTAAAAGAATTGTCGTATTACAAGTTTATTATTTTTCCTGGTAACTTGGTCACATATAATGACACAATGCGAAGGTTTTCCAATATTTTGATTTTTTTTAGAATTTTTTATGCCCGTTTCAAAATGTGTTCAAAACGGCGGGAATGACCGTTCATAGCTAGTGGTTGAATCTTGGAATTTTTTTGGTGTTTCTATGATTAAATAGATATTTATGTACCTACAAATGATTTTTGGAAAAAATAAAAAGCAAACTACGAGGTAGCTACAATTCAAATTTGACCCGCTTCCACCTGAATCGGTCGAAATTTGTCTTTTTCACCAGAGGTGGATCAAAACTTTTGACACCCAACCATTTGGTCAATTGTGCATTAAATATGACCTAGTACTTTAGAAAATCGATTTGGTCCAATTTTGCAACAAATATTTGGGAGGTCCTTCACAAAAAAACCTCCTTTTGGGCACTCAAAAAATGGAAAATGATTTTTTCGTGAAAACTTCCTTAGGCAATATTGTTTGCCATTCCAAGATGCACCCTTGTGCACAATATGAGATCATTTGAACAAACTATGCCATTAATGTGGTCATAGGATTGATCATTTGGCTTGAAAGCCATGAATCTTCACGCATGATAATGATAGCTCATTTCTGAGAACACTTTTTTAAAAGAATTTTCGTATTACAAGTTTATTATTTTTCCTGGTAACTTGTTCACATATAATGACACAATGCGAAGGTTTTCCAATTTTTTGATTTTTTTTGATTTTTTTATGCCCGTTTCAAAATGCGTTAAAACGGCGGGAATGACCGTTCATAGCTAGTGGTTGAATCTTGGAATTTTTTTGGTGTTTCTATGATTAAATAGATATTTATGTACCTACAAATGATTTTTGGAAAAAATAAAAAGCAAACTACGAGGTAGCTACAGTTCAAATTTGACCCGCTTCCAGCTGAATCGGTCGAAATTTGTCTTTTTCACCAGAGGTGGATCAAAACTTTTGACACCCAACCATTTCGTCAATTGTGCATTAAATATGACCTGGTATTTTAGAAAATTGATTTGGTCCAATTTTGCAACAAATATTTGGGAGGTCCTTCACAAAAAAACCTCCTTTTGGGCACTCAAAAAATGGAAAATGATTTTTTCGTCCAAAGAAAATGAAAAATTCCTTAGGAAATATTGTTTGCCATTCCAAGATGCACCCTTGTGCACAATATGAGATCATTTGAACAAACTATGCCATGAATGTGGCCATAGGATTGATCATTTGGCTTGAAAGCCATGAATCTTCACGCATGATAGCTCATTTCTGAGAACACTTTTTTAAAAGAATTGTCGTATTACAAGTTTATTATTTTTCCTGGTAACTTGGTCACATATAATGACACAATGCGAAGGTTTTCCAATTTTTTTGATTTTTTTTTATTTTTTTATGCCCGTTTCAAAATGCGTTCAAAACGGCGGGAATGACCGTTCATAGCTAGTGGTCGAATCTTGGAATTTTTTTGGTGTTTCTCTGATTAAATAGATACTTAAGTACCTAGAAATGATTTTTGGAAAAAATAAATAGCAAACTACGAGGTAGCTACAGTTCAAATTTGACCCGCTTCCAGCTGAATCGGCGGAAATTTGTCTTTTTCACGTGAGGTGGATCAAAACTTTTGACACCCAACCATTTGGTCAATTGTGCATTAAATATGACCTAGTATTTTATAAATTTGATTTGGTACAATTTTGCAACAAATATATAGTAGGTCCTTCACAAAAAAAACTCATTTTGGGCACTCGGAAAATGAATATTACCCGAAATAAGAGGTCATATTTATGAAATAAGAGGTCCAAGATACACACATGTGCACACTACTGGTTAATTTGAACAAACTATAAGAAGGTAATATGTTGAATGTTACCCGAAATAAGAGGGTAAAGAATATAAGAGAAACAAAAGGGAAAAAACCAAATTACATAGGCTTAATCCTGATTGGTGGAGTCAGTTGTGGCATGGATCACTGACATGGCGAACATCCGTCCATCCATACATCCATCCATGTGTCCATCCTTCCGTCCATCCATCCCACCACCGCAACATGCCCCTCTCCCCTCTCTCTTGCGCGAACCCTAGCGTCCAGCCCTCGATCCAGATCCCTCCCGTCCTTGCCGCAGCCACCTCCAGCCCTCGATCCAGATCCCTCCCGTCGCCCTCCCCTCAAGACCCTCCCGTTGCCCTCCCCAATCCAGACCCCTCGCCGCCGCCCACCCCACCCATCACCACCAGATCCCTCCCGTCGCCCTCCCCTCAAGGCCCTGGCCGCCGGCGAGGAGGCGCCCCAAGCCCTCGCGCCGCTCTTCTCCTACCCGGCCCACGCGGGGCCTATCCGCTGCATGGCGGCCGCGCCGCGCGCGGGGCTCGCGGCCTCCGGCGGCGCCGACGACTCCATCCGCCTCTACGACCTGCACACCGCGGGCGACCTCGGCCCGCTCCTCGACCCCTCCGCCGCCGTCTCCGCGCTCGCCTTCCACTCCATAGGCCCCGTCCCGCGCAACCTCCTCGCCCCCTCCGACGACAGCCTGCTCCACCTCTACGACGCCGACGCCGTCACCGTGCACCCCTCGGGCCGGGTCGCGCTCGCCGTCGGCCGCGCGGGGAAGCTCTCCATGGTCAACCTCCTCCGCGGCCGCCGCAGCTTCACCTGCCGCCTCGAGCGCCCCGTGTGGCTGCGGAAGCCGAGCCCGCCTTGGGATCTTGGTGCGGGCGCGCCTCCCATCGGGCTTCGGGCTTCCGATGCCGGGGCCGACCCCGCCGCTGCACCCGCAGTTTGGGTCGCATCACCACGGCTACCGGTCAAGCGAGACCTCGGTGGTTGCCTCTCCACGGTCGCCCGCAACTTCGAGCGCTCGTCCTTCTACTCGCTCGGCCCGCCGATGGAACCATCGACGTGGGCGCCAGTGCCCCGTTCCACCCCGCCTTCATCCCTAGGAGCAACTTCGGCATCGTGGTGCAGCAGCCGCTGCCGCAGCAGAGGTACGCGGCGCAGACCTGGCCACAGGCGCCCAATTCTGGCAGCATCCGCCTCGGTTCTGGCCGCAGCCGTTGCAGCCGCCACTGATTCACCAAGACATCACATGGAGAACAGCCAGGGGCATGCAGCATCACAAACTTAATGGTAAACGTTGTGCCAGGAATAGATTCCTGTACTATTCTTTCATGTAGTGGAGCTTATAAAGTGATTCTTGCTTCCAATTACAATGATTTTCCCAGCATCAAATGTACTGGAACTCCGCTTATAAATGTATTGAAACTCTGCTTAGCTAGTGGCTGGTTCTCTATAATGATTTACAATTGCAATGGAGTGAAAGAAATAATGTCTTTTAACTTGACTTTTCTTTTTAGAAAGTAGCTAGTCAAGCAACCAAATGTGGTATCTTGTTCTAATTCCTGAGATATTATCATAAAATCAGGTTCTGAAGAATGGTGTGGAGGTGAAGTTGCAGAGGAGTGCCCTGAGTGTCTTGGAAGCTCCAGCTACTGTAAGACCATGCTATCATTCCCAATGTGTGTAGCAAAAATGCTTTAAATTGTCAATAGCACAATCAGACTAAATGTGTTCTTCTTGTTTGTTTTCACTGCAATCTCAGTACATACTCCCTGTATTACAGTTTCTTTATCTACTGCAGGTAGAGTGCAGAGTAGCTTCTTAATTTTGTAGTTCCCTTGCTAGTCATGAATGTTCATTGCTTTGGCGAGGGAACTTCTGTAGTCGAACATGTTTATGTACTCCAGTCTTGTTCTGCATGCTTAAGCAGTCGAACATGTTTAGATATTCCAGTAGGAGTACTTGTATCTCAGCATTTACTCCAGTCTTGTTCTGAATTTGTTCACTTGCTTACCAGTCTTGTTAACTGAAAATAAAAAAGGGGCCAAACAAGTTAACTTGTCTTGTTAATTGCTTGAAACTCACTATAAATTGGTCCTCTCCTCTCTCTGTGTAAATTTGTTGTGCATGTTGAGTATAAATTTTTTGTAGCTTCTGTTAAAAATAACTTATTCTCATGAAGCTTCTATAGGAGGTTGAACTTTCAAGATGCACAACAATACATTTCGGAAATGAAAATGATCAAATGGAGTAGTACAACATTCTTGCATACTTTGTTTGCACTATTCTCTTGCTTGCACTGCTTGTTTAACATTAAATGATCAAATGGAAATGAAAATGATCTTGGAGTAGTTTAGTGTAGGACTTGGAGTAGTACATGGAACTTTTTGATTTGATGCTGGTAATTACTAGTATTAGAGTGCCGCTGGTTTATTAGGATGTGGCTGAAACCATTGGATGTCCTTCCTGGACATGTTATCCAAAATTGGTACTTGTTCCATTTTTTGTTTCCTTGCTGGACATGTTATGGTTCAAGTATTGATGATGTCTAATACTCCCTCCGTCCGAAAATACTTGTCATCAAAATGGACAAAAGAGGATGTATCTAGAACTAAAATACATCTAGATACATCCTCTTTTATTCATTTTGATGACAAGTATTTCTGGACGGAGGGAGTAGTAGTTTGCTAGCTATACACCTGCTGCTGATTGATGCTCTTGTGGTCTCCTGGAATCATATTATACTATGTGAAGATGCATCACAAACATATAGGTCTTTGAAGTTGGTTAAATCTGTTGCTTTATCATATATTTGGTCCATAAATCTACATTTCTATGAGATCTCTTTCAATATATAATTTTTCGATTGTCCAGGAATAATAGCGACTCTAATGCTGGTAGCCTATGTGTTCACTCTTTTACAGGAGCTCCAGGTCTACGAAATTTGAAGTTTGAAGCCGTATAGTGTAGCCCTACTACGCAAGAGTTGTCTCTACGAAGTTTGAAGACGAGACTGTAAATATTGTAATATTGTAACAGTAGGCATATTGGGGTTGTAATAGACTGTATAGATTGTAGTAGACTTAGTGTTATTTGATGAACTACATTTGAACTGTTCGGTCTGAAATATTGATTATGTATGTGATTTGAAAACGTGTGGAATGGAAACCTGACTCGTGGGACCCACTTATGAAAATAATCTGAGCAGTTTTGAAATTTCTGTCAAGTGGGCCCAATGTGTGAGATGATGACAAGTGGGACCCATCTGATTGGTGGGTCCAGCTCCAAAATATAATAGCCCAAATAATGTAAAAAGGCCACGGCCCAGAAATAAATAAAAGGCTGCATTGTTGGTCCAGGCCCAAGTAGCTTACAAAAACTAGCAGGAAAAAATATATATTAAAAAGGCTGAATTGTTGGGCTAGGCCCAAGTAGAAAACCGAATTCGACCGGGCTGAATCTTGTGCCACATCAGCTTGCCACGCTGGATGCCTACGTGGCCTGTGGAGGCTGCTAGTGACCAAAACACGACAGTAGGCATATTTTGGTCATAAACATCTATGACCTTCTCACAGAGAAGGTCGCTATAGTCAGTTTATGACGGCCAGCTTTTGACCTTATGTTTTTGGTCACAAAAAGGTCACAAATGGAAATTTGTGACCATTCAGTGACCAGTAGTGGTGGTCACAAGTTGACATATTTCTTGTAGTGATATAACTGTCTACAAAGATCGACTTGTCGCAAAACGTTTTTTGAAAAGTTAAAGGAGTTGACTACGATGAGACTTTCTCACCCGTAGCAATGCTTAAGTCTGCTCAAATCATGTTAGCAATTGTCGCATTTTATGAAATCTGGCAAATGGATGTTAAAAATACATTCTTTAATGGATTTCTGAAAGAAGAGTTGTATATGATGCAACAAAAGGTTTTGTCAATCCTAAAGGTGCTAACGAAGTGTGCAAGCTCCAGCGATCCATCTATGGACTGGTGCAAGCATCTCGGAGTTGGAATATGCGCTTTGATGAGGTGATCAAAGCATATGGTTTTATACAGACTTATGGTGAAGCCTGTATTTACAAGAAAGTGAGTGGGAGCTCTGTAGAATTTCTGATATTATATGTGGATGACATATTACTGATTGGAAATGATATAGAATTTCTGTATAGCATAAAAGGATACTTCAATAAGAAGTTTTCAATGAAAGACCTCGGTGAAGCTGCTTACATATTGGGCAAAAAGATCTATAGAGATAGATCAAGACGCTTGATAATATTTTTCAATGAGTGCATACCTTTATAAGATTTTGAAGGAGTTCAAAATGGATCATTCAAAGAAGGAGTTCTTGCCCGAGTTGTAAGGTATGAAGTTGAGTAAGACTCAAAACCCGACCACATCAGAAGATAGAGAGAGAATTAAAGTCATTCCCTATGCCTCAGCCATAGGTTCTGTAAAGTATGACATGCTATGCACCAGACCTGTTGTGTACCTTGCCATGAGTTTGGCAAGGGGGTACGATATTGATCCAGGAATGGATCACTGGACAACGGTCAAAATTATCCATAGTTACCTAAGAGGACTAAGGAAATGTTTCTCAGTTATGGAGGTGATAAAGAGCTCGTCGTAAAGGGTTACTTCAATGCAAGTTTTAAACACTAATCCAGATGACTCAGAGTCTCAATCTGGATACATATTGAAAGTGGGAGCGATTAGCTAGAGTAGTTCCGTGCAGAGCATTGTAAACATGGAATTTTGCAAAATATATACGGATGTGGATGTGACAGACCCGTTGACTAAACTTATCTCACAAACAAAACATGATCACACCTTAGTACTCTTTCAGTGTTAATCACATGGCGATGTGAACTAGATTATTGACTCTAGTAAACCCTTAGGGTGTTTGTCACATGGAGATGTGAACTATGGGTATTAATCACATAACGATGTGAACTATCGGTGTTAAATCACATAGCGATGTGAACTAGATTATTGACTCTAGTGCAAGTGGGAGACTGAAGGAAATATGCCCTAGAGGCAATAATAAAGTTGTTATTTTGTATTTCCTTATATCATGATAAATGTTTATTATTCATGCTAGAATTTTATTAAACGGAAACTTGATACATATGTGGATACATAGACAAAATACTGTGTCCCTACCAAGCCTCTACTAGACTAGCTCGTTAATCAAAGATGGTTAAGTTTCCTAACCATAGACATGTGTTGTCATTTGATGAACAGGGATCACATCATTAGGAGAATGATGTGATGGACAAGCCCATCCGTTAGCTTAGCATAATGATTGTTCAGTTTTATTGCTACTGCTTTATTCATGTCAAATACATATTCCTCCGACTAAGAGATTATGCAACTCCTGGATACCGGAGGAATGCCTTGTGTGCTATCAAACGTCCCAACGTAACTGGGTGATTATAAAAATGATCTACAGGTATATACGAAGGTGTTTTTTGGGTTGGCATAGATCGAGATTAGGATTTGTCACTCCGAGTATCGGATAGGTATCTCTGGGCCCTCTCGGTAATGCACATCATAAGAAACCTTCTAAGCAATGTGACTAATGAGTTAGTTACGGGATGATGCATTACGGAATGAGTAAAGAGACTTCCCGGTAACGAGATTGAACTAGGTATGAAGATACCGACGATCGAATCTCGGGCAAGTAACATACCAATGACAAAGGGAATAACGTATGTTGTCATAACGGTTTGACCGATAAAGATCTTCATAGAATATGTAGGAGCCAATATGAGCATCCAGGTTCCTCTATTGGTTATTGACCAGAGAGGTGTCTCGATCATGTCTACATTGTTCTCGAACTCGTAGGGTCCGCACGCTTAACGTTCGATGACGATGTGTATTATATGAGTTATGTGATTTGGTGATCGAATGTTGTTCGGAGTCCCGGATGAGATCACGAACATGATGAGGAGTCTCGAAATGGTCGAGAGGTAAAGATTCATATATAAGACGATGGTATTTGGACACCGAAAGTGTTCTGGGTGATACTGGGTCACCGGAAGGGGTTCCGAGAAACCCCAGACAAAGATATGGGCGTAATGGGCCAAGTAAGGGAACACACCAGCCCACAAGGGACTGGTGTGCCCCTATAGGGCCAGCCACGTGGGGAGAAAGGGAAAGGAGAGGAGGAAAAGGAAAGTATGAAGTAGGACTCCTACTTCCTCCCCCCCCCCCTCCTTCCTTTCCCTCTTGTCCAAATATGGCAAGGGGGGGCCGAATTGGACTAGGGGCCCAAGTAGGATTCCTCCTACTTGGGCGCATCCTAGGCTGCCTCCCTTCCTCTCCCTCCTTTATATACATGGGGAGGGCACCCCTAGAACACACATCAATTGTTCCTAGCCGTGTGCGGCCCCCTCCTCCACAGTTTGCTCCCCCGGCCATATTGTTGTAGTGATTAGGCAAAGCCCTGCGCGGATCACTTGACCATCACTGTCACCACGTCGTCGTGCTGACGAAACTCTCCCTTGACACTTTGCTGGATCAAGAGTTCAAGGGACGTTATCTAGCTGAACGTGTGCAGAACTCGGAGGTGCCTACGTTCGGTGCTTGATCGGTGGAATCGCGAAGACGTTCGACTACATCAACCGTGTTAATCTAACTCTTCCGCTTTTGGTCTATGAGGGTACGTAGACACACTCTTCCCGTCTCGTTGCTATGCATATCATAGAAAGATCTTGCATGGGCATAGGAAATTTTTGAAATTTCATGCTACGTTCCACCATTTACCGATTTTGCTCGGTAGAGACTTCAACATCATTAGAAGAAGAAAAGAAAAGGATGATGACAACTTCGGTGGCAGATGGTCATTCATGTTCAGTGCTATTATAGAAAGCCTCGACCTGCGAGAGATGGACCTCACGGGCAGGCAATTCACTTGGGAAAATGAATTATAGAATCCAAGGTACAAAAAGTTGGACAAAGTTCTCACAAGTATTGAATGGGAAAAAAATTCCCTTCGTCAACGGTGCAAGCATTATAAATATGAATTTCTAATCGTACGCCCCTTCTTCTTGACTCTGGTGAGGTGGTTCACCGTGGAAACAAGCATAATTTCTCTTTCGAAACTGCATGGTTTGGGAGAGAGGATTTCCTTGAGTTGATAGCAAGGGAATGGGCCTCAAAGAAAAGGGGTGGTTCGAATGTCGAAAGAGGCAACATAAGGTTAGAAATCAGCGACGGTTTTTGAGGGGTTGGGACAAGAACAATAGTGGTATGTATAGGCAGCAGAAATATAGACTGCTTAATATCACAAATGATCTTGAGTAACTCGCTGGACATTAATGATCAAGTGACTAAAAGAGAAGCTCGGGTTAGTCTGGCGAAGCTTCTTAGAGAAGAAGAGATCAAATTTGCGCTTAGAGCTAAAGTGCATCGAGTGGTTCAAGAGGATATTAATACATAATTTTTTCATACGATTGCCAATGGGAAACATAGGCAAAAGAGAATCATACAAATTGAATAGGATGAATGTACAATTGTTGGTCATGAAAATCTTAAGATGTATATTTCCAACTTCTATAAAAAGTTTTTTGGTGCCCTAGAAGGGAATTATGTCTCACTCTATGAGCGTATAGTTGACAACATTCCTCGACTAGTAGATGATGAGAACGCGGTTCTCACTGCCTGATTTTCACAGAAGGAAGTGCTTGGGGATATTTCGCAATGAAAAATAACAAAGCACCTGGTCCGAATGATTTCCCATTAGAGTTCTACAAGAAGTGTTGTCATATTACTGAAGGTGACTTGATGCCTATGTACCATGATTTGTTTAATGACCTTTTACAATTATTTAAATTGGAACAATCACTTTGTTAACAAAGAAGGATGAAGCGATTCACATTGAGCAGTTCAGACTGATTTGTTTGCTGAATGTGCGCTTCAAGATTTTGACAAAAGTTGCCACGACCTATATCGCTTATTCTTTCTCTCTACTTTGTGCATTAGATATTGTCAGAGCTATTGTTTGGTAGATCCTATTCTGATGCATGACCTAGTTTTGTTGCTAGTTACACATGCTTTATCTGTTATCCTAGCATGCCTAGTTTAGTTATGTTGGTGTTCCATCAGTTGGCCCTACACCTTGTCCGGGTTACCATGCTATATTATCAGGGTTATCCGAGCAAGCTGGTTGTCGTATCGGAACTTGAACAAACCTTTAATACCATGCAGTTATATGACTCTAAAGTGCAGCACATCAAGTGTGATCTCACTCAGGGTGGTTCCTCGTATTTCCCCATTGATGATGGCTTTGCAGTGCAGCACATAAAGTGTGATCTTACTAAGGATGGTTCCGTGTATTTCACCCTCTATGATGTCTTTGTCGTGAAGAATATCAAGCATGAACTTATAGAGGGTGGTTCCTCAGAATTCACCCTTGATGTTTAAGGCACCTTCTTTTAAGGTCACCTACTGCTACCTAATTTCATGATCATGAGAGTATCCCGATCTTATACAACTTGAAACAGATACTTGATGAAATACATTGCTCAATAAGTATGGAATTCCCATGGATGTTTTCTTGCATGGAGTCGATGAAGGATCTCAGGATATTATATTCATGTGTTAATTACAAGCTGGTGTCATATGCGCTCATACTCTTTCCCTTGCTGCAAGATGATATGCTCTCCTCTCGTCTATTGCTGCAAAATGATGGCCCTTGTTTCACATAGATTCCCCCTCTAGTTCTGGCATTTCTGCAGTATAGTCCACATATATACCCCATTCCTTTTGACGCCGGTGCATATGTAGTATAGATATGATGTAAGTCTTGCGAGTACTTCGGATGAGTACTCACAATTGCTTTCCACCCTTTTCGTCTTCCCATTTTTTGCAATCCAGCGATGGAGCCCAGGAGCCAGAGGATTCTAAGCTTGGCTACTACGTGGAATTCGACGTCAAGGAGTAGTTCACAGGTCCCAGGTGAGAGGCCCGCGCCTTTTCGATCTAGTGTCATTGCTTTGCTCAACCTTATTAAGGCACCCTTATAATTCTCTATAGTCAGACCTAACTTCTGAAGTAATATTAGGTCTTATGACCCTGGCTTGTAATATATTATTTCTTTGCTTAAATTTGAGTCGTAGAGTTGTATTGTGATATTATACCGTGAGCTATTGATCTTGATCGTGCATGCTGCTAGATGTTTAGCGCACGATTCATTTCGTGGGCGTCACGGGTGGCCACGGGGGCTAAGAAACAATGGACATCATATCGAGAGAGTAATTCCTTTGTTGCATTAAGGGGTCTGTTTGTAACAAAAACTTTTCTTCTCTCTTAAATAATGTATGATGCAAACCTTTTTCCTCCATTTCCAAAAAAGAGTATGTCCATACCTTCTCCATGGGATAATCAGAGAAACATGCTGCATTTGGTATACATATTCACTTGTTGCACTGAAATGTGAAAACTTTTTAGTTACATACTTCCCCTAAATACCACTATTTAGAGTTACCAAGAGAGAGTTATTCATAGTGATGTAGAATATGCAAAAATGTGCATCATTATTGTGTCATTAGCTTACCATCATCTATTCAATACGTCGAGTATGACCATGGTTGATATGGCCATTATTGGATACAAGTCGTGATAAGAACCTAGCTATCCAGTGCATTGGCCAAAATATATGCACATGAGGCACCTATGCTTTTTGGTTTCACAACATGGAAAGGTAACAGGCAAGATTCAAAAGAAATTAGGTTGTAGCATATTTACATAAATGACATTACATTTTAATAGAATCAATTACCACTCTATCTCTTTGGGGTTTTGTTGATGTTATTTTTAGAGAAAATAATATTATGTTTTTATCAATATCTACTCGCGGACCATCTCAATTAGGAAAATTGATCTAAAAGGTTACCTAATCTAAAACTCCATATATCATATATGAGTTTCATCTCACATGTACAAACACGATGATAGTATGTTTCATATCCATAATTTTCTAGAATCCTAAGTTTTTATAGCAAAATATCAACAGCTTGGAGTGGTTGATTTTTGTAAAAAAATGTTTTGTCTAAATATGGATGTCCATCACTTCTCCTTCCAACAATTTAAGAGGGTACGGTGCGTCCAGTTTAAATACCCACCTTTTAAAAAAAGAACACCCTCTCTGATTTACATTAACAAAAACCACAATGTCCGTCTAGAACAAACAACAAACATGTTGGTGCAATGATAGCCCCCTTATGTTTTGGAGTTTCTTGACATAAACGGTATGGAACTTATGTGTTTGCTAGTGCACACAGAGTAACGGGTCCCTGAAGTATCGAGGAGTTTGATGCAAACGACGAAGATAATCTTCCTACCCAGTAACGAAGGTTATCACCGAAGATAACACTAACAAGAGTGACCCCTAAAAATTGCTGAAGTCAACCAATTGGTTTGATGTTCGTCTGATGGATATGACTGCAGTCGAGGAGAATGAAGTCGAAGTGAAGACGTAGTATTTAGTTCGGTGTTCTTCTTCTTTCTTTGAGTCATAGGACCACCATAGTATTAAGAGGGTGTAGCGCTTCGAAACTTTGATTCTCTGATGCTAAACCCAAAACCTATGAAAGTAGAGAGAGAAATCTCTTTGTGTTTCGAGCAAATACTTGCGAGCGAGAGACTGTGATCTTCTTCACTGCGAGAGATTTGTCTCTGACTGATGAGTTAGCATTACTTGTTCCTCAAGTAATGTTAGTGAAAGACCGTGGATATCGCCTAGCGGGGGTGAATAGGCGCTTTAAAATAATTTTGGTTTAGGCTTGAACAAATATGGAATAAACCTAGCGGTTAATTTGCCAAGCACAAAACCTACAACAACTAGGCTCACCTATGTGCACCAAAAACTTATGCTAAGCAAGATAAACAACTAGGTGATAGCAATATATATAACAAGAAACAATATGGCTATCACAAAGTAAAGTGCATAAGTAAAGGGCTCGGGTAAGAGATAACCGAGGCACGCGGAGACGATGATGTATCCCGAAGTTCACACCCTTGCGGATGCTAATCTCCATTTGGAGCGGTGTGGAGGCACAATGCTCCCCAAGAAGCCACTAGGGCCACCGTAATCTCCTCACGCCCTCGCACAATGCAAGATGCCGTGATTCCATTAAGGGACACTTGAGGGCGGTCACCGAACCTGTACAAATGGCAACCCTTGGGGGCGGTCACCGAACTCGTACAAATTGCTCGGGGCGATCTCCACATCCTAATTGGAGACCCCGACGCTTGCTCGGAGCTTTACACCACAATGATTGAGCTCCGAACACCACAAAGGTTGGGGCTATCTCCAAAACTTAATTGGGGCCCCCAATGACACCACGAAGCTTCACCACAATGGAATATGGCTCTGAGGTGACCTCAACCGTCTAGGGTGCCCAAGCACCCAAGAGGAACAAGCTCAAGGGTACCAAGCACTCAAGAGTAATAAGCTTCTCAACTTCACTTCACGTATCACCGTGGAGAACTCAAACCAATGCACCAAATGCAATGGCAAGGGCACACAGAGTGTCCAATTCCTTCTCTTCCAAATCCCACCAAAGCAACTAATGCTAGGGAAGAAAATGAGAGGAAGAACAAGAAGGAGAACACCAAGAACTCCAAGATCTAGATCCAAGGGTTTCCCCTCACATAGAGGAGAAAGTGATTGGTGGAAATGTGGATCTAGATCTCCTCTCTCTTTTTCTCCAAAAACTAGCAAGAATTCATGGAGGGATTGAGAGATAGCAAGCTCGAAGAAGGTCAACAATGGGGGAAGAACACGAAATCAAAGGATTAGGTTCAATGGGGAAGAAGGCCCCCTTTTATAGAGGGATAAAAATCCAACCGTTATCCCCTCAGTCAGCCCGCATGACGCGGTACTACCGCCCATGGCCGCGGTACTGCCGCACAGGGTTGCGGTACTACCACTGCGGAGTGCGGTTCTACCTCTTGAGCATGCGTTTGTTTTCCCTTGAAGAGGAAAGGGTGATGCAGCAAAATAGCGTAAGTATTTCCCTCAGTTTTTGAGAACCAAGGTATCAATCCAGTAGGAGACTACACTCAAATCTCTCGTACCTGCACAAACAAATAAGAACCTTGCAACCAACGCGATAAAGGGGTTGTCAATCCCTTCACGACCACTTGCAAAAGTGAGATCTGATAGAGATAATAAGATAAATATTTTTGGTTTTTAGTTTTATAGATTGAAAACTAAAGATTGCAAAATAAAAGATAGCTAGTTGATTGAAGATTAATATGATGGAAGATAGACCCGGGGGCCATAGGTTTCACTAGTGGCTTCTCTCAACATAGCAAATTCTACGGTGGGTGAACAAATTATTGTCGAGCAATTGATAGAAGAGTGCATAGTTATGAGAATATCTAGGCATGATCATGTATATAGGCATCACGTCCGTGACAAGTAGACCGAAGCGATTCTACATCTACTACAATTACTCCACACATCGACCGCTATCTAGCATGCATCAGAGTATTAAGTTCATAAGAAAAGAGTAACGCCTTAAGCAAGATGACATGAAGTAGAGGGATAAACTCATGCAATATGACATAAAGTCCATCTTTTTATCCTCGATGGCAACAATACAATATGTGTCTTGCTGCCCCTGCTATCACTGGGAAAGGACACCGCAAGATTGAACCCAAAGCTAAGCACTTCTCCCATTGCAAGAAAGATCAATCTAGTAGGCCAAACCAAACTGATAATTCGAAGAGACTTGCAAATATATTTTAATCATGCATATAAGAATTCAGAGAAGAACCAAATATTGTTCATAGATAATCTTGATCATAAACCCACAATTCATTGGATCTCGACAAACACACCGCAAAAAGTAATACATCGAATAGATCTCCAAGAAGATCGAGGAGAACTTTGTATTGAGATCCAAAGAGATAGAAGAAGCCATATAGCTAATAACTATGGACCCGAAGGTCTGTGGTAAACTACTCACAACTCATCGGAGAGGCTATGGTGTTGATGTAGAAGTCCTCCATGATCAATTTCCCTTCCGGTGGAGCTCCGGAAAAGGCCCCAAAATGGAATCTCACATGATACAGAAGGTTGCAGCGGTGGAAATAGGGTTTCATGGTGCTCTTGGATGTTTTCATGGTATATGAGTATATATAGGACGAAGAAGTATGTCGGTGGAGCTACGAGGGGCCCACGAGGGTGGGGGGCGCGCCCTCCTGCCTCGTGGCCGCCTCGTGGCTTCCCTGGCGAGTACTCCAAGTCTTCTGGGTTGCGTTTGTTCCAAAAACGATCCTCGCGAATGTTTCATTCTGTTTGGACTTCGTTTGATATTCCTTTTCTACAAAACACTGAAATAGACAAAAAACAACAATTTGCACTGGGCCTTGGGTTAGTAGGTTAGTCCCAAAAATAATATAAAAGCGCATAATAAAGCCCATTTAAACATCCAAAATAGATAATATAATAGCATGGAACAATTAAAAATTATAGATACGCTGGAGACGTATCATGCGGTACTACCGCGTGCATGGTAGTGACCAGATGAGGGCCGGTTGCACAGGGCAACGAGCAGTAGAACCGCCGGAGCAGTACTACCGCGCGCCGTTACGGTACTACCGTAAGGCAGTCGTCAACTAGTACTGGAAATGCACAGAAGTAATGAATTACATCCGCGCGTACTTTTGTTGAGGTTTGAATAGTGCAAAAGTCCGGCACGGTAGTACCGGACCAAAGGCGCAGTACTACCGCGTAAGGGCGGATGTAAAAAATTACATCCGCGCCTACATCCACATGCATCAGCGTCAGGGCTGGAGGCAGCGGTACCACCGCTCACCAGGAGCGGTACTACCGATGTACTCTGCGGTACTACCTCTCCCTACAGTGGTACTACCGCACGCCATAGAGGTTTTAGCACTTGGCTGCCTTCATATCGACTAAAGACAGCATAAGGATACAATAAAACCAGAACTGCCATAACTTCTGCATATGAGCTCCGAATTGAGCAAACTCAAGCTTGTTGGATAGTGGAAGACGAGCAGCATCAAAATAGCATGCTACGTTCCCAACATTTACCGATTTTGGTCGGTGGAGACTTCAACATCATTAGAAGAAGAAAAGAAAAGTATAATGACAACTTTGGTGGCAGATGGTCATTCATGTTTGGTGCTATTATAGAAAGCCTCGACCTGCGAGAGATGGACCTCACGAGCAGGCAATTCACTTGGGAAAATGAATTACAGAATCCAACATACGAAAAGTTGGACAAAGTTCTCACAAGTACTGAATGGGAACAAAAATTCCCTTCGTCAACAGTGCAAGCATTACAAAGATGAATTTCTAATTGTACACCCCTTCTTCTCGACTCTGGTGAGGTGGTTCACCGTGGAAACAAGCATATTTTCTCTTTCGAAACTTCATGGTTTGGGAGAGATGATTTCCTTGAGTTGATAGCAAGGGAATGGGTCTCAAAGCAAAGGGGTGATTCGAATGTCGAAAGAGGCAACATAAGATTAGAAATCCGCGACAGTTTTTGAGGGGTTAGGCCAAGAACAATAGTGGTATGTATAGGCTGCAAAAATATAGACTGCTTAATATCATAAACGATCTCGAGTAACTCGCTGGACATTAATGATCAAGTGACTAAAATAGAAGCTCATGTTAGTCTGGCGAAGCTTCTTAGAGAAGAAGAGATCAAATGTGCGCTTAGAGCTAAAGTGCGTCGGGTGGTTCAAGAGGATAATAATACACAATTTTTTAATACGATTGCCAATGGGAAACATAGGGAAAATAGAATCATACAAATTGAATAGGACGAATGTACAATTTTTGGTCACGAAAGTCTTAAAATGTATATTTCCAACTTCTATAAAAAGATTTTTAGGGCCCTAAAAGGGATTTATGTCTCAATCTATGAGTGTTTAGTTGATAACATTCGTCGACTAGCAGATGATGAGAATGAGGTTCTCACTGCCCGATTTTCAGAAAAGGAAGTGCTTGGGGCTATTTCTCAAATGAAAAATAACAAAGCACCTGGTCCGAATGATTTCCCATTAGAGTTCTACAAGATGTGTTGTAATATTATTAAATGTGACATGATGCCTATGTACCATGATTTGTTTAATGACCTTTTACAATTATTTAAATTGGAACAATCACTTTGTTACCAAAGAAGGATGAAGCGATTCACATTGAGCCATTCAGACTGATTTGTTTGCTGAATGTGCGCTTCAAGATTTCGACAAAAGTTGGGACGACCTAGATCGCCTATTCTTTCTCTCTACTTTGTGCATTAGATATTGACAGAGTTATTGTTTGGTAGATCCTATTCTGATGCATGACCTAGTTTTGTTGCTAGTTACAGGTGCTTTATCTGTTATCCTAGCATGCCTAGTTTTGTTATGTTCGTGTTCCATCAGTTGGCCCTACCCCTTGTCCGTGTTACCATGCTATATTATCAGGGTTATCCGAGCATGTTGGTTGTTTTATCGGAACTTGAACAAACCTTTAAGACCATTCAGTTGTATTACTCTATAGTGCAGCACATCAAGTGTGAACGTACTCAGGGTGGTTCCTCATATTTCCCCATCGATGATGGCTTTGCAGTGCAGCACATCAAGTGTGATCTTACTAAGGATGTTTCCTTGTATTTCACCCTCGATGATGTCTCTGTCGTGAAGAATATCAAGCATGAACTTATAGAGGGTGGTTCCTCAGAATTCACCCTTGATGTTTAAGGAACCTTCTTTTAAGGTCACCTAGTGCTACCTAATTTCATGATCACGAGTGTGCTTACAGTCTTACATTAAATGTTAATATTGGGCAAAAGGGTAGGCGGTACCATACAGTAAGAGATGGACCTGAGTCCCGACAACTCCCGATGTTGAAGATGTGTCGGCCCCAAGGGTACCTGTGATTGATCCTCTTAGTTGGATCAGCAGGACAGACGGAAACCATCTAGTGAGAGGTGGGCCTGGCCCCTAAGAGAGTTCGCGGGCTAATAATAATACACTAATGGATTTGTGTATTTGATCTGAGATTGCCACTGGCATATACACACTAACCGCTACGCGTATTTACGGTTTATGGACCCCTTGGCATTGTTTCTCCCGAAAGCTCTTTTAGATGTCCAGTTCAGAGATGCAGCACAAAGATGAGCAGATATCCTTCGATCAGGTGAAGCTGGACCGCCCTTGCAACGTGAAGGAGTTCTTAGGGGTGAACGGACGAACTGCCCCTTCACGCTTAGGATGTAGACTGGCGGCGACCTCTTTGGAGAGCCTAGGTAGGACTACGATGTGTCGATCATGCAAGGCCGGGCATTAACCAGAAAATTGTGTCCGACCAGAGGTAATTGAGGTAATGTGGTGCATCCCTGCAGGGAAGTAAACTATTCGAATATCCATGCCCACGGTAACAGGACGCTTGGATATATGAGAGTATCCCGATCTTATACAACTTGAAACATATACTTGATGAAATGCATCGCTCTATAAGTATGGAATTCCCATGGATGTTTTCTTCTAGGGAGTCGATGAAGGATCTCCGGATATTATATTGATGTGTTAATTACAAGCTGGTATCATATGCGCTCATACTCTTTCCCCTGCTGCAAGATGATATGCTCTCCTCTCGTCTATTGCTGCAAAATGATGGCCCTTGTGTCACATAGAACTTCCCCCTCTAGTTCTGGCATTTCTGCAGTGTAGTCCGCAGATATACCCCATTCCTTTTGACACCGATGCATATGTAGTATAGATATGTTGTAAATCTTGCAAGTATTTCGGATGAGTACTCACAATTATTTTCCACCAGTTTCTTCTTCCCGGTTTTTGCAATCCAGCGATGGAGCCCAGGAGCGAGAGCATTCTGAGCTTGGCTACTACGTGGAGTTCGACGTCAAGGAGTAGTTCACAGGTCCTAGGTGAGAGGCCCGCGCCTTTTCGATCTAGTGTCATTGTTTTGCTCAACCTTCTCAAGGCACCCTTGTAATTCTCTATAGTCAGACCTAACTTCTGAAGTAATATCAGATCTTATGACCCTGGCTTGTAATATATCATTTCTTTGCTTAAATTTGAGTCGTGGAGTTGTGTTGTGATATTATACCATGAGCTATTGATCTTGATCATGCATGTTGTTGGCTGTTTAGCGCACGATTCATTTCGGGGGCGTCACGGGTGGCCACGGGGGCTAAGAAACAATAGACAATCATACCGGGAGAGTAATTCCTTTGTTGCATTAAGGGGTGTATTTGTAATAAAAACTTTTCTTCTCTCTTAAATAATGTATGGTGCAAACCTTTTCCTCCATTTCCAAAAAAGAGTATGTCCATAACTTCTCCATGGGATAATCAGAGAAACATGCTGCATTTGGTGTACATATTCACTTGTTGCACTAAAATGTGAAAACTTTTTAGTTACATACCTCCCCAAAATACCACTATTTAGAGTTACCAAGAGAGAGTGATTCATAGTGATGTAGAATATGCAAAAATATGCATCATTGTTGTGTCATTATCTTACCATCATCTATTTAATATGTCGAGTATGACCATGGTTGATATGGTCGGGCTTGGAAACAAGTCATGAGAAGAACCTAGCTATCCGGTGCATTGGCAAAAATATATGCACATGAGGCACCTATGCTTTTTTGTTTCACTACAAGGAAAGGTAACAGGCAAGATCCAAAAGAAATTAGGTTTTAGCATATTTAGATAAATGACATTATATTTCAACCGAATCAATTACCAATCTATCTCTTTGGGGTTTTGTTGCTGCTATTTTCAGAGCAAATAATATTATGCTTTTATCAATATCTACTCGCGGACCATCTCAATTAGGAAGATTGATCTAAAAGGTTACCTCATCTAAAACTCCATATATCGTACATGATTTTCATCTCACATGTACAAACATGATGATAGTATGTTTCATATCCATAATTTTCTTGAATCCTAAGTTTTTATAGCAAAATATCAACAACTTGGAGTGGTTGATTTTTGTAAAAAGAATGTTTTGTCTAAATATGGATGTCCATCACTTCTCCTTCCAACAATTTGAGAGGGTACGGTGCGTTCAGCTTAAGTACTCATCTTTAAAAAAAGAGCACCCTCTCCGATTTACATTAACAAAAACCACAATGTCCGTCTAGAGCAAACTACGAACATGTTGGTGCAATGATAGTCCCCTTATGTTTTGGAGTTTCTTGACATAAACGGTATGGAACTTATGTGTTTGCTAGTGCACACAAAGTAATAGGTCCCTGAAGTATCGAGGAGTTTGATGCAAATGACGAAGATAATCTTCCTACCCAGTGACGAAGGTTATCACCGAAGATAAAACTAACAAGAGTGACCCCTAAAAATTGCTGAAGTGAACCAATTGGTTTGGTGTTTGTCCGAAAGATATGACTGTGTTCGAGGATAATGAAGACAAAGTGAAGACGTAGCATTTATTTCCTTGTTCTTCTTCTTTCTTTGAGTCATAGGACCACCATACTATGAAGAGGGTGTAGTGCTTCAAAACTTTGATTCTCTGATGCTAAACCCAAAACCTATGAAAGTAGAGAGAGAAATCTCTTTGTGTTTCGAGCAAATACTTGCCAGCGAGAGACTGTGATCTTCTTCACTGCGAGAGATTTGTCTCGGACCGAGGAGTTAGCATTACTTGTTCCTCAAGTAATGTTACTGAAAGACCGTGGATGTCGCCTAGAGGGGGGGGGGTGAATTGGCGCTTTAAAATAATTACGGTTTAGGCTTGAACAAATGCGGAATAAACCTAGCGGTTAATTTGCCAAGCACAAAACCTACAACAACTAGGCTCACCTATGTGCACCAAAAACTTATACTAAGCAAGATAAACAACTAGGTGATATAAAGATATATAGCAAGAAACAATATGGCTATCACAAAGTAAAGTGCATAAGTAAAGGGCTCGGATAAGAGTTAACCGAGGCATGTGGAGACGATGTTGTATCCCGAAGTTCACACCCTTGCGGATGCTAATCTCCGTTTGGAGCGGTGTGGAGGCACAATGCTCCCCAAGAAGCCACTAGGGCCACCGTAATCTCCTCCGCCCTCGCACAATGCAAGATGCCGTGATTCCACTAAGGGACACTTGAGGGCGGTCACCGAACCCGTACAAATGGCAACCCTTGGGGGCGGTCACCGAACCCGTTCAAATTGCTCGGGGCGATCTCCACAACCTAATTGGAGACCTCGACGCTTGCCCAGAGCTTTACACCATAATGATTGAGCTCCGAATACCACAAAGGTTGGGGCTATCTCCACAACTTAATTGGTGGCCCCTAACGACACCACGAAGCTTCACCACAATGGAATATGGCTCCAAGGTGACCTCAACCATCTAGGGTGCCCAAGCACCCAAGAGGAACAAGCTCAAGGGTACCAAGCACCCAAGAGTAATAAGCTTCTCAACTTCACTACCACATATCACCATGGAGAACTCAAACCGATGCACCAAATGCAATGGCAAGGGCACACGGAGTGCCCAAGTCCTTCTCTCCCAAAACTCACCAAAGCAGCTAATGCTAGAGAAGAAAATGAGAGGAAGAACAAGAAGGAGAACACCAAGAACTCCAAGATAGATCCAAGGGGTTCCCCTCACATAGAGGAGAAAGTGATTGGTGGAAATGTGGATCTAGATCTCCTCTCTCTTTTCCTCCAAAAACTAGAAAGAATTCATGGAGGGATTGAGAGATATAAAGCTCGAAGAAGGTCAACAATGGGGGAGAACACGAGCTCAAAGGATTAGGTTCAATGGGGAAGAAGGCCCCCTTTTATAAAGGGAGAAAAATCCAACCGTTGTCCCCTCACTCAGCCCGCATGACGCGGTACTATCGCACATGGCTGCGGTACTACCGCTGTGGAGTGTGGTACTGCCGCGTGCGCGGTAGTGACCAGATGAGGGCCTGTTGCACATGGCAATGAGCAGTAGAACCGCCGGAGCAGTACTACTGTGCGCCCTTACGGTACTACCCTAAGGCAGGCATCAACTAGTGCTGGAAATGCATAGAAGTAATAAATTACATATGCGCCTACTTTCGCTTAGGTTGGAACAGTGCAAAAGTCTGGCACAGTAGTACCGACCTGAAGGCGCGGTACTACCACATAAGGGCGGTTGTAAAAAATTACATCTGCGCCTACTTCCGCATGCATCAGCGTCAGGGCTGGAGGCAGCAGTACTACTGCTCACCAGGAGCGGTACTACTGCTAGCCCCTGCGGTACTACCGCTCTCTAGAGTGGTACTATCGCATGCCACAGAGGCTTTAGCACTTGGCTGCCTTCATATCGCAGCTAAGTACAACAGAAGGATACAATAAAACCAGAACCACCATAACTTCTGCATATGAACTCTGAATTGAGCAAACTCAAGCTTGTTGGATAGAGGAAGAGGAGCAGCATCAAAACAGCATGCTACGTTCCCAACATTTACCGATTTTGGTCGGTGGAGACTTCAACATCATTAGAAGAAGAAAAGAAAAGAATAATGACAACTTCGGTGGCAGATGGTCATTCATGTTCAGTGCTATTATAGAAACCTCGACCTGCGAGAGATGGACCTCACGGGCAGGCAATTCACTTGGGAAAATGAATTACAAAATCCAACATACAAAAAGTTGGACAAAGTTCTCACAAGTATTGAATGGGAACAAAAATTCCCTTCGTCGTCAACGGTGCAAGCATTACAAAGATGAATTTCTAACCGTACGCCCCTTCTGCTTGACTCTGGTGAGGTGGTTCACCGTCGAAACAAGCATATTTTCTCTTTCGAAACTGCATGGTTTGGGAGAGAGGATTTCCTTGAGTTGGTAGCAAGGGAATGGGTCTCAAAGCAAAGGGGTGATTCGAATGTCGAAAGAGGCAACATAAGATTAGAAATCCGCGATAGTTTTTGAGGGGTTGGGCCAAGAACAATAGTGGTATGTATAGGCAGCAGAAATATAGCCGGCTTAATGTCATAAACGATCTCGAGTAACTCACTGGACATTAATAATCAAGTGACTAAAAGAGAAGCTCAAGTTAGTTTGGTGAAGCTTCTTAGAGAAGAAGAGATCAAATGGGTGCTTAGAGCTAAAGTGTGTCGGGTGGTTCAAGAGGATAATAATACACAATTTTTTCATACGATTGCCAATGGGAAACATAGGGAAAAGAGAATCATACAAATTGAATAGGACGAATGTACAATTGTTGGTCATGAAAATCTTAAGATGTATATTTCCAACTTTTATAAAAAGTTTTTTGGGGCCCTACAAGGGGATTATGTCTTACTCTATGAGAGTTTAGTTGACAACATTCCTCGACTAGGAGATGATGAGAATGAGATGACAAGATTGTTTGTTATGAGAGAAACGTCACATACTTTTTTATAGGGTGAAAAATATCACACACCTAAACAAGTCATTTCTAGAGAAAAATTACCAACAAGTGATTTAGAGGTGAACCTATGTGTTATTAAAATTGGGATGCAACTCACTCTACTAAAAAGCACGATGCTACTCACTATATGTTATTAAAATTGGGATTCAACTCACTCTACTAAAGGCACGATGCTACTCACTCTAACTAAAAACGGCCACCTACTTGCATCTAGACCAATGAATATATATTGTATATGTACTTATTTTTATATATTTATTTTAATATATGTTTATATGTTCACCTTTGTAGATCAGATGTAAAAATGATGGCTTCAAATGATACTTTGAACATGTCGATCGACAAAGTCACTGACGTAACTACAATGGATTGGACTGAAAACTAGAGGAGGGTCATCGTTGGATGAGAAGGGGTGGGGGATTACCGGATTTGAAGGCAGGGTACAAGAGATCTCAGGCGGCGGAGATGGTGGTAGTGTTTAGAGGGATGGCCGACACATCATGTTACAGCATTTTGTTTGCACCATCCATCCCGAGCAATCATGGAAATAGAAGAAATTGGTGAAACTATGTTAGAAAGATCTATTTAGTGAAGAGATGAGGAATAATGTAGTTCATGACGGTCACTTTCATCGTCCACATATTACCAGCCTTGTCGGCACAAGAACACATAGAGTGAGGGATGCGTGGGGTGAGAGAGTGAGAGGGCTGGTTGTGGTGAGAGAGTAGCTAAGGTCAGGATAAGGCTGGGCAGGTAAAAACTGGATAGGCAACATTCCTAATTGTGCGAGAATTTCTTAAGTGCATCAAGTAAATTTTAATTTGTAACATATTTTTAGTTCGATAATTGCTCTATATGTATGCATTACCAATTTTTTTATAATCAATTTACATTGCAAGTGAAATGGAGTTCAATTATTACCCAATTATGCCCATGCTATTTTTTTCTCTATATGTGAATATTAACATGCATTATGTTTATATAACTTCACAAAATATTTCAAAAGCCCGTGGCAACGCATGAGTATTCTACTAGTTAAAGGCAAAATTTTAATCCCTAAACCACCCGATCCTTAGGGTGCCCTGAACATGTTTTGAAGGCGCCTAGAGGGCTATAAGGGCATGCATAAAGGTATAGTGTAGCCAGCCCTTTGATCTGTCATTCTCATCAAGAGGGTTGATTGTTTTTTTTCAAAAAGGGGGTTTGCCCCGGCCTCTGCATCAGATAGATGCATACGGTCATATTATTGATAAGCAAATGGTCCAACAATAGTCTCGCAGTCTCAAAACAAAGAAACATGTGCTCAAAAAAGAGCACGAAAACAAAAATAGGACCGCCACAACCAGCAGGCAAAAAACAGATAGGAAACTAAACACCTATCCTATTACATGACCGTCATCCAAACCGATTGAAGATATCCCGAGCTACCGTCTCCCAACGAATAGATCCAGTAACCAAATGCTCCCTGACTTCTGTCGGAGTGAGTAGCGACCACATACGGATAAATACAGTAACCCTGAAGATAACCTGCAAGAAATGAATATTTGTTATTCTTTTAAAAACCAAATCGTTTATGCAGTTCCAAAATGTTCTAAAAATGTTTTAAAAATGGCCGAACCAGTTTTAAATGTGACACCTTTACAATACAATAATGTCGAAGATTCTGGATAAACACTGATCAGGGGCACCTTTACAAAGGTTTACCCCCATAATCGTAACAAAATTTGATAATCAGCTGGCATACACTTTTGTAGACACCCTAACATGGCAGGCATCCCATCCGAATGCCAGACATGACGACGCTACACATCGACCTCAGTGCCCACCGGCCGCAGCCATGGCAGGTCACACTCGATCGACGATCAGTTTCAGGACGAGCTAGTTTCTGAGTTAACACGAACACGAACAAACCTCAGTGTACTTGCTTATACGTACAAAGACGAGAGACCCCAAAAATCCATCATACGTCTTCCCTGTTTTGCTCTTTGTCTACTTGGCCAAGTTGAAGTTGGTACACGTCGTTTTCCGTCGTGATTAAGGGTGGACAGCGAACATACCGAGCTCGGCAAACATCAACGTCCTGAAGCTACATAAGCGAACCTGGAGTTCGGTCCGGCTCGTTGTGCTGGCGAGCAGAGGTCCCGATCCGTCTGGACTTGTCGTAGATGGGTTCGAGTTGGCTTGTTGCACGCGCCCAGTGATTCAGCTCGATCAGGCAGAGACTCGGGAAGTGAGGATGTGAGGATGATTTCTATTGCAAGCAGCCAGACATGGAAATGATTGTGTAGTACGCCAGTCTTCCACCCCTGGTTTCTGGCTCCTTCTCATCTTTTATTTTCTTCCCTCTCCTACTCAAGAGAGAACAGGAGGCCGAAAGGCCCCGTGAAACCTTCGTCCTCGCCGTGTTGATTCCACTGGACCGAAGCGGAGACTCAATCAATCGGAATGTCTCGGCTGATCGAACGGGGGTCGGGGTAGTGCCGTGCCAGCGCGCGCTGCTTCGGGCGGTGGCGTCGCGATCGCGGTGGGTTGGCGCGTCCCCCGCGCCCGCGCGCCCGCCGTCGGTGCCCGACCGACCACTTGCGGCGACGTAAAAAGCGTGATTAATCATCACCGAGATCTTTTCTCCACATGGTACGTGCGTGTAGCACACGTACGTACTCACAATGGCCTACCCACATTAACCGGACCATGCACACACACCCGTCCAGTCCATCCGGTTGTTCCGACGTTCCGATCGGCACATCACTCAGCCACAGCGGCAGCACGATCGCCAGTCCGCCACGCGCGCGCACGTGAACCTCGACCGATCGTGTGTGCTTGGTCAGCTGCCTTAAGTTAACCAGCTATAGCTAGGTCACTGTCCTGCAACCTCCGCCACCGGGACAGGCACTGTACGCAAGCCATGAACACGAGACAGGCCCTGGAAGCTGCACCGCAATTTGGTAACCTTCATTCGCAAGGCCAGATCAAACCGATATACGTACGTATTCTAAACATACGCATGCAGTGATGCACGCACACACACACATACTGTAGTTGTCACGAGGTGCGGCGTCACGCTCAGGCACTGTACGTGTTGGCGCGCCACTGGAAATGGGCAGGCATCCATATACGGCTGTCCAGCTTGCTTCAGATGGTTAAGCTTTCCCTTTTGATTTTAGATCATCACATTTCGTCTTTTGTTCTGTCGCGAGAAGGAAAGATGAGCCGGTTTGGACGCTTTGCGGGTGACACGTCCATTTTATGCGGGTAGCGGAGTAACGATCTTGGCCTCCACGTACGCAAATAGTACTACACACACATAGAAGAAAAGAAAAGTCGTCCAGATCTTTCCGTCCGGCGTGCAAGCTAGCCGGGAACGGACGAGGCGATCTCGACCGACTGCGAGATGCGCTTCGGCACCGCGACACGCAACCGGTTTAGTTCCTGGTGGCCAAAGCTGCAAGCTTCCCGGAACTTAACCAACTTGCCTTGTCATACATACATATGGATATGGTCCATGCCATGCCTGGCCAAGCTAGCGTCGATAGCGGCCGCGGCTTTTGGGCGAGCGTGCCACAGCCTGCTTTAATTTGTTCTCGTCGCTTTTTGTTAGGATATTATTAACCTACTTTTGCTGCTTTGCATGGCTATTTGCCCGTTTTGTATAGCACAAGTCTTAAGATGGGAGGATTGGGCCACACTCTGGAGTTAGTTACATGTGATCCCACATCAATGACTTGGATGATGCTACTACTAGCTGGGAATGGAGTACATACTTGATAGTATGATGGCACTAGTTGAAGGCTTGATTAAAATCAGCATATACCGAATTATACTGAAAAAGACTTTCGCCCTGCTTTACAAATAAAGCAAACCGTCAGAGAGCACACATACACGGACTAGTTCATACACACACACCCAAGTCGCACAAGATGAAGTACAATAGGTTCTGCTGAGGGCACAGCTCAACAAGCCCAAACAAAAAAGAAAAAAAGAGCGCCGGAGAACATATCAGGCACCTAATCTGGCTCCGGTGGGGGCGGCGGCGACAGTCGGACGGCCATCGAGCGATGGTTGGCGATGAAGGCGGAGATGGCGTCCCGGTCTTGTGGACGGCTAAGCGGCCGCCAAAACTGCAATAAACCAGACAGTTTGAAGAGAGCGTCAGTGGTCCGTCGAAGAGGAGTGTGCTGGATCACAAGTTTATTGCGGATCGTCGAGAGGGTCCAAGCGATGGCCCCAATCTCAAGCCACCTAATGTGGCGAGAAGGTAAGGGGGAGTTCTGGAGTTCGACAAATAGGTCGGGGAAGTTGGTGTGGTACCAAACACCACCCACCACCTCTCTAAAGCAGCTCCACACAAATTGGGCGGACATGCAAGAGAAGAAGATGTGATTCGAGTCTTCGGGGACACCGCAAAGCGGGCATAGACCAGTGCCCGGGCCATTGCGCTTGCGGACCTCGACCCGAGACGGGATCCGTCCGCGGATCCATTGCCACATGAAGATCCAGATTTTCAATGGCAGGCGAATGGACCACACCGCCGTAAGGGGGAAAGGGGCGATGGAGGGGGCGATGGCTTGGTAGAGGGGCTTGGTGGAGAATTGGCCTGACGGGTCAAGGCGCCATCTCACCTGATCCGGGCCGGTGTCCACAACTGGCACGTGAAGCGCGATGCAATTAAGTAACTCACGCCAAGTGGCAAAATCCGGGGCCCAAATGGCCGCCGGAATGCGAGGCGCCCTAAGTCAATAAGGGCCCTCTCGACTGAGATCGAAGGGTCGACAGCAATGTAGAAGAGGTCGGGGAAGCTCGCAGAGAAGGGGGAAAGGGGCGATGGAGGGGGCGATGGCTTGGTAGAGGGGCTTGGTGGAGAATTGGCCTGACGGGTCAAGGCGCCATCTCACCTGATCCGAGCCGGTGTCCACAACTGGCTCGTGAAGCGCGATGCAATCAAGTAACTCACGCCAAGCGGCAGAATCCGGGGGCCCAAATGGCCGCCGGAATGCGAGGCGCCGTAAGTCAATAAGGGCCCTCTCGACTGAGATCGAAGGGTCGACAGCAATAGAGAAGAGGTCGGGGAAGCGCACAGAGAAGGGGGAGTCTCCAGCCCACCGATCAAACCAGAATAGAGTCGCAGCCCCAGATCCAACCGAGATGGAGGTCACAATGCGGAGGACAGGGAGAAGTTGGACGACCGACTGCCAGAATTGGGATCCACCCGATCTCTGACAGAAGGCTAGGGGTTGCTGATACGTCTTCGTCGTATCTATAATTTTTTATTGTTCCATGCCAATATTATACAACTTTCATATATTTTTGGCAACTTTTTACTATTTTTTGGGACTAACATATTGATCCAGTGCCCAGTGCCAGTTCCTGTTTGTTTCATGTTTTTTGTTCCCCATAATATCCATATCAAACGGAGTCCAAACGGGATAAAAACGGACGGAGATTGTTTTGGAATATATATGAATTTTGGGAACTGGAATCAACGTGAGACGATGCCCGAGTGGCCCACGAGGGTCAGGCGTGCCCTGGGACCTCATGGCCACTCCGTAAGGCGGTTGGTCCCCTTCTTTCACCACAAGAAAGCTAATATCCGGATAAAAATCGTGTCAAAAATTCACCCTTATTGGAGTTACGGATCTCCGAGAATATAAGAAATGGTGAAAGGCCCGAATCTGGGAACGCAGAAACAGAGAGAGACAGAGAGACAGATCCAATCTCGGAGGGGCTCTCGCCCCTCCGCCGCCATTGAGGCCATGGACCAGAGGGGAAACCCTTCTCCCATCTAGGGAGAAGGTCAAGGAATAAGAAGAAGGAGGGGGCTCTCTCCCCCTCCCTCCCAGTGGCGCCGGAACGCCGCCGGGGCCATCATCGTGTGACGGCGATCTACACCAACACCTCCGTCATCTTCACCAACATCTCCATCACCTTCCCTCATCTATCCATAGCGGTCCGCTCTCCCGCATTCCGCTATACCCTCTACCTGAACATGGTGCTTTATGCTTCATATTATTATCCAATGATGTGTTGCTGTCCTATGATGTCTGAGTAGATTTTCGTTGTCCTATCGGTAATTGGTGAATTGTTATGATTGGTTTAGTTTGCTTGTGGTTATGTTGCTGTCCTTTGGTGCCCATCATATGAGCGCGCGCGTGGATCACACGATAGGGTTAGTTGTATGTTGATAGGACTACGTATTGGAGGGCAAGAGTGACAGAAGCTTCAACCTAGCGTAGAAATTGATGCATACAGGACTAAAGGGGGGCCAATATATCTTAATTCTATGGTTGGATTTTACCTTAATGAATGTTAGTAGTTGCGGATGCTTACTAATAGTTCCAATCATAAGTGCATAGAATTCGAAGTCAGGGATGACATGCTAGCAGTGGCCTCTCCCACATAAAACTTGCTATCGGTCTAGTAACGTAGTCAATTGCTTAGGGACAATTTCGCAACTCCTACCACCACTTTTCCACACTCGCTATATATAATAACTTTATTGCTTCTTTACCTAAACAGCCCCTAGTTTATTTACGTGCTCTTTATATTATTGGAAACCTATCCCGTTACACCAACAAAGTACTTCTAGTTTTATACTTGTTCTAGGTAAAGCGAACGTCAAGCGTGCGTAGAGTTGTATCGGTGGTCGATAGAACTTGAGGGAATATTTGTTCTACCTTTAGCTCCTCGTTGGGTTCGACACTCTTACTTATCGAAAGAGGCTACAACTGATCCCCTACACTTGTGGGTTATCAAGACCATTTTCTGGCGCCATTGTCGGGAAGCAATAGCGTGGGGTGAATATTGTCGTGTGTGCTTGTTTGCTTTTCCACTAAGTAGATTTTATTTGCTGTTCTAAGTTGTTCTCTATCTTAGTTATGGATATGGAACACGAAATACCAAAACATTTAGGTGTACTTGCTACTCGTGGAGATGGAGAACCTCCTAAAACCCTCAATGTTCAGTATGTGAAAGATATTATGTACTACTTTGATAATCCTGAGAAAACCTCATTCAACTATATAATGGGAGTAACGTTGGATCAACGTGGATACTTTAGGGATTATCGCTTGACACAAAAAGAAAAACTATTATGGGATCAAATTTATATGTTGTATTGGTATGCTAGGCAACTATGCTTGATATATGATTATACTTGTTGCTCTAGGATGAAGGCTCCACATCTTCCCTTTTCATGCAAATTTAATGATGATGATGAAACCTTAGCTTCTTACGCTAATGGTATATATGATTATTATGATGTGGAACAAATAGAAGAATTCGTTGCTTTTAAGGGTGCTTGTGTAATTGAATCTTTGTTTAAAAGGTATGAAGCTTTTGATGATGATGTTTATAGGCCTGAATTTTTTGCTATATTGAAATATTGCTATGAGAATTATGAATATAATGCCAATATTGATGCATTTATTGTGAATGTCTCCCCTATCCAAGAAGAGACTAATATTTTGCAGGAGTCTATGGAAGAAGAAATTAATGACATTGTGAGCTCATTGGATGAAAAAGATGAGGAGGAGAGGGAAGAACAAAAGGATGAAGAGCGGATTGATCACCCGTGCCCACCTTCTAATGAGAGTAACTCTTTATCTCATACATTGTTTAATTTCCCTTCGTGCTTACCGAAGGATGAATGCTATGATGATTGCTATGACCCCGTTGATTCTTTTGAAATATCCCTTTTTGATGATGCTTGCTATGCTTGTGGCCAAGATGCAAAATATGAATTATTCTTATGGAGATGAACTTGCTATAGTTCCTTATATTAAACATGAGATAATTGCTATTTCACCCACGCATGATAGTCCTATTATCTTTTTGAATTCTCCAGACTACACTATTTTGGAGAAGTTTGCACTTATTAAGGATTATATTGATGGGTTGCATTTTTCCATTACACATGATGATTTTGATGAGTATAATATGCATGTGCTTGCTGCTCCTACTTGCAATTATTATGAAAGAGGAACTATATCTCCGCCTCTCTACGTTTCCAATACGATAGAATTGCAAGAAACTGCTTATACTATGCATTGGCCTTTACTTGATGTGCATGAATTGTTCTTGTATGATATGCCTATGCATAGGAAGAGAGTTAGACTTCGTTTTTGCATGACACATATCACTTTGTGCTCACTACTAAATGCCAAATCATTGCTAATTAAAATTGGCTTTGATATACCTTGGGATCCAAGTGGATCCATTACTTGAGCACTATATGCCTAGCTTAATCGCTTTAAAGAAAGCGCTGCCAGGGAGACAACCCGAAAGTTTTAGAGAGTCGTTTATTTTTGTTGTGTGCTTTTATAAAGTTTAAAAACAAAAAATAAAGAGGGGAACCTAAAATTTTTTCAAAAAGAAAAGTGAAAGTAAGAAGGACGAGCGCCGTTGAAATGGGGGAGCTCCTTGAACTTTGTTCATGCCCATGGAAACTTTGAAAATCTTGAATTACAGAAACTTCTCATCAAAAATAATTATCCCCTTTTAAAATTCCATTGTATTATAAAAATAATGTGCCAAGAGTTTCCTTTAGGATGATTAAACTGCTTGTTGGTTTGTGCGGTGCAAAAACAGAAACTTTGGCTGTAGTGCGCGATTTTACATTTTTTACTGGAACGTCGAAAGGATCTGAAACTGTTTTTGCAAAGTATTGATATACAAATTGTTGATTTTTACTAATTCTTCCATAATTTTTAGAGTTACAGAAGTATGGTTAATGTTCAGATTACTATAGACTGTCCTGTTTTCACAGATTGTTGTTATAGCTTCATTATTTGCATGTGTTTGAATTCTTGTTGAAGCCTCCTTGACTTGGGGCCATAGAATTGTGACAGCATACATTGGGTAATGTTTGTTCATAATTATACAATAATGTTAGAGCAGTACATGATGAGATTTCATTGATCATATGCACTAACCCCACCACTAAAAGTTCGGTTAAGTTTTGTGTGGATGAAGTGTTCGAAGATCGAGGAGGTCTCGATGTGAGAAGGAGGAGAGGCAAGAGCTCAAGATTGGGGATGCCCAAGGCACCGCAAGTAAATATTCAAGGAGACTGAACCATCTAAGCTTGGGGATGCCCCGGAAGGCATCCCACCTTTCTTCAACAAGTATCGGTATGTTTTCGGATTCGTTTCGTTCATATGTTATGCGTAAACTATTGGAGCGTCGTGTGCTATTTATTTTTCTTTTTAATAAATGCACCATGCTGGTATGAGGTAATCCTTGGTTGATTTATAGAATACTCTTTGCACTTCACTTATATATTTTGAATATGGCTTTATAGAATGCTTCATGTGCTTCACTTATATCATTTGAAGTTTGGATTGCTTGTTTCTCTTCACATAGAAAACCGCCATTTGTAGAATGCTCTTTTGCTTCACTTATATTTGTTAGAGTGTGCGCATATATTTTGTAGAAAGAATCGAAACTCTCTTGCTTCACTTATATCTATTTAGAGAATTGACAGGAGTTGGTCATTCACATGGTTAGTCATAAAATCCTACATAAATTTGTAGATCGTTGAATATGATATGTTTGATTCCTTGCAATAGTTCTGCGATATTGAGATGCTAATATGTGGGAGGTACTAGTGAATGATTGTGGTTTAGTGAGAATATTGGTGTTAAGGTTTGTGATTCCCGAAGCATGCACGTACGGTCTCCTAACTATGTAACCAAATTGGCGCGCAATGTATTTTGATTGTTTATCTTTGCGTGAAGGTCGGGGGCGTGCGATGGTTAACTCCTACCAACCTCCCCCCTAGGAGCATTCGTCGTAGTATTTTGCTTCGAGTGCTATTAGATTTTTTGCAATAAGTATGTGAGTTCTTTATGACTAATGTTGAGTCCATGTATTATACGCACTCTCACCCTTCCACCTTGCTAGCCACTCTGGTATCGCACAATTTTCGTCGGTGCATCAAACCACCTTATACCTTTCTCAAAACAGCCACCATACCTACCTATTATGGCATTTCCGTAGCCATTCTGCGATATATTGCCATGTAACTCCACCGTTCCGTTTATTATGAGACGCACCATCATTGTCATATTGCCTTGCATGATCGTAAGATAGCTAGCATGATGTTTCCATGGCTTGTCCGTTTTTTGATGTCATTGCTATGCTAGATCTTTGCACATCCCGGTACACCACCGGAGGCATTCATATAGAGTCATATTTTTGTTCTAGTATCGAGTTGTAAGTAAATAGAAGTGTGATGATCATCATTATTAGAGCATTGTCCCTTGAAAAAAAGGCCAAAAAATAAAAGAAAGACCAAATAAAAAAGGAGAAAGGCCAAATAAAAAAAGGGAAGGCCCAAAAAAAGGACAAAAAAAGGGACAATGCTACTATCTTTTTTCAACACTTGCTTCATCATAGCACCATGTTCTCCATGATAGAGAGTCTCCTATGTTGTCACTTTCATATGCTAGTGGGAATTTTTCATTATAGAACTTGGCTTGTATATTCCAACGATGGGCTTCCTCAAAAGCCCTAGGTCTTCATGAGCAAGCAAGTTAATGCACACCCCCTAGTTTTCCTTTGAGCTTGCATACACTTACAACTCTAGTGCATCCGTTACATGGCAATCCCTACTCACTCACATTGATATCAATTGATGGACATCTCCATAGTCCATTCATTTGCCTAGTCGATGTGAGACTTTCTCCCTCCTTTTGTCTATCACCACCTTCTATTCCACCCATAGTGCTATGTCCATGGCTCACGCTCATGTATTGCGTGAAGAGTTGAAAACGTTCGAAAAACTGAAGTATGAAAACAATTGCTTGGCTGACATCGGGATGGGCATGAGCGGTACCTTGTGTTAAGAAAAGGGAGCATACAAGACTATATGATTTTGTAGGGATAATGATAACCCACAAGTGTAGGGGATGGCAACAGTTTTCGAGGGTAAAGTATTCAACCCAAATTTATTGATTCGACACAAGGGGAGCCAAAGAATACTCTTAAGTATTAGCACCTGAGTTGTCAATTCAACCACACCTGGAAACTTAGTATCTGCAGCAAGATAGTTTAGTAGCAAAGCAATATGATAGTGGCGGTAGCAGCAATAAAAGTAACGATAGTTTTTTTGTAGTTTTTGTAATAGTAGCAACGGAAAAGTAAATAAACAACAAGCAATATAGGAAAAGCTCGTAGGCATTGGATCGGTGATGGGGAATTATGTCGGATGCAATTCATCATGTAGAAGTTATAACCTAGGGTAACACGGAACTAGCTCCAGTTCATCAATGCAATGTAGGCATGTATTCCGAATATAGTCATATGTGCTTATGGAAAATAACTTGCATGACATCTTTTGTCGTACCCTCCCGTGGCAGCGGGGTCCTATTGGAAACTAAGGGATATTAAGGCCTCCTTTTAATAGAGTACCGGACCAAAGCATTAACACATGGTGAATACATGAACTCCTCAAACTATGGTCATCACCGGGAGTGGTCCCGATTATTGTCACTTCGGGGTTGCCGGATCATAAAACATAGTAGGTGACTATCGACTTGCAAGATAGGATCAAGAATACACATATATTCATGGAAACATAATAGGTTCAGATCTGAAATCATGGCACTCGGGCCCTAGTGACAAGCATTAAGCATAGCAAAGTCATAGCAACATCAATCTCAGAACATAGCGGATACTAGGGATCAAACCCTAACAAAACTAACTCGATTAGATGATAGATCCCATCCAACCCATCACCGTCCAACAAGCCTACGATGGAATTACTCACGCACGGCGGTGAGCATCATGGAATTGGTGATGGAGGAAGGTTGATAATGACGATGGCGATGATCTCCACTCTCCGGAGCCCCGAACGGATTCCAGATCAGCCCTCTCGAGAGAGATTAGGGCTTGGCGGCAGCTCCGTCTCGTGAAACGCAATAATTCCTTCTCCTTGATTATTTTTTTCTCTCCGAAAGTGAACTTATAGGATCTTGGGGTACGTCGGTGGAGTGCCAGGGGGCCCACGAGGAAGGGGGCGCGCCCTGGGCAGGGGGGCGCGCCCCCCACCCTCGTGGACGGGGTGTGGGCCCCTGGTATGGTTCTTCTTGCAGATATTTTTTATATTTTCCAAAATAAATCTCCGTGGAGTTTCAAGTCATTCCGAGAACTTTTATTTCTGCAGAAAAACAACACCATGGCAATTCTGCTGAAAACATCGTCAGTCCGGGTTAGTTCCATTCAAATCATGCAAGTTAGAGCCCAAAACAAGGGCAAAAGGGTTTGGAAAAGTAGATACGTTGGAGACGTATCAACTTCCCCAAGCTTAAACCTTTGCTTGTCCTCATGCAATTCAGTTGATAAACTGAAAGTGATAAAGAAAAACTTTGACAAACTCTGTTTTCTCTTGTTGTTGTAAATATGTAAGCCAACATTCAGGTTTTCAACAAGATCATGAACTAACCACATTCACAATAACTCTCAGGTCTCAAGACTACTCACATCAATGGCATAATCAACTAGCGAGCAATAATAATAAACCTCGGATGCCAACACTTTCTCAAAACAATCATGATATGATATAACAAGATGGTATCTCGCTAGCCCTTTCTGAGACCGCAAAACATAAATGCAGAGCACCTTTAAAGATCAAGGACTGACTAGACATTGTAATTCATGGTAAAAGAGAATGATGCTATCATACTCAATGCAAATTAATAGTAATACATGCAACGACAGAGGTGCTCTCCTACTGGTGCTTTTTGATAAGAGGATGACGACTCTGCATAAAAGTAAGTAGATAAGCCCTTCACAGAGGGAAGCGGGGATTTGTAGAGGTGACAGAGCTCGATTTTTAAATAGAGATGAATAACATTTTGAGCGGTATACTTTCATTGTCAACATAACAACCAAGAATCTCGATATCTCCCATGCTACGCACATTATAGGCGGTTCCCAAATAGAATGGTAAAGTTTATACTCCCCAACCACCAACAAGCACACTCCACGGCTAGCCCAAAACAACGGGTACCGTCCAAACCAGCAACAGCCCTGGGGGAGTTTTGTTTAATTATTATGATTTTGAGCATGGGACTGGGCATCCCGGTTACCAGCCATTCTCTCATGAATGATGAGCGGAGACCACTCATCGTGAGAATAACCCACCTAGCATGGAAGATATAGACAGCCCTAGTTGATACATGAGCTGTTCGAGCATACAAAACAAAATTTCATTTGAAGGTTTAGAGCTTGGCACATACAAATTTACTTGGAACGGCAGGTAAATACAGCATATAGGAAGGTATAGTGGACTCATGTGGAATAACTTTGGGGTTTACGGAAGTGGATGCACAAGTAGTATTCCCGCTTAGTACAGGTGAAGGCTAGAAAGAGACTGGGAAGTGACCAGCTAGAGAGCAACAACGGTCATGAACATGCATTAAAATTAATCAACAATGAATGCAAGCATGAGTAGGATATAAATCACCATTAACATAAATATCGTGGAGGCTATGTTGATTTGTTTCAACTACATGCGTGAACATGTGCCAAGTCAGATCACTTAAATCGTTCAAAGGAGGATACCACCCCATCATACCACATCACAACCATTTTAATATCATGTTGGCACGCAACATAGACCATTATAAACTCTCAGCTAATTAAGCATGGCATCAGCAGCTATGATCTCTAATTGTCATTGCAAGCATGTTTCATTCATAACAAGCTGAATCAGGAACGATGAACTATCATATTTACAAAAACAAGAGAGGCCGAGTTCATACCAGCTTTTCTCATCTCAATTAGTTCATCATATATCATCCTTATTGCCTTTCACTCGCACGACCGAACAGTGTGGAAAATAATAATAGTGCACGTGCATTTGACTAAGCTGGAACCTGCAGACATTTAATACAAGAGAGAAGACAATGTAATATGGCTCAAGGTTAAATCAACAACGGAGCATATGAGAGCCACTAAGCAATTTCAATCATGGTCTTCTACTTTTAACCCCCAAAGAAAAGAAAAGAAACTTTTTACACGAGAAAGCTCCCAACAAGCAAAAGAAGAACGGGAAATATTTTTGGGTTTTTCATTTTAACTACTACTAAAAGCAAAAAAAGTAAACTAGCTAGAAGCTACAACTAATATATTTTTGTTTTTCTGGGTTTTCTAGCACACAAGAAAAAGACTAAGAAAAAGAAACTGAAACTAAGCATGGATGGTACAGTGAAAGAGTGTGAGCACCGACAACTAGAATAAGTGTTTGAACATGAATGTAAGGTCGGTGAGAAACACGTACTCCCCCAAGCTTCGGCTTTTGGCCTAAGTTGGTCTATGGCGAGTATCGGCCTGATGGATATCCAAAGTTGTAGTTGGGGTTGTACTGAGATGCAGCAGCCACCGCATGTTGAGCTGTAGCTCGAAGGCGGGCTGCCTCCGTCATGTTATAATGAGCATTTGCCTCCTCCATAGTTATAGTGTATCTCCCTTTTGCCTGAAAGTTAAACAAAGTGGGGGAAGGAAGAACAATAGGGATGGCATGCTGCCTGTTAAAGATTAGTCGATATTTGAGGGTTTGATCATCCCACTCTATAAACCGGTGACTAGCCATAGCATAGCAATCTAAATGAGCAGGTGGTAAAGGCTCATCATTTCCATGGACAGGCACACCAAGACGGCGGGCTATGCGAGTGGTATAAATCCCACCAATTAAATATCCATGCAACCCATTATGGTGTAGCCTACGTGCAACAATGGCTCCCAACTTATATTGTCTATCACCTAGTACAGCACTCTTGAGAACACTAAGATCAGGGACACACATGTGGCTAGCTTCATCCTTACCGTTTATGCATCTACCGATAAAGAGAGCAAAGTAATGAATAGTAGGAAAAAGAATGCTCCCTATGGTAGCCTGTGTGATTTCCCTGGATTCCCCCACTGTGATACTAGTAAGGAAATCTCTAAATTCAGATTTGTGAGGATCACCCATACTGCCCCACTGAGGGAGCTTACAAGCATCATTAAAATCCTCTAAGTCCATGGTATATGATTTATCATAAAGGTCAAACAGGACAGTGTGAGAATTACGTGAAGATGAAAATTTAAACCTTCTCATAAAGCTATCAGTTAAGCCACGGTATTGAGGGCACTTATCTTGTATGAAGCCCTCGAGGTCAGCGTTGCGCACGTATGCGTAAAATTCATCCTTGATGCCAGCCTGATCCATAAAGTCATCTGACGGCCATTCACAAGGCCGCACATCAGCATCCCTTGGTAGTTCATCATCTGGCTCACGGAACGCGAGCCTCGGTTCTTGCTTCCTTGAAGAACCACCTTGGAAGCTTTTCCTAGGCATTTTTCTGAAATTTTTAGTAACTCACAATAAAAGTTAACCAAACTCAATAAGATTGATAGCAACAACTCCTATAAGTGCCTAGAGACTATATCATGCATTAGAACTACTTGGGACCAAGAAAATTTGACATGCAAGCTCAAGAACAAGGTCACCACAGCAGCATAAATTTGCAATAAATAGAGCACTAGAACAAAAACTAATTGGACCAATGGAGGAGTCACATACCAAGGAACAATCTCCCCAAACAGTTTGGTGAATGGTGCTTTGAGCAAGGAGATCGAAAATGGCAGCAAGATGAGCTAGAACTCGGGTTTGAGCTGGTTGATGATTTTTTTGGGAGGAAGAAGAAGAGCATGGGTGCAGGAATAAGTGGAGGGGGGCCATGTGGGGGCCATGAGGCAGGGGGCGCGCCTTGGGTAGGGGGCGCGCCCTGGACCCTCGCGGCCAGGTGCTAGCTCCCCTCGTTGTGTGTTCTGTGCCATATTTTCTCAAATGTTCTAGAAAAAATCATATTTCATTTTCATGGCATTTGGAGAACTTTTATTTTCGGGGTATTTTTTATTGCACGAATAAGTCTGGAAACTGACAGAAAATACTATTTTTCTTTTATTTATCCTAATTAAAGAAATAAAAGGAGGGTACAGAAGGTTTGTGCTATCTAGATTCACCTATCCCATGCTCATCAAAAGGAATCCATTAACAAGGTTGATCAGGTCTTGTTAATAAACTCTTTCTGAGTAACATGAAACTGGAGAATTTTCGAATAACACTAGGTTACCTCAATGGGGATATGTATGTCCCCAACAATAAGGATGTCATATGTCTTCTTGATAGTAGGAAGAGGAAATTCAAAACCTCCAATAGTAATAGTTGAAATTTTTCCAATATAATTGATACTGTGGACCTGAGGTTGTTTCCTCGGAAAGTGTACCGTATGCTCATTACCATTGACATGAAAAGTGACATTGCCTTTGTTGCAATCAATAACAGCCCCTGCAGTATTCAAAAAGTGTCTTCCAAGAATAATAGACATACTATCGTCCTCGGGAATATCAAGTATAACAAAGTTCGTTAGAATAGTAACATTTGCAACTACAACAGGCACATCCTCACGAATACTGACAGCTATAGCAGTTGATTTATCAGCCATTTGCAAAGATATTTCAGTAGGTGTCAACTTACTCAAGTCAAGTCTACGATATAAAGAGAGAGGCATAACACTAACACCGGCTCCAAGATCACACAAAGCAGTTTTAACATAGTTTTTCTTAATGGAGCAAGGTATAGTAGGTACTCCCAGATCTCCTAATTTCTTAGGCATTCCACCCTTAAAAGTGTAATTGGCAAGAATTGTGGAAATTTCTACTTCAGGTATCTTTTTTTTGTTGGTAATAATATCTTTCATATACTTAGCATAAGGATTTGTTTTAAGCACATCTGTCAAACGCATATGCAAAAGATAGGTCTAATCATTTCAACAAAGCGCTCAAAATCCTCATCATCCTTTTTCTTGGACGGTTTCGGAGGAAAAGGCATGGGTTTCTGAACCCATGGTTCTCTTTCCCAACCGTGCTTCCTAGCAACAAAGTCTCTCTTATCATAACATTGATTATTTGATTGTGGGTTATCAAGATCAACAGCAGGTTCAATTTCTACATCATTATCGTTGCTAGGTTGAGCATCATCATGAACATCATCATTAATATTATCACTAGGTTTATGTTCATTACCAGATTGTGTCTCAGCATCATAAACAGATATATCATTGGGATTCTCAGGTGTGTCAGCTACAGGTTCACTAGAAGCATGCAAAGTCCTATCATTTTTCTTTTTCTTCTTCTTAGAAGAACTAGGTGCATCTAAATTAGCTCTCTGAGAATCTTGCTCAATTCTCTTAGGGTGGCCCTCAGGATACAGAGGTTCCTAAGTCATTCTGCCATCTCTAGTCACAACGCTAATGGCATTATCATTATTCTTACTATTTAATTCATTGAGCAAATCATTCTGAGCATTAAGTACTTGTTCTACTTGATTGGTGATCATAGAAGCATGTATACTAACGAGTTTCATTTCACATTTAGCTCTAGACAGATAATCGCTCAAGCGTTCAATCATATAAGCATTGTGTTGTAATTGTCTACCAACGTAAGCATTGGCTAGCAGACTTATAACAAGGAATATCACCTTCATCAAATCTATAAAGAGAATTTACCTTTACTACCTGTGTCGGGTTATCAAGACCATGTATTTCTTCAATAGGCGGTAAATTCTTAACATCTTCAGCTTTAATACCTTTTTCTTTCATAGATTTCTTTGCCTCTTGCATATCTTCAGGACTGAGAAATAGAACACCTCTTTTCTTCAGAGTTGGCTTAGGCGATGATTCAGGAAGTGTCCAATTATTTTCATTGGCCAACATATTATTCAATAGTAATTCAGCTTGTTCAACTATTCTTTCTCTGAAAACACAACCAGCACAGCTATCCAGGTGGTCTCTTGAAGCATCGGTTAGTCCATTATAAAAGACATCAAGTATATCATGCATCTCAAGAGGATGATCAGGCAAAGCATTAAGTAATTGGAGAAGCCTCCCCCAAGCTTGTGGGAGACTCTCTTCTTCAATTTGCACAAAGTTATATATTTCCCGTAAGGCATCTTGTTTCTTATGAGCGGGAAAATATTTAGCAGAGAAGTAATACATCATATCCTGGGGACTACGCACACAACCAGGATCAAGAGAATTAAACCAAGTCTTAGCATCACCCTTTAACGAAAACGAAAATAGCTTAAGTATATAGTAGTAACGAATCTTTTCATCGTTGGTAAACAGGGTGGCTATATCATTCAACTTAGTAAGATGTGCCACAACAGTTTCAGATTCATAGCCATGGAAAGGATCAGATTCAACCAAAAGTAATTAACTCAGGATCAACAGAGAATTCATAATCCTTATCAGTAACACAGATAGGTGAAGTAGCAAAAGCAGGGTCATGTTTCATTCTAGCGTTCAAGGACTTTTCTTTCAACTTAGCTAATAATTTCTTAAGATCATACCTATGATTGGAAGCAAGAAAGTCTCTAGTAGTTTCTTCATCCATAACATAACCCTCAGGAACAACAGGCAATTCATATCTATTGGGAGTAGCCTCATCATCACTTTCATAAATATGATCAGTTTCAACATTTGCATTCTCCCTAACCTTAGCAATTTGTTCATCTAGAAATTCACCTAGTGGCACAGTATCAGGCATAGAAGTAGTTTCATCATACATAGCAGAAGTAGCATCATCAAGAACATACGACATATCAGATTCAATAGCAGGAGTAGGTGTCGCAAGTTTACTTATAACAGGAGAATCAAGTGCAGAGCTAGATGGCAGTTCCTTACCTGCCCTCGTAGTTGAGGGTAAGATCTTGGTTTTTGAGTCCTTCAAATTCTTCATATTGATCAACATATATAAATCCCAAGTGACTAAAAGAATAGAGCTATGCTCCCCGGCAACGACACCAGAAAATAGTCTTGATAACCCACAAGTGTAGGGGATCGCAACAGTTTTTGAGGGTAAAGTATTCAACCCAAATTTATTGATTCGACACAAGGGGAACCAAAGAATACTCTTAAGTATTAGCAGCTCACTTATCAATTCAACCACACTTGGAAACTTAGTATCTGCAGCAAGATAGTTTAGTAGCAAAGTAATATGATAGTGGGGTAGCAGCAATAAAAGTAACGATAGTGTTTTTGTAGTTTTTGTAATAGTAGCAACGGAAAAGTAAATAAACAACAAGCAATATAGGAAAAGCTCGTAGTCATTGGATCATTGATGAGGAATTATGTCGGATGCAATTCATCATGTAGAAGTTATAACCTAGGGTAACACAGAACTAGCTCCAGTTCATCAATGCAATGTAGGCATGTATTTCGAATATAGTCATACGTGTTTATGGAAAAGAACTTGCATGACATCTTTTCTCCTACCCTCCCGTGGCAGCGGGGTCCTATTGGAAACTAAGGGATATTAAGGCCTCCTTTTAATAGAGTACTGAACCAAAGCATTAACACATAGTGAATACATGAACTCCTCAAACTATGGTCATCACCGGGAGTGGTCCCGATTATTGTCACTCCGGGGTTGCCGGATCATAACACATAGTAGGTGACTATAGACTTGCAAGATAGGATCAAGAACACACATATATTCATGAAAACATAATAGGTTCAGATCTGAATCGTGGCACTCAGGCCCTAGTGACAAGCATTAAGCATAGCAAAGTCATAGCAACATCAATCTCAAAACATAGCGGATACTAGGGATCAAACCCTAACAAAACTAACTCGATTACATGATAGATCCCATCCAACCCATTACCGTCCAGCAAGCCTATGATGGAATTACTCACGCACGGCGGTGAGCATCATGGAATTGGTGATGGAGGAAGGTTGATGATGACGATGGCAACGATCACCACTCTCCGGAGCCCCGAACGGACTCCAGATCAGCCCTCCCGAGAGAGATTAGGGCTTGGCGGCGGCTCCGTCTCGTGAAGCACGATAATTCCTTCTCCTTGATTTTTTCCTCCCCGAAAGTAAACTTATAGGATGTGGGGGTACGTCGGTGGAGTGCCAGGGGGCCCACAAGGCAGGGGCGCGCCCCCACCCTCGTGGACGGGGTGTGGGCCCCCTGGTATGGTTCTTCTTGCAGATATTTTTTATATTTCCCAAATAAATCTCCGTGGAGTTTCAGGTCATTCCGAGAACTTTTTATTTCTGCACAAAAACAACACCATGGCAATTCTGCTGAAAACAACGTCAGTCCGGGTTAGTTCCATTCAAATCATGCAAGTTAAAGTCCAAAACAAGGGCAAAAGGGTTTGGAAAAGTAGATACGTTGGAGACGTGTCAGATAACGTTCTTTAGCATTGATATTTTGAAAGACTTGATTGTTTGTTGGGATGCCCGAGTATTAAATTCTTTTATGTCAAATGATAGACTATTGCTTTGAATCACTCGTGTCTTAATATTTATGCCATGATTAGATTACATGATCAAGATTATGCTAGGTAGCATTCCACATCAAAAATTATCTTTTTTATTATTTACCTACTCGAGGACGAGCAGGAATTAAGCTTGGGGATGCTGATACGTCTCCGTCGTATCTATCATTTTTTATTGTTCCATGCCAATATTGTACAACTTTCATATACTTTTGGCAACTTTTTAATACTATTTTTATGACTAACATATTGATCCAGTGCCCAGTGCCAGTTCCTGTTTGTTCCAAGTCTTTTGTTTCGCAGAATATCCATATCAAACGGAGTCCAAACAGTATAAACACAGACGGAGATTGTTTTTGGAATATATGTGAATTTTGGGAAGTGGAATCAACGTGAGACGATGCCCGAGTGGCCCACGAGGGTCAGGCGCGCCCTGGGCCCTCGTGGCCACTCCGTAAGGCGGTTGGCGCCCTTCTTTCGCCACAAGAAAGCTAATATCTGGATAAAAATCGTGTCAAAAATTCCGCCCAATCGGAGTTACGGATCTCCGGGAATATAAGAAACGGTGAAAGGCCAGAATCTGGGAACTCAGAAACAGAGAGAGACAGAGAGACAGATCCAATCTCAAAGAGGCTCTTGCCCCTCCACCGCCATGGAGGCCATGGACCAGAGGGGAAACCCTTCTCCCATCTAGGGAGAAGTTCAAGGAAGAAGAAGAAGGAGGGGGGCTCTCCCCCTCCCTTCCAGTGGCGCCGGAACGCCGCCGGGGCCATCATCGTGTGACGGCGATCTACACCAACACCTCCGTCATCTTCACCAACATCTCCATCATCTTCCCCCATCTATGTACAACTGTCCACTCTCCCGCAACCCGCTATACCCTCTACTTGAACATGGTGCTTTATGCTTCATATTATTATCCAATGATGTGTTGCTGTCCTATGATGTCTGAGTAGATTTTCGTTGTCCTATCGGTAATTGGTGAATTGCTATGATTGGTTTAATTTGCTTGTGGTTATGTTGCTGTCCTTTGGTTCCCACCATATGAGCGCACGCGTGGATCACACCATAGGGTTACTTGTATGTTGATAGGACTACGTATTGGAGGGCAAGAGTGACAGAAGCTTCAACCTAGCGTAGAAATTGATGCATACGGGATTGAAGGGGGACCAATATATCTTTATGCTATGGTTGGGTTTTACCTTAATGAACGTTAGTAGTTGCGAATGCTTGCTAATAGTTCCAATCATAAGTGCATAGAATTCCAAGTCAGGGATGACATGCTAGCAGTGGCCTCTCCCACATAAAACTTGCTATCGGTCTAGTAACGTAGTCAATTGCTTAGGGACAATTTCGCAACTCCTACCACCACTTTTCCACACTCGCTATACTAACTTTATTGATTCTTTACCTAAACAGCCCCTAGTTTATTTACGTGCTCTTTATATTCTTCCAAACCTATCCCATTACACCTACAAAGTACTTGTAGTTTTATAGTTGTTCTAGGTAAAGCGAACGTCAAGCGTGCGTAGAGTTGTATCGGTGGTCGATAGAACTTGAGGGAATATTTGTTCTACCTTTAGCTCCTCGTTGGGTTCGACACTCTTACTTATCGAAATAGGCTACAACTGATCCCCTACACTTGTGGGTTATCAGTTGCCCAGGCAGGTACTTGTTCCGGATGATGTCAAGCCAGAGGCCACCGTGGCCTTGCGAGATGTGCCAGAGCCACCGGGATAAGAGGGCGATGTTCATGCGCTTAGAGGACATGATATCGAGGCCTCCTTGTTCCCGGGGCTTGCAAATGTCAAGCCAGCTAACCATATGATATTTGTGCTTATTGTTGTCGCCAGCCCAGTAGAAACGCGACTGGACTTTGGCGATCTCATGGTGCAGAGTCTCGTGAAGGCTGTAGAAGCTTATGAGGAACAAGAGGAGGCTGGAGAGGGAGGAGTTGGTGAGAATGGTCCGAGCCGCCTTAGTCAACCACCTACCCTGCCTAGGCTCAATGCGAGTTTGCAGCTTGGCCATGGTCGGGCGCAAGTTTGCTATGGTAAGCCGGGAGTCGCTAATGGGCGTTCCCAAGTATGTCGTGGGGAAGGCGCCCATGCGGCAGTTAAGCCGGCTGGCAATGTCCTGGCACTCAGCCGGGGAGTAGCCCATCACCATCACATCACTCTTGTCGAAGTTGATCTTGAGGCCAGACATTTGTTGCAAGCAGAGGAGAAGGAACTTGAGATTAGAGATGTCCGTCTCCGAGCCTTCGACCATGATGATAGTGTCGTTGGCGTATTGGAGAAGGGAGATCCCGGAAACGCCGACCAGGTGGGGGTGATCTCACAGATAAGGCCAGCCGCCTTAGCCTTATCCAAGATGGCGGCAAGCGCATCCGCCACCATGTTGAACAATAATGGGGAGAAGGGGTTGCCTTGTCTAACCCCACAAGGGTGGGGAAGTAGGGGCCGATCTCCCCATTGATGTGCATGGCAGTGCAACTGCAGGACACCATCTGCATCACTCTGGTGATCCACCAGTCGTCAAAGCCCTTACGGAGCAGAACTTCTCGAAGGAAGGGCCAACTGACAGTGTCGTAGGCCTTATGGAAATCTACCTTGAGGAAGACCGCCTTGAGGTGTTTAGATCGGACCTCATGGAGGACTTCATGAAGAACTAGCACCCCATCCAAAATATACCGCCCTTGGATGAAGGCAGACTGGTTGGGGTGGGTGATGTGGTCTACAAGAAGGGTCACCCTATTGGCGTACCCTTTCAACAGAATCCAGAAAATCACATTGATGACTGTGATTGGGCGAAACTGGCGGATGTTGGAAGCCCCTGGCACCTTGGGGATGAGCGAAATGATCCCATAGTTAAGGCGCCCGAGGTCGATTGTCGGGGTTTTGGGATGACATATGCCAACGGATGGCTTATCATGCATGGGGTCAATAGAACGTCGCCGGGCTCGGGAAGCGGGATAAAACGGAACTTGGGACGCCTACGGATCTTACCCAGGTTCGGGGCTCTCCGAGGAGATAACACCCCTAATCCTACTCTGCGGGGGATCCGCGTCATGACTGATAGCACTAAGGTGGCTACAAGATTGCTCCTTGAGCTGTGTGGTTCAAGGGAAGAAGATGAACAAGGCTAGCTCACCTTCCCTCTCTCTATACTAGGGTTCAACCTCGTATTCTTCTAACCCCTCCTCATGGAGGACCCTGGGGGGTTTATATAGGCCTACCCCCCAGGGATACAATGGTAATCTCGACGGTGTGGCCCCCAGCCGTCAGTGTCTTCTGGCGTCGGCTCTACCGCTTGTCTACTGGGGCCCGCCGCCTGCGGGCCCTACGTGATTGTCTTTGACTGTGGACGTGCCTCTGCTGACGACAGCCTTGTCAAGAAGAAAGTGGCTACAGTACCATCGCCTCCCGTCGTGCGCTACCGCCTCGCCCTGTCCTGTCATCTTGATGAGGCTCGGACTTCTAGGGTGAGGTTTGCCGTCTGTGACCAGGCGGCCGTCTCCCCCGGCCGTCTGCCAGGGGCGGCTTGTTCATGAGCTACCCGCTGACCGATGGGGCCAGCCGCCTGCTGGCCCCGCTATTTGCGGGTAGTGGGATCGTTGCCTCCGATGACCGATGCTTGGTCACGAGCAGCGTGGCTACAGTGACCCGCCGCTTAGGAGATATTCATAAGGTACACGGTCACTATAGCCATGCCCTTATAGATCTTCTAAGGACATGTTCCCCTGTAGCCACGCCTCCGCCGCGCAGGGGTCCCCCCCAGCGTGCATCCTGAGGAAGGAGTGCGGGGCCGTCTGCTGGCTGGTGGTGTTGGTGTCGCCGCCTGTTGGGTCCCTGCCGCCTGCTGGCAGCTGGCTCCTAGGGCAGGTTACCCTAGGAGGCGGCTCGATGAGCAGACGGCCGCAGCGGACCAGGCGGCTGTCATTTGTCTTAAAATACCAAGGGTAGGCGCCGAGGGTACCCATGGTCAATATCTCTGACAGTAGTCCTCGAAGCTGGAGGAACTCCGAGGCGGGCATTGGAGGTGCCGAGTGGTTCTAGCAGCTTCCCCCTCATGCAGGCCCATCGTCCTTCACTTGTCTGCTAAGGATGTCCGTCTGCTGACAGCCGGCCCTGGGCCGCTGGAGCCGTCTCCCAGCAGCCGAACCGTCGTCTTAGAGTCTTCGGTGAGAAGGCGCCGCCTGGTCAGCGGGCAATCGAACAAGCCCCGCAGACCGTTGGCAGCTCCCATGCGTCACCGTCCTGTCGCGTCGACCTGCCAGCCCACGCGCGCGACATGACATAACAGTGGGCCGGGGCCCGCCACTAGGGGCCTCGGGCCCCGCGCGGATCCACAGTGGCAGGGGTAATCGATTACCCTCCCACGCGCATTTAATGCGTGCGGATTAGGCGCGAGAAAATCGGGGGTCGTGCGGGCCGTGGGGCGGTTAATCCCACGCCCGCCCCCTCGCCTTCGACGCCCGGGCCTATATATAGGTCGAGGGAGAGGGCTGGCGCCGTTCTCGCGCTCACTCTCCCCCATCCTCCTTCTTCTTCCTCGCCCTTCTCGTCATCGTCGCAGCGAACCGCCGCCCAAGCCATGTCCGTTCCAGCACCTCCCCGACACCATGGCCAGTGGGACGACAGCGAGGTCCTGCAGGAGCATGTGGATGTCCTCCAGCGGTCGCGCAAACTGCCCCCGGCCGATAGGGTCGCCGTGCGCCTGGCGCCGGTGGCGGAGATCAGGCCGGCTCCGCGGCAAGGCGAGCGGGTCATCTTCCTATCGCACTTTCCGTGCGGATTCGGCCTGCCGGCGAGCGGCTTCTTCCGCTCCTTCCTCGACTTCTTCCACATCCAACCTCACCACCTCATGCCAAACACGGTGATGATTCTCTCATCCTTCGTCGTCCTCTGCGAAGCCTACCTCGGCATCCTCCCCACCATCGAGCTCTGGACTGAGCTCTTCTACGTGAAGCTCGGCACCGCCGTCCAGAGCGTGGCCGACCAGTGCGGGGGATGCATCGCGGTGAAGCGCACTGGGGCGAAGAACTTCTTCCCGGCGCCAAATCTCGTGGGGTCGGTGAAGCAATGGCAGAAGACGTACTTCTACGTCTCCAACGTCGACCCCGAGCAGGATTTCGTCTGTCTGCCGGAGTGGGTGCCGGGGCCGCCTGCCGAGCCTCGGGACTCCTGGAGGACCCGGCCTACCACCCTTACCGAAGGCGCCTCCATCGCACTGCGCCGTCTCCGGGAGCTGAGAGACAGCGAGGGTTTGGAGTTCGCGGATCTGCTGCTCACGTTTGCGGAGCGCCGGGTGCTGCCGCTGCAGCGGCGCCCTCACCTTATCTGCGATATGAGCGGGTGCCGGGACCCCAGCCGGACGTGCACCAAGCCCCTGCCCTACGGGGAGGTGGCCCGTCTGGTGAACCACATCTCCAGCTGCAAGGTTTCCGACTCCGGCTGGGCCTTCGACAAGCCGCCGTACAGCCGTAGCAACCAGCCGCCCGCAGTAAGCTTTTTATCCTTCTGTTTTCTTTCTTCTTTGTCCGGCTGCCGTAGCCGTCTGGTCCTGACATTTTGCTCAGATTTTCCCTGGCCAGCCGACGCCGGGCTCTGACGAACCGGGCCGCCCCCTGGAGCCGGATCGCTCCCAGGGCGACACAAGCGACCCCGATCTTGGGGCCGCCGCCATGGAGGAGGAGGAGGTGACGGGCGGCGGGGGCAAGCCATCGGGCGCCTTGCCAGAAGGCGGCGTCGAGAGCTGGCTGGACGACGACGAGGAGATGGAGGAGGCACCCGTCCACGCCAGCCAGCAGGCCGGACCGTTTGGCATAGCCGGCGGTGGGAAACGGCGGTCCTCATCAGGGCCGACTGGTGCCCCACCCAAGAAGCTCCGGCTGTCGACCGCCGCCACGAGGCGTCAGGAGGCGGCCGCCAGGGCAAACGTGCCGAAGATGCCCAAGGCCAGGCCGATTGTGTCCGGGTAAGTGTTCTTCATTCCTTCTTTACGTGGTACTCATTTTTAACAGCTGATCCCTTCTTGGCTGACCCTCCGTTCCCTGGGGATATCCGCACAACGCACCGCTTTCCCTCTCGCGGGTGCTAGCGGGCTCTGTTGTGGGAGGCCCAGTTGCCCCTCTTGCGCCCCCTCGCGTGGATCCAGCCGCCACGCTCCGGGAGGCGACAAAGAGGAATGCCCGGGAGGCGCGCGCGGAGCGTGAGCGAGCGACGGCTAATGCCGCCGCCCAGGCGGAGGCCGAAGCCGCCAAGAAGGCCGAGGCAGATGCCGCCCGATTCTGAGAGCGGGGAAAGGGCCGTCAGCAACCAGCGGGCCACGCCGTCCTCCCGGAGTCGGGGTCTCTGGAGCCATCGACCCAGGCGCCGGATGCTGACGAGCAGCCGGCTCCAGGCGATAGGGGGGATGACTGCGTCATTCTGGAGACGCCGCCACCCCCCCCCCCCCCCCCCGAGGCCCAGCCCGCCGGCGCCTTGCGAGGGCGGTCTCTATGCCCCAGCAGGTGGAGGTGGGCGGGGCCAGCTCGTCCGCGCCGGAGAACGAGGCGACCACCGCGGCGCCATCAAGCTAGAGGTCTGGAGGAGGCGGCATGTGGATCGTCGCATCGCGGGACGTCCTGGACCACATCAACTCCTTGGGCAACGTCATGCAGACGGCGGTGCAGGAGTTCGTCGCCACGCGGTCCTCCGTTCGGGTATGTGTGCTTCGTTTTCTTCTGTTTTTATTCCTTCAATTTCTTCTGTGGGGGCGCGTCAGCGCACCCACTTGGTGTAGTCCCCGAGTTCCGAGCCGGCTGCTGAGCAGGCGGCTTGGAACTCTAAAGTGTACGTCATGAGCTGATCTTGCTTCTTGTTGCGGGAGTATCACAACCTCCGCGTGGCCTCCTACAACGCTCATCGCCAGGAGCGGGCAGCTGCAGGCTGCCTTGGCAGACAGCCGAGGTGAGTGCCTCATTTTCTCCTTGCGGGGGCGCGTCAGCGCACATGCTGGGTGTAGTCCCCGAGTTCCGAGCCGGCTGCTGAGCAGGCGGCTTGGAACTCCAAGGTTACCTTTTTGCTGCTGATATTTGTTCTTCTTCTTTCTCCCTTGCCAGCGGTCGCAGTCGACCTCCGCAACCAGCTGGGCGAGGCCCAGACGGAGCTGGCTGCTAAGGAGCGGGATCGTGGTCTTGCTGCTCAGGACCGTGACCGCCTGGCCAAGGAGCTGGCGAACCAGGCGACGGCTCACAAGGCCGAGGTTGGCAAGATGCCACATGCTGAGTCACTTTTGCGGGCCGAATTTGAGACTGAGCGCTCGAATTGGGCCGAGAAGGAGGCGGCTCTCCAAGACGGCTATGTAGCCATTGGAGACATGGTCGACGGTGAGACGTCTACCCTTTTATCTTGTACTTGCCGTTTGCAACAGCCGTCTTTCTTTTCTTCTGAACCTTCTTCTAGTTTTGGCAGAGTTCTTCCCGGGCTATTCTGTGGCCGCCACCCAGGCCATCCAAGCCGAGCGTGCTACGAGGCGCCAGGCGGGCCGGGCGATCGCACCCAATGCGCCCAGGACCTCGGCCGAGGAGCTTCTTGCCATTCGGGTGCATCTTCTGCCAGTCCGCCGTCTTCTTCGCCGTCTGCAGCGTGCCGGAGCCCAGGTCCTGCCGCCCTCTGGCCAGGTGTGCCAAGACTCCGCACTCCCAGCCGAACAGCCGCCTGGCTGGAGGTGGCCGGCCAACGCTTCGAGGCCTGGAAGGGCTCTGCAGCAAGGGCTGGCGCGCGGACCGCCCTGGAGTTCGCCAAGAGCTGGTATCCTGGCTTGAGCCTTGAACAGCTGGAGACCTTCCGCGCGGAGGCCCAGCCTGAGATGGCCGTGGAGCAGAAGGAGCTCATTCAACGTGCCGCCGCCCTCGCCGAATACGCCGACACCTCCATCTTCATCCCGGAGTTGGATGACAGGGGCCATGTGGTGCCGCCTGGCAACTTCGGGTTGGACTTGGCGGCATCGGAGGAGCCGGATGAAGAGATCGCCTCCAGCGAAGGTGACGAGGGGGAGGAAAGCAGCGACGAGGAGACCAGTGCCCAGGAGGCGGACCCAGCAGCCAGTCGCCAGCCTGACCAATCCTCGACAAGCGGGCCAGGAGTGATGACCCCGCCTGCCGCAGGAGACGGCCAGACCGAGACCCACCAGGCGGCCTCCCCGGAAGCCGGCTCCATCGTGCCACCTGCCCAGCCTGCTGCACCTTAAGTTTTTTCTTTTGTGTCTTCTGCTTTCTTGTAAGACTTGTAGGGTTAATCCGAACAATTCCACCAGCTGGGTGTATCGTATCAGTAAGTTATTACTGCAAGGCGGCCCTTAAGGCCTTTTGGATGTAAATATTCTTTTTAATGCTTCATCGATTTTATGCAATTGTGCCGAGTCCTAGGATTAGCCTTGCCCTAGTTTCCTTGTGGCAATTTTCTTCTTGACATCTCCTTGAACTGCCGCCCTGCCAGCCAGACAGCCACTCTGTGGTTCTGTGGCTGGGTCAGGGGCTTGGCTGTTTTCGGGGTGGGCAAGTATCTCGCCTTCTGGAAGGCGGTCTGGCCAAGCCTAGAACCGGCTGGCCGGCTGCTTGACAGCCGGCGGTTCGTGTGAGGGGCTGGCTGGCCCTATGTCTTTTTTCCTTAGCCATTTTTCATGTGGGCACCATTTCTTGCCTTTGGCTCCTGCCAGCCGGACAGCCGCGTTCTGCAAGTCTGTGACTTGATGCAAGAGAGGGCTTGGATGCCATCACATTACTTGTCTGACTTTTTAAGGAGAATTCCCTAGACATAGGGCGAGGCGGCCAGTCCCCGGGCCGTCTGCTAGGCTCCGGAGCCGGACAAAGGAGTGAACAACAATCATTCATAGGCATAATTCTTATCATATAGATAAAGGGTTGGGCAGTCCCCGAGAACTCCTCGGGGGTCCCATTGATTCTCAAAATAACTTTAAATAGCACGACACATACTGTATTTCAGCTATAAAAGCGACGAAGAAGTTGTGCGTTCCATGGGCGCTCCGACTCCTTGCCTGAGTCGTCTCTCTTGCGCGCTCTTGGCTTCTGGGCATCAATGAGGTAGTAGGCGTCGTTGCCTAGTACCTTGCTAATGATGAACGGTCCTTCCCAAGGAGCCGAGAGCTTGTGCTGGCCGGCTGTTCGCTGGATCAGCCGGAGCACAAGGTCTCCCTCATGGAAGGAGCGTGGCTTGACTCGCCGGCTGTGATAGCGGCGGAGACCATGCTGGTAGATGGTGGAGCGGCTGAGTGCTACCAGCCGGGCCTCCTCCAGCAGGTCCACGCCGTCTTCGCGTGCTTCTTTGGCTTCAGCTTCCGTATACATGGTGACGCGAGGCGAGTCAAACTCAACATCCGTTGGGATGACGGCCTCGGCCCCATGGACGAGGAAGAAATGAGTGAAGCCGGTGGATTTGTTCGGAGTGGTTCTGAGGCTCCACAGGACAGATGGCAGTTCTTCGATCCAGCAGCCGGCCGACCGTTCCAAAGGTTCAACCAGCCGGGGCTTGATGCCGGACAGGATGAGGCCGTTGGCACGCTCGACTTGGCCGTTAGACTGTGGGTGGGCGACGGACGCTAGGTCCAGTCGGATGCCCTGTGTTGCACAGAAACAGGCAAGTGCGCCTTTGGCAAAATTTGTGCCGTTGTCGGTGATGATGTTGTGCGGTATACCATACCGGACTATGATGTCTACAATGAATGTCACAGCAGTTGGGCCATTCAGTTTCTTGATTGGCTTGGCTTCGATCCACTTGGTGAATTTATCTATTGCCATGAGTAAATGTGTCAGGCCTCCTCTGGCAGTCTTGAAAGGTCCTACCATATCCAGGCCCCAGACAGCAAATGGCCAAGTGATCGGAATAGTCTTGAGTGCAGAAGCCGGCAAGTGTTGCTTGGAACTGAAGCGCTGGCAGCCGTGGCACTTCTTAACCAAATCTTTGGCGTCGTCCAAAGCAGTCGACCAGAAGAAACCGTGGCGGAAGGCTTTGGCGACGAGGGATCTTGAGGCGGCGTGGTGGACACATTCCACTTGGTGAATGTCCTTCAGGATAGTCATCCCCTTTTCTGTTTCTACACAGCGCTAGAAGACGCCCGTTGCGCTTCTTCTCACAAGCTCTTTGCTGACTATGGTGTATGCTGAAGCTCGACGTTGAACTTGTCGTGCCAGAGTTTCTTCTGCTGGCAGCTCTCCCTCTGAGCAGGAATGTGAGGATTGGCTGTGCCCAAGACGGCGCTGAGACTCCAGTTGCTTCGGCCAGAGAGACCAAGGTGGTTGGGCTGGGAGGTGGAGGGCTGGGCTGAGCCGCCTGCTGTGTATCCGAAGCCCCCAAGCCGTCTGCTGGAGCCGGCGCCTCCTGGCCGTCTGCTGGAGCAGTCCCCGGGGCAGGAGCTGGCGCGGCTGTAGGTGATCCGTCTGTTGGAGTTGGAGTGTCGTGGCCGCCTGCTGGGGCAGTCTCTGGGCCAGCAGCCGAAACCGCGAGGCCGCCTGCCCCGGGGTCGGCTGGTATGAAGATTGACTCCGAGACGGTTTGCGCAGGCATTGGAGAGATACGCTGGCTGGTATTGCTTGGCGGGTGGAGCCGATTCGTGCCAAGGTGTCGGCTTGCACGTTATCGGCCCGCGGTACGTGGAGGAACTCGCAGCCATCAAAGTGTCCGCTGATCTGCCGGACAAGGAAGCGATAGCTTGCCATGTTTGCGTCCTTGGCGTCCCAGTCCCCAGACGACTGCTAGACAACCATCTGAGTCACCGTAGCACAGCACTCGGCGGATGCCAATCTCCTTGGCCATCCGGAGCCCGTGGATGAGCGCCTCGTATTCGGCCACGTTGTTGGAGGCGGCAAAATGGATCCGCAGGGTATACTTGAGCTTGTTGCCTTTGGGGGAGGGGAGGACGACGCCGGCTCCCAGGCTGGTGCGCATATTTGACCCGTCAAAGTGCATCCGCCAATGGGTTGAGTTTGCCACAGTCGGCAGGTACTGGGTTTCAGCCCAATCGACGAGGAAGTCGGCCAATGCCTATGACTTGATGGTGGTGCGTGGCTGGTAGAAGATGGTGAAGGGGGCCAGCTCAATGGCCCACTTGGCCACTCTCCCTAAGGCATCTCTATTTCCCATGATTTCAGCAAGCGGGGCCGTGCAGACGACCGTGACAGAATGCTCTTGGAAGTACTGCTTGAGCTTCTTGGCGGTGAAGTACACGCTGTAGCACATCTTCTGATAGTGGGGGTAGTTCTGCTTGGATGCTGACAGCACTTCGCTCAAGTGGTAGACGGGCCTCTGGACGGGCAAGGCTCTGCCGTCCTCTGGGCGCTCGACCACAATGATAGTGCTGACCACCCGGCTGGTGGCGGCTATGTAAAGGAACATGGGTTCCTTGTCTGCTGGCACCGCCAGGACGGGCGGGGTGGACAGCAGTCGCTTGAGCTGCTGGAAAGCTTCGTCTGCCTGGTCGTTCCACTCGAAGCACGTGGTCTTCTTCATCAGTTGGTACAGGGGGAGTGCCTTTTCTCCCAGCCGGCTGATGAAACGGCTGAGAGATGCCAGGCACCCCGTGAACCTCTGGACATCCTACACACGGGTCGGTCGTTCCATCCTCTCAATGGCCTTGATCTTTGCCGGATTGCACTCGATGCCGCGTTCGAATACCAGGAAGCCAAGGAGCTGGCCGACCGGTACCCTGAAGACGCATTTCTCTAGGTTTAGCTTAATCGGAAAGCGGCGCAGGTTCTCAAACGTTTCCTGGAGATCCTCCAAAAGGGTTCCTCTCTTCTCCGTCTTCACCACAATATCGTCCACGTAAACGTGGGCGTTCCTGCCAAGCTGCTTGAGGAGACACTTCTGCATGCAACGCTGAAAGGTGGCGCCGACATTTCTTAAGCCGAACGTCATGGTCAGGTAGCAGAAGGCCCCAAACAGCGTGAGGAAGGCGGTCTTCAGGCGGTCAGCTGGATCAAGCTTGATTTGATGGTACCCCGAATAAGCATCAAGGAAAGATAGCAGCTCGCATCCGGCTGTGGAGTCGATCACTTGGTCTATTCGTGGCAGAGCAAATGGGTCTTTGGGGCAAGCTTTGTTCAGGCTAGTGTAATCAATGCACATGCGCCATTTGTTGTTCTTCTTCAGCACCAGGACCGGATTTGCAAGCCACCCGGGATAAAAGACTTCCATGATGAAGCCGGCTGCTAGCAGGCGGGCGACTTCTTCCCCAATGACTCTTCTCTTCTCTTTTGACAGGCGGTGCAGCGGCTGTCTGACAGGCTTTGCATCTTCTCTCACATGCAACTTGTGCTCGGTGAAATCCGTCGGGACACCCGGCATGTCCTTGGGGGACCATGCAAAGATGTCCCGATTCTCACGGAGGAAATCGACGAGCTCGCTTTCCTATTTGCTGTCTAGGCTTGACCCTATGATAGCAAATTTCTCCAGATGAGACGGGTCCAAGGCAATCTTCTTTGTGTCCTTGGCTGGCTGGAACGAGCCTTGTGGCTCCGTCTCCCTAGGATCGGCTGGTATGGCCGGCTGCTCGCCAGCCATTGCCACCAGCCGCCCCAGACGGCGTTTTTCCTCAGCCACGACAAGGGTCTCTGCCAGGCGGCTGCTGGCTGTTGCGCATGCAATGGACTTCTCGTAGTCCCCGGCTATGGTGATTATCCCTTTGGGACCAGGCATCTTCATCTTGAGGTAGGCATAACGGGGGACTGCCATGAACTTTGCAAGAGTTGGCCGGCCCAAGATCACGTGATAGGGACTTTCCAGGTTCACCACTTCAAACCAGACCGGCTCCCTCCGGAAGTGCAACTTGTCACCAAACAGGACATCGACTCTGGCCTTGCCGATTGGCGAACAAGAGAGGCCTGGCACAATGCCATGGAACACGGTCCTGGTAGGCTGAAGCTGCTTCTCTTTGATGCCCAACTTCTCCATGGTGTCCCGGTACATGATGTTGATGATGCTGCTGATGGGCCTCTAACCCCTCGTTGGTTACCCCAAGTGGAAGGTGTGAGATGCAGTGTTGTGGAAGTTTTTCCCTTAGCAAAGATGCCAAGGATCGAATCCCCAGAGACTCCTAGGTTCAACAAGTAGGTGTCAACTGCTAACGGCGCCAGATATTAGCAATCAACGTGGACCTGCACATAGATACAAATAACTTTGCTCCCAACGAGTACAGAGAGGTTGTCAATCCCTCCGGCCTTGTAGTTCACAAAGGGTTAAACGCAAATGATAGTAGTGATAGATAATGTTTGCAATAGTAAATAAAAGCGAAAAGTAAATAGCGGATGTGATCAATGATGGTAATATGGACCGGAGTCTCATGATGTTCACTAGTGATGTCTCTCTCCCAAAAGACGATAAAACAGCTATGTGAGGTAAACGAATTACAGCTGGGCAATTGACAGGACCACGAACGCAAACCAATGCTGACTACATTGCAAGAAAGGTTGAGGTTCAAAGCATGGGCGGTACGCCAAAGTAAGTAGAGCGAAATCCATCAATGCCTACTACTAATCATCCACCTTGAGATATCTATCCAGAACATCTCGCTGGTATTAAGTTGCGAGCCCCACCCATAGTGTAAACTCAAAGCAACAGACAACTGCATTAAAAGAACTTTGCGTAAAGTAAACAATCCTTGCACCCGCGGGCACAAGCACCGTTGTTTTCCCCCTTGTGGCAACAGCACATCCCCTAGACTCATGTTTCTGTCACTCAAGCTAGTCATCGAGGGGCATGAACCCACAATCGAGCATAACGTTCCCTCTTGGAGTCACTACGTATTACTTGGCCAAAGCAATAAATAACAACGGTGAACATGCAAGATTTACTTATGAACATAAATATAAAAGAGGTAGATCAAATATATTACTCAATCACAATCTGAACTTAATCTCATAATCCATCGGATCCCAGCAAACTCATCATAGCAACAACATAAGGATTACATATGTGCCTCGATCATGTAGGGCAGCTCATGAGGACTAATTAGTGAAGCACAAGAACGGGAGGAGAACATCACATAGCTACTGGTCATGGACTCATGGTCCAAGGGAGACTACTCACAACTCATTCGGGAGGCGTCCATGGTGGTGAAGAGGCTCCCGATGATGATCCTCCCCTCCGGCAGGGTGCCGGGAAGAGTTCTCCTGGTGCTCCCGATCTTGGAAGCGGCGGCGGCGACAGAACAGAGATGAGATCGCGAAAAAGAGTTCCCGTCCCGAGGGTTTCGAAGGACGCTCTAAATATATGCCAAAGGGGGGCACCAGATGGGGCTCGGGGGGCCCAGGCGCCCCCCCCCCCGACGCGGCCCAGGGGGGCCGCGCCGCCAGGGCGCCTGGAGCCCTGGTGCCCCCCTCCCCGGCTGTCCTTCGGGCGCAAGGTAGGTTCTGGAACGCTGATTTTTTATATAATTTTTCTGGATTTTTCCTGGCAGTTCTCGTAATGTGAAAACCTGAAATACAAAAACAGCCAAAAACAGAAACTGGCTCTGGGGTGTACTGGATTAGTAGGTTAGTCCAAATATGATCAAAAGTGTATGGAAGTGTATAAATATCATAGCAATATCACCCAAAAGTGGCATGGAGCAAGCAGAAATTATAGATACGTTTTGGACGTATCAACATCCCCAAGCTTAATTCATGCTCGTCCTCGAGTAGGTAAATGATAACAAGAATAATTTCTGTGGTGACATGCTATTAACCATATAGGACTTTTATAGTCATATGACAAAAGCTTACTGAGACAATGATTCTATAGTAATTAAGTTGCCTCATGAGAAAATCACAAAGGACTGAAAGTTTTACAATATGAAACTGAAACATCAAAAAGATTTGCAATGAACATGATGTGCAAATATGATAAAGTGATATCTAGCTTGCCCCCTTTAGTGAAGCAAAACATAAATGCAGGGGCACCTTCAAGGTTTAAGTGATGACTAGATACAATGATTTCAGAATAAACGATATCACAATCATGCAAAAGACAATGCTACTTTGGGACAATGCACATTACACTTAGAATGACAATCATGCTCTCAGTAGTTGGTGCTTGAAGAAAGAAGGTGGAGACTCAACATAAAAGTAAAAGAATGGTTATGTGCTAGAGCTTTTTTATTTTGAAAACATAGAAGCAATTTTGTCAACGGTAGTAGTACTTCATATGTGTCATGCATAAGACATCCTCTAAGTTGCAAGCCTCATGCATCGAATACCAATAGTGCTCGCACCTTGTCCTAATTAGCTCGGATTTCCATGGATTGTCATTGCATTACATATGTTTCAACCAAGTGTCACAAAGGGGTACCTCTATGCCACCTGTACAAAGGTCCAAGGAGATAAATCGCATTTGATTTCTCGTTTTTGATAGATCTCAACTTGAGGACATCCATACTGGGACAACATAGAAAATAGATAATGGACTCCTCTTTAATGCATCAGCATATTCTCATAAGAGATTGAGGATTAATGTCCAAGCTAAAACTTCCACCATGATACATGGCTTTGGTTGGCGGCCCAATGTTCTTCTCTAACAATATGCATACCCATTCGACCCATGGCAAATCACCCTTACTTCAGACAAGACGAACATGCATAGCAACTCACATGATATTCAACAATAGTGTGACAGTTGATGGCGTCCCCAGAAACATGGTTACCGCTCAGCAAGCAACTTATAAGAAATAAGATACATAAGCAACATATTCTTTACCACAATAGTTTTTAAGCTACTTTCCCATGAGCTATGTATTGCAAAGTTAGTTCGCTTAGTACAGGTGGAGGTTAGCAAAAGACTGGGAGCGACCAACTAAGAGAGCAATGACGGTCATAATCATGCAGAGCGACAAAGCAACATTGAATCGGGCATGGTAGTTATATCGCTACTCAGAAATAAAAGATCATCAAGGCTTGACAGACTTTCTTTACAGTCTTAAATATGCGTGAGCATACGCCAAGTCAATCAAAATAAATTCTTGAAGGAAGATATTACTAAACCATACCACATCATAGGCAAACAAATCATGTTGGTACTCCAATAACACATTGGGAATCCCCCAGCTATTTGAGACTAACCACAAGAAAACATGAAATACTAAGCACCATTATGCAAGTAGCATCTTTATCATAGACATATCAACCAATGCAACGGAAGCAAACTCTCTTAATAAGATAAGCATGATAATTAAAGAGAGTTCAAGCAACCAACTAAACAAAAGCTCTTTGAAAAAGGTAAGCATGAATACTAAGAGCAGAGCATGATAGTAGCTATTAAAAGACAAAGAACACACACAACAAGGATAGACATGAAAATTCTATGTTATGTTCTAGGTAGAAGTGGAGCGTGTTTCTCTCCCACATAAAGAACGTTGACTTCCGACTCCTTATGAAAAACTAAAAAGGAAACTAAAAGCAAGACGCTCCAAGCATAGCACATAACACATGAAGTGATAAAAATATAGCGGAACGAAAGACGAACTGACAATGTTGATGGAGAAGGGGATGCACGGGGGCATCCCCAAGCTTAGACGCTTGAGTCTCCTTGAATATTTCTTGGGGGTGCACGGGGGCATCCCCAAGCTTGAGCGCTTGACACTCCTGAATCTTTTTATCATCTTCCCTCGCACACTTGAAAACTCCCTTCATACATTACTCATTATAATCTGATTAGCGAGGTTAGTACCCTTAATAAAATAATTGTTCATTGCTGGAAATAAAGATATTCTTGAAGTTCTACTGTTTCTCAAGATTGCCAAAAGGTTTTTGCAAAGAAAAAGCAAGCTCTTGGTTTGCAAAATGAAGGCAAAACAGGACAGAATCTGTGAAAAACAGAACAGCAGGTAGTAATTGATTTGTTCGGGGTACTTCTGCAACTCAAATCAAAAAACTCAGAACACACGCACGAAAGACAATTATATAGAGAACGCTGTCGAAAAAATTCAGACCAAAAAGATGATCTGGTGATTTTATACGAATTTTTCTATCCAAGGACAGAATCTGTTTCCTAGACAGCACCTCACAACTTTTGAACTTTCTAGCAATCAGAGGTTATACTTGGCACAAATATGAAAAGCAAAGATACAATGATGATGCTACTGTAGTAAACAACATCAAGACACAACAAAAGCAAAATAAAAATTTATTCATGTGGGCTGCCTCCCAAAAGCGCTTTCTTTTATGCCTTTAAGCTAGGCATAATGCATAGAGAAATCAATAACCATCATAATAATCGGAGTTATAAATTGATTCATATGGTTCCTCAACAAGTTCACTCTTGTTCCTTCTAGGAAAGGGGTACACACCTTTTGCCTTCCCGCGTAAGCGGATTTGTCCCTTACCTATATCGATGAAGCCTTTTACCGCTCGGAGGAAGTCCCTTCCAAGCACTATATTTCCTTGGTTTGGCTCCATGATGAAGAAATCAACCATTGCAATCCCTTTAAGGAATTTAACTGGCACATCTTTTATTCTTCCCTGGATTTCAGAAATATCTCCATTAGTGTGTTCATGATAAGATGGTAATCTATCCATGTTAAATTTTAAAGAATCATGAACAGTTTTTGGCATAGTAGAAACCATAGATCCAATATCACAATAAGCAAGGAAGTCTTGATTAGAGATGCTAATCCTAACAAGAGGCTCCCAGTCATTATCTATTTCCAAAATATCTCTCTTATTGGGTTTGGGTTTCTCTACCTTCATTAAGTCTAGAGCATCCATTCTCTTTTCAATAGTAGCAAGTCTATCTATGACAGTATCAAAATTATGATCATAAACAAAGTAACTAGATAGACCATGTATAATTTCAAGAGCTCTAGCTTCATCACATTCTAGGAAATCTCCCTCGGCTATAATATCAAGAGAGTGTTTACACCATTTAAAAAGACCATGGTAAAAATTCCTAAGCACAATTTTTATAGGTATCCAAGGCATAATTCTCCTATGTGCATCAGAAATTCTCCCCCATGCCTTCTTCATATTTTCTCCATCCCTTTGATGGAAATCTAGAACTTCTGATTCCCTCAAAGCACCATATCCTAACATGTTTGGCTAAACAGAAAGGACTACTAACAGAAAGGTAAATAATATTTTTTTATGATTTTTGATAAAAGAGGTACTAAAGCAAAAACTGAAAGGTAAACTAACAAGACTAAAAAGAAAAGGTAAAAGATAGCATGCAACTCCCCTATCCTGAAGAGTGGAGTCCCCGGCAACGGCGCCAGAAAAACTCCTTGATGGGCCTCTAATCCCTCGTTGGTTACCCCAAGTGGAAGGTGTGAGATGCAGTGTTGTTGAAGTTTTTCCCTTAGCAAAGATGCCAAGGATCGAATCCCCAGAGACTCCTAGGTTCAACAAGTAGGTGTCAACTGCTAACGGCGCCAGATATTAGCAATCAACATGGACCAGCACACAGATACAAATAACTTTGCTCCCAACGAGTACAGAGAGGTTGTCAATCCCTTCGGCCTTATAGTTCACAAAGGGTTAAACGCAAATGATAGTAGTGATAGATAATGTTTGCAATAGTAAATAAAAGCGAAAAGTAAATAGTGGATGTGATCAATGATGGTAATATGGATCGGAGTCTCATGATGTTCACTAGTGATGTCTCTCTCCCAAAAGACGATAAAACAGCTATGTGAGGTAAACGAATTACAGCTGGGCAATTGACAGGACCACGAACGCAAACCAATGCTGACTACATTGCAAGATAGGTTGAGGTTCAAAGCATGGGCGGTACGCCAAAGTAAGTAGACCGAAATCCATCAATGCCTACTACTAATCATCCACCTTGAGATATCTATCCAGAACATCTCGCTGGTATTAAGTTGCGAGCCCCACCCATAGTGTAAACTCAAAGCAACAGACAACTGCATTAAAAGAACTTTGCATAAAGTAAACAATCCTTGCACCCGCGGGCACAAGCACCGTTGTTTTCCCCCTTGTGGCAACAGCACATCCCCTAGACTCATGTTTCTGTCACTCAAGCTAGTCATCGAGGGGCATGAACTCACAATCGAGCATAACATTCCCTCTTGGAGTCACTATGTGTTACTTGGCCAAAGCAATAAATAACAACGGAGAACATGCAAAAATTACTTATGAACATAAATATAAAAGAGGTAGATCAAATATATTACTCAATCACAATCTAAACATAATCTCATAATCCATCGGATCCCAGCAAACTCATCATAGCAACAACATAAGGATTACATATGTGCCTCGATCATGTAGGGCAGCTCACGAGGACTAATTAGTGAAGCACAAGAACGGGAGGAGAACATCACATAGCTACTGGTCATGGACTCATGGTCCAAGGGAGACTACTCACAACTCATCCGGGAGGCGTCCATGGTGGTGGAGAGGCTCCCGATGATGATCCTCCCCTCCGGCAGGGTGCCGGGAAGAGTTCTCCTGGTGCTCCCGATCTTGGAAGCGGTGGCGGCGGCAGAACAGAGATGAGATCGCGAAAAAGAGTTCCCGTCCCGAGGGTTTCGAAGGACGCTCTAAATATATGCCAAAGGGGGGCACCAGACGGGGCTCGGGGGGCCCAGGCGCCCCCCCCGGCGCGGCCCAGGGGGGGCGCGCCGCCAGGGCACCTGGAGCCCTGGTGCCCCCCCCCGGCTGTCCTTCGGGCGCAAGGTAGGTTCTGGAACGCTGATTTTTTATATAATTTTTCTGGATTTTTCCTGGCAGTTCTCGTAATGTGAAAACCTGAAATACAAAAACAGCCGAAAACAGAAACTGGCACTGGGGTGCACTGGATTAGTAGGTTAGTCCAAATATGATCAAAAGTGTATGGAAGTGTATAAATATCATAGCAATATCACCCAAAAGTGGCATGGAGCAAGCAGAAATTATAGATACGTTTTGGACGTATCAGCTGCCACCGTCTACCAGTGCTCGGGAAAAACGACAGGCCCGCCTGTCAGTGGAGAGAGTGGCATCCAGGACCAAGGCATAGGCCCCCGGCGATGGCATGACAACCGGGTGATCCTCTCGGCTCCAGCTGACAGGCCTTTCGGACCAATGCATGAATTCTAGGTTCTTGACGGCAACAGTGTTGACTTCTCTGCGCTGTTGGCGCCGGCTGTGCCTATCGTCCGTCTGGCTTGTGAAGACAACATAGGCTCCATTTTCTTCTGGGAATTCGTCCTGGACCTGGTCGCCAGGACGGGCAGCCGGCGGATTAGGAGGCGGGGCCGGCTGTCCAGCAGGCGGTGGTGGCAGAGCTTCTCCCCTCGCAATTCTTGTGAGCCAATGACACTTTCGTGTGGTGTGGTTGTATGGCTTCGCGCCATTGTGGAAGCTTCGCGCCACTATGGAACTTGCAGGGGGCGTCCAAGGCTTGATCAAAGGAGAAGGTCGGTTGCCACACCGGTTTGCCGCCCTTCTGGCGCTTGGGTCCTGCTTGAGCTTCGGGCTGCTGTCCGTCAACCGCTGCCACCAACCGGCTGTTGGCAGCCGGCGCGTGGGTGCTTGGTGGCTTCTCGCCCCCCTCGTTGGTTACCCCAAGTGGAAGGTTTGAGATGCAGTGTAGCAGAAGTTTTCCCTTGGCAATACCAAGGATCGATTTCCCTGAGACTCCCAGTTTCAACAAGAAGGTGTCAACTGCTAACGGCGCCAGATATTAGCAATCAACGTGGACCTGCACACAGATACAAATAACTTTGCTCCCAACGAGTACAGAGAGGTTGTCAATCCCTCCGGCCTTGTAGTTTACAAAGGATCAAACGCAAGTGATAATAGTGATAGGTATAATTGCAATAGTAAGTAAAAAGCGGAAAGTAAATAGCGGATGTGATCAATAATGGTAATATGGACCGGAGTCTCATGATGTTCACTAGTGATGTCTCTCTCCCAAAAGACGATAAAACAGCTATGTGAGGTAAACGAATTACAGCTGGGCAATTGACAGGACCATGTGCGCAAACCAATGCTGACTAAGTTGCAAGAAAGGTAGAGGTTCAAAGCATGGGCGGTACGCCGAGGTAAGTAGACCGAAATCCATCTGCATCTACTACTAATCATCCACCTTGAGATATCTATCCAGAACATCTCGCTGGTATTAAGTTGCGAGTCCCACCCATAGTGTAAACTCAAAGCAACAGACAACTGCATTAAAAGAACTTTGCGTAAAGTAAACAATCCTTGCACCCGCGGGCACAAGCACCGTTGTTTTCCCCCTTGTGGCAACAACACATCCCCTAGACTCATGTTTCTGTCACTCAAACTAGTCATCGAGGGGCATGAACCCACAATCAAGCATAACGTTCCCTCTTGGAGTCACTACCTACTACTTGGCCAAAGCAATAAATAACAACGGAGAACATGCAAGAATTACTTACGAACATAAATATAAAAGAGGTGAATCAAATATATTAATCAAACACAATCTGAACATAATCTCATAATCCATCGGATCCCAGGAAACTCATCATAGCAACAGCATAAGGATTACATATGTGCCTCGATCATGTAGGGCAGCTCACAAGGACTAATTAGTGAAGCACAAGAACGGGAGGAGAACATCACATAGCTACTGGTCATGGACCCATGGTCCAAGGGAGACTACTCACAACTCATCCGGGAGGCGTCCATGGTGGTGGAGAAGCTCCCGATGGTGATCCTCCCCTCCGGCAAGGTGCCGGGAAGAGTTCTCCTGGTGCTCCCGATCTTGGAAGCGGCGGCGGCGGAACAGAGATGAGATCGCGAAAAAGAGTTCCCGTCTCGAGGGTTTCGGGGGACGCTTTAAATATATGCCAAAGGGGGGCATCAGACGAGGCTCGGGGGGCCGAGGCGCCCCCCCCC